>BSUD01000005.1:107374407-107455123 GCA_033239045.1 Fagopyrum esculentum
AGGGATTTGGCCCTGAAGGATGAAAGAAGATTGAATGTCGAAAGAGAAGAACAAATGAGGAGGGAGATTGAGGAGATTAGGCATGCTCTTATGCTAGGAGATCCTACCATCCTTCAAGGCTTACCTCCATCTCCTTCACCTTTGGAGAAGTGCAATGAAGTATTCTCACCCCTGGACATCCTTGCCATCAACCCCGGAACCACACTTGAAGAGCTCACGAGGGAGAGCCCTAAGTTAACTTCAACTCCTTCCAATCCTTTCTTGCTTGCCCGGAGTACAGACGAAGATTGGAGTCCCTTTCCTAAGGAGTCTCCAATGTTGAATGATGGAGGAAAGCATGATGGATCCATGATGGTTATGGAGCACTTCAATGAAGAATTCTTTCCAAGAACCGGCCTTCTTCGGATCATAGAGGATGAGGATGGCAAGCATCTCACCGGCGTGACCAGGGAGTACCAATTGTCTAAGTATGGGGTGGCACCTATGGTTGCAACTCCATACTATCATCAAGGGAGCGGTGATGAAGGAGTCTACTACTCACCGGTGAAGAGAGAACTTAAAGCTTATTTGGGCATCAAGTGGCCCTTGCTTGTCATCATGGATGCCGGAAAGCGATGGTTGCTTGGACTCCTCAAGCAAACCATGGTATTCGAGGTGGATTGACACATCCTCTGAGTTTGGTCAAGCTAATGACCTAAAAGAAGCGCTTCTTGGGAGGCAACCCAAGGGTAACAACTCTTTCCCTTTTCTCTTTCGTCTTCGTTTTTGCTTTTGTTTTTTTTGGTGTGCTTTGTTTTTCTTTTGTGTTTTTGGGTGCTAGATCTTGTTGATTATCATGTGTTATGAGATGTTGGAGGTCATGTGAAAACCTCATGGAACTGCTGAAGGTACAAGATCTAAGCACATGGACGAGGAAGAAAACACCCAGAAAAATCGGACTGATCTTCACAGAAATCGGCTGATTTTCTGGGCAGTTGGTCCGATTTTTCCTTCTATAAAGGAAAGTGATGATCTCCAATCAAGCATGGGTGGAGCGGACATGGGACTTGGACGGCTTGCGATGCCAAGCGCGGGTTCCGACATCATAATGAACATCAAGAGCTCTCTACCATCCTTGATCGATCATCCACCATCATCATTCGATGTGAACCGAAACACCAAAGCATCACCAATTTTACATTGTGAGGACTCTCTTTCACTTCTTTATTTAGTTTGCACATTGGGGACAATGTGTTTCTAAGTATGGGGTGGGGTTTTCATGATCACTTGCATGATTAGCATCTAGGATAGTTTAACATTATCACATGTTTCATTATGTCTTGCATTGTACATATATATTTTGAAAAATCCAAAAAATCAGAAAATTTTAAAAATTTTAGTGCTTCTAAAGCTTGGGAATGACCCTTATGATTAGATTGTCTTGTGAATTGGCTAGGGATGGCCTTATGTGTTGAATAGATGAATGCATATGTGGACTTGAAGTACTTATCTTGAATCCCATGAATGATTTGTGATTATGATGCTTGTCTTGATTGGATTGAGGATTGAAAGTCGAAATTACATGCTAGTTCTTGCACATCATTTAGGAGTGATTAAGGCAATTCATTTTTCTCTACTTCTCATCTTGATCATGTTGTTTGAGCACCTCAATTGATGAAAAATTTGACCTCTTTTGACCCATCCGGGAATAGGAGCATGCTAGTGTGTTGATGTGTGTGAAAAGCAAGTGTGGGGTGAAGTTGCTGATGAATGAATGATGTGAATGAAGTGCTAAAGTTGTTGTCAAAAGTGTAGACAAAAATATAGGTTTGGGGACGTTGGTTTAAATGACGAGTAACTCGGCACCATTCACATAATAGGGTGTTTGTGCCTTGCCAAAGTCAAATAAACCGATAGTCCTAACGAGCATTGGTATGTGTGCCCGGTGTGGATGCACCTCGAAAAATAAAAAACCCGAGGACGGCTAATCACCAAGGTTTCGGCTTTTGTACACCAATGTCATTGTCTCAAAAATAAGTGAAAAAGAAAAGAAAACAAAGAAAAGATGGAGAAAAGTATACATTTGTTGGGAAGTTGAGCAAAAACGAAATTGTGGAGTTAGTTCTTTTCCCGGATTAGCATCACATGACCTAAAAATTCCCACCTAATCACAACGTTTCTTAGCTTCTTCTTTTCTTAGTCCTTGTGACCTAAATGCATGTGTGTAAGACTTAGTGATCTAGATTGGACATACTCATGATCATCTTGACTTCTTCATTTTCACCTCTCATGCATGCTTTCTAGTTAAGTATAATTTTCTTTCCATGCCTTCATTCATTTGATTCATGATTGCTTGTCCATTGCCATGAAACATGACTATGAAGGTGATCCAATGTTAGAAGCACAATTCCAAAAAGATTTTGTTGTTTTTTTGCATGCATAAATCATGTCATCTCTTAGTCTATAGTTGGATCTTGCTCGGGGATGATCAAATCTTAAGTATGGGGTATTTTGATAACGTGATTTATGACGTTAATATAGGCATACATTTAGATAGTTTTTCCCATTATTCATGCACGGTTTGGCATTAGTTCACAATGTTTACACTCATTTCATGCATATTTCTAGAAAAGACGTCTACACGAGCTTTTGTCGGTTTTGTAGGTGTTTCGGGGATCTTTTGGACATTAATCGATACAT
The DNA here is from genome assembly GCA_033239045.1 of Fagopyrum esculentum. Lineage (NCBI taxonomy): Eukaryota > Viridiplantae > Streptophyta > Magnoliopsida > Caryophyllales > Polygonaceae > Fagopyrum > Fagopyrum esculentum. The sequence continues at coordinate 107,377,087 of BSUD01000005.1, forward strand.
TCGAGGGTCAAGCCTCATGGTGGTACACATCCAAGGCTTTGAAGGAACATAATTGGAGCAATGAAGGACACAAGGACCCTTATTAGTGCAAGCAATGGAGCAACTCATGGCTAGATGATCATAACAAGTCTCTGTTGAAGAAAATCGACCTACACTCAGGAAAATCGGCCGATTTATTTGACTGGGTCGATTTTTTGGCCTTTGACAGCTTAAGCCACGTGTCCCACGATCTCTTTGTCCGGCCTTGCTCTTGGTGGAGAATATAAGTGGGCCTGCAAGTTGTTGCTGGGATCTCTCTCCAATTCCCCTCTCCCACATCCTCTAGCATCTTCCCAAAGACTCTTCCATTGGGAGCCTCTCTTCAAGACACCCTTGTGGGTGTTCTTGAGAGAGATTAGTGTAGATTTCAATTTCGTAGTGAGATTTGAGTGATTTTTGTGAAGAAACTTGTTGAAGGTTGTAAGATCTGACTTGGAGCTACATTTGGTGTGTTGAAAGACTTGTTTTGAGCTCAAATCCAGCTAAGTTTCATTGCTTTCATTTCCTTACTTCATCTTCTTGCTATGGATTCCATGTATGCTTGTATGATGATTTTAGATCTTGAAATGCATGTTGTTGGTTAGTTTAATGTGATTCTGGAGTGATGGATTGATGGTTATAGCTTGGGTGATGATAGAATGGACTTAAATGTTAGTTTAGGATGATTTTTGTGCCCGAAACCTAAACTAGAGGAGAAAAATCGACCTGTTCTTCAGAGTAAATCGGCCGATTTTTGCTATGATCCACCCGATTTTTCCTTCTGTTGCTCTTTAATTGATGAATCTGTATGTTAGGATGTTAGATTGTTGAAATCCTAGTATTTGTTGAGCATGATATAGCTTAGGGTGACCTAATGCTAGCAAACCAAGTGAGGAAAGAGACCTACCCGGTGATTTCCGATCTTAGATACCTAAGATGATGAATTCTAGGTAGTAGTGAGCCTCACAAGCCGCTATTGGATTGAGTGTGCTAGGATTATTGCTTGAGACTTACCTTTTCCAAGACTTACCCGGTAAGGAGAGGTTTGCCCCTAAAGTAGTGTCCGGTTTGTGTAGAATTCCCAACTTTACCTCCTTGAGACTTACCCGGTAATAGGAGTTTGGTGCGGGATTAGTGAAGCATGAGACTTACCCGGTAATTGCTTCCATTAGAGAAACACCCTTTCCCAACACCGCAGCTTTTTCCTTAGAATCTTTAGAAGCTTGAGTCCAATGCCATAACCGGAAATCTTGACCTCTAGAATCCAACTTTCTCTCTTTGATCACATATCTTGTGTTTGTGTTGCTTGTTTATTTTGCTAGCTTGAGTTGTTAGTTTGATTCATTATCTTACTTGATTTGTGATCTTGCTTGATCATTTCAAAAACCCAACCAAAAATATCTTGATTTTCATTTCTTTATTTCTTTCTCTTTTCTTAGACTAGATTCACACTATCTTTGATTATTGAATGACTTGATTTCGCCTCAGTCCTTGTGTTCGACCTCAGAATACTTTCCTTTCTACATAACAATCCGTACACTGCGGGTTTTGCTAGGTAGTTTAGGAGATTAGACCGAGTTTATAAATGTAAAGCTTTTTGTGCTACACATCCTAGCGTAACACCTATCTCAGTGAAGGGGGTAAGGAGTTTTCTAGGGCATGCCGGTTTTTACCGGAGATTTATTAAAGATTTCTCTAAGATTTCTAAGCCTCTTACTAACCTACTAATGAAAGATGTTGAGTTTGTTTTCTCCAAGGATTGCCTTGAAGCTTTTTGTAGGTTGAAGAACGCTTTGATCTCCGCACCTATCATGCAACCTCCGGATTGGAGTCTACCATTTGAGATCATGTGTGATGCAAGTGATGTAGCTGTTGGGGCTGTTTTGGCGCAAAGGAAGAATAGGCTCACACATGCCATTTATTATGCTAGCAAGACGCTAGATGATGCCCAACTCATTTACTCTACCACCGAGATGGAGTTCTTAGCGGTTGTGTATGCATTTGAGAAGTTCCGCTCATATCTTGTTGGAGCGAAGGTCATTGTTTATACGGATCATGTTGCGATCCGTTATCTCCTTACAAAGAAGGATGCCAAACCTAGGTTGATTCGGTGGATCCTTCTTCTTCAAGAGTTTGATTTGGAAATCCGGGATAAGAAGGGGTCCGAAAACTCTGTAGTGGACCACCTTAGTAGACTACCTCCATTGGAGCTTGAGAGAGATGACATCCCGATTGATGACTCATTCCGGGATGAGCAATTGCAAATGGTAGAGGAGTGCTTGTTCCAAGTGTCTAAAGGAAGTGAGCCATGGTATGCCGACATTGTGAACTATCTTGTGTGTGAGGAAGTGCCTCCCGGATTGTCATATGCCTAGTGGAAAAAGTTCTTCAAGGATGTGAGGCGCTACTATTGGAGTGAACCACTTTTGTTCAAGAGAGGGCCGGATGGAGTCTTTAGGAGATGCATACCGGAGGATGAGGTGGAGAGTGTGATCCGCCATTGTCATTCCTTGCCATGTGGAGGGAATGCTAGCTCCCACAAGACATGTGCGAAGGTGTTGCAATCGGGCTTCTTTTGGCCAAGTTTGTTCAAGGATGTGCAGAATTTTGTGGTAGCTTGCGATGCTTGCCAAAGGACGGGCAACATCTCAAGGAGGAATGAGATGCCTTTGAACAACATACAAGAAATAGAGATATTTGATGTGTGGAGTGTGGACTTCAAGGGACCATTCCCCTCTTCATGTGGCAACCTCTACATCCTATTGGCGGTAGACTATGTTTCAAGATGGGTGGAGGCAATCGCCTCTCCTACAAATGACGCCAAGTTGTGGCGCGGTTCTTCAACCGAGTGATCTTCCCTAGGTTTGGAACACCAAGGGTGATCATTAGTGATGGAGGGAAGCACTTCACTAATATGAACTTTGGGGCACTTTTGGCTAAGTATGGGGTAATTCATAAGGTAGCAACACCTTACTATCCCCAAACTAGTGGCCAAGTGGAGATCTCCAACCGGGAGATAAAGGGAATTCTTGAGAAGACGGTCTCTAGGACGAGAAAGGATTGGGGTATGAAGCTCGATGATGCCTTGTGAGCATATAGAACAGCTTTCAAGACACCGATTGGCACCACTCCTTACAAGCTAGTCTATGGCAAGTCTTGCCACCTTCCGGTAGAAATGGAGCATAGAGCATATTGGGCCATTAAGTGGCTAAATTTTGACCTCAAGGAAGCCGGAGAGAAGAGGTTGCTAGACATGAACACTCTTGAAGAGATCCGGTTGGATTCTTATAAAAACGCTCAGATCTACAAGGAGAGGACCAAACGTTGACATGACAAGCGCCTCATCCCGAAGGAGTTGAGTGAAGGCGACCTTGTCCTTCTCTTCAACTCAAGGCTGCGGCTCTTTCCCGGAAAGCTAAAGTCGAGGTGGACCGGTCCTTATGTGGTGAAGAAGATCTTTCCCCATGGAGCGGTTGAGATAGGAGGGGAGCATTGTGGAGATTATAAGGTGAATGGGCACCGGTTGAAGAAGTATATCCCGGGAGCTCCGGTGGAGATGATTGCCCCACTTCACCTTGAGTGAGACGCCCCCGAGTTTGGGCAAGCTAATGACCTTAAAGAAGCGCTTGATGGGAGGCAACCCATTGGTAATCGTTTTTCCTTTTTCGCTTTTGTTTTTGTTTTTGATTTGTGTGTTTTTGTGTGTTTGGTGTACTTTGTGTGTGTGCAAGAAAATTTTGGTAGCATGGAAGCCTTGCATGGCATGAGGATGATGATGATGAACCCCTCATCAATTATGGATGGAGCGGACGCGGAACTTGGTCGGCTAGCGGTGCCTAGCGCGGGTCCCAACGCCATGATGAACATTTAGAGCTCTCTACCATTGTTGATAGGATCATCCACCATCAATCCACTTGAGTAATCCCAAATACCAAAGCAAACCACTTTTACATTGTGAGAACCCTCTTTCACTCTTCTTTACTTGAATGCCACATTGGGGACAATGTGTTTCTAAGCATAGGGTGGGGTTTGAATGATCTTTTGCATGATTAGCATCTAGGGTAGTTTCTTTTAGTCACATTCTTCATCATGTCTTGCATTGTACATAGATATTTCGAAAAATTTTAAAAAAAATCCGAAAATTTAAAAATTTTTAGTGCTTCTAAACTTGGGAATGACCCTTATGATGAAATTGTCTTGTGGATTGGCTATGGATGGCCTTATGTGTTAAATTGATGAATGCATATATGGACTTGAAGTACTTATCTTGAATCCCATGAATGATTTATGATTATGATGCTTGTCTTGATTGGATAGAGTATTGAAGGTCGAAATTACATGCTAGTTCTTGCACATCATCTAGGAATGAATGAGGCAATTCATCTTTCTCTACTTCTCATCTTGATCATGATGTTTGAGCACCTCAATTGATATAAATTTAACCTCTTTTGACCCACCGGGAATAGGAGCATGTTAGTGTGTTGAGTGTGTGAAAAGCAAGTGTGGGGTGAAGATGTTGATGAAAGAATGTTACAAATGAAGTGTTGAATTTGTTGTGAAAGTGTAGACAAAAATATAGGTTTGGGGACGTTGGTTTAAATGACGAGTAACTCGGCACCATTCACATAATCGGGTGTTTGTGCCTTGCCAAAGTCAAATAAACCGATAGTCCTAACGAGCTTTGGTATGTGTGCCCGGTGTGGATGCACCTCGAAAAATAGAAAAAGCCCGAGGACGGCTAATCACCAAGGTTTCGGCTTTTGTACACCAATGCCATTGTCTCAAAAATAAGTGAAAAAGAAAAGAAAACAAAGAAAAGATGGAGAAAAATATACACTTGTGGGAAGATAAAAATGTGAAGTTGTGAAGTTAGTTCCATTCCCGGATTAGCATCACATAGCCTAGAAAAATTCCCACCTAATCACAACGTTTCTTGGCCTTTTATTTCACATGCCCTTTTGACCTATTTGCATGTGTGTAAGACTTAGTGATCTAGATTGGATATGCTCAATGATCATCTTGACTTCTTCATTTTTACATTTCGTGCATGCCTTTGAGTTAAGTATAATTGTCTTTCCGTGCCTTCATTATTTCGATGCATGATTGCTTGCCCATTACCATGAAACATGACTATGAAGGTGATCCAATATTAGAAGCACAACTTCAAAAAGATTTTGTTGTTTTTCTGCATGCATAAATCATGTCATCTTTTAGTCTATAGTTGGGACTTGCTCGGGGACGAGCAAAACTTAAGTATGGGGTATTTTTGATAACACGATTTATGACTTAGGTTTAGGTAATCATTTAGATAGATTTTCCGCTTATTCATGCATGGTTTAGCACAAGTTCACCATGTTTGCACTCAATTCACGTATTTTTTCGAGACAGACGTCTACACAGACTTTTGCATTGCTTTGTAGGTATTTTGGGAGATTTAGGAGCTTAATCGATACATTTAACATCGTTCATCAATATGACACACCCTCGGACTCATTGGGATGCAAGCTAGAGGCTAAGGAAGACCCATGGGACCTTGTTGGTGCAAGCCATGCACCAAATCGTGGCTCAATGATCCAAAGTAAGCTGAGGCACCAAAACCACGGTCATTGGCACTTCCACGGGCGTGGAATCTGAACGTGGTTTTTGCCAGACGGTTGTGACAGCTGAAAGAGGGCAATCTTCTATCTTCCATTCTCCCATCATCCACTCTCACTACCGCACTCTCAACAAGAAGATTCTCTCTAGAGGAAGCTTGAAGGAAGCTACCATTGGAAGAGGAGAAAAGCTCCATTGGAGAAGAAGAGTAGAAGACACCATTTTTAGCCTTTGATAGATTTTAGAGTGAAGATTATCGGAATCGTTTTCTAGGGTTGTAAGAATCGATTAAACCTTCTTTTGAAGGGTTGTGAGTCTTCCTAATCTCATTTTCAGCTTGGTTTTACTTGTTTCACTTGTTCATCTCATTCTCTTCATTATCATGCAAATGGAAGCCATGATTTTATGTTTGATGATTTCGATTGTGATGATGTATGTTGTTGGCTAGATAGATGCGATTCTAGGGTAAGGAAAGGAAGGTTATGGCTGGACTATGATAGGATGGACTTAGATTTGCCTTTGGATGATTCGTTTATTTGAACAGAGCCACTGTTAGATTCCACGGTTTGTTCTTGCTAGTCCACGGCCGTGGAAAGGCATGAACAGCTCGTGGTTCTGTCTGATCCGTTTGATTTGATGAGTCTAAGTTCTATAGTGTTAAAATGTTGAAATCCTAGTGTTTGTTGAGCTAAATCTATCCTAGGGTAACCTAGTGTTAGTAATCAAGTGTTAGAAGAGACCTATGTTAGCATGAAATATTGTGATATTTTAGGCACGTTTTCTAAACGTTTTTGATTCATATTGATAGTCTTTGATTGAGCATCGTTGCATATGTGAGCTAGTATTGCCTATATTGTCGATATGGATATCTACACTAGCTTTATGTTGAAATATAGGTGATTGAGAGTCATTTCCGAATTGAATCGAGCAAAGAAGAGTTGATTGAATATGTCCATGGATTGAGGGCATTATTAGGAGCAAATTGGAGTTCAACTTTAGGAATGCACTGTTAGCATGAAATATTGTGATATTTTAGGCACGTTTTATAATCGTATTTGATTCATATTGATAGTCTTTGATGGAACTTTATGCATATATGAGCTAGTATTACCTATATTGTCGATATGGATGTCTACACGAGTTCTATGTTGATTATAGGTGATTTGGAGCTATTTCCGAACGAAATCGAGCGAAGGAGAGTTGAGTTGATGCACCTCTAGATCAAGGACACTTTTTGGAAGCAAATTGAAGTATTAGATTGAGGAATGCACGAAGGAAGGCAAAAATCACGGTTTGACCCTAGATTACGGCCGTGGATTGTGATGCAGAATTCGATGTTCATTCCAGGGGATATTACGGCCGTGGAACACAACCGTATTTCTCTTCACGCCCTAAATTACGGTCGTGGAATCTTCCACGACCGTGATCTTGGCGAATCCTTTCGCCACGTTTCGAAGCCATGATCTTTTGAAGATCGGGCCGGGCCGACGTTTTGCCCTGCATTATAAAAAGGACGGATGAGGCAAGATTCCGTCACCTCGCCTTACCCCGCCACCTAGCTTACGACTTTTCAAACCCTAAGTTGGGCGGCAAGAACGCGAGCTTAGCAAGTCACAAACCTTCATTCTTGGAGGTGATTTTTGGGAGATCTCATTGAAGATCAAAGTTCGTGATTAGAGAATTGCTGTGAGCGATCTTCGTATTGAGGAAGATCGAAGTTCTTGGAGAATTTTGCAAGAATTCTCCTCTTCTTGCTTAGGTTTGATTTAGGATCGGATTGACATCCCGTTTCCTTTCTTTCCTAAGATTTTGATTGATTGTTTGATTTGAATCTCTTGACAAACATTTGTTTTCGATTGTGATTTTGAGATTCGTTTGAAAGATTATTGAAAGTTCTTGAAAGTTTCCATCTTCTATCTTATAAATCTTGAATTGATATCAAATGGCTGTTATTGGCTAAAAACCCTTAACAATTCTAAGGTGAAGGGTTGATAGTTGTGGCTTAGATGATGATAGATCGATCGCAAACAGATTAGACCCTGAGAGTTGGAGAAGTGTCGCCGACAACCCTAAATTACGGGCTGTTCTTGAGTTCCACGGCCGTGGAACCTCAAGATCCAACCGTAATTCCCCTAAGTTTACAAGCTTGCTTTTACCTTAATCCAAAGTTAAAGATTTGCTTTAGCTTAGTCTAGACTTGTCTTTTCTAGGTGGTAGTGAAGCCTCAACAACCTCTACCTCGATTGTGAGCCTCAATAACCTCAATCGGATAAGTTAGTCTTGACCTTTAGATTATAGGTTTGGGTATTTGATATTAATCTTTGCCTTTAGAACCTCTTTATATTGAGCCTCAACAACCTGTATAAGGAGTATCTTTTAGGTGAGTTACATAAGGTTTTCGGAACCTCAACCGTACGATTACCTTACATTAGTATACCTTTGCATATCTCTACTCTGTCTTTATATCATTTAGTATATCTTGAATCTGTTGCCACAACTGAATACCCGGATCTTTAGGATTGTTGTTTTCCCAATATTTGCAAAACTCTCATATTTATTGCTTGATAACCTGAAATCGAAATTGTTCCCACCCAAATCCCTGTGTTCGATACTCTGGAATTCTTGCTTAACTACCTCGATCCGTACACTGCGGGTTCGCTGCTTGATTCTAGTTTTATAAATTTAAAACTTATTTGCACACACCTCTAGGGGCGAACATGCACGAGGCTAGGGAAGAATCACGTTCTCGCCCTAAACCACGCTCTAAAATACGGCCGTACTACAAACCACGTTTAGTTCCACGGCCGTGGAACCCTGCAAAGAGAGGCGTGATGCATTCCAGTAACTATTACGGTCGTGGAACATATGGTCCAAACCGTGACACAATCCACGCTCTAAATTACGGTCGTGGAAACTTTGACGACCGTGATCTTGGCGATCTTTTTCGCCATATTTTGAAGCCACGATCTTTTGAAGATTGGGCCGGGCCGATATTTTATCTTCCCTTATAAAAAGACGGACGAAGCAAGATTCCGTCATCTTCGCTTAGAGGGATTTTTGGAATTCTACGCTTCATCCCCGCTTATCGACGCCTACACCTCGTTTAGCCCTTGCTTGGAAGCATTGACATCTCGTGGGAGATCGAAGTTCGCGTTTGGGATTTGCCTTAATCTCGCACTTGGTGGAGATTGCTGTTGAGATCTCTGGATTGGCGGAAGATCGAAGCTTTTGGAAGATTGTTGCAAGAAGACCTCTCTTCCTGTTTAGGTTTGACTTAGAAGACGGATTGACATCCCGTTCTTCCTTCTTTCCTAAGATTGTGATTGTTTGCTTTATTCTGAATCTATTGACAACATTTGTTCTAGATTGTGATTTTGAGATTGGTTTGAAGTTTATTGAAAGTTTTCGGAAGTTTTCATCTTTCTATCTTTTAATTCTTGAATTGATATCAACATGACTGTTATTGGCTAAAAACTCTTAACAATTCTAAGGTGAAGGGTTGATAGTTGTGGCTTAGATGATGATAGATCGATCGTAAACAGATTAGACCCTGAGAGTTAGAGAGAATCGTTGACGAACCCTAAATTACGGGCTGTTCTTGAGTTCCACGACCGTGGAATCTCAAGATCCAACCGTAATTTCCCTTAAGTTTACGAATCTGCTTTTACTTTAATTCAAAGTTAAAGATTTGCTTTAACTTAATTTATACTTGTCTTTTCTAGGTGGTAGTGAAGCCTCAACAACCTCTACCTCGATTGTGAGTGTCATAACCATAATCGGCTAAGTTAGTCTTGATCCTTGGATTACAAGTTTGGGTATTTGACACTAACCCTCACCTTTAGAACCTTTCTATATTGAGCCTCATCAACCTGTATGGAGAGTGTCTTGTAGGTGAGTCATATAAGGTTTTTGGAACTTCACCGTACGATTACCTTACATTAGCATACCTTTGCATATCTCAACTCTGTCTTTATATCATTAGTATATCTTGAATCGATTACCACAGCTGGATACTTGGATCTTTAGGATTGTTGTTTTCCTAATATTTCCAAACTCTCATATTTACTCGCTTGATAATCTGCAATTGAATTTGTTCCCACCCAAATCCTTGTGTTCGATACTCTGGAATTCTTGCTTAACTACGTCGATCCGTACACTACGGGTTCGCTGCTTGATTCTAGTTTTATAAATTTAAAGCTTATTTGCACACACCTTTAGGGGCGAACAAGTTTTTGGCGCCGTTGCCGGGGATTTGGTTTCGGCCGAACTCGGTAGCCGGTTGTCAAGCTTGGGAGCTTGCTCTCGTTATTTGATATTACTTTGACTGCATACGCAGGTCTAGGAACACCGAAGATCTCTTGCCTCTTTATCAAGAGCTAGAAAAAACTTTAAGGCAAAAGCACAAGGAAAAGAAGATGGCTGAAGGACACAAACGTGATCTTCAAGCGGAGTTGGCAGAGAAGGAAGCTCAACTCCAATGGAATGAGACCCTTCGCCAGGATGAGATGGATCGTCATCAATCTCAAGTTAACAATCTACAAGACATGATCTTCCAGATGAGGGTAGAGATGAGCGACCTTAAGAATAAGGGAAGCAAGAAATCCTCAAGGAAAGCATCAAGGTCTAGAAGAAAAAGTCACTCGTCCGCCGATGATAGTGATTCTTCCATGCCACCGCTAGAGGAGATTGATCCCACGATCAATGTGAATCCTTTCCATCCACGGGGAGCTGCCAATCGTCGTGTTCCACCTAGGAATGCGAGGATCGAACGTGTAGATGAAGAGCCAAGAACTCTTGGCCAGCGGATGGATCCAACACAACAACCACGCCGTTTGGGCGTGAACTTTGATGTTGATGATGTGCAAGGGTTTAGCTTCAACCCTCAAGTCATTACTCTTGTTCGCCAAAACCAATTTGGCGGGACAAGCGCTGAATCTCCACACCAACACTTGCAGAACTTTGAGTGTATGATGGTGACAATGAGACAAAAGAGCGCTACTACCAACAGCTACAAGCTCAAACCCTTCTTCTTCTCCTTGAAGGGGAAAGCGTTGTCTTGGTACCAAGCTCTTCCTAGTGGGAAACTAGATACGTGGGAAGACCTTTCCGCGGAGTTCCTCCCGAAATTCTTTCCGCCTTCCAAAACGGCGGAACTTAGAGGTAAGATTAATGCTTTTTCCATGAGACGTAACGAAAGTTTGTTTCAATCTTGGGAAAGGTTTCAGGATTTGCTCTTGGATTGCCCTCATCATGGCATATCCAAACTTGCCTTGCTGGAGATTTACTACAAGGGGCTGGATGCAGGAACGCAATTCAACCTCCAATCCCTCTCATGTGGAACGTTCATGGACATGAGAGAAGATGACGCTTGGGACTTCATTGAGAAGCAAGCAAGAGTCATAGAGAAGTATTCCCACCGGAAAGTGGAGGGAAATCGTGTGGAGCAAGGATCAAAGCTCACACATGAAGCTCAAAACCAGATTTTCTCCCTCAACAATGAAATCAAAGAGTTGAAGGAGGCTATCAAGACCAACTTCCCAAAGCAACAAGGGAAGGATGTTGGCTATTTGGGCAACAACAATGGCGGCAACAACAATAACCGGAACAACAACTGGAATGGAAACAACAACAACCGGAACAACGATTGGAACAACAATAGGGGTTCAAACAACAACAATTGGCGCTCCAATCAACAAAATTCCGGTAACTCTTATCCTTCCAATTCTAATTCACTAACTCCACCTTCCTCTTCCTCTACTCCTTTGAGAAGCCAGGGGCAATCATCTAATGGAGGAAACACTGCGGGGAAGGAGAAGCCCGATCCTATATTGGAAACAATTTTGGGAAAGCTTCAAGGGTTGGAAAACCGCCTCATCAAGGTTGATGATCAAGTTTCTAAGGTTGACAAAGCTCAAAAAGTTTTGGAAAACCAAATGTTCAACCACGCGGAGGAAGTTCCTAGGAATCAAGGGAAGCTTCCAGGAAAGACGGAGGACAACCCTAAGGGAAGGGTGATGGCGATTACAACTAGGAGCGGAGTGACAACCACCGATCCGCAACCTACGTTCGTTGAAGTCCCCGTAGAGAAGGACAAGGAGAAGGGGAAGGAGAAGGAAGATGTCTATGTTCCTCCTCCAGCTTACAAACCTCCCCTACCATTCCCTCAATCTAGAGCGCCAGCGCGCCTAGACAAACAATTCGGTAAGTTCATAGAACCCATGAGTAAGCTGCATATTAACATACCATTTATTGATGCTATTGTAGGTATGCCGGCTTATGGCAAGTTCTTGAAGGAGCTCCTCTCTAACAAGAGGAAGCTAGAAGACTTCGGTGAGGTCAAGATGAGTTCGGATTCTTCGGATCTCATCAAGACCATGAAGGAGAAAATGCCCCCAAAGCTGAAGGATCCGGGGTCATTTTGCATTCCCATTGGAGTGGGAGATGTCGCATATGACGCTTTATGTGACTTAGGAGCAAGTGTGAGCATCATACCACTTGCATTGTGTAGGAAGTTCGGTTTAGGTGACCCTAAACCAGTGAAGATGACGTTATACATGGCGGATCGATCCATCACTCGCCCCGTCGGTTTTGTAGAAGACGTCCCGGTCAAGCTAGGTAAATTCTTTGTTCCCATTGATTTTGTCGTGCTTGACATTCCTGCAGATAGTCCGGTCCCGATCATACTCGGAAGACCGTTTCTTGCAACTTCCGGCTGCATAGTCGATTGCAAGAATGGGAGACTCGCTTTTGATATAGGAGAAGAGAAAGTAGAGTTTGTTCTTTCCACTCTAGTGAAGGAGCCAATCTTTGATGAGGATATTTACGATATCCAAGATGAAGAAGGTTTGTTTAGAGAGGAGGTAAGTGCGATTCTCTTTAACGATCCTTTACAAAAAGTTATCACTATGAGTCTAACCAATGTAGGGGAAGATGAAGAGTGCAATGAGGCAATTGAAGCCTTAGAAGCACAAGAAGAGATGCATGAAGAGGAGTTTGAGAAACTCCACGATTAGGCTGAGAATGTCAGAATCCACGGTCATACCCTGTATTCCACGACCGTGGATTCCACAACCAAATTCGTGCCTCATTCCAGGGGATTATACGGTCGTGGAGAAGATGTGACAACCGTATTTCCCTTCCACGCCCTAAACCATGGCCGTGGAGGACAAGATCCACCCGTAATTTTGGCCGTGGAAGAGAGTGATCGAGACATTTCTTCAACTTCTTCTGATTCTTCTCCAACACACTCATCACCCTTAGAAACTTCTAAGGAGACATCGGATGCTTCTCAAGGATCGTTGGAAGCTCCGAAAGCAATGGAACTCAAACCACTTCCTACTCATCTAAGTTACGATTTTCTAGGATCTAATTCTACCTTTCCGGTTATTGTTAGTTCCGATCTAAGCATAGATGAACATAAACAGCTCATGATTGTCCTTAAGAAACATAGGAAAGCTATAGGCTATACTATTGAGGACTTAGTAGGAATTAAACCCGCCCTATGCATGCATAAGATACTAATGGAGGAAGACTTTAGAACTTCGAGACAACCTCAAAGGCGGTTGAATCCGACCATGAAGGAGGTTGTCAAGAAGGAAATTCTTAAACTTCTTGATGCAGGTATCATCTATCCTATCTCCGATAGTAAGTGGGTGAGTCCAGTTCAAGTAGTTCCGAAGAAGGGAGGAATGACGGTCATCACCAACAAGAACAACGAACTCATTCCTACCCGAACCGTGACTGGATGGCGGATGTACATAGACTACCGCAAGCTCAACAACGCAACGCGGAAGGATCATTTCCCATTGCCATTCATTGATCAAATGCTTGAAAGGTTAGCGCAACATTCACATTTTTGCTACCTTGACGGCTATAGTGGTTTCTTTCAGATTCCGATACATCCGGACGATCAGGAGAAGACCACATTCACGTGCCCTTGGGGTACGTTTGCTTATGGGAGAATGCCGTTCGGGCTTTGCAACGCCCCAGCTACCTTTCAACGGTGCATGATGACCATCTTCTCCGAATACATAGAGGAAATCATGGAAGTCTTCATGGACGACTTCTCCGTATACGGTTCCTCTTTTCACGATTGCCTTTCTAACCTTTCTCTTGTTTTACAAAGGTGTGAAGACACTAACCTAGTTCTTAATTGGGAGAAGTGTCAATTCATGGTTAAGGAAGGAATTGTATTAGGTCACTTAGTCTCTAGTAGAGGGATAGAAGTAGACAAAGCTAAGATAGAGACCATAGAGAAACTTCCTCCCCCAATTTCGGTGAAAGGGATAAGAAGTTTCCTAGGACATGCTGGATTTTATAGACGTTTCATCAAGGAATTTTCTAAGATATCAAAACCTCTCACTAATCTATTGATGAAGGATGCGGTTTTTGAGTTTTCGCAGGAATGTTTGGATGCGTTTAACACCATTCGGCAAGCTCTAATCTCAGCACCTATTATCCAACCTCCGGATTGGAATCTACCCTTTGAGATTATGTGCGATGCTAGTGACGTAGCTATTGGAGCTGTTCTTGGACAACGAAAGGAAGGGCGAACCCATGCCATATACTATGCTAGCAAGAAGCTAGATGAAGCGCCGCTCAACTACGCCACTACCGAAAAAGAGTTTTTAGCCATTGTCTATGCTATTGACAAGTTTCGCTCTTATCTTGTAGGTGCAATGGTGATTATCTACACGGATCATGCTGCGATCCGGTACCTCCTTGCGAAGAAAGACGCGAAACCAAGGCTAATTAGATGGATTCTTCTCCTACAAGAATTCGATCTTGAGATCCGCGACAAGAAAGGTTCAGAAAATTCTGTTGCGGATCATTTGAGTCGTCTAACACATCTAGAGGATGACCATCTACCCATTGATGACTCCTTTCCAGACGAACACCTACATATCATAGAGGAGTGCATCAACGTGATCTCCAAAGGTAACGAACCATGGTTTGCCGATTTTGTTAACTATTTGGTTTGCCAGGAGATACCACCCGGACTATCCTACGCACAAAGGAAGAAGTTCTTTAAGGACGTCCGGGAGTACTATTGGAACGAGCCTCTCCTCTTTAAGAGAGGTCCGGATGGCATCATTCAGCGATGTGTGCCGGAAGATGAGATGCAAAGTGTCATCCGTCATTGTCATTCACTACCTTGTGGAGGACACGCTAGTTCGAACAAGACTAGCGTAAAGGTATTGCAATCTGGATTCTTTTGGCCTACTTTGTTTAGAGATGTGCAATCCTTTGTTTCTTGTTGCGATGCTTGTCAAAGAACAGGCAATATTTCTAGGAGGAATGAGATGCCCCTCAACAACATCCAAGAGGTGGAGATTTTCGACGTTTGGGGAGTCGATTTCATGGGACCATTCCCATCTTCTTGTGGAAACCAATACATACTATTGGCGGTAGACTACGTTTCTAGATGGGTGGAAGCAATTGCCTCTCCCACAAATGATGCCATGGTGGTGGTTAAGTTCTTCAAAAAGACCATCTTCCCGCGATTTGGGACGCCAAGGACGATCATTAGTGATGGAGGTTCTCACTTCATAGCCCGTCGCTTTGAAGCTCTTCTAGCTAAGTATGGGGTTACTCACAAGATCGCTACCCCTTACCATCCACAAACAAGTGGACAAGTTGAGATCTCAAATAGGGAGATCAAAGGAATCTTAGAGAAGACGGTTTCAAGGACTAGGAAGGATTGGTCCTTGAAGCTTGACGATGCATTATGGGCATACCGGACTGTGTGCAAGACTCCCATAGGAACCACACCATACAACCTTGTGTATGGGAAGTCTTGTCACTTGCCGGTAGAGTTGGAGCACAAAGCGTTTTGGGCCATCAAGTGGCTGAATTTCGGCATGAAGGAAGCGGGAGAGAAGCGTCTCCTAGACATCAATAAGCTGGATGAACTCCGCTTGAACGCTTATGAAAACGCTAAGATCTACAAGGAAAGAGCAAAGCGTTGGCATGATAAGCATATCATTCCAAATGACTTCAAAGAAGGAGATCAAGTTCTCCTCTTCAATTCAAGACTTCGCCTCTTTCCAGGTAAGCTTAAATCCTGTTGGACCGGACCTTTTCTAATTAAGCGTATTTTTCCCCATGGTGCAGTTGAAGTATGGGGTGAAGCGAGCGGAACTTTTAAGGTGAACGGCCAACGACTCAAGAAGTATACGCCGGAACTCCAAGCTGAGGAGTTTGCGCCTACCGCACTCGAATAAGTGCGAGATTGGTCTAGCTACGGACCTTAAACAAAGCGCTTCTTGGGAGGCAACCCAAGGATTGATGGAGAAGAAAAAGGGGAGGATGATGTTGAAGAAAAGTGACGAAATTTGGACTTTGGAGCTTTACAGAGGGTTCCACGGTCTAAATTACGGTCGTCATAGCTACAGTGCCCGTAATTTCCAAAAGCCTTTGAAAAATCACCAAAACCACGGTTCCGTACACTTCCACGGCCGTGGAACACCCCGACAGACCGTGATTTTCAAAATTTTGCCTGCGACTATATAAGCCACATTCTTCACAAATTCATCCCAAAAACCCCTCTTTCCACGACCTAATTGCCGAAAATCCACGACCCTCTCTCAAATCTTCATTTCCTAATCGTTTTCAACGATTCTTATTCCTAAACTGAAGCAAATTCAACCACAAACAAGATCCAAGCGACGAATCGAGCGAAAATTCACCAACAAACACGCATTTCGGATTTTTCAATCCGAAAAATAGGTTTTCTTCTCCCTTCTTGATTCTTGCCGATTTTGTTGTTTTTGTTAGAGATTTTTAGGAAGAACTGATTGAGATTGGAGGAAATTAGACTAGGACTGCCTGTTGTGGTGATTGATTGCTGATTTGCTGAGATTTGTGATTTTCTGAGACGAATCACGGTCTCTGGGTAAATTACGGCCGTGGTTTGCTGAAGAACAGACCGTAATTTTGAGCAGAATGGATTTTGTGAGAAGAGTTTCAGGGAGGATAAAAGAGAAGAAGAATGAGCAGAATAAGAAGAGAAAGGGTAATCCCTCCTCCTCCTCATCCTCTAGGGCACCACCACCCTCTTCACCTTCACCTCCATCCTCACCTTCACCTCCATCCTCACCCCCTCACCCTAGAGTCCCGACCATACACGACGATCATCTTGATGCACTTGATAGGATCAAGGAGAGGGCAGTGATTGGCCCTAGATATTTGTTGTTGGAGAATCTAGCTCCTCTCAACATTATTGATGACCTTACTTGGCTCTTGGATTGAGCCGGACTAGTTGTTTTCTCGGCTATCCGAGAAGACGCATATGAGGAGATTACACGGGAGGTTGTGACATCCTTTGAGCACAGCCACGTCGATAGGACCGTCTCTTTCCGACTCATGGAAAGAGACTACCATTTGAGTATCCGTGAGTTTGGGACCATTTTCGGGTTCCATGAGACCTTTAATGGTCGATTTCCGAGTGGTGTTTACCCCAAGGACTTTTGGAAGGAGGTTGCAATGATTTACGCCGACGAGGACCGTTGGCAACCCGTTGATACCAAGGCTAGATTGATGTACCATCTAGCCTTGAAGATAGCTCACCGTGTTCTTTCGGAGTGTCTCTTTCCTAGGACGGAGACGCCCCAAAAGATCAAAACGGATGAGCTATTCTTGCTTTACTGCATGCTTTATGGATGCCGTGCGGATTGTGCTACTCTCTTGGCTGCTACGATGAGCAAGCTCAAGAACAAGAAGAAGGGAAACATCGGATATGGTGGGATAGTTACCCACATTGCTAGGAGCTTTGGTGTTGATTTTTCTGCTTGCACCCGCATACCGGCCGTTCCTTTAGGGCTGCATACTTTCATGGTTAGAGGTCTCATCTTCCCCACACATAGAGGTCCGCCTTATGCGGGCATGCCTTGGGAGAGTAGGACGGGTAGGGGTATAGGGTGGCTGTCGGAGTACTCCATTATGGCGGGACGCCATAATTGGAAGGAGACGTTCGCTGCTATGCATGCGAACAGGATAGTAGCTCTCCCTTATGTCCCACCACCGGTTGTCGAGGAGGAGGATATGGGAGATCAGTTTGAGAGCTGAGGAGGAGCGGAGCAGGAGTTTGGCACATTTCCGGACCAGCCGGAGGCGGCCCTAGATGTACCTAGACGCTCTCCATGTCCAGCTAGAGCCTCAGGCTCGTCATCTCGCCACGCTAGCATGAGTGAGAGGCCCACGTGGATGACCACACCTCCCGCATGGTATGGCGTTCCCCCTCCTTGGAGATCCGAGCCGATGCTAGAGACGG
The DNA here is from genome assembly GCA_033239045.1 of Fagopyrum esculentum. Taxonomy (NCBI): domain Eukaryota; kingdom Viridiplantae; phylum Streptophyta; class Magnoliopsida; order Caryophyllales; family Polygonaceae; genus Fagopyrum; species Fagopyrum esculentum. The sequence continues at coordinate 107,394,971 of BSUD01000005.1, forward strand.
ACGCTTAGACGACCTTCACCACATGATAAGGGACGTCTACCGCCAGTAGTTTGGGCGGTTCTATGATCCGAGCTTCTCTCCATTCCCGCCTCCGCCGGCACCGCAGTGATTTGATGCATGACCGTTCGTTTTAGACATTCCCGCCACCACTTTGTGAGTTTCTTTTTCTTTTCTTCTTTTCTTTCTTTCTTTTGAACATTAGGGACAATGTTCGTCCTAAGTATGGGGTGGGATGTACTAAAAGTTTGTAATAACTCTACTTACTGTGTTTGCTTTCATTCGAGACTATCATTGCATATTCATTATGTGTTTCACGTTTCATTATCGCATTGCATGAAAAAGAACTTGAAAAACCATAAAAATTGAAAAATTTTGAAAATTTTGTGCTTCTAATGAATTGAGATGATTTCTATGATAATCACTACTTGTGAATTGAGTTTGATGACGATTGCATGCTTAAAAGAATAGTGAATTGAAAAGAATTTGAATGAATGAATTTTACCTCTTTTGCAAGTTTTATAATGTGATAAATGTTACCTAAATCATGTTGAGAAATTGAAGTTGAAATCACACTATAAATTCTTATACTTCTTGTTGAGATGATTAAGGCAATTCGATTTTTCTTTCTTCTTTCTTTTGACCATTTTAGGTCCTCATTTAAATATTAGCCTCCTTTACCTATCCGGGAATTTGGAGAAGTGAATGAAAAAGGCATGTTTGATGTGGGAGGGCCATGAGAGCAAATTTTTGCAATCAAAAGAATAGAAAGAAATTATAGGTTTGGGGAAGTCAATCATGATGATGAGTAACTCGGCACCATTCACATAGCCGGGTGTTTGTGTCTTGCCAAAGTCGGATTGAGCGATATTCCTAGCGGATTATGGTATGTGCGCTAAGGGTTTGAGGCATCTCATAAAAATTGAGAAACGCCAATCTCCTAGGCTTCGGTTTTTGTGCACCTCTGTCCATAACTCCAAAAGTAAAGTCGAAAAATGAAAAGAAGAGAGCGAAGCTGTAAGTTGAAGTGTTGCGGAAACCGCAAAAGAAGAAGAAGGGTAGTTGTCCACTTTCCCGGATTCATGCACCACATTCCCTTAAAGTTTTCCCTTCCCTTCCATATTCTAGACCTTTTCTTTGAAAGTCCTTAAGATCAAAAGAATGTTATATGACTTGGTGATCTAAATTGAAGTTTCTTACGATTGATTTTGATAATGTTTGAAGGTTATGATGCTTGTATAGAAGTTTGATTGATTCATAAATTTTCTTTGCTTTTTACTTTTTGATTGAGTGTGTGAAAGTTTGATAAACGATTGAAGCAAGGTTTGAGAATGATCTATTCTTTAGAAGGCACATTCATCCAAAAGAAGGTACACATATTTCATCCTAACTCTTGTTTAGAACTTTTTGAAAGACCTTGCTTAGGGACAAGCAAGTGTTAAGTATGGGGTTATTTGTTAGCATGAAATATTGTGATATTTTAGGAACGTTTTCGAAACGTATTTGATTCATATTGATAGTCTTTGATTGAGCATCGTTGCATATGTGAGCTAGTATTGCCTATATTGTCGATATGGATATCTACACTAGCTTTATGTTGAAATATAGGTGATTGAGAGTCATTTCCGAATGGAATCGAGCAAAGAAGAGTTGATTGAATATGTCCATGGATTGAGGGCATTATTAGGAGCAAATTGGAGTTCAACTTGAGGAATGCACGAGGCTAGGGAAGAATCACGTTCTTGCCCTAAACCACGCTCTAAAATACGGCCGTACTACAAACCACGTTTAGTTCCACAGCGGTGGAACCCTGCAAAGAGAGGCGTGATGCATTCCAGTAACTATTACGGTCGTGGAACATATGGTCCAAACCGTGACACAATCCACGCTCTAAATTACGGTCGTGGAAACTTTGACGACCGTGATCTTGGCGATCTTTTTCGCCACATTTTGAAGCCACGATCTTTTGAAGATTGGGCCGGGCCGATATTTTATCTTGCCCTATAAAAAGACGGATGAAGCAAGATTCCGTCATCTTCGCTTAGAGGGATTTTTGGAATTCTACGCTTCATCCCCGCTTATCGACGCCTACACCTCGTTTAGCCCTTGCTTGGAAGCATTGGCATCTCGTGGGAGATCGAAGTTCGCGTTTGGGATTTGCCTTAATCTCGCACTTGGTGGAGATTGCTGTTGAGATCTCCGGATTGGCGGAAGATCGAAGCTTTTGGAAGATTGTTGCAAGAAGACCTCTCTTCCTGTTTAGGTTTGACTTAGAAGACGGATTGACATCCCGTTCTTCCTTCTTTCCTAAGATTGTGATTGTTTGCTTTATTCTGAATCTATTGACAACATTTGTTCTAGATTGTGATTTTGAGATTGGTTTGAAGTTTATTGAAAGTTTTCGGAAGTTTTCATCTTTCTATCTTTTAATTCTTGAATTGATATCAACATGATTGTTATTGGCTAAAAACTCTTAACAATTCTAAGGTGAAGGGTTGATAGTTGTGGCTTAGATGATGATAGATCGATCGTAAACAGATTAGATCCTGAGAGTTAGAGAGAATCGTTGACGAACCCTAAATTACGGGTTGTTCTTGAGTTCCACGACCGTGGAATCTCAAGATCCAACCATAATTTCCCTTAAGTTTACGAATCTGCTTTTACTTTAATCTAAAGTTAAAGATTTGCTTTAACTTAGTTTAGACTTGTCTTTTCTAGGTGGTAGTGAAGCCTCAACAACCTCTACCTCGATTGTGAGTGTCATAACCATAATCGGCTAAGTTAGTCTTGATCCTATGATTACAAATTTGGGTATTTGACACTAACCCTCACCTTTAGAACCTTTCTATATTGAGCCTCATCAACCTGTATGGAGAGTGTCTTGTAGGTGAGTCATATAAGGTTTTTGGAACTTCACCGTACGATTACCTTACATTAGCATACCTTTGCATATCTCAACTCTGTCTTTATATCATTAGTATATCTTGAATCGATTGTCACAGCTGGATACTTGGATCTTTAGGATTGTTGTTTTCCTAATATTTGCAAAACTCTCATATTTACTCGCTTGATAATCTGCAATTGAATTTGTTCCCACCCAAATCCCTGTGTTCGATACTCTGGAATTCTTGCTTAACTACGTCGATCCGTACACTGCGGGTTCACTGCTTGATTCTAGTTTTATAAATTTAAAGCTTATTTGCACACACCTTTAGGGGCGAACAACCTACCCGGTGATTCTTGCTCTTAGATATCAAAGATGACAAACTCTAGGTAGTAGTGAGCCTCACAAGCCGCTATAGGACTGAGTGTGCTAGGATAGGTGTTTAGGACTTGCCTTTCCGAGACTTACCCGGTAAGGAGAGGTTGGATCCCTAGAATTCCATCCGGTTTGTGTAGAATTCCTATCCTTAGGCTCTTTGAGACCTACCCAGTGATGAGACCTTAGGAACGGACTAGTGGACAATGAGACTTACCCGGTGATTGATCCCAATCTAAAAACACTCATTCCCAACATACTATAGTAGATCCAAGGAATGATTAGATAGCTTGAGTCCAATGTAATAACCGGAATTTCTAACCCCTAGAATCTGCCTTTTCTCCCTTTGATTACATATTTCGTATTTGCTTGTTTACTTGTGGTGTTAGCTTAGTTGATTGCTTATTTTGCATGATTTGTGATCTTTGATTAATCACCATAAAAACCAAACCAAAAACATTGAGATTTTCATTTCTTTATTTCCTTCTCTTTTCTTAAACTAGATCTTCATTAAACTTAATCACTAATAGATTCAATCTCACCTCAGTCTTTGTGTTCGACCTCGGAATACTATCCCTAATATAAAATGTCCCGTACACTGCGGGTTTGCTAGGAGTTAGGAGAAATATAACGAGTTTATAAATTGTAAAACTTTTGTGCATCTATTCCTAGACGTAATAATGAGACCTTAGGAACGGACTAGTGGACCATGAGACCTACCCGGTGATTGATCCCAATCTAGAAATACTCACTCCCAACATACTATAGTTGATCCAAGGAATGATTAGATAGCTCAACTATCTCACTTTTGCTACTTAGATGGTTATAGTGGATTCTTCCGAATCCCTATCCACCCCAATGACCAAGAGAAAATTACATTCACGTGTCCTTGGGGTACATTTGCTTATAGGAGAATGCCGTTTGGGTTGTGTAATGCACCCGCCACCTTTCAAAGGTGTATGATAGCCATCTTTTCTGAGTATATTGAAAACATCATGGAAGTGTTTATGGATGATTTCTCTGTTTATGGATCTTCCTTTGATGATTGTTTAGCTAACTTGTCTTTAGTGCTTATGAGATGTGAGGAGACAAACCTTGTCTTAAATTGGGAAAAATGCCACTTCATGGTAAGTGAAGGCATTGTGTTGGGACACTTGGTGTCCAGCCGTGGCATTGAGGTTGATAGGGCTAAGATAGAGACGATAGAGAAGTTGCCACCACCTACCTCGGTGAAGGGGGTAAGGAGTTTTCTAGGGCATGCCGGTTTTTACCGGAGATTCATTAAAGATTTCTCTAAGATTTCTAAGCCTCTTACTAACCTACTAATGAAAGATGTTGAGTTTGTTTTCTCCAAGGATTGCCTTGAGGCTTTTTGTAGGTTGAAGAATGCTTTGATCTTTGCTCCTATCATGCAACCTCCGGATTGGAGTTTACCGTTTGAGATCATGTGTGACGCGAGTGATGTAGCCCTTCGGGCTGTTTTGGGGTAAAGGAAAGATGGGCTTACACATGCCATCTATTATGCTAGCAAGACGCTAGATGATGCCCAACACAATTATTCTACCACCGAGAAGGATTTGCTAGCGGTTGTGTATGCATTTGAGAAGTTCCGCTTATATCTCGTTGGAGCGAAGGTCATTCTGTATAACGGATCATGTTACGATCCGTTATCTCCTTACAAAGAAGGATGCCAAGCCTCGTTTGATTCGGTGGATCCTTCTTCTTCAAGAGTTTTACTTGGAAATCCGGGATAAGAAAGGGTCCGAACATTCTGTAGCGGACCGCCTTAGACTCCCACCGTTGGAGATTGAGAAAGATGACATCCCTATTGATGACTCATTCCGGGATGAGCAATTGCAAATGGTGGAGGAATGCTTGCTTCAAGTGTCCAAGGGAAATGAGCCATGGTATGCCGACATTGTGAACTACCTTGTGAGTGAGGAGGTGCCACCTGGTTTATCTTATGCCCAAAGGAAGAAGTTCTTCAAGGATGTGAGGCATTACTTTTGGAGTGAACCGCTTTTGTTTAAGAGAGGGCCGAATGGAGTCTTTAGGAGATGCATACCGGAGGATGAGGTAGAGAGTGTGATCCGCCATTGTCATTCCTTGCCATGTGGAGGCCATGCTAGCTCACACAAGACATGTGCAAAGGTGTTGCAATCCGGGTTTTATTGGCCAAGTTTGTTCAAGGACGTGCAGAATTTTGTGGTAGCTTGTGATGCTTGCCAAAGGACGGGCAACATCTCAAAGAGGAATGAGATGCCCTTGAACAACATACAAGAAGTGGAGATATTTGATGTGTGGGGTGTGGACTTCATGGGACCATTCCCTTCTTCATGTGGCAACCTCTACATCCTATTGGCGGTGGACTATGTGTCGAGATGGGTGGAGGCAATCGCTTCTCCCACAAATGATGCCAAGGTTGTGGTGCGGTTCTTCAACCGAGTGATTTTTCCTAGGTTTGGGATACCAAGGGTGATCATAAGTGATGGAGGAAAGCACTTCACCAATAGGAACTTTGGGACACTTTGGGCTAAGTATGGGGTGACTCATAAGGTGGCAACACCTTACCATCCCCAAACTAGTGGCCAAGTGGAGATCTCCAATCGAGAGATAAAAGGGATCCTTGAGAAGACGGTTTCTAGAACGAGGAAGGATTGGGCTATAAAGCTTGATGATGCTTTGTGGGCTTATAGAACCGCTTTCAAGACACCGATAGGCACCACTCCCTACAAGCTAGTTTATGGCAAGTCTTGCCACCTTGCGGTGGAGATGGAGCATAGAGCATATTGGCCTATAAGGTGGCTAAATTTCGACCTCAAAGAGGCCGGTGAGAAGAGATTGCTAGACATGAACGCTCTTGAGAAGATCTGGTTGGATGCCTATGAAAATGCCCGGATCTACAAAGAAAGGACCAAACGTTGGCATGACAAGCGTCTCATCCCGAAGGAGTTGAGTGAAGGCGACCTTGTCCTTCTCTTCAACTCAAGGTTGCGGCTCTTCCCCGGAAAGCTAAAGTCAATATGGGCGGGTCCTTATGTGGTGAAGAAGATCTTTCCCCATGGAGCGGTTGAGATAGGAGGGGAGCATTGTTGAGACTTTAAGGTGAATGGGAACCGGTTGAAGAAGTATATCCCGGGAGCTCCGGTGGACATGATTGCCTCAGTTCACCTTGAGTGAGACGCTCCTGAGTTTGGTCAAGCTAATGACCTTAAAGAAGCGCTTGGTGGGAGGCAACCCATTGGTAGGTTTCCCTTTCCGTTTTTGTTTTGTTTTTGATTTTTCTGTTTTTGTGTGTTTTTGTGTGTTTGGAGTTTGTGTGTTAGAGTTTTAGTAGCATGGGAGCCTTGCATGGCATATGGATGATGATGATGAGCCCCTCATCAATTATGGGTGGAGTGGACGCGGAACTTGGACGGCTAGCAGTGCCTAGCGCGGGTCCCGACGCCATAACGAACACCTTGAGCTCTCTACCATCGTTGATAGGATCATACACCATCAATCCACTTGAGTGAACCCAAATACCGAAGCAAACCATTTTTACATTGTGAGAACCCTCTTTCACTCTTCTTTACTTCATTTACACATTGGGGACAATGTGTTTCTAAGTATGGGGTGGGGTTTACATGATCACTTGCATGATTAGCAGCTAGGATAGTTTCTTTTAGTCACATGTTTCATTATGTCTTGCATTGTACATACATATTTCGAAAAATCCAAAAAATCAGAAAATTTAAAAAAAAATTTAGTGCTTCTAAGCTTGGGAATGACCCTTATGATGAAATTGTCTTGTGAATTGGCTATGGATGGCCTTGTGTGTTGAATAGACGAATGCATATGTGGACTTGAAGTATTTATCTTGAATTCCATGAATAATTTGTGATTATGATGCTTGCCTTGATTGGATTGAGGATTGAAAGTCGAAATTGCATGCTAGTTCTTGCACATCATTTAGGAATGACTAAGGCAATTCATTTTCCTCTACTTCTCATCTTGATCATGTTGCTTGAGCACCTCAATTGATATAAAATTTGACCTCTTTTGACTCATCCGAGAATAGGAGCATGATAGTGTGTTGTTGTGTGCAAAAAGTAAGTGTGGGTGAAGTTGTTGATGAAAGAATGTGGTGAATGAAGTGCTGAATTTGTTGTGAAAAGTGTAGAAAAATAGGTTTGGGGACTTTGGTTTTGATGACAAGTAACTCTTCACCATTCACATAATCGGGTGTGTGTGCCTTGCCAAAGTCGGATAAACCGAATGTCCTAACGAGCCTTGGTATGTGTGCCCGGTGTGAGGCACCTCGGAAAAATCCCGAGGTCCGCTAATCACCAAGGTTTCGGCTTTTGTACACCAATGCCATTGCCTCAAAAATAAAAGAAAAAGGAAGTGAAAAAGAAAAGAAAACAAAGAAAAGATGGAGAAAATATACACTTGTGGTGAAGTCTATCAAAAATGAAATTGTGGAGTTAGTTCCTTTCCCGGATTAGCATTACATAACCTAGAAATCCCCACCTAATCACAACGTTTCTTGGCCTCTCTTTTCCTAAGTCCTTATGACCTAATTGCATGTGTGTAAGACTTGGTGATCTAGATTGGATATACTCATGTTCATCTTGGTTTCTTCATTTTCACCTTGCATGCATGCTTTCTAGTTAAGTATAATTGTCTTTTCATGCCTTCATTCGTTTAATGGATAATTGCTTGTCCATTTGCAATGAAACATGACTATGAAGGTGATCCAATATTAGAAGAACAATTCCAAAAAGATTTTGTTGTTTTTCTGAATGAATAAATCATGTCATCTCTTAGTATATAGTTGGGACTTTCTCGGGGACGAGCAAACCATAAGTATAGGGTATTTTTGATAACACGATTTATGACGTAGGTTTAAGCACTCATTTAGATAGTTTTTCCTCTCATTCATGCATGGTTTAGCACTAGTTCATGACGTTTGCATTCAATTCTTGTATATTTGTTGAGATAGACGTCTACATGGACTTTTGCATGTTTTGTAGGTATTTTGGGAGCTTTAGGAGCTTAATCGATACATTCGAGGTTCGTTCCTCGAGATGACACACCTTCGGACTCATTGGGAAGCAAGCAAGGAGCTAAGGAGGACACATGGGACCTTGTTGGTGCATGCCTTGCACCAAATTGTGGCTTGATGATCCAAAGAAAGCTGCATCACCAAAACCACGGCCACTGGGACTTCCATGGGCGTGGAAATAGGCCGTGGTTCTCCCTGTACAGCTGCGACAGCTGTCCCACGATCTCCATAACCGACCCTTGCCCTTGATGGTGTATAAACGATGGTCCGGCAAGCTGTTGAGGGCATCTCCCATCACTCAATTCCCTCCCACACTCTTACCTCACACATATTCTCTCATTGGAAGATTGGATTGGGCTACTCTTGGAGGAGAAGAAAGGCTTCCATTGGAGAAGAAGAGAAGAACACACCATTCTTAGTTTTTCATAGCTTTTAGAGTGAAGATTGTTGGAAACATTTTCTAGGGTTGTAAGAACGAATCGAACCTTCTTTTGAAGGGTTGTAAGTCTCTCTTTTGACATCTATTCAGCTCATTTTCCTTGTTCTATTTGCTTCATCTATCTTTCATTTTATTATTTTGACATGGACTCCATGATTTTATGTTTGATGACCTTGATTGTGATGATGCATGTTGTTAGCTAAGTAGATGTGATTCTAGGGTAAGGAAATGATGGTTATGGCTTGGAATATGATAGGATAGACTTAACGTACCATTGGATGCTTTGTTTGCTCGAACCTAACCTCTGTTCAAAATCACGGTCTATTCTAAGGGGTTCCACGGCCGTGGACTTGATGAACTGCCCGTGATTTCGTCTGACTTGCTTGTATTGATAAATCTAAGTGTTACATTGTTAGATTGTTGAAATCCTAGTGTTTATTGAGCTAGATCTATCCTAGGGTGACCTAGTGTTAGCAACTAATTGTGAGAATAGACCTACCCGGTGATTCTTGCCTTTAGATACCGAAGATGATGAACTCTATGTAGTAGTGAGCCTCATAAGCCGCTATTGGACTGAGTGTGCTAGGATTGATGTTTAGGACTTGCCTTCCCGAGACTTACCCGGTAAGGAGAGGTTAGATCCCTAGATGACAATCCGGTTTGTGTAGAATTCCTATCCTCAAGCTCTTTGAGACTTACCCGGTGATGAGACCTTAGGAACAGACTAGTGGACCATGAGACCTACCCGGTGATTGATCCCAATCTAGAAACACTCACTCCCAACATACTATAGTTGATCAAAGGAATGATTAAATAGCTCGAGTCCTATACCATAACCGGAATTTCTAACCCCTAGAATCCGCTTTTCTCTCTTGATTACCTTTCTCGTGCTTGTGTTCGTTTATTTGCCTTGCTAGTTTAGTTATTTGTTAATCTTGCATGATTTGTGATCTTTGATTGATCACCACAAAACCAATCCAAAAACATTGAGATTTTCATTTCTTTCTCCTTTCTTAGCCTAGATCAACACTATCCTTAGTCACTATTGATTCAATTTCACCTAAGTCTTTGTGTTCGACCTCGGAATACTATCCTTACTACAAAACGACCCATACACTGTGGGTTCGCTAGGAGTTAGGAAAAATATATCGAGTTATAAATTTAAGACTTTTGCGTGTCACGTTCTTAGCGTAACAAATGCCATGACTTTTTATGAAAAGCAACATCTGTTCCATCGTAGTCTTTATGTGAGTTTTTTTTTGGGAGGAAGAGGTTAGGTGGGAAGAGAATCAACTTCTCTCTTTTTTAATTTTCATCTCGTGTTTCTTTTTTCAAGAAGGAAATCTGCCAACATGTTTGGCTACATCAACGAATTAGTTTTAAGTTTCATCAATGGGTACCTTGGTTACCTTGTGACGATTGACAATATCTACAATATCTTTTGTTACATCATTTAACCATTGGCAAATTCCTCTAGTAAAGCAATCCTATAAAAACCGTGATGCGGAAAAATATATAGCATTTCCTTCAATCTCTCCCAAGCTTGGTAGATATCTTCATGATCCTTCATTTCAAAATCACAAAGATTTCTTCTACAAATGCGAGTTTTGTAAGAGAAAAAAATGCTTAGAAATTTAGTAGTGAATCGATCCAAGTGGTGCACATACCTATTGGTTCTCTTTCAAACAGTCGTGAGTTTTGCCATCCAGAGAAAATACGAATGTCCGTATTTCATGGCATCGTCTGACACATTGCGGAATTTGATCGTGTTCATTATATCTTTAAAATTTCCAAGGTGTCGGTGAGGGATTTCATTTTCCTCATTACTGAATATGTGTTCCTGAATCATATTTATAGTTTAAGTGTTTAGGACAAATTCTTCTGCTTCGTTGTTTGGAAGTACCCAACCAAGGGTAAGAACGGACTATTTAGGATCCATTCTTTCTTCCAACGTTCATGGTTGATCAACACCATCCATATTTTGTGTTTTAGGATTCCAAGTTGTGGAACAAAGACAAAAAGAAAACCACAAATCAATGTAACAAGAAAAAATTAGGATATAAGTCTATTAGAGACAACCAAACTATATCTAGTCTCTAGCAATGGCGCCACAAACTTGATCAAGGAAAATTTAACCATATAATTAAAATAACAACCTCAACCACAAGAATAACGGGATCGAATATAGTATATTCGGATAAGGAATTCACAAGGACCACGTCTGTAATGATTGAAATAATAAAAAAAAATATGTTAAGGTAGAAGGAAGAAAAGGAAAGAATAAAATTAGGTTTGTAGGAATCGATTTATGAACATAGAGCAATTGGTAATAAGATATGAGATGCTACATTTGGGATAGGTGATCTAAAGAAGCAAGTATCCCACTATAATTAACCAAATAGTAACCACGTGTGTGATTAACAAGAACTTCAATAAGCAATAATGTAGGTAACCTTTTAAAATAGCCTTTGACATAGACAAACAAAGACCGTGTTTTTCAAATTGCGTAGCCCTCAATCTTGTACTTCAGTAAGAATAGGAAAAACCTTTAAGAACTTAGAAATCCGGAAAATACTAAGAGAAACCTTCGCTTGTGTCTCTTTAGTTAGAAAAAGGTATAAATACCGGAACTTTTTACGATAGCTAGAAATCTCCGATGCAATAATAAAGTGCTACTCTCAAAACCAAGTTCATTTCTAGAAATCCAATAATAACGCTCTCCTTTGGCTCTTCAGGTATTTTATCTAAACCAATTATAAATGTCACTTCTTTTAAAGGTAAATTAAAGGTAAAAATGAAGCACTTTGAAAAGAAACATAAACCTGATGATATTCAATCAATAATTCGCATAGAAAATCACCATCACTCCATCATAGAATTCAACAAACCCCTTAGATCAAAGGTGACTAGGCCAGACATATAAAGATGAGAGAAATTAGATTAAAAGAATAGTCTTTGCATATAATAAAACTCAAAGAAAGCAAATAGCAATGCGACAAATTAAGTCTAATCACAACAAGGGTTTTGAGGGTTGAGTCTGACTGTTTGTATTTGGATTTCCCTAGAAGTCAAAAAACATTAAATATATAGAGAAAAACTCGGACCAAAATATATACAAAAGCTCACTAAAATTAAAAGTGAATGGATCGAAATTCCTTTCAGCCACCGAAGTCCACACGGTATAGCGAAATGGCCGAAGACGGCCTAGATGTCGTAACGTAAGTCATCTCACGTTGCTTGGTCTCCGGGTCTTTATTATCAGGGTTAGGTTTGTTGTTGGAGTTGTGGGCCAATCCAGACGGCTTGGCGAAACGGCATGGAGACGGCTTAGCAAGCCATATTACAAGTCGTCTCACCTCGTTTGGAGAAGTCGTTTTACATGATTTTATGTTCCTTTAAAAACTGGTTATTGGCTTGATCCAAAGTGGTTATTTTCTTGAGCAATTGATCCTTAATAAATTATGATGTTGAATTGTGACACTTGACTTCAGGAAAAATTAAGCTCTCGTATTTAGGTTTGGTGTTTGGATCAGAAATGCCTCAACGTAGACCTTGAACACCTAAAATGTGAAATAACTATAAGTAGATATTCAAAACATAATATGAAAGCATTCAATCTACATTATAAGTATATAAATCTTGCCAAAAGATGTGAAAAACAACATAAATATTAGGGTAGAAAACACGTATGTTTTGATGCTAGCACAATAAAAATATTTGATTTATCAAAATTTAATGTGTCGTCTAAGGTGAAACTTGGTTGAACACAATCTTAAAGACCAACTTTTTAGACAAAGTGAGTTTTAAACTAGCTTAAAGGCCAACAGTTTAGACAATCCACAATAAATAAAAAGAATCTAATTATTGGCTGAACACATTCTTAAAGTAGATCCAATCATCCACTAGGATCCATCTTTCAATCAATCTCAAATGAATTCAAAATTTGTTGCCATGCATATGTGGGGAACCGTTCCTCAAAACCGGAAAGTAGAGGCTAGTTTCTTCCGGGTTTAGAACCCAAAGGTAGATGGTGGGATTCGTACAATTTTACTAGACCTGGTCGGTCCACTCTTCCGGTCTAATAAGCCGGTACTTTCTTCCCTCGTCCCATGCTTCATTTATGAGGTTTCATTGGGATGGTCTGGATCTTCAATCTTCTCCTCATTCTTCTACGAGCCTTTTTTCTTCCTTTGTTCCCATGATCGGTTGAATGAATTAATAGTGAACGAAGAAAAGAAATGGCTACTTATATTCACGCCAAAAATTGTAACTCTCACTAAATGACGGTCTTAGTAAAGAAGGATATAAAACAAAGGATCGATTAGGTACGTCATTTTGATTTGAACCAGGTTGGTATGAGTTGGCTTAGTTGATTGGTTCCACTATGCAACAATAGGCATAATATAACATTTTCTGAAAAAAAGCAATGAAAAATATGAGGACTCGATAAGATATCAACTACATGAAATTTAAAGTTTACAAAAAGTCGGAAACAAATTACAAAATTACGGAAAATTTTCATAAACATGTAACAAAAATTTTTGAATATTACACTTTGTCCATCTTGCTTTGTGGTAGTCATCTTTCACCATTCATGTCTAGTTAGTTAGTGGTGCTAGTTTTGTTTTATCCTCCGATGCTTCTTCAGTAATCAATATTGTGATTTGCTAGCCATATTTGCAGTACAACAACTCACAAATTGTAATCGGATAAAAAAATGGGGTATAAATAACAAAAAAAATATTATAATCAACATGTAAATTTAAGGGGACAAAACATAGGGTTACAAAATTCATGAAAAAATCAAGTGAACAAGCTGATTTAAAATAGTCACTTATATGAAAATGAAAAACTAGAGGGTCATGTTACATTATATGACACGTTGAATTGACTTGAACCTTCCTACAATTGTAAGAACATGGTAAATTTAAATATGAACAATCCAACCCATTTTTACCTCAATCCCAAATAATAAAAACGAACTCACATGTCCAACACAATTACAAACTTGGTAAAGATAAAGATATTTGACAATTTACCCGCTTTGGCCAATCAACATTCCTTTTATAAAATGAATCTTCAAACTCCCTAAAATATACAAAACACTGTATACAAACCCGATGCACAAAAGTTATTTATTTGCCTAATTATATTCATGAAAAAAGATCTCATATATTAGAAAATGACTTATTTTTGCCAATTAAATTCATGAAAAAGATCTTATGTATTAGGAAATGACTTAATTTTGCTAATGTACATTTTAACTCTACCAATATAGTAATATATTATACGTAAATATATATTTCATCAAATAAAATATTTTATTCCTATTATATATATTTAGTTTTATCATATATCACAAAATGAAACATTCATGCTCTACCAATATAAATATGTAATAGTTAGAATCAAAACCCTCAAACAAGCACCAACATTGTACATCAAATAAAGTTCACACATAAAGAAAATACAACTTATAATAAAATGAAAACATTACAAGGAAATAATCAAGTCATGATGATTGTTATTTTCTTGGCTTTCATGTCGATGACCGTACATTTGACCATCTCAAGCGGTATATAAACAACTTTTCGTTGTTATTATTCATTTTTTATCAGTAACTTTTCATATTTTCAATTTTTTATTTATTTTCTTCTTAAATTTATAAATACATATACATAAGTGACCAATCATTATTATACATTTTTATGAATTTTATTTACGATGTATTCGTTGTTTTCATTACAATTGTAGATATAAAAAAAGGAATACTATGTGATGGTGAAGATTGTAGTACAAGATGTGATGAGGCATGTGGAATGGTGAATCCACCTACTGCGCGCGACAATTGCATTTCAAATTGCAAAGGAAATTGTCATCGACATGAGTTGTTCACCTCTGATATTTTATTGAAAGGTATACTTTAATATTTTGTCTATTTTTAATAAACATTTACGTAAGTAAGTAACTATTTATTTATATTTTTCTATGAATTTTATTTATCATTTATTCGTTGTTTTCATTACAATTGTAGATACAAAAAAGACAATACTATCTGATGCTGATGATTGTAGTACAAGATGTGATGAGGCATGCGCAATGGTGTCTCCACCTAGTGCGCGCGATAGTTGCATTTCAAATTGCAAAGACAATTGTCCTCAACGTGAGTTGTCCACCTCTGATATTTTATTGAAAGGTATCCTTAATTTTTTTTTTTAGTTTTAATAAACATTTACATGAGTGACCAAAAATATTATACATTTTTATGAATTTTATTTACGATGTAAAATTGTAGATATAAAAAAGGGAATGCTATCTGATGTTGAAGATTGTAGTACAAGATGTGATGAGGCATGTGGAATGGTGAATCCACCTACTGCACGCGACAGTTGCATTTCAAATTGCAAAGGAAATTGTCATCAACATGAGTTGTTCACCTTTGATATTTTATTGAAAGGTATACTTAAATATTTTGTCTATTTTTGATAAACATTTACATAAGTGACTAACCATTAATTTATATTTTTTATGAATTTTATTTATCATGTATTCATTGTTTTCATTACAATTGTAGATACAAAAAAGGCAAAACTATCTGATGCTGATGATTGTAGTACAAGATGTGATGAGGCATGCGCAATGGTGTCTCCACCTAGTGCGCGCGATAGTTGCATTTCAAATTGCAAAGACAATTGTCCTCAACGTGAGTTGTCCACCTCTGAAATTGTATTGAAAGGTATACTTAATTATTCTGTTTAGTTTTAATAAACATTTACATGAGTGGCCAACCAGTATTATACATTTTTATGGATTTTATTTACGATGTATTCGTTGTTTTTATTTAAATTGTAGATATAAAAAAGGGAATACTATCTGATGTTGAGGATTGTAATACAAGATGTGATGAGGCATGTGGAATGGTGAATCCACCTACCGCACGCGACAGTTGCATTTCAAATTGCAAAGGAAATTGTAATCAACATGAGTTGTTCACCTCTGATATTTTATTGAAAGGTATACTTAAATATTTTGTCTATTTTTAGTAAACATTTACATAGGTGACTAACCATTAATCTACATTTTTCATGAATTTTATTTATCATGTATTCGTTGTTTTCATTACAATTGTAGATACAAAAAAGGCAATACTATCTGATGCCGATGATTGTAGTAAAAGATGTGATGAGGCATGCGCAATGGTGTCTCCACCTAGTGCGCGCGATAGTTGCATTTCAAATTGCAAAGATAATTGTCCTCAACGAGAGTTGTCCACCTCTGATATTGTATTGAAAGGTATACTTAGTTATTCTGTTTAGTTTTAATAAACATTGACATGAGTGGCCAACCAGTATTATACATTTTTATGAATTTTTGTTACGATGTATTCGTTGTTTTTATTTAAATTGTAGATATGAAAAAGGGAATACTATCTGATGCTGAGGATTGTAGTACAAGATGTGATGAGGCATGTGGAATGGTGAATCCACCTACCGCACGTGACAGTTGCATTTCAAATTGCAAAGAAAATTGTCATCAACATGAGTTGTTCACCTCTGATATTTTATTGAAAGGTATACTTAAATATTTTGTCTATTTTTAGTAAACATTTACATAGGTGACTAACCATTAATTTATATTTTTTATGAATTTTATTTATCATGTATTCGTTGTTTTCATTACAATTGTAGATACAGAAAAGGCAATACTATCTGATGCTGATGATTGTAGTACAAGATGTGATGAGGCATGCGCTATGGTGTCTCCACCTAGTGCGCGCGATAGTTGCATTTCAAATTGCAAAGGCAATTGCCCTCAACGTGAGTTGTCCAACTCTAATATTGTATTGAAAGGTATATTTAAATATACATCATATAGTAATAATATCAATAATATACAATATTTTTATCTATATGTTTGATAAACATTCTATTTAAATTATAAATTATTTTTTATTATCATGAATTAACTTGTATTTTTTTCATTATTATGAAGGCAAGAAACAAGATAGACTATGAACGTGACACAAGGCGTTTTAGAAGATGACGGAAGTTTGACCTCCAGCGAATACTATAGCTTAAATACAATAATAATATATATTATTAAATATAGATATATTGTGAACGATAAATGATTGTATTAAAACATTATACATTTTATAAATAAAATATAATAAATTTATATAAATACGAGTATGCTTGTTTATATCCGGGCTCGGGCAAAACTCGGACCGAGATTTATATTAAAGTTTTCCTTTAATCCGGACTCAAGCCGGGCCGAGCCCGGTTGGTGGGCCTATTGAGTGTCGAATTTACAAGGACCGCGTCTGTTTTGGAAGTAATTAATAGACAATTATGTTAAGTGAAGGGAGAGAAAGAAGAAGAAAGGGATGTTTTGGGAATTATGATAAATTGGAAAATACCGGAAAACAATGATTATTGTAGGCATATAATGGAGGGAGGTGGTCTAAGGTAACTTGAATCCCACTATAATGAATTAAATTAAAACTGCATATATGAAACTCATGAACATTGATACGTGAACAAAGCAAATAACTATTTAAAATAGCCTTTGGCATAGACAAACAAAGATAGTGCCTTCCAACTTGATTAGCCCTCAATCCGAATGGTTTGTCAAGTATTTGCAAAATCCTATTGAAGAACCGTAAGGTGAATATACAGGATATAAATACTCTAGAATGGGGGTTGAATAGAGTATGAGAATTTTTTGCGAAAACCTATCTCAAGGCTTTGAAACTGATTTCAAAGGCCTTGATATCGATCTCAGCTCTTTGTGACACAACTTGTTTTCAAGGGCTTTCAAAGTGATTTCAAGGGCCTTGACTCTGTAAACCTACAAAGCAATGGTAGACACAATAAAGAAAGATATGATGCAGAAATGAAAAGATTGACACGCTGACATGTTCACGAAGTTCAGCTCTAACAACCTACGTCTCCATCCTAGGGTTTCTATACCTGTAGGATTTAACTATTTATTATCAGCTTAAAAAAATCCTATATACAACCTAGAAGAAATTCCCTTCTTCTCTCACAGTAGCCCAATACTACAATTCCAACTCTTAACCTAGCTAAAATAGCCTAGTTACTTCGCAGAGTAACACACTCTCTAGATATTACAATGAAGCTCTCATGTTTTTCTATGTCAAAGGAAGTACGCTTTAGTAATCAAAGAGGAAGAAAAACGTTTGGGTCGAAATGAAGATAGTTTTGGATCGCTTGAAGACTTAGATGTTTTCGTCTAAGCTTGATGTCTTCTCTTCAAATCGACATCTTCATTTATAGTCTTCGATGGAGAAGTCTTCTAGCCGTTGAGAAGATGACCGTTGTTGATGTTTCTCCTTCTCCATAGAAAATGGTGTACGTTGAGATGAGATAGCCATGTACATTTTCCTTATCTTCTTCATCTCCTTAACGCACGTTGATTCTTCTTCTCCGTAATCTTCTATTGAAAATCGATGTTGAAGATTTTGTTGTTCAAGCTCCTAGATCTTCAAGTTTGTTGAGAATCTTTGGCTGAAGATCTTGGAGGTCTTTTTAAGATCTGTGAGGAAGAGATCTTCAAACTTGCGTTGATTTGGTCAAGATCTTTGCAAGATCTTTTTGTTGGACCGAATCTTCGTGTTGGTCGAAATCTCCTTGTTATCTTCTTGTTGGCCAAATATTTTTGATATCTTCCCTTGATCATTGATAGATTTGGTTGTTTGAGAATGATTTGAATTCCTTTCAGCCGTCATATCCTTTGAATCTTGTTTTACGGCTTTGGTTTTGATCCCTTGAAATGGTTTTCAAGGCCTTCGTGTTGAACTTTAGAAATCTTTCCAATCTCTGCGCTTGTCTTTTGTACTGGTTTTTAAGGCCGGCATTCAACCCTTGAAATGCTTTCCAAGACCTGTATACACTTGACAAACACAAAACCAAACCAAGCAATCTAGAAATAAAGGCAAGAAGTGGTTAGTATATGTAAGGGAAACATGTATATGGGTGAAAAAGGTCACGTAGGCTTATCAAAGAGGGCGTCAATCATTGAAATATCAAGCAAATAGAATCAAAAGAACATGTAGTTTTGAAAGATAGGCAATCCCAAGTTATAGGAGAAACTAAACATACTAGAAATCACACAATAATATGAAAGAAAGGACACATGAAAGTGCATGCATGTCCATAAACTAGAACACTCACAAGGGTTATGTTTGGTTAAGCTAATCATGATAATTCATCCAAAAACTCATGTCCATAAACAATAGAAAGAAGTAGAAACCCAAAGCATCGTTGGCAAGTCAAGTTGATACGTGATTGATGCCGTAATTCCCCAATCTACACTGATGTTCATGTAATCTACAACAGAAGAAAATCTCAATGCAAATCTCGGGCGAGATTTGTATTGTAAGGCCGAGATTTGTGGAACTCGAGCACACAGAACATGAGTTTGATGGATTGATAATGGAAGATTAAGAAGATAAATAATGGAATGAAGTATGGAAAATAAAGGAAGAAAAGACTTGATGTTAAACTTGCAAAGAGCCTTGACCAACGGATCAAAACCCTCAACAAATAATTACCTTAAACATTTCCTTTTTAACCATAAACAAGCCTTCTAGTTGTAACACCCTGAATCTGCGGGATATCATAATGCTACGGGCGAGACGTCACAATGGGTCCCGACCCTTAGTCTGACAACAATTTCACCGGACCTTTCCAACAAGGCACAAATAAAGGTCAAAACCGAAAATAAGTTTAATGAAATGACATGATTGCCGAATACAAAAAGAAAGGAACGACATCAGCCGGCTATACAACAACGCCAAGAATACAATATACAACAATAATACATGGACTCAAAACCCCAAACTCAACCTATGATGTACGAAACCCCGACTGCCCACTACTTCGGATAACTCGGCCACACCTAACCTACACGTCAACTACAACAAGCGGTATAAAACCGTTAGCTCACATTCTAGGCATTATAAAGATAGTAAGGGCACAAATACACACGGAAGCACACATAAAAAACATCATGCTCATATAAATACACATCCGTTACTTATTATATTTTCAGGTTATTCCATAACTAATCCATTCGTTCAAGTGTGAAACAAGAGTCTTATAACTCTCGCTTCTGTCCCCGTGTAACCAACATGAGTGTGGCCGCGCTCAACCCGTATACCCTGAGGAGTGATGAAGAAGCCCTCCCGTATTCCATGTTTGGCCTGGTCGCAGAGATCCTCCCAGTCTCCCTCGGGTGCTTGGCAGTGATGTCACCACCCGATAATAATAATCAACAATGGGCCAACAATATATACACCCAAGCATGGTATACGGTAAAAACTAGGACAACGATCCTAGTCTCAACAAAGGAAATGGTAATAACTATATGCACATTCTAGCTCACAAATCACAACCATGTACTCACCATCAGCCCTCAAAAAACCTCACCATGTACCCATACCCTCATCTCATGAACTAACTCAGAAACATGCAGCCCTCAAGCAATAGATTATTCTGAAAACCTCACAAACTCGCTTAAGGTTCACAAGCCACTACATGGCATTTCAACTATCCCAGGTCCAACCTAGCATGCTTCTAATCATCAAAACTCCCTAAGGCCATCCAAGAACCTATAGTCAAGGGAGGGAATTCACCAAGCAAAGGCACGGGTGCGGAAGAAGGAAGAGCAGCTGCGAAAGGGAGAAGAAGACCGCAAGGGAAGGCCAACAGAACTTGCAGCCACCCCTACGGCCTGGTCTGGCGGCCCCTGCGGCTGAAGCTGGCCGCCCCTACGGTCGATCAACAGATGATGTGATCGGTGAAAATAACCCAAAATTGCAGCAAATGTACGGATTGTTGGACAAGATCATGCTCGGAGGAATGAAAGATGGTTATACAAAACATATGCACGTCCCACCCATACATATTTCATGCAGCATACCATGCTCATATTATTCATATATTATGCATGAATTTATGTATTAATCATGTGAAGGTCAACATGTAAACATTCAATCAAACATTGAAGGCATCTTCACACACATGCATTGAATGGAGGCCAAGTTAGTTCAATGGTCTTCTTCTCCTTCAATATGGACGTCCAAGACTTGATTAGACCATCCTTGATGTGTTATTCAAGTGAAGAGAATAGGATCCAAGAGTCATCTTTGAATAAAGGCCAAATGTAGCCATTTATGTGTTTGAATTTCCTAGAAAAACTCATGAATTTCTTTCATTTCCTTTTGATAAATCTTTGATATTTCTAGCACTTAATTAGGGAGTTTCTAGGCTGAGTTTTGTGGCTTTATAAAGCCTTGTATCCTCCCATTGTAAGAAAAGTCAAGTTAAATGAAGTAAGTTAGCCTTTGTGCTTTCAAAGTTGTTGTTAGCTTTAAAACAAAACCCGAATTCAAGGTGAGATGCTTAGTTTTCAAACATCTAAGTGAGATGGTTAGGTGGTTCTAAGGTGAGAGGCCGAGGAACGAAGGTTCGAAACCCAAAGTGAGATTCCGAGGGTAGTTCATTTGAGTTGGGTGATTCCCAAAGTGAGAGGCCCAGGGAATTTGCTCTTCATATCCAAAAACACAAAATCCAAAAAAAAAGAGTTCCATTTCACCAATTCTAATCCGAGTGTGAACTTGTGCCGGTGGATCCTCGTGTTCGAATCGAGTTCGATCACATCAAGTGGTATCATAGCCACACGGTGCGAGTTCCTCAAGATTTCGGGGATGACGATCATCAACGACAATGCAAACGGTGGTAATGGAATCAACCAACGTTTGGATAGGATTGAAGCCCAACTAGATGAGATATTGAGAAGGTTTCCTCTCCTTCCCTTGAACAATCATGACAAAATCCAAGGAGGTAGCAACCATGCAAACCGGAATGCACAAATCAACCACCGTCGAGAACGCAATGTTAATAGTCGTGCCCATGGGAACCCGGATTGTATTCAAGCATCTCGACATGATGACGGCGAAGTTGAGAGAAGTAGTTACCATGGTAATACATCCCACAATCACTTTCCCAATGATGGCATGACGGATTAGAGGACTAATCTTTTTCAAGGGAAAGGGGATGATGTGATCCCCATTGGGGAAGAAATCATCGTCATCAAGCTGGAACCAATCGTTTTGCCACCAACCGTCCAAGTCAAAAGTCAGCCAGAACCTATCAAAATCAAAATTTATATGTTCGAGGTCATGCCCAAAACTGGGCCAAAAGCTATTGAAATGAAACCGAAAATACTTGCACCGAGCATGCCAAATTGAAGCAAATTTTCACTCTCTCCGGCTAAGTTGTCACATTTGCGCACTCTCAGTAAATCGCTTATAACTAAGGCAAAACTTGGAGTTAAAATACCCATGAGTACTAATTTGAAAGATATTTTCAATATGTACAACTTTCTAGTTTACTCAAAGTCGATATTCCAAGAGGAAGAGGGTGAAAATGACCCTACATTGAAGGAAGTAGGGTACTTGTATGGATTGTTGGACAAGATCATGCATGGAGGCATGAAAGATGGTTATACAAAAGATATGCACGTCCCACCCATAAATATTGCATGCAGCATACCATGCTCATATTATTCATATATTATGCATGAATTTATGTATTAATCATGTGAAGGTCAACATGTCAACATTCAATCAAACAATGAAGGCCTCTTCACACACATACATTGAATGGAGGCCAAGTTAGTTCAATGGTCTTCTTCTACTTCAATATGGACGTCCAAGACTTGATTAGACCATCCTTGATGTGTTATCCAAGTGAAGAGAATAGGATCCAAGAGTCATCTTTGAATAAAGGCCAAATGTGGCATTTATGTGTTTGAATTTCCTAGAAAAACTCTTGAATTTCTTTCATTTCCTTTCGATAAATTTTTGATATTTCTAGCACTTAATTAGGGAGTTTCTAGGCTGAGTTTTGTGGCTATATAAAGCCTTGTATCCTCCCATTGTAAGAAAAGTCAAGTTAAATGAAGTAAGTTAGCCTTTGTGCTTTCAAAGCTGTTGTTTGCTTTAAAACAAAACCCAAATTCTAGGTGAGATGCTTAGTTTTCAAACATCTAGGTTACATGCTTAGGTGGTTCTAAGGTGAAAGGCCGAGGAATGAAGGTTCAAACCCCAAAGTGAGATTCCCTGGGTAATTCGTTCGAGTTGAGGGATTCCCAAAGTGAGAGGCCGAGGGAATTTGCTCTTCATATCCAAAAACACAAAATCCAAAAAAGAAAAGGAGTTCCAATTCACCGATTCCAATCCGAGTGTGAACTTGTGCCGGTGGATCCTCGTGTTCGAATCGAGTTCGATCACACCAAGTGGTATCAGAGCCCAACGGTGCGAGCTCCTCAAACTTTCGGCGATGACGATCATCAACGACAATGCAAACGGTGGTAATCGAATCAACCAACGTTTGGATAGGATTGAAGCCCAACTAGCTGAGATATTGAGAAGGTTTCCTCTCCTTCACTTGAAACCTCATGACAAAATCCAAGGAGGTAGCAACCATGCAAACCGGAATGCACAAATCAACCACCGTCGAGAACGAAATGTTAATAGTCGTGCCCATGGGAACCCGGATTGTATTCAAGCATCTCGACATGATGACGGCTAAGTCGAGAGAAGTAGTTACCATGGTAATACATCCCACAATCACTTTCTCAATGATGGCATGACGGATGGGGGGACGAATCCTTTTCAAGGGAAAGGGGATGATGAGATCCCCACCGTGGAAGAAATCATCGTCATCAAGCCGGAACCAATCGTTTTCCCACCAACCGTCCAAGTCAAAAGTCAGCCGGAACCTATCAAAATCAATAGTTATGTGTCATGCGGAAAACTGAGCCAAAAGCTATTGAAATGAAACCGAAAATGCTTGCACCGAGCATGCCAAATGGAAGCCAATTTTTACTCTCTCCGGCTAAGCTGTCAGATTTATGTACTCTCAGTAAATTGCCTATAACTAAGGCAATACTTTGAATTAAAATACCCATAGGTACCAATTGGAAAGATATTTTCAATATCTACAACTTTCTAGTTTACTCAAAGTCGAGATTCCAAGAGGAAGAGGGTGAAAATGACCCTACATTGCAGCAAGTACGGTACTTGTATGGATTGTTGGACAAGATCATCCATGGAGGCATGAAAGATTGTTATACAAAAAATATGCACGTCCCACCCATATATATTTCATGCAGCATACCATGCTCATATTATTCATATATTATGCATGAATTTATGTATTAATTATGTGAAGGTCAACATGTCAACATTCAAACAAACATTGAAGGCATCTTCACACACATACATTGAATGGAGGCCAAGTTAGTTCAATGGTCTTCTTCTCCTTCAATATGGACGTCCAAGACTTGATTAGACCATCCTTGATGTGTTATCCCTAGTGAAGAGAATAGGATCCAAGTGTCATCTTTGAATAAAGGTCAAATGTGGATTTATGTGTTTGAATTTCCTAGAAAAACTCTTGAATTTCTTTCATTTCCTTTTGATAAATCTTTGATATTTCTAGCACTTAATTAGAGAGTTTCTAGGCTGAATTTTGTGGCTATATAAAGCCTTGTATCCTCCCATTGTAAGAAAAGTCAAGTTAAATGAAGTAAGTTAGCCTTTGTGCTTTCAAAGTTGTTGTTTGCTTTAAAACGAAACCCGAATTCAAGGTGAGATACTTAGTTTTCAAACATCTAGGTGAGATGCTTATGTGGTTCTAAGGTGAGAGGCCGAGGAACGAAGGTTCGAACCCCAAAGTGAGATTTCGAGGGTAGTTCGTTCGAGTTATGAGATTCCCAAAGTGAGAGGCCCAAGGAATTTGCTCTTCATATCCAAAAACACAAAATCCAAAAAAAAAGGAGTTCCATTTCACCGATTCCAATCCGAGTGTGAACTTGTGCCGGTGGATCCTCGTGTTCGAATCGAGTTCGATCACATCAGCAGAGGCCGATTCTGCGTTTGTTCTTCGGTGGATCCTTGGTGTGCTGATGCCTCCTAGCTTCCTTGCTTAGCTCCAGAACATCCACACATGCATAACCAACATCATTCCACTCTATCCAAGCTCGATCCAAGCACATGCAAACAAAAGAAGGAAGATCTTGAATGAAATCAATGGCTTCCACCATTGAAGCTTAAAGGGGAAGAGGAAGAAGATGAAGGAGGAAGAAGAAGATTACCTACAATAGCTCGGCTAGGATCCTCTGTCTCAATCTCATATCCTAGAGGAGCAACTTATACAACTAAGGTGGAAGGCCATGGAAGATCCAATGAAGAAGGTGAAGCAAAAGAGATGAAAGAAGAGCAACTCACGTGAAAGGGAAAAATGGGAAAAGAGAGAGGGAAGGAAGGAAGGCTGCCACAAAAGGGAAGCTCAAGGGTCAGCTGACCCATTCTCCTAAATACGCTAGGAACCTAGGTGTCCAAAAGCAAGGGTGGAAAACGAGAGGCCTGAATGAGATTTTGGAATAAAACCCGACACTTAGAACTTCGTGCCTGCGGGAAAACTGAGCCGTGCCTGCGGGAAGGTCAATAAACCGCTCAACACCCGGAATAAAATTCCGGATGTTACAACTACTGATAGGTGATGGAATCACTATCTTATTAAGGTAGTTTAAGTATGTTTTTAGAGTCAAATGGTTGTATTTTGTTGCCAACTGTGTAAATCCAGTTGAAGAACTAAGCAATGAAGAAATCAAAAGATTTAGCAACAGTCGGAAGAAGAACAGAAGTAAAGAGAAGTCTAGAGGAACCCTGTCACGGCACCCGCAGCGACATTGTCCCGCCCCCGCGGCGACACTGATTCCAGAGGAACCCTGTCACGACACCCACGGCGACACTGATTCTAGAGAGACCATGTCACAAGACCCCCGCGGCGACACTGGCCCGCCCCGCAGCGACACTGGCCTGCCCCGCGGCGACACTAACTCTAGAGGAACCCTATCACCGCCCCCGCGGCGACACTGTCCCGCCCCCGCGGCGAAACTGTGCCGCCCACGCGGTGACATTGAGCCGCCCCTGCGGTTTGACACCAAAAAGGTCAAGAAGATCAACAGTCAGCCGTTCCAAAGTATTAATGACCCGCCCCCGTGGCCCTGCCATGCCGCCCCCGTGGCTCAGTTGAAGATAAAGCATTTTGCACTAAACCGCCCCCGCGGCTCTCAGATCCGTACCCGCGGTTATGCAACAATCGTAATAAGTTTGGATGTTTAGACTCTCACTTTATGGCATTTAAAGTGACGGTTTGGGCTGTCTATTTACTGCAATTTATTGTCCTAATTAGTATAAATAGAGATGCTAGGTTAGTGTTAGGAGATCTCATTTTTCACCTCATCACATCAAAAACACTTTAATTTTCTGTGTTTTGTTTTGTTCTCTATGAAGGGCTAAGCACCTTTAGTTTGTGCTTGACATTGGAAGCTCTCGACATAGATGTGATTGTAAGTTTTATAATTGAAGTTGTTATTCCATAATGATTTGTGTTATGTTCTTGTGCTTAACTTCTTGATTGTATCTCACCCTCCATCTAGCTTGATTATCTAGGTACTTGGGTCTTATCCAATGTGCTAGGAATTGTGGTTTCGGGTTCGGGTCATCTTTCTAGTAGCAAACACGTTTACATAAGCGGGTTGCAAGTATAATTCGTGAGTGGAACATAACCACATGATTTTTGTAACGGATTGTTTCTAAATCTCATGTGTCTCTTTATCTTTATTTGAATGCTATTGTTAATATATGATTCTGTAGGTTTACGAGTTAGGATTAAAAATAAGTAATATGGGGGCTGGTTGAACCGGTATTTAAATACAATCGAGATGAGAACAAACTTTGAAATAAACTTCATGAAAACAATGATCAACCATATCTTATGTTGAAGCGGATAATTGTCAAGTGCAACATTTTCTTAAAATCATTGAAATCAACTTCTTGTTTGCTTTGCCTACTTGTCACTTTAACAATCACAAACCCGCCTTGGTTACATATAATTGATAGTTTAATCACATTTGTGCTTTATTTACTCTCATTCTCTCTTGGGTTCGACCCTTACTTAACCATTATACTTGTTTTAGTATTGAGTTCGGAAATTACTTTGATAGGATATAAACGACCTAAGAAAATATCCTCGTCAACTACTCTCCCTAAAAACAAGTTTCGTCACGAAACTTTAATAATGCAAGACTCTCGGGAAAACTACCCCGTTAACCACTCAAAAGCCGTAAGGTGCCAACTCTCTACTCGATAACCACAACACCGTATAACCGCGTCAAGACCTAGCAAGACCGACATACATACCCACACGATCCACATAACACATACCAAATCACAACCTAACCGAACACACCACACATTCCCATTCGGGGCACAAAACACATAAACTCGCGCATGCACTTAAAATCTATCCCATCGGCCATATTAAAGGTAACTAGCTTGTAGTAAACTCAAACAAAGATATTATCCCATGTCCTCCCGGTAGCCTCATTGGCTCCTCATCTACCACTAGGTCGACACGACTAATA
Organism: Fagopyrum esculentum; assembly: GCA_033239045.1. Classification (NCBI taxonomy): domain Eukaryota; kingdom Viridiplantae; phylum Streptophyta; class Magnoliopsida; order Caryophyllales; family Polygonaceae; genus Fagopyrum; species Fagopyrum esculentum. Next base: position 107,422,238 of record BSUD01000005.1, read on the forward strand.
TCATAACTCGAGTTATCCAGGTACTCCCTTGACTGTCACAAGAACTCTCGGGTAAAAACCCTCCATCCAAGGTGGCAACACCAATCTGTAAACCACATACTACTTGTTCTCATCTCTCGAAAGGGTCCGTAAAACGGAAACTCAACTTTCTTAAAAGCTAAATTTTTACACCACACGCCTGTAAAACTATCGAATCGACTAGACCTACTCCATAACTGAACTCCATAGGTCTACACTTCTCATCGATATATACGCCCTCCGGCGACTCAACTCGGCTAGCATCCGCTTTTGGACCACTGCTACTCGAGTGAGGTCATCTCGTAACTGTTCAGGCTATCCTTACATAAAATATCTAATTCCGACACCATTGGTACTAAACTCCCGTCCACAAAATTCCTAACAACGTCCATCATAAAGACGTTTCAACTATCATCAAATGTGCACTCATTCCCCGCAAGTGTCCGGAGGTCACTTGTTCTCGTTTTAGCATGGTGGTTCTTAACTGATAGCATGTTTTTATTAGGTTTTAGATCATTTTTTTAGGATTAGTTTTAGCATATTTTGACACGAGTTTGTATACTTTGTTACTAGTTTTCGTTACATTTCTAGTACGGAGGTCTACACTCGTTTTGTCTTTGTTCTCAGGAGGATTGTTGGTGTTTTGGTGCATGATGGAGACGTTATGATTGATCTTTGAAGAATTGATGAAGAGGCTTTGAAGTTGGGGAGATCTTGTCAAATTTGAGCATGAAGTGCCATACAAGCTGCTCGTGCAATGGAAGCGTTGAAAGCGCACGTTCCTGTGCTGCCAGCGCACATTCTTGTGCTTTCAAGAAAGTATGTCCTGAAGCCGCTGCCGGGTTGCACGATCCCGCAGTCCCAGTGCACGAGTGTGCAACCTCCATTTAGTGCACGTCTTTAAGAGACATTTAACCAATTTGGCTGTTTAAAAAACATCTCCATTAAGACATTTTTTGGGGCTTATTAAGTGGATATTCAGCCTAGGTTTAAGGGGAACTTTTTGAACGATTGAAATTAGAGAGATTTTTGGAGATAAAAGGAGATTTTAGAAAGGGATTTGGGAGTTCTACCAATCTTCTTCTTCTTCCTCATCGAACCTTGTAAGTGATGATTTTTATTATTAATTTCATTTCTTATATCATGTCCAACTAAATCTTTAAGTTCTAGGTTTGGAGTGAATCAAACTATGTTGAGATAAAATAGGTTATTATAATTTCTTTAATATATATTCGATTGTTTTGATTGATTTATACCACAAGTGTTTAGATCTATACCTAGATGATTACTAGAGACCGAAAGGTGATAGGAATTGTTGGAAAATAAGGTATAAACTTGAGATTTATTTGTGCGAAAGTGACTTAGATCTCTTGAGGAGAAATAGGTTGCCATAGATGCATGTCTTTTTGATAAAACTAAGACCGAAAGGAGATGTTGGAATCAAATAGGTTTGTTGTATCTAAGAGCTTAAAGGGTTTTGATTTATTTAACTTTGTGCGAAAGTGAATGTTAAATTGTTAAGGCACTTTACTTTGATCCCGAAAGGGGATTAGTAATACTTTAGGCAACCTACCTTCATGATTGTAGTCGAATTTGTTTAAGAAAAGAAAATGTTTAAGGTCTATCGATAATTGATTGTTGATGTTATCTCCAATCTTGGAATATAACTCTCATATAGTTAAAATCGATTTTAATTCAATATTTTTAACCACTTTGATTTTAAAAACAAACAAACATTTTCCATTTTTATTTTACCACTTTTGGCTTTGAGAACCGGTTTATGGTTGTGATTTATACTCCTAAAGTCCCTGAGATTCGAAACTCGTTTATACTCACATCATTAACACATCCTATAAGGCTTCAAAGCCCTCTCTAACTGGTCCCCTAAGCGGTACTATCCTGCTGCCCAACAATATCGTCGTGAATTGTCCATATCAATGCGAACAATGGTACTTGGTAGCCTAAGTAATCTCACTACAACATAGCATATTCACAACTAACCGACTCATCGGACCTCTTTCTCAAGAGGGTGTAAAACGCGTTATCGCCGTCGGTCGGTCCATAATGACCCGAATACGTCATGACCGTTACGTGGCCTCAAACCGGTAATAATCTCTATGGAGAAATCCTCCCTCTCCCACTGCATAACTTGCGGTGGATGAAGTCTTGTTCCTCGCCTTAGGGTTTTCAACTTGACCTACGACGAGTCACATAGGGGCTATGCACTTAGCCACCTCGGCCTTAAGGCCGTCTTTCCAATGTGAACATCTCAAAAGCAGATACCTCTTACCAGTACCATGGTGAACTAGTAAGGGTAGTGTGAGCCCCTTTGAGGCTCTATCTCAACACTCCATCATAAACTCATATAGACGCTCCTGGCGTCTCAACAAAATCGTTATTCCATAAAGGTAAATATGGGGTCTCTTCTTGGGGCCTTCAGTCTTGGATCTTTCTCATAGCTCTTTCAAATCTTGTGACTTTGTTTGATCTCCTCACAAATTATCTTCATTTACAAACTGAGGTAGAACCGTCACTTAAGTTGTTGCTTCCTCTCAAAGTGCCCACCTACTAAGGGTTTTGGTGATCACATACACCTACGCCGGATGATATCATAATCATACGGCCGTAGTCGTGAACCAACTCTATCCATCACGTCAGGTGGTTATTCAACCCTTGCAGAGAGAATATATACACATATCTTACTCTTACCATCTTTACACAACTAACGTGTCGCTAGTCATGCAAATATCGTCATCATCTTAAGTATGCGCATTAAAGTCCCTAATTCTTTACCCTTCCTCGGTCACTCTCCACATATGCCTACAATCGTCTAACACACATGCCAAAACCTCTCTTGTTATTTCACACGTATCCCAAGCTCCGCTTGGACGTATCAAAAAAGCCATACACTCCTCATGACTCGATGTTTGTGTCAGAGAAAACGGAATGGAGGTCACTCACCTCTTCTGCTTCTAAAAACGCTCCATGAACACATTTCGGTCCCACAATCTAATCGACCTCATTTGATAGAAGGAAGTGTCAAATTCATCCCACAACTCGGAGGTCATGGTCCACCAACTTATAGGTTGCATAGCTCCTCTACATACTTTGAAGGTATGACTAAAACTGTCATCTCGTCCTCATTGGATGAACTTGGTACTATCACACACGTTGCATTCCTTAGGAAGTCACCTCGGACGTCCTATCTTGATTAGACAACTCTTCCTATCATCTTACCCTGCATAACCCGTATCCCTATCTTCTCGTGTCGTGCTTGTTCCTCTAAATTCAAAGAGTATAACAAGCCGTTCCCAACAAATGATAACTCAAAGAATCATTCGTATGATTGTGACATTAATAGTTGTCATAAACCGTTTTTAGGTCACGGTCCACCTCATATCACAATTCTTACTAGTCTGCAACACTAGCATAAGCTTAGGGTTCAGAATGGAAACACCCGAACTGACAACACAAAGGTCGCTAATACAATCCGCTTCAGAAATTCGATAAATGCGCATCGTTAACAAATCAAACTCACCAATCGCGCTCGTGAGATCTAAAAAGTCTTCACTACAACCTGTAGTGACCAAACCGGACCGAAACACCGTCTTTCGATTGCCCTTTCTTATTCTACCCAATCTGGCGGTATCTCGACTTCAAGTCGATCTTGTAAGACATAACGATCACACACAACTAGTCTTAACGAGCCTCCTACTACGTAGAAGATACCTCTACTCGTCGTTCACCATACACCAACTCTCAAACCGATCCGCTATATTCCAAAATCTGGTTTACTCTTCCCTTCCGTGCTCGTCACTAGGCAATCCCGCACACGTACGTTCTTGATTGCCACCGTTCAGATTATAGTTGGCCCCCTTGAGGTCATCGACTTAACTATCTTCTATATTCTTCATGTCACTTGTAAACCGAAGTCTACCCTCCTCGGGTTACTCTTACTTTAACTCCGTTAATTCAATCTATACTTTTAGACTTTTCTCTTTCATAGATAACTATATCCTTCTCGAACTTGTCGGGTCATATGACTCACCTTACTAAGCTTAACTACTTTCCCATGAAGTCCTTCAAGAGCACCTTTTTGCAAACATCTCTAACGTTTTGATAGCGTCCATCCACGTTTGTCTTGGGTTGGAAACTTAAGTCCTTACATAACATAAAGTTCCTTGTCGCGTTTCTCATCCTCTCGAGATCAGCGTCTACTCACTCTTCATTCTTCTTGGCGTCTCTTAGCCTTATCAAAATAACGGAAAACGTTAGACTTCACCAAGGAAATTCTACTATGTGAATCCTCACTTCTCCTTATCAAAATAACGGAAAACGTTAGTCCTTACATAACATAAAGTTCCTAAGTCCGAAGAAGTAAACCCACCGGTATTCTAGGAAACTTTTCACTTCATCTTTTGGTGCCTCCATAAGCTTAACTTATGGCCTTTTAATCTTTTTGTCATTGCTGATCATACATCTCATCTCGACTCCCGTGCTTAGGAGTGTCTGGGGAAAACTTGCCTTAAATGGGATCGCCACTTGCAATCCTATACACTTAATCCACTTCTTCCGTTTATGGCCACGCCTCTTGGACTCCACCATAAGTTAGTTGTCTTTAGTTACTTTTATTTCCGCTCCATCATTGTTTCTTCACAACCGCTCCACATCTCCATGTTACTTTCTTGTTGGTATTGATCTCAATCTCGACTTCTCTTAAATTATTTCAAGTCTTTCTTCTACTTGTTCGTCCTTGCGGCGATACCTTCAATAGCCTTCTCTTGGCTGCGTTGCCATCCTCGAAAGGGGTCCGGTGACACGTCAAGGTGTTCACCAACACGTGATGCTCCACTCGATACATGAGTCGACTCGTCCTTGCATGCATACTATTCTAAGTCCAACGGCGTTATCCAAGGCGATGATGTCAAACTTATCATCCTCACTACAAGGTCCCATATCTACTTAAACAACTATATATAATAAGCATATAAATATAACACTATATAGGTTGTGCGAAAGTGACTTAGATATCTTGAGGAGAAATAGGTTGCCATAGATGCATGTCTTATTTGATAAAACTAAGACCGAAAGGAGATGTTGGAATCGAATAGGTTTGTTGTATCTAAGAGCTTAAAGGGTTTTGATTTATTTAACTTTGTGTGAAAGTGAATGTTAAATTGTTAAGGCACTTTACTTTGAGCCCGAAAGGGGATTAGTAATACTTTAGACAACTTACCTTCATGATTGTAGTCGAATTTGTTTAAGAAAAGAAAATGTTTAAGGTCTATCGATGATTCATAGTTGATGAAATCTCCAATCCTAGAATATAACTCTCATATAGTTCAAATCGATTTTTATTCAATATGTTTAACCACTTTGATTTTAAAAACAAACAAACATTTTCCATTTTCATTTTACCGCTTTTGGCTTTGAGAACCGGTTTATGGTTGTGATTTATACTCCTAAAGTCCCTGAGATTCGACACTCATTTATACTCACATCATTAACACATCCTTTAAGGCTAGAAAGCACTCTCTAACTGACCATATGTCTCAAAACGAAAACCGTCATGAAAGACAACTGGGCCTCTAATTAGCAGCACTATCCTTCCACCTAACAACCTCGAGTTCAATCGTCCATCTCAATCCGAACGATGGTACTTCGTACTCTAAGTAATCTCACTACAGCATAGCATATTCACAACTATCCGACTCAACGGACCTCTTTCTCAAGAGGGTGTAAAACGCATTATCGTCGTCGGTCGGTCCATAATGACCCAAATACGTCACGACCATTACGTGGCCTCAAACCGGTAATAATCTCTATGGAGAAATCCTCCCTCTCCCACTGCATAACTTGCGGTGGATGAAGTCTTGTTCCTGCCTTAGGGTTTTCAACTTGACCTACGACGAGTCACATATGGGCTATGTACTTAGCCACCTTGGCTTTAAGGCCGTCTTTCCAATGTGAACATCTCGAAAGCAGATACCTCTTACCAGTACCATGGTGAACTAGTAAGGGTAGTGTGAGCACCTTGGAGGCTCTATCTCAACTCTCCATCATAAACTCATATAGACGCTCCTAGCATCTCAACAAAACCGTTATCCCATAAAGGTAACTATGGGGTCTCTTCTTGGAGCCTTCAGTCCCGGATCTTTCTCAAAGCTCTTTCAAATCTTGCGACTCTATTTGATCTCCTAACAAATTATCTTCATTCACAAATTGAGGTGGAACCGTCACTTAAGTTGTTGCTCTGAGGGTGCCGACCCTCAGACTAACAACGACACAACGGATCTTCCAACAAGACACAAATAAATGAAAACCAAAAATCAATATAAAACTAAAGGTTTAAGCAAGGGGAATCGTACAAGGCTCGTAGCCGAGTTCAAAACAAAAGGAAAACAATAAAAGAAACATAATTCCGATCTCTTCCTATAATGTACGGGAACCCCGACTGACCACACCGTCCGGATCACTCAGCAGCACCTATAATCTGCAAGGCATCTACAATATTGGTATACACCATTAGCTAACAATCTAGATATCGGAAAGGTATTAAAGGCACAAATACACATAAGGTAATATAAACATTTATCATGCTCACACTCAGCCGGTTATTATCTTTCTTTAAGTTATCCAATATTAGTTCAACTTCTTTTGTCATACCAAATCTCCCAAAACTCGCCTCTGCTTCCGCCTACCAACAGGAATAGATTAGTACTATTGTCACCCACAGGCTTGGGTTGAAATAGCACCTCCTAGTCTCCTGCAGAACTAGACAATTGGTCACCGCCCCGTTATCATACACTTTTGCCAATTACGGTTATAAAGTTCAATCCTAGTCTCGTTATCTGTTATAACAATAATAATAACACAAGCAAGACAATACAATCAAACCAATATACAGAATTAAGTAAGTCCAAGGGACTTACCTCACTCGAAGGTAAATTAAAGAGAGCAACAACTCAGTTTTCCACAGGAAAGAAGCAAAGGAGAGCCTGTTCACACAAGTCATCACAAATCAGAACTGAACGGTTGCTAGAAGTCAATAACTTGTAGTCTCGATGATCTCTAAACGATCTGCACATGCTAAGGACTCAACCTTAGTCTTACAACACTCTCAGGGGGCTAACAACATCAACAACAAACCAAGGTAAGGAACGAGGAAATCATGGAAGGGGGCATGTAACACCCCAAGTTCTCAGAATCGGGGAGCTACTGGTTAGGACCTCACAATGGGTCCCGACCTTGGTTTAACAACAACTTTACTAGGATCTTACAACAAGGCATAAATGTAATTAAAACAATTTTAAAACATAAAAATTGTATTTTATGAATGTGCACATGTTACAGCCTTACAAACATTTATATAGATACATAACATGCATGTTGTATGGAAGACTCCCCCGTCCCCATCTAATGAGTACGTTGACCCGGCTGACCATCCGTTTCGGATCTCTCTGCCACTGTCTATCTCTACAAATCTACAACACGGATAAACCGTTAGCTAACAATCTAAAAATAAGTAGAATAAAGATAGCACAAACACAAATAAGGTAACATAAACACCCAACATGCTGGCACACAACTCGGTTATTTTCTGATAGCTTAAGTGATTCACTTTATTCCGTTTTAAAATTGTGGCACGAGAATCTTAAGAGTTCTCGCCTGCGTTCCTTATCCAACTGGGTGTAGGTCTAGCTTACCTCCGCCGGTAGCATCACTACAAACCGAGTATGGACTAGTCCTTAAAGAAACCCCCAACGCCCTCAAGCTAACTGAGCAGAATGCCACCGCCCGTTACTCTTAGGCCAATGTATAGGTCGGTATACAATTACTACTAAATACAACTATAAACACATCATTCAAACACCACTATCATTATCCACACCCATATTTAGAAGCTAGCGAAGTAAGCCCAAAGGACTTACTTGAATCAAATCATAATCCCATTATCTCAACTCGGTCCGCAACCATAGGAACTCAACCGCCTGTTATAAAAGGCAAGTGGATCAATAATGCATCCCTCCTTCTTAGAAGTCTCTAACTTCTAAAGTATCTAAATCGATCAAAGAGAAATTACTAAAACTCTCTCCTAAGGTAAAATGTTTTACCCCTGGTCTCAAAAGTTTTGAAAATTCCATAAATAGTTTTTTAAATTCTCCTTTAGAACTGAAATCCACAATCTAACTCTCAAGAGGAAGTTTGTTACAGATTTCAAAGAGTTATTCAAATTCTTGGCTTTCTCCAAAAAGTGCCTATGATCCCACTTTAATTTGATGTACAACCCTTATACAAGAATAAAAAAATTCTAAAGAAAATATATAAACTTTCTACGGTATGCACTCTACTTATAAGAGCAAGAAAATCCCAAAATAGTCAACTACAACTCTTAACATAATTACAAAATTAGGTCAACATACCTCTAAACCTTAAAGTCCGCCTTAGTCATCTTCTGACTAATTTCTTTGTTAAAGTAAAATTTCTATGCCCTTTGTGAACTCAAGAATTCTTATAGTACAAAGGTTTCCCATCCTTATATTAAACCCATAACGCTAGTTAGACTCTAACACCAACTAAACTAATAGTTCATTCTCTTACAACTAGGATTATACTCTACATTTAAAAGTTGAGTACTATTGGGCAACTTATCCTAGTAGGTCAAAACTCAACTTTCTAACAATATTAGGGTTTCTAAAGTAAATATGAAACTTGGGCCCTTTCCTGAATTTTTCTAGAGTAGGGTCAAGACTGAAAATATCATAAATATGGGCCAAAACAACAAAATTGGCAAGATGGGTTAAAATCTGTAATTTACCCCTCTATAAACAGGACTCTAGGGCTGAAGGTATTTTCCAACGTGCGGCGGTTCTCCTTCTCAGTCCTGGGCGACGACGGCGCTTTCTCGTTGGAGGGGATGGCCGACAGTGGTGGCGACAAGCGAGTCAAGGCTCGCATTTCCAACGTCTTGCCAGCAGTCCCAGCGAGGACTATAGGGCGAAGAAGACAAAAGTAGCGGTGGTGGCGGCAGGGTCGATCTGGCAGTAAGGCGAAGGTCGTGGCTCTCCAACGTCAGGCGGGGCAGGGTCTCTCACTGGAGACTATGGTGGCGAGCAAACGGTGGATCTAGTCTCGATATACCACCAATTGTTGCCCTTCGATCGACTCTGGATTGCTTAGGACAACGCCAACGATGTGGGGTGGTGTACGATCGGCGCTGGTGGTCCAGGGGGTTGTCTCAGTGTTTCTTGCTGTTGTGGAGAGGAGGAAAGAGTGGTTTTTCAGCGTGAAATCACCAAGGGAAGCTCGCTGGTTCGGTGTGGCAATCGAAAGAGTAGGAAGAAGAGGAAAGAGCCTGTGAATTGGCTTGAGTGTGGTTGTTATAGGAGGGACAAGGCAGAGGAGAGGGCTGACGAAGCGGGGTTGAGGCCTCATTGTCATCTGCTGTAACGTGGTAATGGAGAAGTGTTTGACAGTTAATTGTTGATGTGGAAGGCAAGGAGAGCAGTTTAGGTATGTGAAGAGGGCCTCATTACTCATGAGTATACACAGCAGAGAGGGAAAATAGGGAGCGTTATTTGCAATAGGTAGAAGCAGAAGGGAACGGTTGCACAGGCTGATAATCTGAGGAGGTTCGTTGGTCAACGGTTGCGTGAAACAAGGCAACCAATCAGCCTAGTATGGCCAAGAGAATAAAAGTAGTTAATGAAGAAATTTTAAGGCTAAAATTATGTTTATGTAATCATAACCCAATGTCTTCTATAGGAGGTCTGAAGGTAATAACTCTTTTATATATATATATATATATATATATATATATATATATATATATATATATATTTATATATGTACAGTAAGGGAACCAAACTAGATAGAATATAATTGATATCATTCTAAGAGAGGGTTCTGACTAAACAATTAGTTATGAAGTTGTGTATTTATGTGAATGAAATCTTTACCCAAAGAAATGATAGCTTAAAGTATGTGATGTATAGCTACATCCACCTGAAATGATAACACCAATATGACGATTCTAAATATCACATAACATCATGAGAATGATCTAGGTATGTAGGGGTTCGTCCCACAATACCGCTCGACTCGGAGTTTATTGGAAAAGAAATTTATCGGGTATTACATCAGTACCCCCTTAAAATAAGTTTTGTCCCGAAACTTAGAATAAAAACATCCGATAATCTTTCATAAATAAAAACCAAGTATCTACTCTTTTCTTACATAATCTTCGTCCTATCTTTTTAACATAGAAATATCACTCAACTATCATAGAATTGCAACATAGAAGATTATGCACTCAAACACGGACGTAATCACATAGTCAAATAAGTCATACATCTCAGGGCCCGAGTACTAACTCTTCGGTACCAGGGTTGCAGTTGACTCCGCAAAGAACTCATGGTAACTACTCCTAAAGTTATCTTCCGTCTCTTAGGTAGCCTCCTCGGCTCTTCAACTAAACCACTAGATCCCCTGCAAAAGTATGATCTGACTCAACTATCAGATCCTCATAACTGATGACATATCCTAGATCCGGTAGGTATTCCCCTAACTGTCACACGTGAACATTGAGTGTACCCATAGTGGTAGTCGATAAATAACTTCCCAATCTTCTTTAAGATCTTACAAGGTTACATTCCTTGACTTACTTTCAGATACTCTTGGTGACATTCCGAAAATGGCCACAATACTTTACTCCTTTTTATTAAATCCAATTGTTCCCAAATTTTCGAAAGATCCCGACTATTGGTTCTAAAACAATGATGAGACATCTCCCGACATTTTACTAAGTGTCTAATGCTCTTTGTAAGACCACTCACTTGGTCTTGTCTCCCTAATATGACTCAGTCGGACCGTTCCTCAAATAATGACTCAACACCTACATCTTGTCAGGCTTTCTACTTGTTAAAATCCAAAGTCACACTCCCAGTGGAGGTTTTCATACAGATCTCTAATTCTTTAACTTGAGGTCATAGATATAATATCATTGTGCTTCTTGATCTATGGTTTATGGACCCACCTCGCTTTTGTTGCGCTACCCTGATCGATTTGTTGCCGCTCATTACTCATAATGGCGTCCTCCATGAGTTAGGATGATCTATTTACAATCTTGATATGGAGTTTTCTATTTAGCTCCAATTCTCCAGGTACGGTAATAAGTCTACACCGAGACAATAATACCAGCCACATGATGGTTTCTCATTCTTGTCTTGTGAACTCTTCTACTAGATGACTCATCTTATAACATTTTTCTTCTTCTCCAAATCGGTCTCTAACTGTCAGTTGATCATTACTAACCATTCCGTGTTGGAACCTCAGTTACCTTGTATTCTTACATAGATTCCATAAAGGTATCCTCATCTCTATAATTTATTTAATTTAGCAAGACCCGATTTTGATACATAACTTTCCTTCTCACTATTTAAGTTATTCGCTTGGTTTACACTTTATCCATCATAGTGTTATCGGTCCGATAGTATGACTTTTATTAAACATATACGGTACCATTTGTATAAGAAATATCATATGCATATGATTCTCTCAAAAATCAAATTCCTCGACTCGCATTTATTATGTTGTCCTTATACTCATGTCTCTTTACCTTCTTTAAATATTTACACCCTGTTCGCTCAAAAGGGTGTGCGTCAAAGTCTTAATATTTATATCTAGAACTCAAAAGCAAAGCGAACCCGCAGTGTACGGATCGGCTGTAGAAAGGTAAGAATTCCAGAGTCGAACTCAGGGATTTGGTGAGAAAATTTCCAATTTCAATTATCTAGCGAAAGTATAAAAGCTTTTGTGATATGATAAAGAGAGAAATGATTCCAAAGATTCAAGTATCCGATTTAGGCTTTCGATTCAAGACACTTCTATCGATATAGGACAGAATTTATAATGCCAAGATTTAATGTTCAAAGGCAGGATTCGTACGATGAAGTTCCGAAACCTATATGACTAATCTATAGGTTCTCTCTATAAGGGTTGTTGAGGCTGCAATATAGAAAGATCTAAAGACAAGAATTATGTTCAAACTAACTATCTAAAACTCCAGGATATGACTCTCCAAAGTATGAATAGAAAGCACACTTAAAATCTTAATAAAGGATGTTGAGTCTCTTTATTACCCAAATCTAGCAATCTTAATCTATTAAATGTAGAAACATGTTTGAAGTGCATTCATACATTCAATTAGGGGGTAAGAAGGTTAATCAAGATCGGGGTTTAGGCAAGGATTAGTTTTGATTAAAGATTAATTCAATTAAAGTTCGTCAGAAGGATAAATCGTGCTGTTCATACGAAAAATCGGCCGATTTTTCTCAAGAACAGTCCGATTTTCCTGTTTGTCGCAAAACTAAGATCTAAATTCTCAGGGTCCTAATGTTTGAATGAGTTCAGTCTATCATCATCTAAGACTTAATCATCAACTATTCTCCCCAGAATCACAAGGTTTTTAGCCAACCATTTTCAAAATCGAATCAAATTAATTATTGAAGAAGATATCACAAAGAAACCGAATCTTGAATAGAAATTCCAAAAACCTTCAAATCTGTAAACGATTGTCAAAACAAATCAATGTATCTCTCAACAACTCAATTTCGTGTTCACAAACCACAAACAAGACAATGGAATAAAGGAATCTCACAATCAAAGATCAAGAATGACTTTCCGGCAAAAGCTCTTCAATCTCTCTCCAAGAATCGTTGATTTCTCTAAAACGTGTAAAGATTATCTGGTGCGACCTCCTCGTCTTTGTTTGTAGGGTTCTCTTCTATAGTTTCTTGCAGATGGGCCGTTTGGAAAAACTCTCGTCTAGCCCAAATTAATTGGGCTTTATGTCGTCTTTTCATTTGGCCAAATCGTGAAGAAAATCGACCCAGTCGATTTTGGTGCAAAACCGTTCGATTTCAAGGTATGAAAATCGTCCGATTTATATATACATAGGCACGATTTTCTTCAACAGAAAGTGCTCTTCCTTTGGTTCGTCTTCTATGCTTCTCCTTTGCAAATCCTTAGCCCTTTGTGCTCCTTCTAAGACTCCTTTAGCTTTCTTAACATCCTTGGATGCTTATTGCTCCATTTTTGCTTCCAATTCAACTCTATTTACCTGCAATTCATCAAAATCTCGTGTAGACCTCTATTTCCGAAAATTGATTGAATAGAACATAAAAGGTATGCAAAATCCCTCTAAATGCAAGGTAAATAGAGATAATGTGCTGCAATATGCATGAATATGATGATACATAATTCATGTCATCACACCCCATAGGATAGTTAAATCCCTTTGAGTTTTCTTGTACACTTTTTACGGATTATGTTGATTAGTCTTATATCCTTCATCAACTCTTATGTCATGAGTCGAGATCGGACTTCTAGCACACCACTTGTACGCAGTCTCACAACTACTCCTCCATCTACATATTAATGGTTATCAAGGTTAGCTTGAATTTTCACTGGAGTACCACCATTTCTCATTAAACTCTTGTATAAACACTTTTTTGTAATCATCTTATTGGGGTGATACGAGATCCGTATAATAACCTTCGGCATTAAACTTCACTCCTTCTCATATCTGTTCCAGCAAGATGTAGATCCCATCTACAATCACCTCACAACTCGATAAGACATTTCACCAAGGCATTAAATCAGACTCTCTATGTTTGTGTCGCCTCTATAATCTCAATCATTATGTGTCACATCTTTAGTCACAAGAGATTCCTCTCTCAATCAAAAATAAAAAAAATAAAAAATAAATAAAATAAAAATAACCCCAACTTTTGCTTGGAAGAGCACCATTAGTCTCATTTGTGTAGAATGCTAAGTACCCTCTGTCTGGATTGACGTAGGATTTGGTCAAAATCATCTTCTCCTTCTTACTCTAATTCTTCTTATACGAATTCATCTATACTAACTATGATTTGTAAAATTTTCCTTTGTCAGTAGATAAGCAACTTCTCACAACAATTCTCTTTATACCATTACTGATATAAGGGGTCATTTCTGACGGTCAACTCTTCCTCTAAAAATTTTTAATTAGAGTTACTGACTTGAACTTATTCATTGTTACTAGCACTCATATTGATTTGACTTCACAATTGTCGTAGTTGATCTCTTTATTGATTTCTCCACATGTCAATAAATTCTTTTGTAACTTTGTGGTTATTCTTCTTATTTGTCAACTAGTCACCACTAGTTAACCTGCACATATAAAGTCTCAGTTGTTACCAATTAATCTATAGTCGATCTTCTACAAGACCCTAGACTTAGCTTTCTTGGGTCTCCTTCAATGTGGATGTACTTGGTAAAAAGCTATCCCCTCTAGGTTATCAGTTTATACTCCTTTGGCTCCTTCTATAGTCTTCACTGTAAGCTCACTTATACTCTTCCAAGTCCGGTTATATCATTCCTTTGTCGTTGATGAACTTATCAATTCTTCCACAATAGCTTGTAAGCGCGTCTTTGCGATTCCTCTTACATTAGTCCTCATCTATTTGCGGTTCTCGGGTATGAACCGTTAATGTTGGTAACTTAAATCTCTCTGTAAATGAGAATTTATTGTGGACCCTCGAGTCCACCAATATCATTCTCTCACATTATTCCTCCTTGGTTGGTGTAGTTCTGTAATGCCCCCTATATAGAAATCCGTTGTCTTAATTTCAGAGTTCTACTGTATTTGATACTTGCGTCATGATTTCCTTCAAAATTCTTGAATCTCTGAGGAAGTCCACCCGTCTATATGTTGACGAAATTTATTTCTTGTCTTTAAACGCATTTGTCAATGTCTTGTTACTTCTTTTAATTCTTCACATCGGGGTCCACCATATCTTCTTTGTACTCTCAGGCCCATACTTGCCTATGGCGTCGTCCACCTTAATTACATTGTCATTTAGCCCGCCAAATGTAGTTGTACTCTACCCCGCTTGATTTGTATTTCGATATTGTCCTCTTCAATCTACGCTTCTTATCAGTTCTTACCTGCATCCTTGAGTTTCATCTCTCGTCTTCGCACCGCTAAATTCCTTGTACGGACTTCTATCACTTCTATATGAATTTATTTGATATTCTTTCCTATATGATTGTTCTTATGGTTAAGAATCATCTTGTGATCTTCACCTTATGTCCACTAGTTCTTCGAAAGATTGTAGAAATCGCTAGAGTGTCTGCCAGAACACATTACTCTACTCCGAGGTTGGAGTCCATTATCTTCCCATAGAGATACTCTTTAAGATCTACTAACCTTTTATCATGAGACGATGATCGCATCATGATAAGTCAACTAATGGATATTACCTATCCTTTAGGGTACTAAAATGTTACCTATATTTAGATATACATATGAAGTACATAAACGTAGAATACTATAAGTCTAAATATTATACTTATCTAATAAGCTACAGAGCTCCACGGAGAGTGATGGTGGTCTGACGTACTACTATCCCAACAACCCGACTATGCACATGTGTAAAAACAGAAATCCCTTTTTTTAAAAAAAAAAAATCAAAGACCCCTTTCGGGTTCTAGTTTTTTTTTTTCTACACTCGGTCTTTCAGAAGATTCCAAGTGCCATTGTTGCCAACCTAGAGCTCTGATACCATGTTGTAACACCCCAAGTTCTCAAAATCGGGGACTACTGGTTAGGACCTCACAATGGGTCCCGACCTTGGTTTAACAACAACTTTAATAGGATCTTACAACAAGGCACAAATGTAATTAAAACAATTTCAAAACATAAAAATTGTATTTTATGAATGTGCACATGTTACAGCCTTACAAACATTTATATAGATGCACAACATGCATGCTGTATGGAAGACTCCCCCGTCCCCATCTATTGAGTACATGGACCCGGCTGACCATCCGTTCCGGATCTCTCTGCCACTGTCTATCTCTACAAATCTACAACACGGATAAACCGTTAGCTAACAATCTAAAAATAAGTAGAATAAAGATAGCACAAACACAAATAAGGTAACATAAACACCCAACATGCTGGCACACAACTCGGTTATTATCTGATAGCTTAAGTGATTCACTTTATTCCGTTTTAAAGTTGTGGCACGAGAATCTTAAGAGTTCTCGCCTGCGTTCCTTATCCAAATGGGTGTAGGTCTAGCTTACCTCCGCCGGTAGCATCACTACAAACCGAGTATGGACTAGTCCTTAAAGAAACCCCCAACGCCCTCAAGCTAACTGAGCAGAATGCCACCACCTATTACTCTTAGGCCAATGTATAGGTCGGTATACAATTACTACTAAATACAACTATAAACAAATCATTCAAACACCACTATCATTATCCACACCCATATTTAGAAGCTAGCGAAGTATGCCCAAAGGACTTAATTGAATCAAATCATAATCCCGTTATCTCAACTCGGTCCGCAACCGCAGGAACTCAACCGCCTGTTATAAAAGGCAAGTGAATCAATAATGTATCCCTCCTTCTTAGAAGTCTCTAACTTCTAAGGTATATAAATCGATCAAAGAGGAAGTTTGTTACAGATTTCAAAGAGTAATTCAAATTCTTGGCTTTCTCCAAAAAGTCCCTATGATCCCACTTTAATTTGATGTACAACCTTTATACAAGAATATAAAAATTCTAAAGAAAATATATAAACTTTCTACGGTATGAACTCTACTCATAAGAGCTAGAAAATCCCAAAATAGTCAACTACAACTCTTAACATAATTATTAAATTAGGTCAACATACCTCTAAACCTTAAACTCCGCCTTAGTCATCTTCCGACAAATTTCTTTGTCAAAGTAAAATTTCTATGCCCTTTGTGAACTCAAGAATTGTTATAGTACAAAGGTTTCCCATCCTTAAATTAAACCCATAACGCTAGTTAGTCTCTAACACCAACTAAACTAATAGTTCAATCTCTTACAACTAGGATTATACTCTACATTTAAAAGTTAAGTACTATTGGACAACTTATCCTAGTAGGTCAAAACTCAACTTTCTAACAATATTAGGGTTTTTAAAGTAAATATGAAACTTGGGCCCTTTCCTGAATTTTTCTAGAGTAGGGTTAAGACTGAAAATATCATAAATATGGGCCAAAATAACAAAATTGGCAAGATGGGTTAAAATCTGTAATTTACCCCTCTATAAACAGGACTCTAGGGCTGAAGGTATTTTCCAACGTGCGGCGGTTCTCCTTCTCAGTCCTGGGCGACGATGGCACTTTTTCGTTGGAGGGGACGGCCGACAGTGGTGGCGACAAGCGAGTCAAGGCTCGCATTTCCAACGTCTTGCCAACAGTCCTAGCAAGGACTATAGGGCCGAGGAGACAAAAGTAGCTGTGGTGGCGGCAGGGTCGATCTGGCAGTAAGGCGAAGGTTGTGGCTCTCCAACGTCAGGCGGGGCGGGGTCTCTCACCGGCGACTACAGTGGCGAGCAAACGGTGGATCTAGTCTCGATATACCACCAATTGTTGCCCTTTGATCGACTCTGAATTGCTCAAGACAGCGCCAACGATGTGGGGTGGTGTACGATCGGCGCTGGCGGTCCAGGGGGTTCTCTCGGTGTTTGTTGTTGTTGTGGAGAGGAGGAAAGAGTGGTCGTCGCTGTAGAGGAATTGGCTGCAATAGGTTGCTTCCGGTTGCTGCATCGTACAAGTACGAGGAGGTTTTTCACTGTGAAATCACCAAGGGAAGCTCGTTGGTTCGGTGTGGCAATCGAAACAGTAGGAAGAAGAGGCAAGAGCTTGTGAAATGGCTTGAGTGTGGTTGTGATAGGAGGGACAAGGCAGAGGAGAGGGCTGACAAAGCGGGGTTGAGGCCTCATTGTCATCTACTGTAACGTGGTAATGGAGAGGTGTTTGACAGTTAATTGTTGTTGTGGAAGGCAAGGAGAGCAGTTTAGGTAACTGAAGAGGGCCTCATTACTCATGAGTATACACAGCAGAGAGGGAAATTTGGGAGCGTTATTTGCAATAGGTAGAAGCAGAAGGGAACGGTTGCATAGGCTTATAATCTGAAGAGGTTCGCTGGTCAACGGTTGCGTGAAACAAGGAAACCAATCAGCCTAGTATGACCAAGAGAATAAAAGTAGTTAATGAAGAAATTTTAAGGCTAAAATTGTGTTTATGTAACCAGGGGAACAAAACTAGATAGAATATAATTGATATCATTCTAAGAGAGGGTTCTGACTAAATAATTGGTTATGAAGTTGTGTATTTATGTGAATGAAATCTTTACCCAAAAAAAATGATAGCTTAAAGTATGTGATATATAGCTACATCCACCTGAAATGATAACACCAATATGACTTATGATTCTAAATATCACATAACATCATGAGAATGATCTAGGTATGTAGGGGTTCGTCCCACAATACCGCTCGACTTGGAGTTTATTGGAAAAGAAATTTACCGGGTATTACAAGGCAGCTCACCAAAGTCGGGGAGACTGCAAGACAAACCGCACGCGCGGCTGGTCAAAGGCGTAGGGGCGGTATTGGGCACTTCCCGCAGGGGCGGCACAACAGAGCCGTGGGGGCGGTTTTCGGTGCAGAAGCGATGTCCACTCCTTCAACAACAAGGATCACAACAAGGACAAAGCTTGCTTCTCTCATCATACATGCACACGTCACAACTCTACCATGGGAGCCTGTGATCATCAACGTATCAACAACGGGAACGGCAACAAGAATCAAGGTTCAAACTTAGTTTTTGGAGAAGAAGAAAAGGAAGAACGGAAGAAGAAACCAAAACAGAAGGGAAAGGTATGAAACAACTCATGAACGTTATGAAGAATTCAGAGAAGGAAGAAGACTTACATGTTCAACAAGATCACAGGGGAAGAAGGCTGCAACTTTCAAGGTTGAAGGAAAACGTATGCAAGAAAAGCGAAAAAGAAGAGAAAGAGGGAATTTATAGGAAAGAGGTGAGAAGATAGAAGGAAGTACGTTCTAGGGTTAAGAAGAAGATAGGAAAGTCGGCCCATAAGATAGAAGATCGGATCTTCTATCTATGTAAGAAAATAAAACAAACGCAAAAACATATCAGCGCGATCTATGGCAAATGCGCAAAGGTGGATCGCCCTACCGAAGGGGCAGCGAGCCGGAGGGGTTGCCACTGTCACCGCGGAGGTATTGACAGATGCCATCTTGCCGCAGGTGCGGCTGCTGTTATCGCGGGGGCGGTGACACCCAGAAACTGGATGTTACATCAGATCCCCCTAAACACAAGTTTTGTCCCGAAGCTTGTAACGAACCTCTAGATCACACGAAAGCAACGCATAAACACTAACCACAACTCATATATTCCCACTCGGGGCACATAACTCAAATAGTCATAAAAGCATGCACAACACAACAACGAAAACTAAAACTCAACATCTATGCTAAATGTACAACCACCTCCAAAAAAAACTCCGGATAGTTCATGTGGATACTATCCTCCGTCTCCCAAGTTGCCTCATCTTCTCCTCGCATCGACCACTAAATATTCATCATCGCTATGTCCTTCGAACGTAATGTCTCGTACTACGCTCTAAGACAGCTATTGGATACTCCACGTTCGTATGGTCTGGCTCAACCACGAAATCCTTATGATTGACGATGTGTCTCGGATCTGGTACATACTCTCGTAATGGAGACACATGGAAGACGGGGTGAACACCCTCTAGTCTCAATGGCAAAGCAAGTCTGTATGTTGCCTCATCAACTTACTCAAGAATCTCGAAAGGTCCGACATATCTGGGACTCAACTTCCCCTTCACGCCGAAACGTCGAATGCCTCGTGTCGGGGATACTCTCAACCAAACCTGAGCTCCCAATCTAAACTCTAGAGGTATGCGCCTCTTATCTGCATGAGACTTTTGACGACTTTGTGCTGCTAGCATCCTCTCTCGGATCACCGCTACTCTAGCCATATCATCCTGAATCTACTTAAGTGCTACTGTAAGAGCCTTAGTCCTTGGAGCCGAGGAGCCTTGTTGAGCCTTAGCTGAGTCCTAGTTGGACCTTGACAGCCACCCCTGCGGCTAGGCGCCCCTGCAGCTCTGTGTCGTTGCAGCCGCCTTTTGTTGACCTTTTGACTCGTGCTTTGCTGCTGGCTTCCTTCATAAGCCTCCTTTTCCTTCAGATGGGTGGTTTCCTTACCTCATTCCAGCTTCTTAATTTCCCTTACGCTCTTCTTCTTCTTCATCTCCTCTTCTCGATCTTCCTTTGAGTTTGTGAGAAGGTTTTTAAAGTTTGTTGAGGTTTTTGAGCTTGGATGATCTTGATGATGATGCTGAGTGTTGCTGCTGTGGTGCTAAGGTTTTGAGATGGGTAGATGCTCTTGGTTGTTGCCTAGGATTCTGCTGAGGTGAGACCTTCATCTCCATCTTCCTTTCTTCTTCTTCTTCTTCTTCTTGCTTTTTCCTTCCTTTTCTAGCTTAAGATCACAAGCTAGACTTGTGTGGATCCTTTCCTAGATGTTTTGATGATCATATATGTGTATATGTGTATATGTGTGTTGTGGTGTGTTTAAAGAAGTGAAGAGAGTCGAGAAAGGGATCGAAGAGAAGTCGGGGCCAACATTCTACACACACAGCCGTCCCTGCGCCTGACTTTGGCCGCCCCCGCGCCTGCCTGTGAGCCTCCCTGCACCTGGAGTGAGCCGCCCCTGCGCCTCACCGGGTCAGCTTGGAGTTTCCTTGTTGTTGGTGCATACCTTGTTGTTATGTCTCCCTTCCTTCCTTTCCTTTTGCCTTGGCTTAGATGTTGGCTAGGCTAGCTTGGTTAGGATGAGTTGTATGTTAAATTTGTGCCTTAGGCACTCGTGTTGATGTTGAGGTTATGTTGTAGGCATCTGTGAGCTTGTTATGGTCTTCAGGGTTAGATTGAGGTTATAGGTTGGTTATGGTTATGGAGACGAGTCTCTTAACCCTTGTAGTATGTGATCTTTTGTGCCTTGCAATTGTAGGCTGTGACGTGGTATTCGATATGAGTATATGAGGTAAGTCGATAGGACTTGCTTAGCGTTCAGTTGTGAGTTTGTGTGATTATGATGGTTGTGTATGTTCATATGATTGTGCATTTATAACCTAAACCGGAATAGGATGACCTTTTATTACTTTAAATGGCCCTAGTATATTATAACGGGTCGTGTTCGCTCTAAACGGTGTGTGCAAGCTTTAAATTTATAACCCTAGATGTAAGCTTAAAACAAGGATGCGAACCCACAGTGTACGGGTCAATCGTAGTAAAAATCAAGAAATTCCAGGGGTCGATCATAGGGACTTAGTGAAACAAAGCAGGTAGAGGTTGTCAATGCAATTACTAACCACAAAAGCGATTAAAACAATCAAAGATGATAAATAGTCAATTAACGAAATATACAATTCTAGGGATTAAAGCGTCTAGTTGTGGTTCCAACTCAAGATCTAAAGATAATTGGACAAAGCTCAGATTTTACAAAGGGAAGGTGTTTCTAAAGTGGAATAGATCACTAGGTAAGTCTCACTACTCACTAATCCCAAACCTTAACTCCTATTACCGGGTAAGTCTCAAGGAATTAAGGAAAAGAAATATAACCTCAAGCTAACACACCACCTAAGGGAATAGTCTCAAGGAATTAAGGAAAAGATGGGATGAAAGCACACTCAAACTAACACACCACCTACACTTATGATCTTAGGTAAACAAACAAAGGAATTACCGGGTAAGTCTCATCCTAGGCTTGCATTGAACCAGGAAAGGTGTAATAAGAATGGGATTTAGCAAACTCTAACACTTAACTCTCAGTTTCGGATCAGAAAAGGTCACCTCGGTCTGACGAATTCCACCCCGGCCGAGATGTTCATCGACTGAGCGAGATGTTCTACGGTTAAGGATAAAGACTCGAGCTTTCAGGGTCCTACTGTGATTTAAGATTATTCTATCATCTTCTTTCCCACAACCTTCAGCCAATCACCCTAGAATCACACAAGGAAATTAGCCACTCATCATCATGAATGCAATAATCAAGTATAAGGGAAGAAAGAGAATAATTGAACAAGAAAACCTTAAGAACAAGGCTTCAATAACTGAATCAATTATCAAACAAACAAGCGTTCCTTGGATCACAATCCAACAAGACAATCAACAAAGAAGGGAATCTAAGAAAGTCTTACAAAAACCCTTCATAAAAGCTATAAAAGATATCAACTTTCTTCCTTCAATCTTCCTTCAACCTTCAAAAAGGTTCTTCAAATCTCCCAGCAGTAGTGGCGTAAAACGGCTGTTTAAGCACTGTCGGTGTTATAGCACGATCGGTGTTATAGCACGATCGAATTTGTGGAAAATCCAACCCTTTTTTATAGGAAAGTTACCCTCCGAAGATAAGATATCTTTGAAAGATCTTTTCCCATAAAAATAGGTAAAATATATGGGCTAAATTATCTTGTTCCTTCCAGGAATCCAGCCTAAAAATAAAATATCCTCTTTCCAAAAATAAAAGATCTCATCCAAATAAAATATATCTCTCGCCGCGTCCAAGATGTTCGCCTCGGTCGAGTCAGCTCCTCTAGATCACCTCGGTCGAGATGGTACTGTAGCTGACCGAGGTGAATCACAACTGAATGTAAAATCTCTCAAATCTGATCCAAAGTGAATCTCTAATCTATTTCCATGCTTCCTCGGTTCTTCCTTAAGCTCCTGAATCTAGCTCCAATGACTCCTTAACTCCATTAGCTCCATTTTGATGCAACACGTGTCATTTTAACTACGATTACAACGAAACTTGGTGTAGACCTCGATTCCCGCAAAGGTAGATGAAACGAAAATATAATCACATAATATACATTCAAACATGCAGATTATTGAAGATAAAACGTCTAAATAGGCGTTAAAATATAGACAATAATTCATGCTATCAAAATACCCCATACTTAGCCCTTTCTTGTCCCCAAGCAAGTTCCGAATACAAAATACAAGATAGAATGGATTATAAGTCATAAAGATCAATGAAAAAGTTTTTGAAAACATTTTAATGGTGTGCTACAATCATGGATCACTCTAAGAGAATGCTTCATGGAATTTAAAATCAAAATTTGATCAAAACATTTTATAAATATAAGAAAGTTGTTCATCTTTGCATAAAATCATAGAATGCATAATAAATCATAATCATCAAAATTAATCATGTATAATCCAGTTTAAACCACCAAGTCAATCAACAAGCTCGAGGTCTCAAGGGCTTTCCAAGAGAAAGTCAAGAAACGTGTGAGGGTGGGATGTATATAGGGAATGTGGTGCTAGAATCCACGAAAAGGATCTTTTCTTCACTTCCTTTTGAACTCCAACATCTTCCACCAATAAGCTTTGCTTATTTACTTTTTACTTTACTTTTTGGGATGCATGGACAGAGGTGCACAATAACCGAAGCCTAGGAAATCAACAATCATCAATTTCTCGAGATGCCTCAAACCCTTGATGCACATACCATGACCCGTTAGGAATATCGCTCAATCCGACTTTGACAAGACACAAACACCCGGCTATGTGAATGGTGCCAAGTTACTCATCATCATGATTGACTTCCCCAAACCTATTTGTTTCTCTCTAACTTTCAGCCAACATCTCAACTTTTCTTTCACTTGCTTTTCACTTTTGCTTGCTTCCAAATTCCCGGATAGGTAAAGGGAGGCAAATATGTATATGAGGGGCTAAGCATGATCAAGAAGAAGAATATAAGAGAATGAACTGCCTTGGTCTTCCCAGGAAGAAAGTGAGAGAACTCATAATGTGGTGTCAACCTTCAAATTCAACATAATTTTGATAAAACCTTTCAAACATATAGAGATTTTAAAACCAGTCAGCAAACAAAATCATCACTGAGGTCATATCCAGATAAGGAGGATAAAAATCGTTTCGAAATTCTTTT
Organism: Fagopyrum esculentum; assembly: GCA_033239045.1. Taxonomy (NCBI): domain Eukaryota; kingdom Viridiplantae; phylum Streptophyta; class Magnoliopsida; order Caryophyllales; family Polygonaceae; genus Fagopyrum; species Fagopyrum esculentum. The sequence goes on from BSUD01000005.1 coordinate 107,446,127, forward strand.
CAGTTAAACCACCTCGGTCGAGATGTTCTAAGTCAACCGAGGTGAAGCACCTCGTTTGGCCAGAATCACTTCGGTCGAGGCCATAAATTTTTTTTTCAAACCAGTTTTTGACGTTTTTCTCAATCAAATAACCTGTAGCATGCATGTAATCTCAAATAAGCACATAGAGCGTAATAAAACATAAATATCTGAATAGAGTCGAGTCATACATCCACATAATAGTCAGATAATACATCAAATACCCCATACTTGGGACACATTGTCCCAATGGGTCAAAATAAGTCTAAGTAAACAAAGTACTCACCGGACAAAGCTGAGCTGCATAATAAATAAAGAAAGAAAATCCTAGAAGCTCTCAATAATCACGATCCAGTGGTGGTGGTGGTGGCACGTACGGGTGCTGAGATGGGTCGAAAGGATAGCCCATGATATGCTGAAACTAAATCTCAGCCATCACGTGCTGGTAGTGTAGTCTCTCCTGCATCTCTCGGATATCCAAGGACAGGGCAGCATAGGAATCTATCATCTGATCTGTCAGATCATCGATCCGACGATGAGCAAGTGGATCCCTCTACCTACGTACCCAACGCCTAGTAGGACGTGCTGGTGTTGCAGCCGGCTCCTCCTCAGTCTCATTGTCATCTAAATCAATGACCGGCGCACTAGTCCCAGCTGTATCCGTGCCCGTGTCTATAGCAACACCGCCATCCTCATCGAAATCATCCTCCTCATCCTCTGCCTCATCCTCCTCAGCTGGTCCCTGAGCTGCTGCAGCTGCTGCCTCCCTGGCATCCTCCATCAGTGGAATCCATGTAGTCTGCCAGTAATGCGGATCATACACGGAGAACTGTGGTGACCATCTAATGCCCTGACAACTTTGTAGAACACCTCGGCCGAGGCACAGGCCGACTGGACCGAGGCGAAACACTGCTCGATCGATTCCCTCAAAAATCCAGTTCTTTTCCCCCAAAATCACTACCAAAGGTTCCTATGGGGTACTTAATCCTTTTCTCAGCAAATGCAGGGGCAACCAAAGCCCAAATCGAAAGGAAATAGTGGAGAAGAGGAGGGTTAGGGTTTTTTCGGATTTTACCCAGATTCGGTCGATTCGGTTCGTTTTTGCTACAGATTTGCGCTATCAATGCGATCCTCTACCCTTTCCTCTCAGTTTAGAAGCAAGAATCGTCGAAAACGAGCGAAGAACGAAGGAGCGAGGTCAGAAGGGCGTCGCGGTCGAGAAGGGAAGTAGAGGAGGAAAGAGAAATTTCAGCCCTCTTTTATACCCTTATCTGGAACTGCTGTCACCTCGGTCGAGATGGTCTCGACTGGACCGAGGTGTACGGACCGAGGTGAGTCTTCAAAAACCCTATTCGCCTCGGTTGCTCTAGAATCATCTCGGTCGAGGTGCTGTGACAACAACCGAGATGTGTCTCAGTCAAACTCCGTCTTCTCAAATTCTCGAACTTTTGTCCTTCCAGTTGTGCTCCTGGTTTGTATTCCTTCCTTAGATGTCACCTGTAGTCCGTCTAGGACGACAAAAACAAAACAAAAGCAATTAAAACAAGGATGCGAACCCACAGTGTACAGGTCAATCGTAGTAAAAAGCAAGAAATTCTAGGGGTCGATCACAAGGACTTAGTGAAACAAAGCATGTAGAGGTTGTCAATGCAATTACTAACCACAAAAGCAATTAAAACAATCAAAGATGATAAATAGTCAATTAAGGAAATATGCAATTCTAGGGATTAAAGCGTCTAGTTGTGGTTCCAACTCAAGATCTAAAGATAATTGGACAAAGCTGAGATTTTGCAAAGGGAAGGTGTTTCAAAAGTGGAATAGATCACCGGGTAAGTCTCACTACTCACTAATCCCAAACCATAACTCCTATTACCGGGTAAGTCTCAAGGAATCAAGGAAAAGAACTATAACCTCAAACTAACACACCACCTAAGGGAATAGAATCAACCTTTACCGGGTAAGTCTCAGGCTAACTCACAAAGATGGGATGAAAGCACACTCAAACCCCAATAAAGGATAAACCTTTATTACCTACACTTATGATCTTAGGTAAACAAACAAAGGAATTACCGGGTAAGTCTCATCCTAGGCTTGCATTGAACCAGGAAAGGTGTAATAAGAATAGGATTTAGCAAACTCTAACACTTAACTCTCAGTTTCGGATCAGAAAAGGTCACCTCGGTCAGACGAATTCCACCCCGGCCGAGATGTTCATCGACTGAGCGAGATGTTCTAGGGTTAAGGATAAAGACTCGAGCTTTTAGGGTCCTACTGTGATTTAAGATTATTCTATCATCGTCTTTCCCACAACCTTCAGCCAATCACCCTAGAATCACATAAGGAAATTAGCCACTCATCATCATGAATGCAATAATCAAGTATAAGGGAAGAAAGAGAATAATTGAACAAGAAAACCTTAAGAACAAGGCTTCAATAACTGAATCAATTATCAAACAAACAAGCGTTCCTTGGATCACAATCCAACAAGACAATCAACAAAGAAGGGAATCTAAGAAAGTCTTACCGAAACCCTTCACAAAAGCTATAAAAGCTATCAACTTTCTTCCTTCAATCTTCCTTCAACCTTCAAAAAGGTTCTTCAAATCTTCCAGCAGTAGTGGGGTAAAACGGCTGTCTAAGCACTGTCGGTGTTATAGCACGATCGGTGTTATAGCACGATCGAATTTGTGGAAAATCCAACCCTTTTTATAGGAAAATTACCCTCCAAAGATAAGATATCTTGGAAAGATCTTTTCCCATAAAAATAAGTAAAATATATGGGCTAAATTATCTTCTTCCTTCCAGGAATCCAGCCTAAAAATATAAGATACTCTTTCCAAAAATAAAAGATCTCAGCAAAATAAAATATATCTCTCGCCGCGTCCAAGGTGTTCGCCTTGGTCGAGTCAGCTCCTCTGGATCACCTCGGTCGAGATGGTACTGTAGCTGACCGAGGTGAATCACAACTGAATGTGAAATCTCTCAAATCTGGTCCAAAGTTAATCTTTAATCTATTTCCATGCTTCATGGGTTCTTCCTTAAGCTCCTGAATGTAGCTCCAATGACTCCTTAGCTCCTTTAGCTCCATTTTGATGCGAAACGTGCCATTTTACCTACGATTACAACAAAACTTGGTGTAGACCTCGATTCCCGCAAAGGTAGATGAAACGACAATATAATCACATAATATACATCAAACATGCAGATTATTGAAGATAAAACGTCTAAACAGACCCCAAAATATAGACAATAAGTCATGCTATCAGGTCGTAACCACTTGCCTCCGCCTGCGGGTAGGAGGAGGTGCCCTAAAGATGATCACACAAGAAGGGACGAGTGATGATCACCCCCATGCAAAACTCCTGTGTTACGTTGGATGAGACGGGGTTCTTGAGGTTCCTCGTGTTACAAAAGAAGTTGAATTAGTAATAGAATAACGTAATGAAAGATAATAAATGAATGTGTGTGTGGCATTGCATGTGTGAGAAGTTGATGTATGTTTGTGCTATTACCTTCATACTTATTCATTGCTGTAGCTAACGGTGTATACCGTGTTGTAGATGATCTGCATGTTAGGAGGGCTGCAAATTGAGCCAGATGGTGTGACCAGTAGAGGACTTCTGTATATTTAGATGCGTGAGATATGGAAATCTTTTGCATCAGATGTTCATGGTTGATGTTTTGTACTCGGCTTTGTGTTTGTAAACCTTTTTTATGTATCTTATACAATTTTATGTATTTGGTTTTAACCTACCTACGCCTTGTTGTAAGATCAAGTGAACTTGTTGTCAAGCTAGGGTCAGGATCCATTGTGAGATCCTAGCCCAATGTAGCACTCCGAGTCCTGTGGATTCGGGGTGTTAAAGAGTTAGTATCAGAGCCTTAGGTTGACAACAATGGCACTTGCTATCTGTAATATAAGTAGAGTGGATAAATAAACAGAACCCACATGGGGTCTCACTTTTCAAAAGGTTTTTAGTTTTAATGCGAGTACAGATGTTTTGGGGTAGTATGTATAGAAGCTGTCACCCATCTGAGGATCTCGACAATATATATATATATATATCTTTTATGTGCTGATGTGTATGTATGTACTATTAAGTATTATATATATATATCTATACCTATGGCCTATATAGAGCCTTATAAGTTAGGTGCGTATACCCCACAGATGGCTCGGACTAGAGCTACTACTGAAGGCCGAGGTAGAGGTAGACCACCTTTTCCTCCAGGAGGGATAGGACGGGGACCAGCTCCTGCTGCAGATCCACCAATGGTAGAGGAGGCTTTTGAGGAGGTTCCTTTGAGTGTAGTTCTAGCTACGAGGAATGGTGGGTCCAGGAGACAGCAGACCCATTTAGGCCAGTCTGATGGCTCAGACTATGCCTCCATGGGTGAACCAGAGTTCAAAGAGTACCTCAGGCATTATGAGGAGGCCATTAGAGAGGGCAGACGAGCCCCAGATCTGCCAAGGCATGAGGAATCATCTCAGAGATCCCATGGAGCTACTCAGGTGCCAACTAGGCCGGCACGGGCTGCTGAGGTTGCTCGAGCTGTAGAGGAGACCAGAGGGCCTCGACCAGATACCTTGTTGAAGGCATTTCATCAACAAGGAGTTCCACACTTTTCAAGAGAGAACCGCTTAGAGACTGAGGTGTGGATTGGGCATGTAGAATCAACTTTAGAGTCTATTAGGTGCCCTGAGGAAAGACAAATAGAGCTAGTACAATCTCTATTCCGTGACCTGGCACATTATTGGTGGAGGACAGTTAGAGCACGAGGTACGAGCTATGAGTAGATGAGGACTATGCTAAGGGAGCAGTTTTGCGCTACCTCACTGAGGAGGGAGATGCTGCAGGACTTTTTAAAGGCGGGTTTTGAGGACGTACCCATTATAGATGCTATTTGCCGCTTCTAGACTGCGTTAACATTGCTGGGTCCAGCTGCATCATCTGAAGACTAGCATGTGTACATTTTCGCCCGTCATTTGAGGGAGAGCACACGCTCATACATGGCGGGATTTCATTGTGACTCATTGGTAGACTACCAAGATCGGGCATCTGCCTATGAGAGAGAGAGAGAGCTTGTTAGAGGAGGACTTCTCAGACAGGACGGTTTGAGAAGATACAACGCACAACACAGACTGGTGCAGGAGCATCTGGTTACGGGCGAGGTCAGACTAAGGGCCACTCGAGTTTTCCAGTGTCTGTACAGACTACTCATAGAGGCCGGCAGTGTTACAACTGTCGGGCCTATGGACATATGAGGGTTGAGTGCCCTAGATCACCACTTACTTGCTTCTCATGCGGGAAGCCAAGACATAGAGCTACGTTTTGCCGTCAGGGCAAGGCTTCATCACAACAGGGTTCTTCCCATGTAGGTGCAGCAGGAGATGGGCAAAGACCGCCTTAACATCAGACACAGGGACAACGGAGAGTCCCAAACATACCTACTACTCGAGGGTCAGCTGCAGGACCGAGTAGTGGTAGAGGTAGAGAGTCTGGTACCAGTGATGTCCGAGGAGCTCGAGGCAAAGTTTTTGAGCTGAGGAGTGCTGAGGAGCCGCCAACACCAGCTGCTACAGGTACCATTTTGTTACATGGTTTACTTGTTAGAGTTTTGTTTGATACGGGTGCTATGCATTCTTTTATTTCTGCTGCTTGTGTTGAGCGTTTGACTTTGTCTACCATAGAGGGGATACCTTTTACTATAGGGCTACCCGATTGTAGTAGGGTTAGAGGTACCCAGGAGATACGTCGTTGTCTCCTACGCTTAGGGACTCGTGTGTTACTTGTTGACTTCTTAGTCACGTCTCTATTGCATAAAGATGTCATATTAGGTATGGATTGGATGTGTAGACACCGTGCGGTGTTACATGTGGGTAAGAGAACTGATATAGTCTCTACCGACACAGGTCCGATAGAGGTCTTCCAGGGTTGGGACCTTGGGAAGACAGGATCTGTCATCAGTGCAATACGAGAAGCTAGACAGATTGCACAATGATGTGATGCCTTCTTGTGCTACACCATGAAGGATGGAGAGAGTCCAGTTTCAGAGGATATATCAGTGGTTTGTGAGTTTACAGACGTGTTTCCAGAGCCGTCTAGCTTGCCGCCTCAGAGGAGCGTTGATTTTGGCATTGACTTGGAGCGTGGCACGAGACCCATCTCGAAGGCCACATACCGTATGGCACTTGTCGAGATGTTGGAGCTGAAGAAGTAACTCGACGAGTTGGCTGAGAAGGGCTTCATACGCCGTAGCGTTTCACCATGGGGTGCACTTGTCCTTTTCGTGCGGAAGAAGGACGGATCGTTGAGATTGTGTATAGACTACAAAGAGCTGAACAAGGTGACCATCAAGAATAGGTATCCACTGCCTCACATTGATGATCTACTTGATCAGCTGTAGGGAGCGACAGTTTTCTCCAGGATCGACTTGCGTTCCTGATATCACCAGCTAAGGGTGAGAGAGCAGGACGTGCACAGGACGGCATTTCGTAACCGTTATGAACACTACGAGTTTGTAGTGATGCCATTTGGGCTGACGAATGCCCCAGCAGTATTCAGGGAGTTGATGAACAGTATCTTCATCGACTTCTTGGATCAGTTTGTAGTGGTTTTTATTTATGACATTCTCGTATACTCTTGTAGCAGAGAGGAGCATGCCTGTCATCTGAGGACGGTTTTGCAGATTTTGAGGGATAGAGAGCTATATGCCAAGCTCTCTAAGTGCGAGTTTTGGATGTCTGAGGTTGCTTTCCTTGGACATATCGTCTCCGCCGACAGGATTATGGTTGACCCGGCAAAGATTGAGTCTGTTGCTGCATGGACGACACCGACGTACGTCAAAGAAGTGCGTAGCTTTCTTGGCCTAGCCGGTTACTAGAGGCGCTTTGTGGAGGGATTTTCTATGATTGCCCGTCCACTGACGAGTCTTCTAAGGAAGACTACTAGATTTGTATGGACCGACCACTGTGTTTAGAGTTTTGAGGAGTTGAAGAGGCGTTTGATTTCTGCTCCTGTCATAGCACAACAAGAGGGCTCTGATGATTTCGTGGTCTACAGTGATGCATCCAAGCAAGGCTTTGGATGTGTGTTGATGCAGAGAGGCGGAGTGGTTGCATATTCGTCTCGATAGTTGAAGACGTATGAGGAGAACTACCCGACTCTTGATCTGGAGTTGGCAGCGTTAGTTCATGCTTTGAAGATTTGGAGACATGACCTGTATGGTGCCACATGTCAAATCTTAACAGACCATAAGAGTCTGAAATACATTTTGACGCAGTGGGAATTGAATAACCGCCAGCGTCGATGGCGTGAGTTGATCAAGGAATTTGACCTTGAGATTTTGTATCATACTGGCAAGGCGAATGTTGTAGCTAATGCCTTGAGCAGGAAGACTCCTCGAGAGAAGGCTATTGCCAGACTGACCGTACATCCTCAACTTCAGAGAGATCTAGATTGGCTAGAGATGGACATCCAGTTTCCTTATGAGGATGCCCAATTGTTTGTTTTAGAGGTTCTATCTGGTCTGTTGGATGAGATCCAACAGAAACAGGGGTCTTGCCGGACCTTGACGAGGATTAGAGAGAGAATGTCTCGTGGGGAGGTGATAGGTGATGGAATCACTATCATTTAGGATAGTTTTTAGAGTCTTTTTATTGCATTAGTGTTGGTTTATGCTACTAACTCCTTGGTCCAGAAGAAGAAGACTAAAAGAAGCTAAGGAAGGAGTTAAAAGCACTAAGGAGTGAAGTTCATTCACGAAGCAAAGCTTCAGTTACTTCACCGCCCCCGCAGAGCCTTGTCACCGCCCCTGCGGGTGACACCTTACTCCGGAGCGCTCCCTGCGTCTTCGCCAGCGCCAGCCACGAAGACTGTCACCGCACCTGCGTCAACCCCTGGCGCCCTTACGGTGACTTGCCCTGAAGAAGCGAAGCCTAGCGCCCTTGCGCCTTCCCCTACGCCTCAATTTGGGAGCTAGAAGATGAAGAGTCTGTGTCACTGCCCCTGCATTGACACTAGGACGCCCCGGCGGCTTGGCATCAGAAAAGGGAGAAAGTTGAAGAGTCAGACTGTTGAAGAGCATTAAAGATCCGCCCCTGCGGAATTGCCTAGCCGCCCCTGCGGCCATGAAGAAGATCAAGCGTTTTTTGCCTTCACCTCCCCTGCAAAGCTGAAGGCCGCCCCTGCGGTTTAACGACAGAAGCTTTACTCCGGCTATTTACACCTCCTTTATGGCATTAAAGGTGGCTGTTTTGGGCCGGCCATTTACCTATTTAGTGTCTTTTGTAGTATATATAGTCCTTGGTTGATTGCTAGAAGGATACACTTATCACCCATCATTATCCACTTAGAATCCAATTTTCTCCTCATTTCCATTGTAATGAGTTGCTAACGTTCTTGCTACATTGGATTGGTTTGAAGCTGTATTGTTACTTTGGTTGTAAGTTATCTTTAATATATGTTTTCATTAAGTAATGCTTTGTGTTTCCTTGATCTTTATTGTCTATTTTCATGTTTGATTAACACTTAAGATTGATCACCTTAGGTTCTAAAGTGCATGCAAAGAACTAGGATTAATAGGTTCCGGGTTCGAGTCTTTAATCTAGTAGTAAAATTTAAGTAATAACGGGTTGTAATTACTTAAAGAAAAGGAACACAAATATAAATATAAGGTTAACGGTTTTAATCTATTCTTTATATCCCTTAGTCTTTATTTGAAAGTTAACTTGTTAATTGTTCTTGTAGATTTACGGAACACTAACCTGTTAAGTTGTGTTGATGCCGGTTGGATCAACACATATATTTGATCGAGACGGGAGATTACTTAAAACTTGTAAAAGGAACTCACCAAAGTAGCATTTGCATGCTAAGAATCAACCTAGTGTAGATTCATCCATTATTGTCTTACTTGTTGCGTTAGTCATTTTCATAAGTTTTTGTGTGCATCAATTCAACCAACCCCCCCCCCCCCCCC
>BSUD01000005.1:107455133-107673979 GCA_033239045.1 Fagopyrum esculentum
CCCCCCCCCCCCCCCCCTTGTTAGTTGTTCTTATAATCAATAATCGCATTGAATAAGAATACCTTAACTCTCTTGGGTTCGACCCTTAATTAGCCACTATACTTGTTTTACTGCTAAGTCGGGATTATATTTTGATAGGGCATAGACGACCATAGAAATACCCCTAGTCAAATTTTGGCGCCGTTGCCGGGAAGTTTAGTGTTTTTATTCTATTGTTATTATTGATTATTGGTTTGAACCATTTTTATGGTTCAAACCCGTGCTACTAACTATGGCTTTGCTTCTTTTGATGTAGAAATTGAGAGGACGCACATCCGGCAACAAAGACAACAACAACTCCAACAAGAAATGGCTGATCGTACTCTTCGTCAACTTACTCAGCCCACTTTGAATCAAAACCCTCTTGCGGTTACCATACCAACATTAGGGGAAGGAATCAACTTTGAGCTCAAGCCGGGTCTCATCCACTTGCTTCCATCTTTCCATGGGCTAAGTGGTGATGACCCCATCAAACACCTTGGGAAGTTCCATACCGTGTGCATGAGCATGAAGCCGACCAATATTACCGAAGAGCAAATCAAGATGAGGGCATTCGGCTTCACACTCAAAGATTCAGCGGATGATTGAAATTACCACCTTCCATCCGGGAGTATCGACACTTGGGAGAACCTCCACAAGACATTTCTGGAGAAATACTTCCCAGCCAAGAAGGCGAATAGCTTGAAGAAAGCTATAAGCAACATCGAGCAAGAGGTGGACAAAACTCTTCATGAGTACTTCGAAACATTCGCACGCCTCTGATCCAGCTATCCTATCCACGGATACTCGACTCAAGATCTAGTCTTGTACTTGTACAATGGCTTGCTCGATAATGAAAGGAGGATCGTCGATGCGGCTTCCGGAGGTAACATTCTTAACTCTACCCCTGACCTTGCTTTTGAAAAAATTCAGGAACTAGTAGAAAGGACCCGGAACTTTGGAAGGACTGCGTCCAAGAAAGGTGTTCATGCTGTAAATTCCGGGAAGAGTGAGATCTCCACGGAGATTGCAGAGCTGAAGGAAATGGTGAAGAGACTAACACTTATGGGAACCCCACAACCACTAAAAGCATATGGAGTGTGTGCTGACCCATACCATCCAACGGACATGTGTTCCCATGTCCAGGATGACGATGTTGAGGTAAACGCAATGGGTTATGGCAACCACAACAACAAAGGCCTAGGAATGATCCTTGTGCGCAGAATTTCATGCCAAATTGGTGTGACCAACCGAATTTCCGTTGGAGGGATCAACAAAACCAACAACAGCAGCCCCGACAAGGTAAGTATCAAACAACTAAAGATATGTTACAGGTTTTGACTAAACACTTTGCTACTCATGTCCAAAGAACAGAATCCAGCATCAAGAACCTTGAAAAACAGGTTTGTCAAATGGCGGAAGCCATTTCAAGGACCGAAGCTAGATTTTCCGGAGGATTTCCTTCCCAGACGTTTATAAGCCCCAAGGAGAATGTTAGTGCCCTAACATTAAGGAGTGGGAAGCAAATCCAACAAAAACCAGCAAAAGAATCACAAAGCAAACCTTCTGTCGATTTTACTACACCCACAGCCGCCCCTGCGGCTGCAACTTCGCCCAACACCGAGCAGGCACCGCCCCTACGGCTGGATGTCCCCGCCCCTGTGATGACAACCCCTGAGCCGCCCCTGCGCATACAAGCTGACGCCCCTGCAGAAAACACGACAAAACGTTCTGCTGAGAAGGATTTATACATCCGGCCGAACGTTCCGCCACTGTACTCTGACAAACCACCATCTCCTTTTCTTGAGGCCCTGAAGGAGATAAGAATCATTGAGGAAAAAGACCTCTTTGAGACTTTTTCCAAATGCGAGGTAAACATTCCCCTCCATAAGTTGGTGAAAAGTATTCCTAAGTATGCTCGTTTCTTGAAGGAACTTTGCACTATCAAGAGGAACCAGAAGCTGAAGGGGAAACAAAAAGTGCAAGTAAGTAAGCATGTGTCGGCTATTTTCCAACGGAGAATGCCCAAGAAGTGCAGCGATCCGGGCATGGTAAGCTTTCCTTGTGTTATAGGGGAACGCGTTTTGACAAAGCAATACTTGATCTTGGTGCATCTATCAATTTTTTACCATATTCGATTTACAAATCACTTGGCCTTGGGCCATTAATGGAAACTAGGATTGTAGTATAACTTGTTGATAGATCTAATGTGTACCTGAAAGGGATAATTGAAGATGTATTAGTAATGGTAGACAACCTAATATTTTCTGCTGATTTCTTTGTAATGGATATGGAAAATGATTCACATGATGCACCCATTCTGTTAGGTAGGCCATTTTTCGCTCCAAACGGTGTGTGCAAGCTTTAAATTTATAACCCTAGATGTAAGCTTTAAACAAGGATGCGAACCCGCAGTGTACGGGTCAATCGTAGTAAAAGCAAGGAATTCCAGGGGTCGATCACAGGGACATAGTGAAACAAAGTCGGAATAGGTAAGGTTTAGCAATTACTAACCACAAAAGCAATTAAAACAATCAAAGATGATAAAAGTCAATAAAGGAAATATGCAATTCTAGGGATTAAAGCATCTAGTTGTGGTTCCAACTCAAGATCTCAAGATAAGCGGACAAAGCTGAGGTTTTTGCATAGGGAAGGTGTTACTAAAGTGGAATAGATCACCGGGTAAGTCTCACTACTCACTAATCCCAAACCGTAATTCCTATTACCGGGTAAGTCTCAAGGAATTAAGATAAAGAACTATAACCTCAAACTAACATTCCAACTAAGGGAATAGAATCAACCTTTACCGGGTAAGTCTCAGGCTAACTCACAAAGATGGGATGAAAGAACACTCAAACCCCAATAAAGGATAAACCTTTATTACCTATACTTATGATCTTAGGTAAAAAAACTAAGGAATTACCGGGTAAGTCTCATCCTAAGCTTGCATTGAACCAGGAAAGGTGTAATAAGAATAGGATTTGGCAAACTCTACACTTAACTCTCAGTTTCGGATCAGATAAGTCACTTCGGTCAGCCAAATTCCACCCCGGCCGAGATGTTCATCGACTGAGCGAGATGCTTAGGGTTAAGGTAAAGACTCGAACTTTCAGGGTCCTACTGTGATTAAGATTATTCTATCATGATTTTTCCCGCAACCTTCAGCCAATCACCCTAGAATCACACAAAGAGATTAGCCACTCATCATCATGAAATTATTAATCAAATATATGGGAAGAAAGAGAATAATTGAATAAGAAAACCTTAAGAGCAAGGCTTCAATAACTGAATCAATTATCAAACGAACAAGCGTTCCTTGGATAGAAATCCAACAAGACAATGACAAAGAAGGGAATCTAAGATGATCTTACAAAAACCCTTCAAAAAGCTATAAAAGCTATAGACTTTCTTCCTTCAACCTTCAAAAAGGTTCTTCAAATCTCCTAACTGGAGTATGGCTGTAGCGGTGTATAAAACACGATCAGTGGTATAGCATGCGATTCGGTGTAAGCGGATGTCGGATTTGTGGGAAATCCGACCCTTTTTATAGGAAAATTACTCTCCAAAGATAAGATATCTTAGAAAGACCTCTTCCAATAAAAATAGGTAAAATATATGATATATCATACCTTCTTCCTTCCAGGAGCCAAGACCAAAAATATAAGATCCTCTTTCCAAAGATAAAAGATCTCAGCCAAGAATAAAATATTCTCGCCGCGTCCCACGTGTTCGCCTCGGTCGAGTCGACTTCTCTGGATCACCTCGGTCGAGGTGACTATGTACTCAACCGAGGTGAGTCACAACTGAATGTGAAATCTCTCAAATCTGGTCCAAAGTGAATCTTTAATCCATGGCTATGCTTCCTGGATCATTCCTTAAGTTCCTGAATGTAGCTCCAATGACTCCATAGCTCTTTTAGCTCCATTTTAGTCCAAAATGTGCCATTTTACCTACGATTACAACAAAACTAGGTGTAGACCTCGATTCCCGCAAAGGTAGATGAAATGGTAATATAATCACATAATATGTATACAAACATGCAGATTATTGAAGATAAAATGTCTAAACAAACCCCAAAATATAGACAATAATTCATGCTATCAGCCATTTCTGAAAACTGCTAGGACAAAAATTGATTATGTTAGTGGCAAATTGACCATGGAGTTTGATGGTGAAGTAGTGGAATTTACATCTATGATGCAACGAGATTTCCTAGTGATGATCATTCTTTATGTGCTATTGACATTGTTGAACCTTTTGTGCAAGATGTATTTGATAATTCTGATGTTGATGAATTGAAAAATGTAATTGAGCATGATATTGATGGTTTAAAATCAGATTATGTATTAACATCAAGCATGAAAGAGGTCCTAGCCGAATTAGATGGGCATAAAAGGCTACCTATCACCAATTTGGCAATTGGGCCCACTCTACTGACCCCAAGCGAGAAGCTTGTTCCATCTATAGTGCAGGCACCAGAAATAGAATTGAAGGACCTTCCGTTACACCTCAAGTACATTTTCCTTGGAGAACACAATACCTTGCCGGTGATCATCTCCAACAAGTTGACTACCAGTCAAGAAGACAAGTTGGTGAAAGTGCTTAAAGGCCACAAGACGGCCCTTGGATGGACCATTGCGGACATCAAAGGGATAAGCCCTTCAACTTGCATGCATAGGATCTTACTTGAGGATGTAGCCAAACCCTCTAGGCAACCTCAACGGAGCTTGAATCCGCCAATGATGGATGTGGTCAAGAAGGAAGTGTTGAAGCTCCTACAAGCAGATATGATCTTCCCTATCTCGGATAGCACTTGGGTTAGTCCAACCCAAGTGGTTCCAAATAAAGGAGGCATCACCATGGTGGAAAATCAACATGGAGAGATGGTCCCGAGCAAAACACAAACCGGATGGAGAGTTTGCATTGACTACCGCAAGCTCAACAAGGTAACACGAAAAGACCATTTCCCATTACCTTTTATTGACCAAATGTTGGAACGTCTTGCTGGTCATCAGTACTTCTACTTCCTTGATGGATATTCGGGCTATTTCCAAATAGCCATCGCACCGGAAGATCAAGAAAATACGACGTTCACTTGCCCATTTCGCAGTTTTGCGTACCGCAGAATGCCATTTGGACTTTGCAACGCACCCGACACCTTCCAACGGTGCACGATAAGTATTTTCTCCGAATACATAGAAAATTTCATTGAAGTCGGACGGTTTTACCATCCATGGAGACAGTTTTGATGCATGTTTAGGACATTTAAAACTTGTTCTTGGAAAAAGTGTTGAAACAAATCTAGTTCTTAATTCGGAAAAATGTCATTTCATGGTCGAACAAGGATTTGTGCTAGGAAATGTAATATCCTCAAAAGGGATAGAGGTAGATAGGGAAAAGGTTGATGTAATTCAAAATATACCTTATCTTACTAATGTTCGGGAAATCCGATCTTTTCTTGGTCATGCAGGTTTCTACCGACGTTTCATCAAAGATTTTTCAAAGATCTCGGCACCCCTATGTGAATAGCTCAAGAAAGACGTCACCTTCATAGTAGATGAGAATTGCAAGAAAGCTTTCGACACTTTGAAAGCATGTCTTACCACCGCACCAATCATCCGTTCTCCGGATTGGGAGAAACTTTTGAAATCATGTGTGACGCCAGTGATTACGCCGTTGAAGCCGTCTTAGGACAGAAAGACGGATGGGCTTCCCATGTTATCCATTATGCGTCTATGACACTCAATGGAGCACAAAGGAATTACTCTACCACTAAGAAGGAAATATTAGCGGTGGTTTTTGCCCTTGAGAAATTTAGGCAGTACCTACTTGGGGTAAAGGTAATTATATTCACTGACCATGCAACTCCTAGGTACCTCATGGAGAAAAATGAAGCAAAGCCATGATTGATTTGATGGGTGCTCCTTCTAAGTGAGTTTAACCTAGAGATACGGGACTAGAAGGGGGCTGAGAACCTGGTGGCCGATCATTTGAGCAAACTAGTGAAAGAAGAGGAAGATCTAGGAAAAGGAAGAGAGATAGCTGGAAGTTTTCCATACGATACATTTTACACAACTCGTTGTTGTGTAACCGCCCCCGCGCCTCACACCACCCGCCCCTGCGGCCTAGTCTAGGCGCCCTTGCGGAATTGTCAACAGAGGTTTGTCTTAAGCTCCAGTATTTTAAGCCTTGGTTTGCTGACATCGTGAACTTCTTTGTCAGGAAGGAGTACCCTCCAGATTTCACTAAGGCACAACGAGAGAAGGTAAAGGCTGAACCGCGATACTACGTTTGGGATGATCCTTACCTTTGGAAGCATTGTAGTGACCAAGTGATCCGACATTGCATTCCGGACAATGAGGTAGAATCCGTCCTAACTTTCTGTCATTTTGAAGCATGTGGGGGGAACTTTGGGGCAAACAAAACTGCAAGAAAAGTTTTAGATGCCGGTTTGTTTTGGCCACACATTTTTCAAGACGCTTTTGCATTTTGCAAAGTGTGTGATATATGCCAAAGGGTAGGAAATCTTTCAAGGAGACATGAAATGCCCCAATTATCTCTTATATCATGCGAAATATTTGACGTTTGGGGGATTGATTTCATGGGGCCGTTTCCTACCTCATTCGGGCACACATATATTTTGATTGCGGTGGACTATGTTTCCAAGTGGGTGGAAGCAAAGGCCACCAAAACAGATGATTCAAAAGTAGTTGTAGCGTTTCTTAAGGAAAACATTTTCGCACGATTTGGAATTCCCAAAGCCTTAATCAACGATAGGGGTACCTATTTCTACAACAAGACGATCACAACTCTCCTTAAGAAGTATAACGTCCACCAACGAGTGTCAACAGCTTATCATCCACAAACAAATGGCTAAGCTGAGGTATCTAACCGAGAAATAAAAACTATCCTTGAAAAGACTGTCTCTCCCGGACGGAAGGATTGGAGTGCAAGGCTAAATGACGCCCTATGGGCATATCGGACATCCTATAAAAGTCCTATCGGGATGTCTCCTTTTAGGCTCGTCTTTGGGAAAGCTTGCCACCTACCGGTGGAGCTAGAGCACAAAGCTTGGTGGGCGGTAAAGAAGTGTAACATGAACATAGAGGAAGTGGGAGAATTCTGGAAGCTCCAACTGCAAGAGTTGGAGGAATTGAGGTTAGATGCATATGACCATGCCACCGCATACAAAGAAAAGACTAAAGCATGGCATGACAGAAACTTTTTCCAGAAGGACTTCAAGGTAGGTAATAAGGTACTTCTCTTTCAATCACGTTTGAAACTCTTTGCATGTAAGTTGCGTTCCAGATGGACAAGGCTGTTCGTGGTAGCCGAAGTATACCCTTACGGAGTTGTTGATCTTTATGATCGCCAAACGCACAAGGTGTTCAAGGTAAACGGGCAAAGGCTAAAGCCTTACCTTGAAGGAGTCAAGAACGATCCGATCGATGAGATGGTGCTGGAGGAAGCACAGTCAGAGAAGTAGAGGCTTTACGTCGAGCCAACGACGTAAAACAAAGGCGCTGCTCGGGAGGCAACCCGAAGGAATAAGAAGAGGAGCCTCTATCAAGAAAACTGCCCATGCGGCTCAGTGTCACCGCCCACACGGTGACACCCATACCCATCACCGCCCCTGGCGCTGGGACAACGTCTACAACATACAGGTCACCGCAGCCGCGGTGACTCCCCTACGCCCCTGCGGCGGCCGTCCTTGACACACATCCTCAGTGCCGCCCCCGGCGCTTAGCCTGCGTGGCCCCTCTCCTTTGGCACCGCCCCCGCCCCTGCAGGTTTACCCAGAAAAGAAAAAAAAATAGAAATCGCAAAAACATTCCTCTACACTTACCCCACCAACCTGCTCTCTATCTCCTCACCAACCACATCTCCCTCGCCTTTACCCCTCTCAAATTGAAAATGCCCCTACGCCCCCACCAAACACTCACAAGCCACCCCTACGACGCCCCTGCGCCACCCTCAGCAGCTCCACCTTCCTCCCTACAAACTCTCTCACCTTATTACACTCTTCATCACCAACCACCATCAAAGCCCACTCCTGCTCCACCTCTGGCGACGCCTACACCAACAAAGAAGTCACCGGAACGGCCTCAGCATCACCACCTTCGACGCTCCCCAGAATTCACCCTCTACACTTCTCCCGCCCCTGCGCCTGCAAGCTCCCGCACCTGCACCTTGCCGTCCTTGCACCTGCTTCAGCCTCCCCTACGGAAAACACAACAAAGGGTTCGTCTTTTCTCCCTATTTTTGAAAGTTTCTGATTCCTTTGCTAAGTAAAATACCAAAATGGAGCCACAAAAGAAATACAAGATGTCCGAAGCTGAGAAGGAGAGGTATAGGATCGTACAGGGTCGAGTTATGTACGCAACTCGGTTTTTACACGTTCCTACATTGGAGAAGCTAGGCATGCTGGAGAGCATGCAGTCCTTTCTGGCCAATGCTGGGCTCGGAGACATCCTACAGAAGAGTGCTCAACATATCCCGAACTCAGTAGACATTTCATCTCCATCTTCACCATGGAGAAGGAGGATCATGTGTGCATTGGACTCACTTTCAAGTTCAACAAGTTGAAATACACACTTGATTACCACCAGCTACAAGAGGCCTTCGGGGTGACTCTCAACCCCTCCGCAAACTGGTGGGATCAAGTCCCGACCCCGGACCTGTGTGAGTTTTGGCAAGCAGCTACCAGGTTAGAGTTCCATGCAGGGGGTGAGTAATCCAACAAACTCACTCACCCTTACTTGAGGCTCCTCTCCAAGATCCTCATGAGTGTCTTCTGTGGACTCAAAGAGGAGAACAAGGTCGCCCTCAAGGACCTCCCACTACTATACACCTACCTTCCGATGAGCGAGAAGGTGATGGATTGACTGTCCCTCTTCCTCGCCGCTTTGAAGCGGTTTAGGAGGAAGGAGCCGAGGGACATCGTCGGCGGTTGGGTGATCTCCTTGATCGCCTCACAGGTGATGGACCTGTCCGAACTAAAGGACGGGCTGGAGGCTCCCCTTTACACTGAGGGGATGCTTAGGAGGTGGAAGCTCCTCCGACGGGACGGGGAGAACCTATTTTGGATCACCCTTGCAGATGGGAGCCACCTCACTTACCTCCCTCGACCTTTACCATTCGGGGATGAGCTCTCCGAGCTCTACATTCCGGCAGATCCCTTTGTACCGCGGAGGCCTCTAGTGGCCATTGTGGAGAGGCATGCTGCAAGCTCTAGTCGGGCTCATCAGGAGGAGCACATGCCCATCCCCGACGACGAGGAGATACCCACTGCGGCACCAGAGGAGGATCCGACCCTTGCGAGCCTTCAAGCTTAGATGGCGGCTATGACGACCCAACATCGGACATGGCAGTCCGACTACCAGAGGACCATGCTGGAGCAGCAACAGATCTGGCAGATGAGCTTTGCCGCCTCCATGACCTCCAATTTTGACCAGAGGCAAGAGGCTTGGTAGGCGGCCCAACAGCAGCAGCTGGCGGCTCAGCAGCTGGCTTGGCAATCTAGCTTTGAGACCTCTTTTGGCCGTCGGATCGAAGCTCAGCAGACCCGCATTGATGACATCTACCGCCAAAAGGAGCATTTCTTCCGCCACATTCTATACCCACCAGAGGTGGGTCCGGATGGTCTAGCAGGACCATCCCACTAGTGGTATCTTTTCTCTTCCCTTTTCCACATTTATTTTTGCTTCATTTCCACTTTGAGGGTAAAGTGATCTTCAAGTATGGGGGAGGGACATATCATTGCATGTACAGTTTGTTTTGAGTTGTTTTTCATTGATTATTATGAATTGTAATTCAGTTTGAAGTTAAAAAAATAGAAGAAAAAGACAAAGAAAATGAAAAAAGACATGAAAACTCCTTGGATAAACCAAAAACCTAAAAAGGCGGTTTAGGCAAGAACAAGGTAGTCCGACCAACCTTAGGTGTGTGCAAAATTGGATTTGAGGGATGTGAGACTAAAGTGAAATCATCAAGGAAATGAAGAAGAGTGGCAAGGTGAAAACCCGAAAGGGCACCTTGGCAAAATGAGCGGCACCGAGTGTAGGTTCCCTTTCCGGCATTTAGCGACATAAGAAGGGGAGTTATAAGGAGGTTGTCCGGGTAGGCCACTCTTGGAGCAATAAGGATGGTAGTCTTCTAACCTTTTTCTCACATTTCCTCTCTTTTTCTTCTTTCTTTCTTTGCTTTTCTATTGTTTCCATTGTCTTTTCTGCTTGCCAATGCTTCCTTAGGCCTTTGAGTCTAGTTTGATGTCATATGTTTTACTCGGGATGAGTAAAAGGTCTACGTATGGGGGAGTTTGATAGGTGATGGAATCACTATCATTTAGGAGAGTTTTTAGAGTCTTTTTATTGCATTAGTGTCGGTTTATGCTACTAACTCCTTGGTCCAGAAGAAGAAGTATAAATGAAGCTAAGGAAAGAGTTATATGCACTTAGGAGTGAAGTTCGTTCATGAAGCAAAGCTTTTGTTGTTTCACCGCCCCCGCGGAGCGTTGTCACCGCCCCTGCGGGTGACACCTTACTCCGGAGCGCTCCCTGCGCCTTTTCCAGCGCCAACCACGAAGACTGTCACCGGACCTACGTCAACCCCTGGCGCCCCTGCGGTGACTTGCCTTGAAGAAGCGAAGACCAGTGCCATTGCGCCTTCCCCTGCGCCTCAACCTTAGAGCTGGAAGATGAAGAGTCTGTGTCACCGCCCCTGCGTTGACACTGGGACGCCCCGGCGGCTTGGCAATAGAAACGGCAGGAAGTTGAAGAGTCACACGGTTGAAGAGCATTAAAGATCCGCCCCTGCGGAATTGCCTAGCCGCCCTTGCAGCCATGAAGAAGATCAAGCGTTTTTGCCATCACCGCCCCTGCGGAGCTGAAGGCCGCCCCTGCGGTTCAACGACAAAAGCATTACTCCGGCAATTTACACCACCTTTATGGCATTAAAGGTGGCTGTTATGGGCCGGCCATTTACTCCTATTTAGTGTCTTTTGTAGTATAAATAGTCCTTGGTTCATTGCTAGAAGGATACACTTATCACCCATCATTATCCACTTAGAATCCAATTTTCTCATCCTTTCCATTGTAATGAATTGCTAACTCCCTTGCTACATTGGGTTGGTTTGAAGCTACATTGTTAGCTTGGTTGTATGTTATATTTAATATAATTTTTCATTCAGTAATGCTTTGTGTTTCCTTGATTTTTATTGTCTAATTGCATGTTTGATTAACACTTAAGATTGATCACCTTAGGTTCTAAAGTGCATGCAAATAACTAGGATTAATAGGTTTTGGGTTCAGGTCTTTAATCTAGTAGTAAACTTTAATTAATAACGGGTTGTAATTACTTAATGAAAAGGAACACAAATATAAAAGGTTAACGGTTTTAATCTATTCTTTATATCCCAGTCTTTATTTGAAAGCTAACTTGTTAATTGTTCTTGTAGGTTTACGGAACACTAACCTGTTAAGTTGTGTTGATACCGGTTGGATCAACAGATATATATGATCGAGACGGGATATTACTTAAAACTCTTAAAAGGAACTCACCAAAGTAGCATTTTCATGATAAGAATCAACCTAGTGTAGATTCATCCATTATTGTCTTACTTGCAGCGTTAGTCGTTTTCATAAGTTTTTGTGTGCATCAATTCAACCAACCCCCCCCCCCTTTGTTACTTGTTCTTATAATCAATAATGACATTTAATAAGAATACCTTAACTCTCTTGGGTTCGACCCTTACTTAACCACTATACTTGTTTTAGTGCCATATCGAGATTATATTTTGATAGGGTATAGACGACCATAGAAATACCCCTAGTCAGGAGGCACCACAGTTCTCCATTGGAGCTGATGGATTTATGAGGCGACATGACCATATTTGTGTCCCTGTAAACGCAGAGCTCAAACAGCGGATCTTACAGGAGGCTCATTGTACACCTTACTCCGTACATCCAAGTGCGAGAATGTACCATGATGTGCGACGTTCATATAGGTGTGGAGGGCTGAAGCCCGATATAGCCAGATTTGTGGCTCAGTGTGCAATCTGTCAACAGGTCAAGATAGAGCATTTCAGACTTGAAAGTGAGCTGCATCCACTGTCAGTGCCGCAGTGGAAGTGGGAGGACGTCTACCTGGATTTTGTGACCGGGTTGAGGACCAGTAGGAGCTTTGATGTTTTTTGGGTGATTATTGACAAATTGGCGAACACGTCACGTTTCATTCCCATTAGAGAGACGTGACCAGTGAGCAGATTAGATGAGAAGTACACTAGACAGATAGTGAGACTTCATGGTGTACTGAGGATGATCGTCTCGGATCGTGATGGACGATTTACATCGATATTCTAGCAGCAGATTCAGACTACTTTGGGGACGAGTCTACACTTTACGACTGCGTTTCGCCCCCAGACAGATGGTCAATCAGAGAGGACCATCCAGACCTTAGAAGACATGTTGCGAGCTTGTGTGTTGGATTAGGGACAAGGATGGTCTGATTACCTCTCACTCGTTGAGTTCTCATACATCAGCAGCTGGCATGCATCTATAGGGATGACTCCTTATGAGGCACTATATGGACATATGTGCTGTACACCTTTATGCTGGGATGAGCCTAGCAGCATCAGTGAGATAGCACTAGAGTAGATTCAGGATGATATGACTCGAGTAGCGCTGATCAGGGAGAGGATGCTGGCTGCACAGAGTCGCCAGAAGTCGTATGTAGATAGGAGGCGTCGACCTCTAGAGTTCAGAGTAGGAGCTCATGTGTGGTTGAGAGTATCTCCGACGCGAGGACTCGGACGCTTTGGCATAAAGGGGAAGCTGAGTCCCCGATATGTCCGTCCTTTTGAGATAGTGGATAGAGTCAGGAGGGCAGCCTTCAGATTAGCATTGCCTCCGAGGTTAGAGGGTGTTCATCATGTATTTCATGTGTCTCAGTTGAGGGAGTACATACCAGATCCGAGGCACATTGTGAAATTTGATGATCTCGTAGTTGAACCGGACCACACGTTTGTAGATCACCCTATTGCAGTCTTAGAGCGAGGTGTGAGACGCCTGCGTTCGAAGAACATTCCTACGATGAGGATATAGTGGTCGAGACGAGACCTGATGAGGGTACATGGGAGACTGAGAATTGTATCTGATAGCATCAATTATAGTCTATATTTTGGGGTTTGTTTGGACTTTTTATCTTACATACATCCCTACCGTACACGTTTCTTGACCTTTCTTTTGGGAAGCCCTTGAGACCTTGAGCTTGTTGATTGACTTAGTGGTTTAAACTGGATTATGCATGATTAATTTCGATAATTATGACTTATTATGCATTCTATGATTTTATGCAAAGATGAACAACTTTTTTATATTTATAAAATGTTTTGATCATGTTTTGATTTTAAATTCCATGAAGTATTCTCTTAGAGTGATCTATGATAGTTGCACACCATAAAATGTTTTTGAAAGACTTTTCATTTATTTTCTTGACTTATAATCCATTCTATCTTGTCTTCTATATGCGGAACTTGCTTGGGGACAAGCAAGGGCTAAGTATGGGATATTTTGATAGCATGAATTATAGTCTATATTTTGGGGTTTGTTTGGACGTTTTATCTTTCATAATCTGCATGTTTGTATGTACATTATGTGATTATATTACCATTTCATCTACCTTTGCAAGAATCGAGGTCTACACCTAGTTTTGTTGTAATCGTAGGTAAAATGGCACGTTTTGCATCAAAAAGGAGCAAAAGGAGCTATGGAGTCATTAGAGCTACATTGAGGAGCATAAGGAACCATCCAGAAAGCATAGCCATGGATTAAAGATTCACTTTGGACCAGTTTTGAGAGATTACACATTCAGTTGAGACTCACCTCGGTTGACCAGAGATTCATCTCGACCGAGGTGATCCAGAGACGCCGACTCGACCGAGGCGAATACCTAGGACGCGGCGAGAATATTTTATTCTTGGCTGAGATCTTTTATCTTTGGAAAGTGATCTTATATTTTTGGGCTTGGCTCCTGGAAGGAAGAAGATCATATATTTTACCTATTTTTATGCGGAAAGATCTTTCTTAGATATATTATCTTTGGAGGATTATTTTCCTATAAAAAGGGTTGGATTTCCACAAATCCAACATCTGGCTTACGGGGAGATTTCGCATACATCCCGCACAGCACTCAGCAACCCTACTCCAGTTGGGAGATTTGAAGAACCTTTTTGAAGGTTGAAGGAAGATTGAAGATCATAGCTTTTATAGCTTTTTGAAGGGTTTTGTAAGATTGTCTTTAATTCCCTTCCTTGTTGTCTTGTCTTGTTGGATTGCTATCCAAGGAACGCCTTTGTTGTGATATTTGATTCAGTTATTGAAGTCTTTTCATTAAATTCTTCTTGTTCAAATATTCACCTTCTTCCCATATATTTGATAAATACTTTCATAATGATGATGAGTGGCTAATTTCCTTGTGTGATTCTAGGGTGATTGGCTGAAGGTTGTGGGGAAAACAATGATAGAATAATCTTAGATTCCAGTAGGACCCTGAAAGTTCGAGTCTTTAACCTTAACCCTAAGCATATCGCTCAGTCGATGAACATCTCGGCCGGGGTGGAATTTGGCTGACCGAGGTGACTTATCCGATCCTAAACTGAGAGTTAGTTGTTAGAGTTTGCCAAATCCTTTTCTTATTACACCTTTCCTGGTTCAATGCAAGCTTAGGATGAGAGTTACCCGGTAATTCCTTAGTTTGTGTACCAACTATCATAAGTGTAGGTAATAAAGGTTTATCCTTTATTGGGGTTTGAGTGTGCTTCCATCCCATCTTTGTGAGTTAGCCTGAAACTTACCCGGTAAAGGTTGATTCTATTCCCTTAGATGGTGTGTTAGTTTGAGGTTATAATTCTTTATCTTGATTCCTTGAGACTTACCCGGTAATAGGAGTTACGGTTTTGGATTAGCGTGTTGTGAGACTTACCCGGTGATCTACTCCACTTTAGTAACACCTTCCCCATGCAAAAACCTCAGCTTTGTCCGCTTATCTTTAGATCTTGAGTTGGAACCACAACTAGACGCTTTAATCCCTAGAATTGCATGTTTGCTTTATTGACTTCTTATTCATCTTTGATTGTGTTAATTGCTCTTGTGGTTAGTATTTACGAAGCTTACGTTGTCGACTTTGTTTCACCGAGTCCCTGTGATCGACCCCTGGAATTCCTTGCTTTTACTACTATTGACCCGTACACAGCGGGTTCGCATCCTTCTTTTAAGCTTAAGTCTAGGGTTATAAATTTAAAGCTTGCACACACCGTTTGGAGCGAACAAGTTTTTGGCGTCGTTGCCGGGGACTTGGTCTAGACCGAGCCGGTACGGTTTGCTCTTGGGGCATTTGCCCCTGTGTCTTCTAACCACTCTACTTGAGTGACTTTTGCAGGTTCTTTCTTAGGTATATGCGAAGAACCCGCACTGGGAAGGAAATCGTTCCTTACGATCCCGAACCAGAAAAGACATACAAGCGACGCTTAAGAGAAGAAAAGATGGCCCAACAAGACAACCGCGATCTTGAGTCCGAGTTGAAAGAGGCGTTAGAGCTGCTACGCCTCAGCAGGGAAGAGCTAAGACGAGAGAAGGAAGAAACTCGCACTAGGACTGAAGCCATCGAAGCAGATATGGCAGCCATACGAGACCAGATTTTACTTCGACCGAGGGAAGATCGACCCGTTGATCCTCGACCGATGCAGGTCCCAGTTGTTGACCCTCGACCGAGTCAGGTTCCAATACCTGACGCCCCGGCCGATGTACTTCCACTTCGGAAGCCAGTCCGAGATGTTCTTCTTGCAGGAATCCCACAAACCCTAGGTCAAAGGATGGACCCCAATCAACAACTGAGGCGTCCAGGAGTTAATCTAGGAGATCCGGCGGACCATGACTATGAACTTCAACCGCAAGTTCTATCCATGATTCGCCAATGCCAATTCGGAGGGACGGAGAAGGAATCACCACATCAACATCTTCAAAACTATGAGATCTTGATGGAAACCTTGAGATCTCCGAGAATTGAAAACAACAACTACAAGCTAAGACCATTTTACTTTTCTTTAAAAGATAGAGCTCTTACTTGGTATCAATCTCTTCCTCCAGGAAAAATCAGCACATGGGAGGAGATGACTACGGAATTCTTGACGAAATTCTTTCCCCCCTCAAAGACAGCTGAAATGAGAGGAAAGATCAACGCTTTCATTATGAAGGACAAGGAGAGTTTGTCCAAGTCATGGGAGCGGTTCAAGGACATTCTTTTGGATTGCCCACATCATGGGATTCCAAAGATAGAGTTATTGGAGATTTATTTCAAAGGACTGGACAGAAGCACCCAGTTCAATCTTCAACTACTCTCCGCCGGTAGCTTCATGGACATGGCGATTGACGAGGCTTGGGACTTCATCGAGAAACAAGCCTTGCATATGGAGAAGTACACCCACCAAGGAGCTGAAGGTGGAGTTAAAAGGGTTAACTTCCAAGAAACTCAGCCGAACAACAATCAACTCACGTCTTTGAAGAATGACGTGAAGCAATTGAAGGAACTCTTGGTTACTCAAACCAAGAAAGAAGAGAAAGGGCAAAAGAACAACAACAACGGATACCGTAACAACAACAACGGTCCCCGTAACAACAATTACAACAACAACAACAATAGAGGATCTAATAGCAACAACTGGAGGGCGAACAACCAAAATAACGGTAACAAACATTCAAACTCCAATTCTAACGATTCCTCTAACCCATTCCTCTCTTCCCCTTCTTCTTCTTCTACTCCATTGAAAAGCCAAGGGCAAGGATCAAGTTCGTCTCAGCCGGAAAAGAAAGACGCAGTTCTGGAGGCTATCTTGATCAAGCTCAACGCTATGGAGACTTCCATGACTTCATTTTCGAAGGCCCAAAAGGCCTTTGAACAACAACTTGCAAGTAGGGCGAATGAAGCGCCAAGAGATCCAGGGAAGCTTCCAGCAAGGACGGAAAGCAACCCTAAGGGCCAGATCATGGCCATAACTACGAGGAGTGGACTGAAGACAGCAGATCCAGTGTCTTGGTCGATGCCAGTACCGACCAAGACCACCTCGGTCCAGATACAGTCGAAGAACACTTCGACCGAGATGCCAACCGAGGTGGAGCCATAGAAAGCGGAGGGGAAAACTGAAGTTTATGTTCCACCTCCTGCATACAAACCACCACTTCCATTCCCCCAGTCAAGGGCTAGAGCACATCTAGACAAGCACTACGGTAAGTTCCTTGACTTGATGAATAAACTGCATATTAACATTCCTGTCCTTGATGCCATTCTAGGAATGCCCGCCTATGGGAAGTTCCTAAAGGAGATCCTTTCAAGGAAGAGGAAATTGGAAGACTTTGGTGAAGTTAGGATGAAATCTAAATCCTCGGAGCTTATTCAAATCATGAAGGAGAAGATGCCACCTAAATTGAGAGATCCCGGCTCATTTTGCATTCCCATTCAAGATGGGGATGTCACTTGTGAAGCCCTTTGTGATCTAGGAGCCAGCGTGAGCATCATTCCGCTGGAGCTATGTGTCAAGATCGGACTTGGAGAGCCCAAGCCGGTCAAGATTCGACTTTATATGGTGGATCGATCCATAACCCATCCCGTGGGCATCTTGGAAGACGTTCCGGTCAAGTTAGGTAACTTCTATCTACCTATAGATTTCTTTGTACTTGACATTCCCGCAGATTATCCTGTTCCTATTATTCTCGGGAGGCCATTTCTAGCAACTTCGGGTTGCAACGTGGATTGCAAGAACGCCAAGTTGAAATTCAACGTTTGCGGGGATGAAGTGGAGTTTTCATTGCTTGCAGCCATGAAAGGGGAGCAACTAACTGATGATATCTTCAACATCTACGATGAAGAAGAATCAAGAGAATTGGTGAGCTCTATCCTTATTAATGATCCACTCGAAAGAGTTATTAGTTTTAGTTTAATGGAGGAAGGTATAGATGCTTCTTGTGATGCAGATATACGGAGCATAAAGGCACTGGAAGAGGATCCAGGAGCAAAAACTGAGAAGCTAATCCAGGAGACGAAGATCTCCAGTTTCGGTTCCAGTTGCAGTACCTCGACCGAGGCACTTCCTGGACTGAGCGAGGCGACTGAAGAACATCTCGGTCAACGCCTCTGCGCCTCGACCGAGGTCGATGGCGAGACGACTTCAACTGAGACTTCCGAAAGTCCAATTTCTGGATCTACTCCACTGGAAGGAGGAAGCAAGGATCCCCCTCAGAAAACACCCCCAGTTGTGGAGCTTAAACAACTCCCTAGTCACTTGAGGTATGTCTTTCTTGGACCGGATTCTACTTATCCCGTTATTGTTAGTGCTTCCCTTTCCGAATCTGAATTGTCTAAGTTAATGCATGTCTTGAGAAAGCATCGAAAGGCTATAGGTTATACCACGGATGATCTTATTGGCATTAACCCTTCTTTCTGCATGCATAGAATTCTAATGGAGGATGATCATAAGACTTCACGGGAACCTCAAAGACGGTTAAACCCGATCATGAAAGAGGTTGTGAAGAAGGAAATTCTTAAGTTGTTGGATGCAGGTATTATTTATCCTATCTCGGACAGCAAGTGGGTCAGCCCAGTGCATGTAGTTCTAAAGAAAGGAGGGATGACCGTTGTGACGAATAAGAACAACGAGTTGATCCCAACCAGGACCGTTACGGGCGGGAGGGTTTGCATCGATTACAGGAAGTTGAACACGGCCACACGGAAGGACCATTTTTCACTTCCCTTCATCGATCAGATGCTCGAGCGGTTGGCCCAGCATTCACACTTTTGCTACTTAGACGGTTACAGTGGATTCTTCCAAATTCCTATCCATCCGGATGATCAGGAGAAGACCACTTTCACTTGTCCATGGGGGACATTTGCCTATAGGAGGATGCCATTCGGACTGTGTAATGCACCCGCTACCTTCCAGCGATGCATGATGGCTATCTTCTCCGAGTACATAGAGGAGATCATGGAGGTATTTATGGACGATTTTTCTGTTTATGGTTCCTCTTTTGATGATTGTTTATCTAACCTTTCGCTAGTGCTTAAAAGATGTGAACACACTAATCTCGTTTTGAATTGGGAGAAGTGTCATTTTATGGTTAGTGAAGGCATTGTGCTAGGACACCTCGTTTCTAATCGAGGCATTGAGGTCGATCGCGCTAAGATCGAGACTATTGAGAAGCTCCCTCCCCCTTGTTCTGTTAAAGGTGTGAGGAGTTTTTTCGGGCATGCAGGTTTCTACAAGAGATTCATCATGGACTTCTCTAAGATTTCTAAACCTTTAACTAACCTCTTGAATAAAGATGTTGTTTTTGAGTTTTCGCAGGAGTGTCTTGATGCTTTTTACAGGATTAAGGAAGCATTGATCTCCGCTCCTATTATCCAGCCTCCAGATTGGACCTTGCCCTTTGAGGTCATGTGCGATGCTAGTGATGTAGCCGTAAGAGCGGTGCTTGGACAAAAGAAGGATGGCCGGACCACCGCCATTTACTATGCTAGCAAGACGCTAGATGTAGCCCAGCGCAACTACGCTACCACTGAGAAGGAGTTGCTGGAGGTTGTATATGCTTTCGAGAAGTTTTGTTCCTATTTAGTAGGGGCGAAAGTCATTGTCTACACCGACCATGCTGCCATCCGTTACTTGCTTGCTAAGAAAGATGCCAAGCCACGCCTTATTCGATGGATTCTCTTGCTTCAAGAGTTTGACTTAGAGATCCGCGATAAGAAGAGATCCGAGAACTCCGTTGCGGATCACCTCAGCCGGCTACCGGAATCTTCCCGCGAGACGGATGATCCACCCATAGACGATTCATTCCCCAATGAGCACTTACACTTGCTGGAGCAATGGATAGACTTACTTACTTCACCCCACGATGGAGGTGAAGTATGGGGTGAGGGCACCTCCCATCACATATAGAGATGCATCATGGTCCAGCTAGCGACCTTAAATCAAGCGCTTCTTGGGAGGCAACCCAAGGTATTGCTTTCTTTTCCCTTTTTCTAGTTTAGCTTAGATAGTTTGCTTTTGCTTTGCTTTGTTTTGTTTTTGGCGTTCTAGACAGATAACAGGAGACATCTAAGGAAGGAGCATAACTGTAAGAACAGAAGTTTGAGAATTCGAAAAGACGAAGTTTGACTGAGACACCTCGGTCCAGTCGAGGCCACCTCGACCAAGTTGATTCTTGAGCAACCGAGGCGACTAGGGTTTCTACAGAACCACCTCGGTCCAGTCGAGACCATCTCGACCGAGGTGACAACATTTCCAGAAACAATACAAAAGGGGGTAAACTTTCTTTTTTTTTCACTTTTTACCTATTTCGAATCGACCGCGGCGCTCTCTCACCTCGCTTCTTTGATTCTCGCTCGTTTTTGAAGATTTCCGCTTCCAAACTGCGATTAAGGCATAGAGGATCCCATTGCAAGTACAGATCTGCGAAGAAATCGAACGATTCGGCCGAAACGAGGTAAAAACGAAACCGAACCCTAACTCGTTTATTCGCTTCGATTTGGGCTTTGGTTGCCCTTGCATCTCCTGAGGAAAGGCTTAAGTACCTCATAGGAAGCATTTGTAGTGATTTTTGGGGGAAAAGAACTGAAATTTTTGAGGAAATTAGATCCAGTTCGCCGCCTCGGTCCAGTCGAGTTGTGCCTCGGCCGAGGTGATTCCTGAGAGTTGTCAGTGACCGAGGTGATCTGACAGTAACTGAATTGAAAATGAGTTCTGAACGCCGCCTTGCCCTCAGAGATAGATCCTCACCTTCCCCTTCTTCCTCTTCTTCCCGACCTTACCGCCCGGTGATCCATGAGCGACACCGGGTGGATTATGACCGTATTTCTGGCCGTCCAGTGATTGCACCTCGCTTCCTGGACGTGTCCGCTTTTGATTGCCTAGGGGTAGATGGAGACCATAGGAGGATGATTTCTACAGTTGGGCTGGATCAGTTTACTGAGATCCGAGCCCCAGCATACTTGGAGCCGACCCTAGAGTTCATTAGCTCCTTCACCTACCTTCCCATAGAGCAGTCTGTGAAGTACCGGTTGATGAACCGGAACTTCTTAGTGCCGCTCGAGTATTGGAGAGATAATTTCGGCTTTCCGAAGCCCACCGCCATTGATTTCCCTTCCCGATCTGTAGCTAGGGAGTTTTGGGGGCAGATTGCCCATGTTGTTGAGCACGTAGATAGATGGCGCCCTGGAGATTCTAGGGAGAAGGTCATCTTCCACCTAGCCTTTAGGTTAGCCCACCGGATATTCAGCGAGACACTTCTGGCGCGTAGTGAGACGCCCCAGAAGATCCGACAGGGCGAGCTCTTCAGTTTATACTGCATGGTTACTGGAGGTTTCCCGGACTTTGGCTTGATGTTGGCAGAGGATCTGCACAAGATCAAGGCCAAGGCGAAGGGAGACATTTGCTGCGGAGGTCTTGTCACCCACATAGCTGCTTATTAGGACATGGATCTTAGTGCTTGTACGATGGTGGCGGCTGCCAAGCCGCTTGGATTGCAGGAGATGATCACTCGGCAGATTCTCGTTCCCCGAGGTCTGACTACTCCATATGTGGCTATGTCGTGGGAGCTGACTGCGCCACAGGGGATCAGGTGGTCTTCTCAGTTCACAGTTTATGACCCACACTATTGGCAGACGCTTGGGCTCCACTGATGGAGGATTACAGGGAGGCAACAGCTGCCCCAGCTGAGGAGGAGGAGGAGGCTGATGATGAGGAGACGGTTGATGAGAGAGATGGTGGAGTCCCGATGGATACAAGGACAGATACTGCAGGGATGAGCGCACCGCCGATTATAGATCTGGATGGGGAGGATTCTGAGCCTGCACCCGCTGCATCACCTGCTAGACCTGCTAGGCGTAGGACACGCAAACACAGGGATCCAGATGCTCACAGACGGATCGATGACCTGACGGATCAGGTTATTGATTCATATGCTGCTTTGTCAGTGGATATCCGCGAGATGCAGGAGCGGCAGCATTATCAGCATATGATGGCCCAGATTCAGTTCAAGAGAAACCAGAAGCTGAAGGGGAAACAAAAAGTACAAGTAAGTGAGCATGTGTCAGCTGTTTTCCAACGGAGAATGCCCAAGAAGTGCAGCAATCCGGGCATGGTAAGCATTCTTTGTGTTATAGGGGAAACCCACTTTGACAAAGCAATGCTTGATCTTGGTGCTTCTATCAATGTTTTACCATACTTGATTTACAAATCACTTGGCCTTGGGCCATTAATGGAAACTAGGATTGTAGTAAAACTTGCTGATAGATCTAATGTGTACCCGAAAGGAATAATTGAAGATGTATTAGTAATGGTAGACAACCTAATATTTCCTCCTGATTTCTTTGTAATGGATATGGAAAATGATCCACATGCTGCGCCCATTCTGTTACGTAGGCCATTTCTGAAAACTGCTAGGACTAAAATTGATTATGTTAGTGGCAAATTGACCATGGAGTTTGATGGTGAAGTAGTGGAATTTGACATCTATGATGCAACGAGATTTCCTAGTGATGATCATTCTTTATGTGCTATTGACATTGTTGAACCTTTTGTGCAAGATGTATTTGATAATTCTGATGTTGATGAATTGAAAAATGTAATTGAGCATGATATTGATGGTTTTAAATAAGATTATGTATTAACATCAAGCATGAAAGAGGTCCTAGCCCAATTAGATGGGCATAAAAGGCTACCTATCACCAATTTGGCAATTGGGCCCACTCTATTGACCCCAAGCGAGAAGCTTGTTCCATCTATAGTGTAGGCACCAGAAATAGAATTGAAGGACCTTCCGTTACACCTAAAGTATGTTTTCCTTGGAGAACACAATACCTTGCCGGTGATCATCTCCAACAAGTTGACTACCGGTCAAGAAGACAAGTTGGTGAAAGTGCTAAAAGAGCACAAGACGGCCCTTGGATGGACCATTGCGGACATCAAAGGGATAAGCCCTTCAACTTGCATGCATAGGATCTTACTTGAGGATGTAGCCAAAGCCTCTAGGCAACCTCAATGGAGGTTGAATCCGCCATTGATGGATGTGGTCAAGAAGGAAGTGTTGAAGCTCCCCCAAGCACATATGATCTTCCCTATCTCGGATAGCACTTGGTTTAGTCCAACCCAAGTGGTTCCAAAGAAAGGAGGCATCACCATGGTGGAAAATCAAGATGGAGAGAAGGTCCCGAGCAAAACACAAACCGGATGGAGAGTTTGCATTGACTACCGCAAGCTCAACAAGGTAACACGAGAAGACCATTTCCCATTACCTTTTATCGACCAAATGTTGGAATGTCTTGCAGGTCATCAGTACTACTATTTTCTTGATGGATATTCGGGCTATTTCCAAATAGCCATCGCTCGAGAAGATCAAGAAAACACGACGTTCACTTTCCCATTTGGCACTTTTGCGCCGCAGAATGCCATTTGGACTTTGCAACGCACCTGACACCTTCCAACGGTGCATGATAAGTATTTTCTCCGAATACATAGAAAATTTCATTGAAGTCTTCATGGATGATTTTACCGTCCATGGAGACAGTTTTGACGCATGTTTAGGACATTTGAAACTTGTTCTTGAAAAATATGTTGAAACCAATTTGGTTCTTAATTCGAAAAAATGTCATTTCATGGTCGAACAAGGAATTGTGCTAGGGCATGTATGATCCTCAAAAGGGATAGTGGTAGATTGGGCAAAGGTTCATGTAATTCAAAATTTAACTTATCCTACTAATGTTCGGGAAATTTGATTTTTCATGGCCATGCAGGTTTCTACCGACGTTTCATCAAAGATTTTTCAAAGATCTCGGCCCCTCTATGCGAATTGCTCAAGAAAGACGTCATCTTCATAGTAGATGAGAATTGCAAGAAAGCTTTCGACACTTTTAAGGCATATCTTACCACCGCACCAATCATCCGTTCTCCGGATTGGGACAAACCTTTCGAAATCATGTGTGAAGCCAGTGATTACGCCGTTGGAGCAGTCGTAGGACAAAAAGACGGACGGGCTTCACATGTGATCCATTATGCGTCTATGACACTCAATGGAGCACAAAGGAAATACTCTACCACCGAGAAAGAGATGTTAGCGGTTGTTTTTGCCCTTGAGAAATTCAAGCAATACCTAATTGGGGTAAAGGTAATTATTTTCACTGACAATGCAACTCTTAGGTATCTCATGGAGAAAAAGGAAGCAAAACCACGATTGATTCGATGGGTGCTCCTCCTAAGTGAGTTTAACCTGGAGATACGGGACAAGAAAGGGGCTGAGAACCTGGTGGCCGATCATTTGAGCAGGCTAGTGAAAGAAGATGAGTATCTAGGAAAAGAAAGAGAGATAACTGGAAGCTTTCCAGACGATACATTTTACACAACTCTTTGTTGTGTGACCGCCCCCGCGCCTCACACCAGCCGCTCCTGCGGCCACCCGCCCTTGCGGCCAACCGTCCCTGCGGCCAGCCGCCCCTGCGGCCAGCCGCCCCTGCAGCTCAGTCTAGCCACTCCTGCGGAATTGTCGACAGAGGTTTGTTTTAAGCTCCAGTCTTTTAAACCTTGGTTTGCTGACATTGTGAACTTCATTGTCAGGAAAGAGTATCCTCCAGACTTCACCAAGGCACAACGAGAGAAGGTAAAGGCTGAAGCTCGACACTACATTTGGGACGATCCTTACCTTTGGAAGCATTGCAGTGACCAAGTAATTTGCCGTTGCATTCCGGACAATGAGGTACAATCTGTCCTAACCTTCTGTCATTCGGAAGCATGTGGGGGGCACTTTGGGGCAAACAAAACTACAAGAAATGTTTTGGATGCCGGTTTCTTTTGGCCACACATTTTTCGAGACGCTTTTGCATTTTATAAAGTGTGATAGATGCCAAAGGGTAGGAAATCTTTCAAGGAGACATGAAATGCCCCAATCCTCTCTTATATTTTGCGAAATATTTGACATTTGGGAATTGATTTCATGGGACCGATTCCTATTTCATTCGGACATACATATATTTTGCTTGTGGTGGACTATGTTTCCAAGTGGGTGGAAGCAAAGGCCACCAAAACTGATGATTTGAAAGTGGTTGCACCGTTTGTTAAGGAAAATATTTTCGCACGATTTGGAATTCCAAAAGCCTTAATCAGCGATAGGGGTACTCATTTCTGCAACAAGACGATCACAGCTCTCCTTAAGAAGTCTCACGTCCACCAACGAGTGTCAACAGCTTATCATCCACAAACAAATGGCCAAGTTGAGGTATCTAACCAGGAAATAAAAACCATCCTTGAAAAGATGGTCTTTCCCGCATGGAAGGATTGGAGTGCAAGGCTAAATGACGCCCTATGGGCATATCGGACAGCATATAAAACTCCTATCGGGATGTTTCCTTTTAGGCTCGTGTTTGGGAAAGCTTGCCACCTACCGGTGGAGCTAGAGCACAAAGCTTGGTGGGCGGTAAAGAAGTGCAACATGAACATAGAGGAAGTGGGAGAATTCCAAAAGTTGCAATTGCAAGAGTTGGAGGAATTGAGGTTAGATGCATGTGACCATGCCACCACATACAAAGAAAAGACCAAAGCATGGCATGACCGAAACATTCTCCGGAAGGATTTCAAGGTAGGTAATAAGGTACTTCTCTTTCAATCCCGTTTGAAACTCTTTGCAGGTAAGCTGCGTTTGAGATGGACAGGGCCGTTCATGGTAGCCGAGGTATACCCTCACACAGCTGTGGATCTTTATGACCCCCAAACGCACAAGGTGTTCAAGTTAAATGGACAAAGGATAAAGCCTTACCTTGAAGGAGTGAAGAACGATCCGATTGATGAGATGGTGCTGGAGGAAGCACAGTCAGAGAAGTAGAGGCCTTACATCGAGCCAACGATGAAAAACAAAGGCGCTGCTCGGGAGGCAACCCGAAGGAATAAGAAGAGAATCCCCTGTCAAGAAAACCGCCCCTACGGCTCTATCCCCGCCCCTACGGTGACACCTACGCCTGCAACATGCTAGTCACCGCCCCCGCGGTGACTCGCCTACGCCCCTGCGGCGCCTATCCTTGACACACATCCTTGGCGCCGCCCCCGGCACTGAACCTGCCTGGCCCCTCTCCCTTGTCACCGCCCCCGCGGCGACAAGCTCCCGCCCCTGCGGGTTTACCCAGAAAAGAAAAAAAATAGAAATCGCAAAACACTCACAAGCCACCCACTCTCTATCTCCTCACCAATCACAACAACATTTCCGTCGCCTTAACTTCTCTCAAGCTACAACGCCCCTGCGCCACAACCAAATACTCACAAGCCACCCTTGTGACGCCCCAGCGCCACCCTCACCAGCTCCACCTTTGTCCCTCCAAACTCTCTTACCTTACTGCACTCTTCATCACCAACCACCACAATACTCCACTCCTGCTCCACCTCCGGCGACGCCTACAACAACAAAAGAAGTCACTAGAACGGCCTCAGCATCACCCCCTTCGTCGCTCCCCAAAATTCGGCCCTTGCGAGCCTTCAGGCTCAGATGGCGGCTATGACCACCCGGCACCGGACATGGCAGTCTGACTACGAGAGGACTATGCTGGAGCAGCAGTAGAGCCGGCAGATGAGCTTTGCCGCCTCCATGACCTCACACTTTGACCAGAGGTAGGAGGCTTGACAGGCGGCCCAGCAGCAGCAGCTGGAGGCTCATCATCTGGCTTTGCAAGCCAGCTTTGAGACCTCTTTTGGCCGTTGAATGGAGGCCCAACAAGACCGCATCGATGACATCTACCACCGGCAGGAGCACTTCTTCAGCCACTTTCCATACCGACGGGATGAGGGTCCGGATGGTCCAGCTGGACCATCCCACTGAGTGGTATACTTCTCTTCCCTTTTCCACATTTATCATTGCCTCATTTCCATTTTGAGGGCAAAGTGATCTTCAAGTATGGGGGAGGGACATATCATTGCATGTACAGTTTCTTTTGAGTTTTTTGAGTTGTTTTGCATTGTATCTTATAAAGTTTGAATTTCATATAAAAAAAAAGAAAAAGAAAAAGCCAAAGAAAATGAAAAAAAGGAAGGAAAATCCTTGGATAAACCGAAAACCCGAAAGGGTGGTTTAGGCAAAAAGAAGGTAGTCCGACCAACCTTAACTTGGTGCAGAATTGGAATTGAGGGATCTGAGACTAAAGTGAGATCATTAAAGAAAAGAAGAAGAGTGACAAGGTGAAAACCCGAAAGGGCACCTTGGCAAAATGAGCGACACCCAGTGTAGGTTTCCCTTCAGGCGTTTGGCGACATAAGAAGGGGAGTCATAAGGAGGTTGTCCGGGTAGGCCACTCTTGGAGCAATAAGGATGGTAGTTTCTCACCTTTTCTTGACATTTCCTCTCTTCTCCTTCTTTCTTTCTTGGCTTTTCTTTTGTTTTCATTATCTTTTCTGCTTGCACATGCTTCCTGAGGCCTTTGAGTCTTGTTGTTGTTATTTGTTTTACTCGGAACGAGTAAAAGGTCTAAGTATGGGGGAGTTTGATAGGTGATGGAATCACTATCTTTTAGGATAGTTTTTAGAGTCTTTTTATTGAATTTGTGTCGGTTTATGCTACTAACTCCTTCGTCCAGAAGAAGAAGACTAAAAGAAGAAGACTAAAGTGAGTTCATTAAAGAAAAGGTGAAGAGTGGCAACGTGAAAACCCGAAAGGGCACCTTGGCAAAATGAGCGACACCGAGTGTAGGTTTCCCTTCAGGCGTTTGGCGACATAAGAAGGGGAGGCATAAGGAGGCTGTCCGGGTATGCCACTCTTGGAGCAATAAGGATGGTAGTTTCTCACCTTTTCGTGACATTTCCTCTCTTCTCCTTCCTTCTTTCTTGGCTTTTCTTCTGTTTTCATTATCTTCTCTGCTTGCCCATGCTTCCTGAGGCCTTTGAGTCTAGTTGTTGTCATTTGTTTTACTCGGAACGAGTAAAAGGTCTAAGTATGGGGGAGTTTGATAGGTGATGGAATCACTATCTTTTAGGATAGTTTTTAGAGTGTTTTTATTTAATTTGTGTCGGTTTATGCTACTAACTCCTTCGTCCAGAAGAAAAAGACTAAAAGAAGAAGACTAAAGTGAGATCATTAAAGAAAAGAAGAAGAGTGGCATGGTAAAAACCCGAAAGGGCACCTTGGCAAAATGAGCGACACCGAGCGTAGGTTTTCCTTCAGGCGTTTGGCGACATAAGAAGGGGTGTCATAAGGAGGTTGTCCGGGTAGGCCACTCTTGGAGCAATAAGGATGGTAGTTTCTCACCTTTTCCTGACATTTCCTCTCTTCTCCTTCTTTCTTTCTTGGCTTTTCTTTTGTTTTCATTATCTTTTCTGCTTGCCCATGCTTCCTGAGGCCTTTGAGTCTAGTTGTTGTCATTTGTTTTACTCGGAACGAGTAAAAGGTCTAAGTATGGGGGAGTTTGATAGTTGATGGAATCACTATCTTTTAGGATAGTTTTTAGAGTCTTTTTATTGAATTTGTGACGGTTTATGCTACTAACTACTTCGTCCAGAAGAAGAAGACTAAAAGAAGCTAAGGAAGGAGTTGTAAGCACTTAGGAGTGAAGATCGTTCACGAAGCAAAGCTTTTGTTGCTTCACCGCCCCCTCGGGGCCTTGTCACCGCCCCTGCGGGTGACACCTTACTCCGGAGCGCTCTCTGCGCCTTCGCCAGTGCCAGCCACGAAGACTGTTGACCGAAGGTATTTCTATGGTCGTCTATACCCAATCGAAAGTAAAGCCCGGATTAGCACTAAGAACTAGTATAGTGATCAAGTAAGGGTCGAACCCAAGAGAGTTAAGGTGTTTTAGATGGAATTATAGATTACAATGACAAGTGACACAATAGGGGGGGTTTGGTTGAATTGATGCACAAAAACTTATAAAGACGAAAAAATGCGACAAGACAATAATGGATGAATCTACCCTAGGTTGATTCTAAGCATGCAATTGTTACTTTGGTGCGTTCCTTTTACAAGTTTTTAAGAAATCTCCCATCTCGATCATACATATGTGTTGAGCCAACCGGCATCAATACAACTTAACTAATTAAAGTTCCGTAAACCTACAAGAACAAATAACAAGTTAGCATTCAAACAAAGACTAAGGGATATAAAGAGAAGATTAAAACCGTTAAACTTATCTTTATATTTGTGTTCTTTTTCTTTAAGTAATTACAACCCGTTATTACTTAAAGTTGCTACTAGATTAAAGACCCGAACCCGGAACCTGTTAATCCTAGTTGTTTACATGCACTTTAGAACATAAGGTGATCAATCTCAAGTAATAGTTAACATGCAATTAGACAATAGAGATCAAGGAAACACAAAGCATTAATGAATAAAAAAATATATTAAAAGAACTTACAACCAAAGTAACAAAGCAGCTTCAAACCAACCCAATGTAGCAAGGGAGTTAACAACTCATTACAATGGAAAACTCAAGTCTAAAATGGATTTTGTGTGGAAAAGTATGGATGATTCTAGCAATCAGCCATGGACTATTTATACTACAAAAGACACTTAATTAGGAGTAAATAGCCGGCCTAAAACCGCCACCTTAAATGCCATAAAGGTGGTGTAAATAGCCGGAGTAAAGCTTCTGGCGTTAAACCGCAGGGGCGGCCTTCAGGAACGGCAGGGGCGGTTTAGGCAGAATCGGTTGATCTTCTTCAGAACCGCTGGGGCGGCTACATAACTCTGCTGGGGCGGATCTTTAATGCACTTCAACGTCTGACCTTTCGCCTTCCGGACGTTTCTGATGTCAAGGCGCATGGGCGGTGACACAGACTCTTCACCTCGCACCTCCCAAGGCGAGGCGCAGGCAGGGCAGTGGGAGGCGCAAGGGAGCTGGTCTTCGTCTCGTAAAGGCAAGTCACTGTAGGGGCGGCTGCAAGGACCCGCAGGGGCGGTAAGGTAGCAAAAGCTTTGCTTCGTGATCGATCTTCACTCCTAAGTGCTTATAACTCCTTCTTTAGCTTCTTTTGATCTTCTTTTTCTTGACCAAGGAGTTAGTAGCATAAACCGACACTAATACAATAAAAGGCTCTAAAAACTACCCTAAATGATAGTGATTCCATCACCTATCAAACTCCCTCATACTTAGACCTTTTACTCGTCCCGAGTAAAAAAATGACAGCCATTAGACACAAAGTCTCAGGAAGCAAGAGAAAGAAAGAAAAATAATGGAAAACAAGAGAAAAACCATGAAAGAAAGAAGGAAAAGAGAGGAAATGTGAGGAAAAGAGATACTACCATCCTTATCGCTCCAAGAGTGGCTTACCCGGACAACCTCCTTATAACTCCCCTTCTTATGTCGTCAAAACGCCGGAAGGGAAACATACACTCAGTGTCGCTCATCTTGCCAAGGCGCCCTTTCGGATTTTCACCTTGCCACTCTTCTTCTTTTCTCACTTAAACTCACATCCCTCAAGTCCAATTTTTGCACCAACCTAAGGTTGGTAGGATTACCTTCTTTTTACCTAAACCGCCCTTTCGGGTTTTTGGTTTATCCAAGGATTTTCATGCCTTTTATCACTTCTTTGGCTTTTTCGTTTTTTTTTTCTAATGAAACTGATTCAACAATGCAAAAACAAATGCCCAAAAACTACTCAATAAACTGTACAAGCAATGATATATCCCTCCCCATACTTGAAGTACACTTTGTCCTCAAAGTAAAAATGAGTCAAAGATAAATGTGGGAGAAGGGAAAGAAATATACCCCTCACTAGGGTGGTCCGGATGGACCAGTAGGACACTCCTCCGGTGGGTAAGGGAAGTGGCGGAAGAAGTGCTCCTTCCGCTAGTAGATGTCATCAATGCGGTCCTGTTGGGCAGACATCCGGCGACCAAAAGAGGTCTCAAAATTGGCCTGCCAAGCCAGCTGATGAGCCTCCAGCTGCTGCTGCTGGGCTGCCTGCCAGGCCTCCTGCCTTTGGTCGAAGTGTGAGGTCATGGAGGTGGCAAAAGTGTCCTGACAGCTCTACTACTGCTCCAGCATAGTCCGTTGGTAATCGGACTGCCATACCAGGAGCAGGGTCGTCATAGCCGCCATCTGAGCCTGAAGGCTCGCAAGGGCCGGGTCCTCCTCTAGTGCCGCCGTGGGCATCTCCTCGTCATCTAGGATGGGCAGGTGCTCCTCCTGATGGGCCCGGCTGGAGCTGGCGGCATGCCTCTCCACAATGGCCACTAGTGGCCTCCTCGGCACGAAAGGATCTGCCGGTATGTAGAGCTCGGAGAGCTCAACTCCTAGTGGTCAAGGTCAGGGGAGGTAGGTGAGGTGGCTCCCATCTGCAAGGGAGATCCAAAAAAGGTTCTCCCCGTCCCGCCGGAGGAGCTTGCAACTCCTAAGCATCCCCTCATTGTAGAGAGGAGCCGCCATCCCATCCTCTAACTCGGACAGG
Source organism: Fagopyrum esculentum (assembly GCA_033239045.1). NCBI lineage: Eukaryota > Viridiplantae > Streptophyta > Magnoliopsida > Caryophyllales > Polygonaceae > Fagopyrum > Fagopyrum esculentum. The sequence goes on from BSUD01000005.1 coordinate 107,486,605, forward strand.
TCCATCACTTGTGAGGCGATCAAAGAGATCACCCCACCGCCGACAATATCCCTCGGCTCATTCCTCCTAATCCGCTTCAAAGCGGCGAGGAAGAGAGAGGGCCAATCCATCAGCTTCTCGCTATGTGGAAGGCAGGAGTAGAGCAGTGAGAGGTCCTTGAGAGCGACCTTGTTTTCCTCTTTGTGTCCACAGAAGACACTCATGAGGATCTTGGAAATCAACCTCAAACTTCGGTGAGTGAGTTTGTTGGAGTACTCACCCCCAGCATGGAACTCCGACCCGGTAGCTGCTTGCTAAAACTCACATAGGTCTAGGGCCGGGACTGGATCCCACCAGTTCTCAGATTGGTTTAGAGTCACCCCAAAAGTCTCCCGTAAATCGTTGTAGTCAAGCGTGTACTTCACCTTGTTAAACTTGAAGGTGAGGTCAGTACACACGTGGTCTTCCTTCTGCAAATGTGAAAGTGGCTATAAATTGTCTGCTGAGCTCTGGATATGTCGGAGCACTCTTCTGGAGGAAGTCACCGAGCCCAACATTCGCCAAAAACGTTTGCATGCTCTCTAGCATGGCCAGTTTATCCAAGGTCGGGATATGTAGAAATCGAGTTGCATACACAACTCGATCCTGCACAATCCTATATCGGTCCTTCTTTGTTTCCGTCATCTTATATTTCCTTGGGGTTTCCATTCTTGCAAAGATTTGAGCAAAGGATTAGTGAACTTTTGGAAAAAGGAAAAGAATCGACCTTTCTGTTGTGATTTCCGCAAGGGCGGTTGTGCAGGCGCAGGGGCTGTGAGGCGCAAGGGCGGATTCTTGCAGCCGTAGGTGCGGGAGAACTGTAAAAGGCGATTTTTCGAATGCTTTGAAGGTGGTGGCGTCTTGGTGTGGCTCCGGTGGTGGTTTTTGGTGCAGACGACGTTGCAATGGAAGGGAGGTGGTGTGTGGCACAAGGGCAGGTGGCGCAAGGTTGTTGGAGGTGTGCGTCCTTTGTGTTGGTGGCGCAGGGGCGTCGGAGAGGGTGGTTGGGTGGTATCTCTGACGGCGCAGGGGCGTTCGCAGCTTTGAGAGAAAAGGTGCGAGGGATTGTGGTTGTGTTTGGTGAGGAGGGTTGGTGGGTGGTGTGTGCTAGGTATAGGCGTTTTTTTGAGATCCTATTTTTTTTCTTTTCTTGGTAAACCCGCAGGGGCGGGGCTTTGATACCGTAGGGGCGGCGACAAGGGAGAGGAGCACGCAGGCCCAGCGCCGGGGCGGCGCTGGGAATTTGTTTCAAGGATGGCCGCCGCATGGGCGTGGGATGTCACCGCGGGGGCGGTGACACGTGTTCGCTCCAAACGGTGTGTGCAAGCTTTAAATTTATAACCCTAGACTTAAGCTTTAAACAAGGATGCGAACCCGCAGTGTACGGGTCAATCGTAGTAAAAGCAAGAAAATTCCAGGGGTCAATCACAGGGACTCGGTGAAACAAAGTCAATACGGTATGCTTATGTCAATACTAACCACAAGAGCAATTAACACAATCAAAGATGAATAAGAAGTCAATAAAGCAAACATGCAATTCTAGGGATTAAAGCATCTAGTTGTGGTTCCAACTCAAGATCTATAGATAAGCGGACAAAGTTGAGATTTTTGCGTGGGGAAGGTGTTTCTAAAGTGGAGTAGATCACCGGGTAAGTCTCACTACACACTAATCCTAAACCGTAACTCCTATTACCGGGTAAGTCTCAAGGAATCAAGATAAAGAACTATAACCTCAAACTAACACACCATCTAAGGGAATGGAATCAACCTTTACCGGGTAAGTCTCAGGCTAACTCACAAAGATGGAATGGAAGCACACTCAAACCCCAATAAAGGATAAACCTTTATTACCTATACTTATGATCTTTGGTACACAAAACTAAGGAATTACCGGGTAAGTCTCATCCTAAGCTTGCTTTGAACCAGGAAGGTGTAATAAGAATAGGATTTGGCAAACTCTAACACTTAACTCTCAGTTATGGATCAGATAAGTCACCTCGGTCAGCCAGTTTCCACCTCGGCCGAAATGTTCATCGACTGAACGAGATGCTTAGGGTTAAGGTTAAAGACTCGAACTTTCAGGATCCTACTGGAATCTAAGATTATTCTATCATTGTTTTTCCCACAACCTTCAGCCAATCACCCTAGAATCACACAAGGAAATTAGCCACTCATCATCATTATGAATGTATTAAAATATATGGGAAGAAAGTGAATATTTGAACAAAGAAGAATTTAATGAAAAGACTTCAATAACTGAATCAAATATCATAACAAAGCGTTCCTTGGATAATAATCCAAAAAGACAAGACAACAATTGAGGGGATTGAAGACAATCTTACAAAACCCTTCAATAAAGCTATAAAAGCTATGGACTTCAATCTTCCTTCAACCTTCAAAAAGGTTCTTCAATTCTCCCAACTTGGAGTATGCTGCTGCTGCGTAAACAACTCTCTTGTGTTGATAGCGGATGTATGCGGGGTCTAAGCACGATCGGATTTGTGGAAAATCCAACCCTTTTTATAGGAAAATAAACCTCCAAAGATAATAAATCTTAGAAAGATATTTTCCCATAAAAATAGGTAAAATATATATTCTGCATATCTCCTTCCTTCCAGGAGCCAAGCCCAAAACTATAAGATCACTTTCCAATTTTAAAAGATCTCAGCCAAGAATAAAATATTCTCGCCGCGTCCTAGGTGTTCGCCTCGGTCGAGTCGGCCTCTCTGGATCACCTCGGTCGAGATGAATCTGTGGTCAACCGAGGTGACTCACAACTGAATGTGAAATCTCTCAAAACTGGTCCAAAGTAAATCTTTAATCCATGGCTATGCTTCCTGGATGTAGCTCCAAATGACTCATGACTCCTTTTGCTCCTTTTTGATGCAAAACGTACCATATTACCTGCAATTACAACGAAACTAGGTGTAGACCTCGATTCTCGCAAAGGTAGATGAAATGGTAGTAAAATCACATAATGTACATACAAACATGCAGATTATGAAAGATAAAACGTCCAAACAAACCCCGAAATATAGACTATAATTCATGCTATCAAAATACCCCATACTTAGCCCTTGCTTGTCCCCAAGCAAGTTCCTCACATAGAAGACAAGATAGAATGGATTATAAGTCAAGAAAATCAATGAAAAAGTCTTTCAAAAATATTTTATGGTGTGCAACTATCATAGATCACTCTAAGAGAATACTTCCTGAAATTAAAAACTCAACATGATCAAAACATTTTATAAATATAGGAAAGTTGTTCATCTTTGCATAAAATTATAGAATGCATAATAAATCATAATTATCAAAATTAATCATGTATAATCCAGTTTAAACCGCTAAGTCAATCAACAAGCTCAAGGTCTCAAGGGCTTCCCAAAAGAAAAGTTCAAGAAACGTGAGGGTAGGGATGTATGTAAGGTAATGTGGTGCTAGAATCCGGGAAAAGGATGAACTTCACTTTCACTTTGACTTGCAACATCTTCCACCAATAAGCTTTGCTTATCTCACACTTTTTTTCTTTTTTCTTTACTTTTTGGGATGCATGGACAGAGGTGCACAATAACCGAAGCCTAGGAAATCTGCAATCATCAATTTCTCGAGATGCATCAAACCCTTGATGCATATACCATGACCCGATAGGAATATCGCTCAATCCGACTTTGGCAAGACACAAACACCCGGCTATGTGAATGGTGCCGAGTTACTCATCTTCATGATTGACTTCCCCAAACCTATTATTGCTTTCTAACACTTTCACTTCCAGCCCACTTCTCAACTTTAACTTGCTTTCACCACTTTGCTTGCTTCCAAATTTCCGGATAGGTAAAGGGAGGCAAAATGTATATGAGGGGCTAAGCATGATCAAGAAGAAGAAGAAGAAGAGAATAAATTGCCTTGGTCTTTCCAAGAAGAACGTGAGAGAACTTAACCTGCGGTGTCAACCTTCAAATTCAACATAATTTGGATAAAAACAAAGCATTAAATATGCTAATAATTTCAAACAAAGCATTTAGCAACTTAAACATATTATAAAACCTTTCAAACACATAAAGAATTTAAAACAAGTAGGTAAACAAGATCTTCACTGAGATCATATCCAGATAAGCAACACAAAAATCGTTTTCGAAAACTCTCAGTTAACACACCTCGGTCGAGGTGTTCTTGGTTCAACCGAGGTGAAACACCTCGTTCGGCCAGAATCTCCCCGGTCGAGGTCAAAAATTTTTTTTTTTAAAACCCATTTTTTTTCAGTTTCGACGTTTTTCTCAGTCAAATAACCGGATAAAAGCCGAACTGCATAAAAAATATAATAATAAAATCCTGCAGCTCCTCAGTAGTCTCGATCCGGTGGTGGTGGTGGTATGTAGGGATACTGAGTCGGATCGTAAGGATGGCCCATGATCCGCTCAAACTGCAGCTGAGCCATCATGTGCTGATGATGCTGCCTCTCCTACATCTCGCGGATATCCAGCGAAAGTGCAGCATATGAGTCGATTACCTGATCCGTCAGGTCATCAATCCGTCGGTGAGCAGCTCTATCTCTCACTCCCCGCCTCCTGCGTCTAGCAGGTCTGACTGGAGAAGTCTCAGCTGGTGCCGGCTCAGTATCCTCCTCGTCATCCAGATCTATAATAGGTGGCGCGCTCGTCCCAGCTGTATCTGTCCCTGTGTCCATCGGGACGCCACCTCCTCTCTCATCTACTGTGTCATCATCGTCGTCCTCATCCTCAGCCTCCTCCTCCTCCTCAGCTGCAGCAGGGGCAGCTGCTCCCTCTCTGTAATCCTCCATAAGTGGACCCCAAGCGGTCTGCCAAAAATGTGGATCAAAGACAGAGAACTGTGCAGACCATCTGATGCCCTGAGGTGCAGTCAGCTCCCATGGCATAGCGACGTAAGGTGTAGTCAAACCACGGGGAACTAGAATCCTCCGTGTGATCATCTCCTGGAGTCCGAGCGGCTTGGCGGCCGCCACCATGGTACACTTACTCAGATCCATATCCTGATACATAGCGATATGGGTCACTATCCCTCCACAACATATATCTCCCTTCCCTTTGGCCTTGATCCTGTGCAGATTCACTGCCAGCATCAATCCAAAGTCAGGGTATCCACCTGTGACCATGCAGTACAAAGCAAAGAGCTCCCCCTGTCGGACCTTCTGGGGCGTCTCAGTACGCGCCAGAAGCGTCTCGCCGAAGATCCTGTGTACCAATCGAAAGGCTAGATGAAAAATAAGCTTCGCCCTGGAATCACCAGGGCGCCACCTATCTGCATGCTCTGTAATGTGGGCGATCTGACCCCAGAACTCTCTAGCTACAGCTAGGGTCGGGAAGTCTACAGCAGTGGGGGTAGGGAAGCCAAAGATGTCTCTCCAATGGTCTAGAGGTACTAAGTAGTTCCGGTTCATCAACCGGTACTTCACCGCCCTCTCTGTGGGGAGGTAAGTGAAGGAGCTGACAAACTCGAGGGTCGGCTCTAAGTAGGCTAGGGCTCGGATCTCAGTAAACTGATCCAGCCCGACGGTGGTGATCATCCTCCTAAGATCTCCATCTACGTGGAGACAGTCAAAGGCAGAAATGTCCAGGAATCTAGGTGCTATCACTGGACGGCTAGCAATGCGCTCGTAATCTACAAGGTGTCTCTCGTGGATCACCGGTATAGAAGGTCTGGATGAGGAAGAAGAAGGGGAAGGAGAGGATCTATCTCTAAGGGCTAACAATCTGTCAGAACTCATCATCAAACAGCACTGTCAGACTACCTCGGTCGACTGACAAACTCCAAGAATCACCTCGACCGAGGTGCAGGTCGACTGGACCGAGGCGAAGACAGTCGCGATTTCAACTCTCTGAATTTCAGTTCTTTTCCCCCAAAAATCACTACCGATGCTTCCTAAGGGGTACTTAAGTCTTTCCTCAACAGATTCAAGGGCAACCAAAGCCCAAATTGCAGTAAACGAACGAGTTTAGGGTTTCGATCGTTTTTACCTCGTTCCGGCCGAGTTGCTCGAATTTCTTGCATATCTGTAGTTGCAATCGATTCCTCTATCCTTCAATCTCGGTTTGGAAGCAGAAAACGTCGAAAACGAGCAAGAATCGAGAGTGAGCGAAATGGATCTGTCGCCGCGGTCGAGGTAGGTAAAAAAATGTGAAAAAGTAATTTTTCCCCCTTTTATACTGTTACTGGATCTGCTGGCACCTCGGTCGAGATGGTCTCGACTGGACCGAGGTGGTACGGACCGAGGCGGTTCTGCAGAAACCCTAGTCGCCTCGGTTGCTCAAGAATCAACTCGGTCGAGGTGCTCTGACAGTGACCGAGGTCCTTCTGTCTTCTCAGAATCTCGAACTTCTGTCCTTCCAGTTGTGCTCCTCCTTAGATATTCCCTGTTGTCTGTCCAGAACGCCAAAAACAAAGCAAAGCAAAGCAAAAACAAAAACTATCTAAGCTAGACTAGAAAACGGGAAAAAAGAGCAATACCTTGGGTTGCCTCCCAAGAAGCGCTTGATTTATGGTCGCTAGCTGGACCATAATGCGTCTCAAACGAGGTAGGAGGTTCCCTCACCCCATACTTCACCTCCATCGTGGGGTGAAGTAAGTAGATCCATCAAACGCTCCAAGAGGTGTAAGTGCTCGTCGGGGAATGAATCGTCTATGGGTGGGCTATCCGTCTCGCGGGAGGATTCCGGTAGCCGGCTGAGGTGATCCGCAACTGAATTCTCGGATCCCTTCTTATCGCGGATCTCTAGGTCAAACTCTTGAAGCAAGAGAATCCATCGAATAAGGCGCGGCTTTGCATCTTTCTTAGCCAACAAGTAACGAATGGCTGCATGGTCGGTGTAGACAATGACTTTCGCCCCTACTAGATAGGAACGAAACTTCTCGAAAGCATATACAACCGCCAATAACTCTTTCTCGGTGGTAGCGTAGTTGCGTTGTGCTTCATCTAGCGTCTTGCTAGCATAATAAATGGCGGTGGTCCGTCTATCTTTCTTCTGTCCGAGCACCGCTCCTACGGCTACATCACTAGCGTCACACATGACCTCAAAGGGCAAGGTCCAATCAGGAGGCTGGATAATGGGAGCGGAGATCAACGCTTCCTTAATCCTGTAAAAAGCATCAAGACACTCCTGCGAAAACTCAAAAACAACATCTTTATTCAAGAGGTTAGTTAGAGGTTTAGAAATCTTAGAGAAGTCCTTGATGAATCTCCTGTACAAACCTGCATGCCCGAGAAAACTCCTCACACCTATAACAGAACAAGGAGGAGGGATTTTCTCAATAGTCTCGATCTTAGCTCGATCGACTTCAATGCCTCGATTAGAAACGAGGTGTCCTAGCACAATGCCTTCACTAACCATAAAATGACACTTTTCCCAATTCAAAACAAGGTTAGTGTCTTCATATCTTTTAAGTACTAGAGAAAGGTTAGATAGGCAATCATCAAAAGAGGAACCATATACAGAAAAATCATCCATAAATACCTCCATGATCTCCTCTATGTACTCGGAAAAGATAGCCATCATGCATCGCTGGAAGGTAGCGGGTGCATTGCACAATCCGAATGGCATCCTCCGATAATAGGCAAATGTCCCCTAAGGACAAGTGAAAGTGGTCTTCTCCTGATCATCCGGATGGATAGGAATCTGGAAGAATCCACTATAGCCGTCCAAGTAGCAAAAGTGTGAATGCTGGGCCAATCGTTCGAGCATTTGATCAATGAAGGGAAGCGGAAAATGATCCTTCCTAGTCGCCGTGTTCAGCTTCCTATAATCGATGCAAACTCTCCAGCCCGTAACGGTCCTTGTTGGGATCAACTCGTTGTTCTTATTCGTCACAACGGTCATCCCTCCTTTCTTCGGAACGACATGCACCGGGCTAACCCACTTGCTGTCCGAGATAGGATAAATAATACCTGCATCCAACAACTTAAGAACTTCCTTCTTCACAACCTCTTTCATGATCGGATTTAACCGTCTTTGAGGTTCCCGTGAAGTCTTATGATTATCTTCCATTAGAATTATATGCATGCAGAAAGAAGGTTTAATGCCAATAAGATCATTCGTGGTGTAACCTATGGCTTTTCGATGCTTTCTCAGGACATGCATTAACTTAGACAATTCAGAATCGGAGAGGGAAGCACTAGCAATAACGGGATAAGTAGAATCCGGCCCAAGAAAGATATACCTCAAGTGATTAGGGAGTTGTTTAAGCTCCACAACTGGGGGTGCTTTATGAGGGGGATCTGTGCTTCCTCTTTCCAGTGGAGTGGCGTCAGAAATTGGACTTGATGCAGTCTCAGTTGACATCGCCTCGGTCGAGGCGTTTAGGCGTTGACCGATGTGTTCTTCAGTCGCCTCGCTCTATCCAGAAAGTGCCTCGGTCGAGGTACTGCTACTGGATCCGAGGCTGGAGATCTTCGTCTCCTGGATCAGCTTCTCAGTTTTAGCTCCTGGATCTTCTTCCAGTGCTTTTAAGCTCCTTATATCTGCATCACAAGAAGCATCTATACCTTCCTCCATTAAACTGAAGCTAATAACTCTTTCGAGTGGATCGTTAATAAGGATAGAGCTCACCAATTCTCTTGATTCTTCTTCATCGTAGATGTTGAAGATATCATCAGTTAGTTGCTCCCCTTTCATGGCTGCAAGTAGTGCGAACTCCACCTCATCGCCACCAACGTTGAATTTCAACTTGGCGTTCTTGCAATCCACGTTGCAACCCGAAGTTGCTAGAAATGGCCTCCCGAGAATAATAGGTACTGGATAATCTACGGGAATGTCAAGTACGACAAAATCTATAGATAGATAGAAGTTACCTAACTTGACCGGAACGTCCTCCAAAATGCCCACGGGATGGGTAATGGAGCGATCCGCCATGTAAAGTCGAATCTTGACCGGTTTGGGCTCTCCAAGACCGATCTTAGTGCATAACTCCAGCGGGATGATGCTCACGCTGGCTCCTAGATCACAAAGGGCTTCACAAGTGACATGCCCAACTTGAATGGGAATGCAAAATGAGCCGGGATCTCTCAACTTAGGTGGCATCTTTTCCTTCATGATCTTGATAAGCTCCGAAGATTTAGATGTCATCCTAACTTCACCAACATCCTCCAGCTTCCTCTTCCTTGATAAGATTTCTTTTAAAAACTTCCCATAGGCGGGCATACCTAAAATAGCATCAAGGAAAGGAATATTAATATGTAGTTTATTCATCAAGTCAAGAAACTTACCGAAGTGCTTGTCTAGATGTGCTCTGGCTCTGGACTGAGGGAATGGAAGTGGTGGCTTATATGCAGGAGGTGGAACATAAGTTTCTGTCGTCCCTCCTGCTTTCTGTTGCTCCGCCTCGGTTGGCATCTCGGTCGAGGTGTTCTTCGACTGGATCTGGACCGAGGTGGTCTGCGTCGAGCGAGGTACTGGATCTGCAGTTTTGAGTCCACTCCTCGTCGTTATGGCCATGCACTGGCCCTTAGGGTTAGTTTCCGTCTTCGCTGGAAGCTTCCCTGGATCTCTTGGCGCTTCATTCGCCCTATTAGCAAGTTGTTGTTCGAAGGACTTTTGGGCCCTCGAAAATGAAGTCATAGAATTCTCCATAGCGCTAAGCTTGATCAAGATTGCCTCCAGAACTGCGTCTTTCTTTTCTGGCTGAGACGAACTTGATCCTTGCCCTTGGCTTTTCAATGGAGTAGAAGAAGAAGAAGAAGGGGGAGAGAGAGGAAAGGGTTAGAGGAATCATTAGAATTGGAGTTTGAATGATTGTTACCGTGATTTTGGTTATTAGCCCTCCAGTTGTTGCTATTGGATCCTCTATTGCTGTTGTTGTAGTTGTTGTTTCGGGGTCCGTTATTGTTGTTACGGTACCCGTTATTGTTGTTGTTGTTCCTTTGCCCTTGCTCTTCCTTCTTAGTTTGAGCCATCAAGAGCTCCTTCAATTGCTTCACGTCGTTCTTCAAAGACGTGAGTTGATTGTTGTTGGGTTGAGTCTCTTGAAAGTTGGCTCTTTTAATTCCACCTTCAGCTCCTTGGTGGGTATACTTCTCCATGTGCAAGGCTTACTTCTCAATGAAGTCCCAAGCCTCATCAATCGCCATGTCCATGAAGGTACCGGCGGAGAGTAGTTGGAGATTGAACTGGGTGCTTCCGTCCAGCCATTTGAAGTAGATCTCCAACAACTCGATCTTTGGAATACCATGATGTGGGCAATCCAAAAGGATATCCTTGAACCGCTCCCAAGATTTGGACAAGCTCTCCTTGTCCTTCATGATGAAAGCATTGATCTTCCCTCTTATTTCAGCGGTCTTCGAAGGGGGGAAGAATTTGGTTAAGAATTCCGTAGTCATCTCCTCCCATGTGCTAATTTTTCCTGGAGGAAGAGATTGATACCAAGTAAGAGCTCTATCTTTTAAAGAAAAGTAAAAAGGTCTTAGCTTGTAGTTGTTGTTCTCAATTCTGGGAGGTCGCAAGGTTTCCATCAAGATCTCGTAGTTTTGAAGATGTTGATGCGGCGACTCCTTCTCCAGCCCTCCGAATTGGCATTGGTGAATCATGGCTAGAACTTGCGGTCGAAGTTCATAGTCATGATCTGCTGGATCTCCTAGGTTCACTCCTGGACGCCTCAGTTGTTGATTAGGGTCCATCCTTTGACCTAGGGTTTGTGGAATTCCTGCAAGAAGAACATCTCGGACTGGTATCCGAGGTGGAAGTACCTCGGCCGGAGCGTTGGGTACTGGAATCTGCCTCGGTCGAGGATCAACTACTGGATCCTGCATCGGTCGAGGATCAACAGGAGGATCCTCCCTCGGTCGAAGTAGAATCTGGTTCCGAATGACAGCAATCTCAGCTTCGATTGCTGCAGTCCTGGTGCGATTCTCCTCTTTCTCTTGTATGAGTTCTTCCTTACTGAGGCGCAGCAGCTCCTGCGTCTCTCTCAATTGGGCCGCAAGATCGTGATCGTCTTGTTGGGCCATCTTCGCTTCTCTTAAGCGTCTCTTGTATGTCTTTTATGGTTCGGGATCGTAAGGAACGATTTCCTTCCCAGCGCGGGTTCTTCGCATATACCTAAGAAAGAACCTGCGAAAGTCACTCAAGTAGAGTGGTTAGACAAAACGGGGCAAATGCCCCTAGAGCAAACCGTACCGGCTCGGTCTAGACCAAGTCCCCGGCAACGGCGCCAAAAACTTGTTCGCTCCAAACGGTGTGTGCAAGCTTTAAATTTATAACCCTAGACTTAAGCTTTAAACAAGGATGCGAACCCGCAGTGTACGGGTCAATCGTAGTAAAAGCAAGAAAATTCCAGGGGTCGATCCCAGGGACTCGGTGAAACAAAGTCAATACGGTATGCTTATGTCAATACTAACCACAAGAGCAATTAACACAATCAAAGATGAATAAGAAGTCAATAAAGCAAACATGCAATTCTAGGGATTAAAGCATCTAGTTGTGGTTCCAACTCAAGATCTATAGATAAGCGGACAAAGCTGAGATTTTTGCATGGGGAAGGTGTTTCTAAAGTGGAGTAGATCACCGGGTAAGTCTCACTACACACTAATCCTAAACCGTAACTCCTATTACCGGGTAAGTCTCAAGGAATCAAGATAAAGAACTATAACCTCAAACTAACACACCATCCAAGGGAATAGAATCAACCTTTACCGGGTAAGTCTCAGGCTAACTCACAAAGATGGAATGGAAGCACACTCAAACCCCAATAAAGGATAAACCTTTGTTACCTATACTTATGATCTTTGGTACACAAACTAAGGAATTACCGGGTAAGTCTCATCCTAAGCTTGCTTTGAACCAGGAAGGTGTAATAAGAATAGGATTTGGCAAACTCTAACACTTAACTCTCAGTTATGGATCAGATAAGTCACCTTGGTCAGCCAGTTTCCACCTCGGCCGAAATGTTCATCGACTGAACGAGATGCTTAGGGTTAAGGTTAAAGACTCGAACTTTCAGGATCCTAGTGGAATCTAAGATTATTCTATCATTGTTTTTTCCACAACCTTCAGCCAATCACCCTAGAATCACACAAGGAAATTAGCCACTCATCATCATTATGAATGTATTAAAATATATGGGAAGAAAGTGAATATTTGAACAAAGAAGAATTTAATGAAAAGACTTCAATAACTGAATCAAATATCACAACAAAGCGTTCCTTGGATAATAATCCAAAAAGACAAGACAACAATTGAGGGGATTGAAGACAATCTTACAAAACCCTTCAATAAAGCTATAAAAGCTATGGACTTCAATCTTCCTTCAACCTTCAAAAAGGTTCTTCAATTCTCCCAACTTGGAGTATGCTGCTGCTGCGTAAACAACTCTCTTGTGCTGATAGCGGATGTATGCGGGGTCTAAGCACGATCGGATTTGTGGAAAATCCAACCCTTTTTATAGGAAAATAAACCTCCAAAGATAATAAATCTTAGAAAGATATTTTCCCATAAAAATAGGTAAAATATATATTCTGCATATCTCCTTCCTTCCAGGAGCCAAGCCCAAAAATATAAGATCACTTTCCAATTTTAAAAGATCTCAGCCAAGAATAAAATATTCTCGCCGCGTCCTAGGTGTTCGCCTCGGTCGAGTCGGCCTCTCTGGATCACCTCGGTCGAGATGAATCTGTGGTCAACCGAGGTGACTCACAACTGAATGTGAAATCTCTCAAAACTAGTCCAAAGTAAATCTTTAATCCATGGCTATGCTTCTTGGATGTAGCTCCAAATGACTCATGACTCCTTTTGCTCCTTTTTGATGCAAAACGTACCATATTACCTGCAATTACAACGAAACTAGGTGTAGACCTCGATTCTCGCAAAGGTAGATGAAATGGTAGTAAAATCACATAATGTACATACAAACATGCAGATTATGAAAGATAAAACGTCCAAACAAACCCCGAAATATAGACTATAATTCATGCTATCAACACGCGTGTTGCAAGCGCAGGCCCAGCGCCGGGGGCGGTGCTGGTCTGTGTGTCACCGCAGGGGCGGGATACTGAACCGCGGGGGCGGATTTCTTGACAAAAGCTCCTCTTTTTATTCCTTCGGGTTGCCTCCCAAGAAGCGCCTTTGTTTTACGTCGTTGGCTCGACGTAAGATCTCTACTTCTCTGACTGTGCCTCCTCTAGTACCGTCTCGTCAATCGGATCGTTCTTGACTCCTTCAAGGTAAAGCTTTAGCCTTTGTCTGTTCACTTTAAACACCTTGTGCGTTTGGGGGTCATAGTGATCCACAGCCCGTGGGGGTATACTTCGGCTACTATGAATGGCCCTTTCCATCTTGAACGCAGCTTACCTGCAAAGAGTTTCAAACGGGATTGAAAGAGAAGTACCTGATTATCTGCCTTGAAGTCCTTCCTGAGGATGTTCCGGTCATGCCATGCTTTGGTGTTTTCTTTGTATGTGGTAGCATGGTCATATGCATCTAGCCTTAGTTCCTCCAACTCTTGCAATTGGAGCTTCCGGTATTCTCCCACTTCTTCTATGTTCATGTTGCACTTCTTTACCGCCCACCAAGCTTTGTGCTCTAACTCCACCGGTAGATGGCAAGCTTTCCCAAACACGAGCCTAAAAGGAGACATTCCGATAGGAGTTTTGTAGGCTGTCCGATATGCCCATAGGGCGTCATGTAGCCTTGCACTCCAATCCTTCCGCCCGGGAGAAACCGTCTTTTCAAGGATGGTCTTTATTTCCCGGTTGGATACCTCAGCTTGCCCGTTTGTTTGAGGATGATAAGCTGTTGATACTCGTTGGTGAACATGGTACTGCTTAAGGAGAGTCGTGATCGTCTTGTTGCAAAAATGAGTACCCCTGTCACTGATTAAGGCTTCCAGAATTCCAAATCTAGCAAAGATATTTTCCTTAAGAAATGCTGCAACCACTTTTGAATCATCAGTTTTGGTGGCCTTTGCTTCCACCCACTTGGAAACATAGTCCACCGCAAGCAAAATATATGTGTTCCCGAATGACGTAGAAAATGGCCCCATGAAATCATTTCCACAAACGTCAAATATTTCAAAAAAATATAAGAGAGGATTGGGGCATTTCATGTCTCCTTGAAAGATTTTCCACCCTTTGGCATCTATCACACACTTTACAAAACGCAAAAGCGTCTCGAAAAATGTGTGGCCAAAAGAAACCGGCATCCAAAAGTTTTCTTGCAGTTTTGTTTGCTCCAAAGTGCCCCCCACATGCTTCAGAATGACAGAAAGTTAGGACGGATTGTACCTCATTGTCCGGAATGCTTCCAAAGGTAAGGATCGTCCAAACGTAGTGTCGAGCTTCATCTTTTAGTTTCTCTCGTTGTGCCTTGGTGAAGTTTGGAGGATACTCCTTCCTGACAATGAAGTTAACAATGCCAGCAAACCAAGACTTAAAAGATTGAAGCTTAAGACAAACCTCTGTCGACAATTCTGCAGGGGTGCCTAGACCGGGCCGCAGGGGCGGCTGGTGTGAGGCGCGGGGGCGGTTACACAACAGAGAGTTGTGTAGAATGTATCGTCTAGTAAGCTTCCGGATATCTCTCTTTCTTTTCCTGGTTCTTCCTCCTCTTGCACTAGTCTGCTCAAATGATCTGCCACTAGGTTCTCAGCTCCCTTTTTGTCCCTTATCTCTAGGTTAAATTCGCTTAGAAGGAGCACCCAACGGATTAATCGTGGCTTCACCTCCTTCTTTGCCATAAGGTACCTAAGGGCTGCATGGTCAGTGAAAATAATTACCTTTACCCCAAGTAAGTATTGCCTGAACTTCTCAAGGGCAAAAACTACCGCCAACATCTCCTTCTCGGTGGTGGAGTAATTCCTTTGTGCTCCATTTAGTGTCACATACGCATAATGGATCACATGGGAGGCCCTTCCGTCTTTTTGTCCTAAGACAGCTCCGACGGCGTAGTCACTGGCGTCACACATGATTTCAAAAGGTTTCTCCCAGTCCGGAGAACGGATGATCGGTGCGGTGGTGAGACATGACTTCAAACGGTCGAAAGCCTTCTTGCAATCCTCATCCACTATGAAGGTGACATCCTTCTTGAGCAATTCACACAGGGGTGCTGAGATCTTTGAGATTCTTTGATAAAACTTCGGTAAAAACCTGCATGACCAAGAAAAGATCGGATTTCCCGAACATTAGTAGGATAAGGTAAATTTTTAATAACATCAACCTTTGCCTTATCTACCTCTATCCCTTTTGAGGATATTACATGTCCCAGCACAATTCCTATTTCGACCATGAAATGACATTTTTCCGAATTAAGAACTAAATTGGTTTCAACACATTTTTCAAGAACAAGTTTTAAATGCCCTAAACATGCGTCAAAACTGTCTCCATGGACGGTAAAATCATCCATGAAGACTTCAATGAAATTTTCTATGTATTCGGAGAAAATACTTATCATGCACTGCTACGCTCAAGATGTGTAATGTGTGTACGCAATAAGCTTTAAATTTATACTCGTTATATTTATCCTAACTCCTAGCGAACCCGCAGTGTACGGGACGTTTGTAATAGGGATAGTATTCCGAGGTCGAACACAAAGACTAAGGTGAAATCAAGTCAAACAATGGTCATAGATAGTGTGGATCTAGTCTAAGAAAAGAGAAAGGAACAAAGAAATGCCAATCTCGATATTTTTGGTTGGTTTTTGTGGTGATCAAGCAAGGATCACAAATCAAGCAAGACAATAAAACAAACTAACGTCTCAAGCTAGCAAACAAACAAGTAACACAAACACAAGTATATGATCAAGAGAGAAAAGTGGATTCTAGAGGTCAAGATTTCCGGTTATGGCATTGGATTCAAGGTTCTAAGGATTCTAAGGACAAGCTGCGGTGTTTGGAAAGGGGTGTTTCACTAATGGAAGCAATTACCGAGTAGGTCTCTCACTTCTCTAATCCCAAATCAAACCCCTATTACCGGGTAGGTCTTAGGGGGCTAAAGTAGGGAATTCTACACAAACCGGACACTACTTAAGCGGCAAACTTCTCCTTACCGGGTAAGTCTCGGACAAGTAAGTCTCAAGCAATAATCCTAGCACACTCAATCCAATAGCGGCTTGTGAGGCTCACTACTACCTAGAATCATCATCTTAGCTATCTAAGGTCGGAAATCATCGGGTAGATCTCTTTCCTCACTTAGGTTGATAGCATTAGGTGATCCTAAGCTAAATTAGGCTAAATAAACACTAGTATTTCAACACCCAAACACCCTAGCATTCAGATTCATCAATTAAAGAGCAACAGAGAGGAAAATCGGATGGATCATGGCCAGATCGGCCGATTTAACTGAAGAACAGCCCGATTTTTCTCTCTGGGATGGGTTTCGTGCATACAAATCATCCTAAACTAGCATATAAGTCCATCCTATCATCACCCTAGCCATAACCATCGATCCATCACTCCAGAATCACAATAAACTAGCCAATAATATGCATATCAAGATCCAAAATCATCATACAAGCATACATGGTTCTCATAGATGGATAATGAAAGATGAGCAAGTAAAAACAATAAATCTCAGCTGAATCTAAGTTTTAGTAAAACTTACAACCCTTCAAATGAAGTTCTAAAACGTTCCTAACAATCCTTGCTATAGTTCTTCAATCAAAGACTCCAAAAATCACTTAAAATCACTCCAAACCTCACTATCACTCTATGTTTGGTGTTCTTCTTCTTCCTTCAATCCTTGAGAGTTTTTCTTCTCCTCCAAGTCCCTCTCCAATGGATGAGCTGTGAATGAGAATGTGGGAGAGGAGAGATGCTCAGCAACAGCTTGCAGGCCAACTTATATTCTCCACCAAGAGCAAGGCCGGATCAAGAGATCGTGGGACACGTGGCTTAAGCTGTCAAAGGCCGGAAAATCGACCCAGTGAAATAAATCGGCCGATTTTCCTGGCAGTTGGTCCGATTTTCTTTAGCAAAAGCATGCTATGATCGTCTAGCCATGAGTTGCTCCATTGCTTGCACCAATAGTGGTCTTTGTGTTCTTTGTTGCTCCATTTATTCTCCTTCAAAGCTTTGGATGTGTACCACCATGAGGCTTGACCCTCGAATGCATCGTTTAATGTCCAAAAGACCCCCGAAATACCTACAACACCGATAAAAGGTCGTGTAGACGTCTTTTCTAGAAATATGCATGAATTGAGCGAAAACGTCATGAACCAATGTCAAACCGTGCATGAATAACGGGAAAAACTATCTAATTAAGTGCCTAAACTAACGTCATAAATCACGTTATCAAAATACCCCACACTTAAGATTTGCTCGTTCCCGAGTAAGATCCAACTATAGACTAAGAGATGACATGATTTATGTATGCAGAAAAACAATAAAATCTTTTTCGATTTGTGCTTGTAGCATTGGATCACCTTCATAGTCATGTTCATAGCAATGGACAAGCAATCATGCATCAAATGAATAAAGGCATGGAAAGACAATTATACTTAACTAGAAAGCATGCATGAGAGGTGAAAATGAAGAAGTCAAGATGATCATGAGTATGTCCAATCTAGATCACTAAGTCTTACACACATGCATTTAGGTCACAAGGACTTAGGAAAGAAAAGGCCAAGAAACGTGATGATAAGGTGGGAATTTTCTAAGGCCATGTGGTGCAAATCCGGGAAAGGAACTAAACAACCACAACTTTTACATTTATACTTCATCCACCAAAGTGTATTTTTCTCCTTCTTTTCTTTTCTTTTCACTTATTTTTGAGACAATGGCATTGGTGTACAAAAGCCGAAACCTTGGTGATTAGCCGTCCTCGGGCTTTTTCTATTCTTCGAGGTGCATCCACACCGGGCACACATACCAAAGCTCGTTAGGACTATCGGTTTATTTGACTTTGGCAAGGCACCAACACCCGATTATGCGAAGTGTGCCGAGTTACTTGTCATTTAAACCAACGTCCCCAAACCTATATTTTTGTCTACACTTTCACATCAAATTCAGCATTTCATTCACAACATTCTTTCATCAACAACTTCACCCCACACTTGCTTTTCACACGCATCAACACACTAGCATGCCCCTAGTCCCGGATGGGTCAAAAGAGGTAAAATTTTTAATCAATTGAGGTGCTCAAACAACATGATCAAGATGAGAATTAGAGAAAGATGAATTGCCTCAATCACTCCTAAATGATGTGCAAGAACTAGCATGTAATTTCGACTTTCAATCCTCAATTCAATCAAGGCAAACATTCATGATCACAATTCACACATGGGATTCAAGATAAGTACTTCAAGTCCACATATGCATACATCAATTCAACAGATAGGGCTATCCATAGCCAATTCGCACGACAATTTCATCATAAGGGTCATTCCCAAGCTTTAGAAGCACTAAAAAGTTTTCAAAATTTCTTTCTTTTGGATTTTTCGGAATATGTATGTACAATGCAAGACATAATGAAACATGTGACAATATTAAACTATCCTAGATGCTAATCATGCAAGTGATCATGAAAACCCCACCCCATACTTAGAAACACATTGTCCCTAATGTCTAAACTAAATAAAGAAGTGTAAGAGAGTCGTCACAATGTAAAATTGGTGATGCTTCGGTATTTCGGTTCACATCGAATGATGATGATGGATGATCGATCAAGGATGGTAGAGAGCTCTTGATGTTCGTTATGATGTCGGAACCCGCGCTTGGCACCGCAAGCCGTCCAAGTTCCACGTCCGCTCCACCCATGCTAGATTGGAGATCATCATTTTCCTTTACAGAAGGAAAAATTGCCCCAACAACCCAGGAAAATCGGCCGATCTGGCTGAAGAACAGGCCGATTTTTCTGGGTGATTTCCTCATCGTCCATGTGCTTAGATCTTGTACCTTCAACAGTTCCATGAGGTGTTCACATGACCTCCAATATCTCATCACACATGACAATCAACAAGATCTAGCACCCAAAAACACGAAAGAAAAACAAAGCACACCAAGAGTAAGATCAAACAAAAACAACAAAAACAAAAGGGAAAAATATGTACCAATGGGTTGCCTCCCATTAAGCGCTCCTTTAAGGTCATTAACTTGACCAAATTCCAGAGCGTTTCAATCAAGGTGAAGTGGAGCAATCACTCCCACCGGGGCTTCCGGGATGTACTTCTTCAAACGGTGCCCATTCACCTAAAAGTAACCACAATGATCTCCTCCTATCTCTACCGCTCCATGAGGAAAGACCTTCTTCACAACATAGGGACCCGTCCATCTTGACTTGAGCTTTCTGGGGAAAAGCCGCAGCCTCGAGTTGAAAAGAAGCACCAAGTCACCCTCATTCAACTCCTTTGGGATGAGGCGCTTGTCATGCCAACGCTTGGTCCTCTCCTTGTAGATCCGGGCATTCTCATAAGCATCCAACCAGATCTCCTCAAGGGCGTTCATGTCTAGCAACCGCTTCTCACCGGCCTCCTTGAGGTCAAAATTCAACCACCTTATAGCCCAATATGCTCTATGCTCCATATCTACCGGAAGGTGGCAAGACTTGCCGTAGACTAACTTGTAAGGAGTGGTGCCAATTGGTGTTTTGAAAGCGGTCCTATAAGCCCACAAGGCATCATCGAGCTTCATAGCCCAATCTTTTCTCGTCCTTGAGACTGTCTTCTCAAGTATCCCTTTTATCTCCCGGTTGGAGATTTCCACTTGGACACTAGTTTGGGGATGGTAAGGTGTTGCCACCTTATGAGTCACCCCATACTTAGCCAAAAGTGTCCCAAAATTCCTATTGGTGAAATGCTTCCCCCATCACTAATGATCACCCTTGGTGTTCCAAACCTAGGGAAGATCACTCGGTTGAAGAACCGCACCACAACTTTGGCATCATTTGTAGGAGAGGCGATTGCCTCCACCCATCTTGAAACATAATCAACCGCCAATAGGATGTAGAGGTTGCCACATGAAGAAGGGAATGCCCCCATGAAGTCCACACCCCATACATCAAATATCTCCACCTTTTGTATGTTGTTCAAGGGCATCTCATTCCTCCTTGAGATGTTGCCCGTATTTGGCAAGCATCACAAGCTACCACAAAGCTTTGTACATCTTTGAACAAACTTGGCCAAAAGAAGCCCGATTGCAACACTTTCGCACATGTCTTGTGTGAGCTAGCATGCCCTCCACATGGCAAGGAATGACAATGACGGATCACACTCTCCACCTCATCCTCCGGTATGAATCGTCTAAACACTCCATCCGGCCCCCTCTTGAACAAAAGTGGTTCACTCCAATAGTAGTGCCTCACATCTTTGAAGAACTTCTTTCTTTAGGAATATGTCAATCCGGGAGGTACTTCCTCACACACAAGATAGTTTACAATGTCGGCATACCATGGCTCACTTCCTCTAGACACTTGGAACAAGCACTCCTCCACCATTTGCAATTGCTCATCCCGGAATGAATCATCAATCGGGATGTCATCTCTTTCAAGCTCCAATGGTGGGAGTCTACTAAGGTGATCCGCCACGGAGTTCTCGGATCCCTTCTTGTCCTGTATTTCCAAATCAAACTCTTGAAGAAGAAGAATCCACCGAATCAATCTAGGTTTGGCATCCTTCTTGGTAAGGAGATAACGGATCGCAGCATGATCCGTATACACTATGACCTTCGCTCCAACAAGATATGAGCGGAACTTCTCAAATGCATACACGACCGCTAGCAACTCTTTCTCGGTTGTGGCATAGTTAAGTTGGGTATCATCTAGCGTCTTGCTAGCATAATAAATGGCATGAGTGCACCCATCTTTCCTTTGCCCCAAAACAGCCCCAACGGCTACATCACTTGCGTCACACATGATCTCAAATGGTAGGCTCCAATCCGGGGGTTGCATGATAGGTGCGGAGATCAAAGCCTTCTTCAACCTACAAAATGCTTCAAGGCAATCTTTGGAGAAAACAAATTCAACGTCTTTCATTAATAGGTTAGTAAGAGGCTTTGAAATCTTAGAGAAGTCTTGAATAAACCTCCGGTAAAAACCGGCATGCCCTAGAAAACTCCTTACCCCTTTCACCGAGGTAGGTGGTGGCAACTTCTCTATCGTTTCAATCTTGGCCGTGTCAACCTCAATGCCACGGTTAGACACCAAGTGTCCTAACACAATACCTTCACTTACAATGAAATGGCATTTTTCCCAATTCAAGACAAGATTTGTCTCCTCACATCTTTGCAATACTAACGACAAGTTAGCCAAGCAATTATCAAAGTAAGAACCATAAACAGAGAAATCATCCATGAACACTTCCATGATATTTTCAATGTATTCCGAAAAGATAGCCATCATACACCTTTGGAAGGTGGCGGGTGCATTACACAACCCAAATGGCATTCTCCTATATGCAAAAGTTCCCCATGGACATGTAAATGTGGTTTTCTCTTGGTCATCGGGGTGGATAGGGATTTGGAAGAATCCACTATAGCCTTCTAAATAGAAAAAATGAGAACGTTGAGCTAACCTCTCTAGCATTTGGTCAATGAAAGGGAGAGGGAAGTGATCTTTCCTAGAGGCCATGTTAAGCTTCCTATAATCAATACACATCCTCCACCCCATAACCGTCCTAGTCGGGATTAGTTCATTGTTATCATTGGTCACTACGGTCATCCCACCCTTCTTAGGAACTACATGAACGGACTAACCCACTTACTATCCGAGATAGGGTAGATTATCCCCGCATCTAGCAACTTAATGATCTCCTTCTTGACTACCTCTTTCATTATAGGATTCAATCTTCTTTGATGTTCAATAGAGGGTCTATGATTATCTTCCATCAATATCTTATGCATGCACAAAGAGGGCTTAATGCCAACAAGGTCATCAATGGTGTATCCTATTGCCTTTCTATGCAGTTTCAATTCATTCAAGAATCTATTAAGCTCATCATCATTCAAAGATGCATTCACAATCACCGGATAAGTAGAATTTGAACCAAGGAAAGCATACTTTAAATGAGAAGGAAGAGGTTTAAGATCAAGTTGAGGAGGACCTTTTTCGGTTGGAGATGATCCATACAATGTAGGTTGAGATGATTGTAAAGCCATGGAAGCCTCCTTGAAGTCCCTTGATGATTGCTCACAATCAATTGGTTGATGCTGAAAAGACTCAGGAAAATCGGCCCAATCAGAAAAATTGGCCGATTTTCCTGGCAGTTGGTCGATCTGAGTTTCTGTTTTTGCAGAACTGGACGAAATTTCAGCACAAGGCCAAAAATCGGCCGATTTGTCCCCTCTAGTCCGATTTTTCTGCCTGCTTCTCTCTTCCTCTAGCACTTCAAATCCAACACTTGGTAGCTCGTCCAATGCATTCAAGGCCTTGATTACTTCATTGCTACTTTCCTCAACTCCTTCCTCCATCAGGCTTGAGCTAAGAACCTTCTCAAGTGGATCCTTAAGCAAGATTGAGCTAACAACCTCTCTATACTCCTCTTCCTCAACTATGTTGAATACATCTTCATCAAGGGTTGGCCCTTTCATCATTGTGGACAGCTTGAACTTGATGTTTTCTTCTCCAATGTTGAAGGAGAGAGTCCCATTCTTATAATCTACTAGACATCCGGAAGTAGCTAGGAAAGGCCTCCCGAAGATGATAGGAACCGGATAGTCCGCCGGGATGTCCAAAAAAACAAAGTCTATGGGCACATAGAACTTCCCTAGTTGCACCGGAATGTCTTCCAATATTCCAACCGGATGAGTGATTGAGCGGTCCGCCATGTAAAGGGTCATCTTGACCGGCTTTGGCTCTTCTAGCCCAACCTTGTTGCAAAGTGCAAGCGGGATGATGCTTACACTTGCCCCAAGATCACATAGGGCGTCATACTTTACTTCTCCTACTCCGATTGGCACACAAAAGGATCCCGAATCTCTTAGCTTAGGAGGCATCTCCTCCTTCATCGTTTGAATCAACTCCGAAGATCTCTTTGTCATCCTTATCTCCCCATACTCCTCCAACTTCCTTTTGTTCGAGAGTATCTCCTTCAAGAACTTGCCATATGCCGGCATACCTAAAATAGCATCCATGAACGGAATGTTAATATGCAATTTAGACATAAGTTCAAGGAATTTACCAAAGTGATTGTCCAAGCGAGCTCTTGCTCGTGATTGTGGGAATGGTAGTGGTGGCTTGTATGGGGGCGGTGCCACATATGTTGGCTCGACATCCTTGCTATTGCCTCCATCTTCTTGCAATGGCTCTTCTTCATTCACCACTTGCTTCCCTTTAGCATTCTCCTTGGGCAAGGTCTTTTTAATATAAGTTTTTATTCAGTAATGCTTTGTGTTTCCTTGATCTTTATTGTCTAATTGCATGTTAACTATTACTTGAGATTGATCACCTTAGGTTCTAAAGTGCATGTAAACAACTAGGATTAATAGGTTCCGGGTTCAGGTCCTTAATCTACAAGAAACTTTAAGTAATAACAGGTTGTAATTACTTAAAGAAAAGGAACACAAATATAAAGATAAGTTTAATGGTTTTAATCTTCTCTTTATATCCCTTAGTCTTTGTTTGAATGCAAACTTGTTATTTGTTCTTGTAGGTTTACGGAACTTTAAAAAGTTAAGTTGTGTTGATGCCGGTTGGCTCAACACATATGTACGATTGAGACGGGAGATTACTTAAAAACTTGTAAAAGGAACGAACCAGAGTAGCAATTGCATGCTTAGAATCAACCTAGTGTAGATTCATCCATTATTGTCTTACTTGTCGCATTTATCGTCTTTATAAGTTTTTGTTCATCAATTCAACCAATCCCCCCCTCCCTGTGTCACTTGTCATTATAATCAATAATTGCATCTAAAACACCTTAACTCTCTTGGGTTCGACCCTTACTTAATCACTATACTTGTTCTTAGTGCTAAGTCGGGATTTACTTTTGATTGGGTATAGACGACCATAGAAATACCTTGGATAAACCGAAAACCCGAAAGGGCGGTTTAGGTAAAAAGAAGGTAGTCCGACCAACCTTAGGTTGGTGCAAAATTGGACTTGAGGGATGTGAGTTTAAGTGAGAAAAGAAGAAGAGTGGCAACGTGAAAACCCAAAAGGGCGCCTTGGCAAGATGAGCGACACCGAGTGTAGGTTTCCCTTTAGGCGTTTTGGCGACATAAGAAGGGGAGTCATAAGGAGGTTATCCGGGTTAGCCACTCTTGGAGCGATAAGGATGGTAGTATCTCTTTTTCTCACATTTCCTCTCTTTTCTTCTTTCTTTCTTGGCTTTTCTCTTGTTTTCCATTATCTTTCTGCTTACTCATGCTTCCTGAGGCCTTTGAGTCTAGATTGATGTGATTTGGTTTTACTCGGGACGAGTAAAAGGTCTAAGTATGGGGGAGTTTGATAGGTGATGGAATCACTATCAATTAGGGTAGTTTTTTGAGTCTTTTTATTTTGCATTAGCGTCGGTTTATGCTACTAACTCCTTGGTCCAGAAGAAGAAGATCAAAAGAAGCTAAAGAAGGAGTTATAAGCACTTAGGAGTGAAGATCGACCACGAAGCAAAGCTTCTGTTGCGTTACCGCTCCTGCAGGTCCTTGCAGCCGCCCCTACGGTGACTTGGCTTGACGAGACGAAGACCAACTCCACTTTGCCTCCCACTGCGCCCTGCCTGTGCCTCGCCTTGGGAGCTGTAAGGTGAAGAGTCTGTGTCACCGCCCCTGCGTTGGCCTTAAGGCACCCCTGTGCCTTGACATCAGAAACGTCAGGAAGGCAAAAGATCAGACGTTGAAGTGCATTAAAGATCCGCCCCAGCGGAGTTGTGTAGCCGCCCCAGCGGTTCTTAATAAGATCAACCGATTATGCATAAACCGCTCCTGCGGTTCCTGAAGGCCGGCCTTGCGGTTTAACGCAGGAAGCTTTACTCCAGCTATTTACACCACCTTTATGGCATTTAAGGTTGTTGTTTTAGGCCGGCTATTTACTCCTAATTAAGTGTCTTTTGTAGTATAAATAGTCCATGGCTGATTGCTAGAAATATCCAAACTTTTCCCCACAAAATCCAATTTAGACTTGAGTTTTTCCATTGTAATGAGTTGCTAACTCCCTTGCTACATTGGGTTGGTTTCAAGCTGCTTTGTTACTTTGGTTGTAAGTTCTTTTTAATATAAGGTTTTATTCAGTAATGCTTTGTGTTTCCTTGATCTCTATTGTCTAATTGCATGTTAAATATTACTTGAGATTGATCACCTTAGGTTCGAAAGTGCATGTAAACAACTAGGATTAATAGGTTCCGGATTCGGGTCTTTAATCTAGTAGCAACTTTAAGTAATAACGGTTGTAATTACTTAAAGAAAAGGAACACAAATATAAAGATAAGTTTAGCGGTAATAATGTTCTCTTTATATCCCTTAGTCTTTGTTTGAATGCTAACTTGTTATTTGTTCTTGTAGGTTTACGGAACTTTAAAAAGTTAAGTTGCGTTGATGCCGGTTGGCTCAACACATATGTATGATCGAGACGGAGTATTACTTAAAACTTGTAAAAGGCTTGAACCAAAGTAGCAATTGCATGCTTAGAATCAACCTAGTGTAGATTCATCCATTATTGTCTTACTTGTCTCATTTATCGTCTTTATAAGTTTTTGTGCATCAATTCAACCAAACCCTCCTGGTGTCACTTGTCATTATAATCAATAATTGCATCTAAAACACCTTAACTCTCTTGGGTTCGACCCTTACTTAATCACTATACTTCTTCTTCGTGCTAAGTCGGAATTTACTTTTGATTGGGCATAGACAACCATAGAAATACCTTTGTTCAACGGCTTTCAAGACAAGATACGTCCATTATGAGTTTGTCGTGATGCCATCGGGCTCACAAATGCACCCGCCGTCTTCATGGAGATGATGAACGGCATCTTCATCGACTTCTTGGACCAGTTCGTTGTAGTGTTTATTGATGACATCTTAGTTTATTCCCGGAGTAGAGAGGAACATGCGGGACACCTGAGGATGGTCCTTTGAGTCCTACATGATAGAGAGCTTTAGGTGACCGACGGTATTTCTATGGTCGTCTATACCCAATCAAAAGTAAATCCCAACTTAGCACCAAAAACAAGTATAGTGATTAAGTAAGGGTTGAACCCAAGAGAGTTAAGGTATTTTAGATACAATTATCGATTATAGTGACAAGTAACAAAAGAGGGGGGTTTTGGTTGAATTGATGCACACAAAAACTTATGAAAACGATAAATGCGACAAGTAAGACAATGATGGATGAATCTACACTAGGTTGATTCTAAGCATGCAATTGCTACTTTGGTGAGTTCCTTTTACAAGTTTTAAAGTAATCTCCCGTCTCGATCATATATATGTGTTGAGCCAACCGCCATCAACACAACTTAACAGGTTAGAGTTCCGTAAACCTACAAGAACAAATAACAAGTTAGCTTTTAAACAGAGACTAAGGGATATAAAGAGAAGATTAAAACCGTTAAACTTATCTTTATATTTGTGTTCCTTTTCTTTAAGTAATTACAGCCCGTTATTACTCAAAGTTGCTACTAGATTAAAGACCCGAACCCGGAACCTATTAATCCTAGTTGTTTACATGCACTTTAGAACCTAAGGTGATCAATCTCAAGCAATAGTAAACATGCAATTAGACAATGGAGATCAAGGAAACACAGAGCATTACTGAATAAAAACTTATATTAAAAAGAACTTACAACCAAAGTAACAACGCAGTTTCAAACCAACCCAATGTAGCAAGGGAGTCAGCAACTCATTACAAAGGTAGCAAGACAATCTAAGTGGATAATTTATTTGGATAACAAGATGGATCATTCTAGAAATCAACCAAGGACTATTTATACTACAAAAGACACTAAATAGGAGTAAATGTCCGGCCTAAAACAGCCACCTTTAATGCCATAAAGGTGGTGTAAACAGCCGGAGTAAAGCTTCTAGCGATAAACTGCAGGGGCGGCCTTCAGGTCCGCATGGGCGCTGAAGGCAAAAACGCTTGATCTTCTTCATGGCCGCAGGGGAGGCTGGGTAATTCCGCTGGGGCGGATCTTCAATGCTCTTTAAACATCTGACCCTTCGACTTCCTGACGTTTTTGATGCCAAGCCACCGGGGCATCCCTATGTCAACGCAGGGGCGGTGACACAGCCTCTTCGTCTTCCAGCTCCCACGTTGAGGCGCAGGTAGGGGTGCAGTGGGAGGCACAGGGGAGCTGGTCTTCGTCTCTTCAGGGTAGGTCACTGTAGGGGCGCCAAGGAGTGGCACAGGGCGGTGACACACTTCATGGCCGGCGCTGGTCAAGGCGCATGGAGCGCTCCGGTGTAAGGCGTCACCCGCAGGGGTGGTGGCAAGGCTCCGCTGGGCCGGTGAGGCAATAGAAGCTTTGCTTCGTGATCGATCTTCACTCCTAAGTGCTTATAACTCCTTCCTTAGCTTCTTTTAGTCTTCTTCTTTTGGACCAAGGAGTTATTAGCATAAAATGACACAAATGCAATAAAAAGACTCTAAAAACTACCCTAAGTGATACTGATTCCATCACCTATGAAACTCCCTCATACTTAGACCTTTTACTCGTCCCGAGTAAAACAAATGACAACAACTAGACTCAAAGGCCTCATGAAGCATGGGTAAGCATGAAAAGACAATGAAAACTAGAGAAAAGCCAAGAAAGAAAGAAGGAAAAGAGAGGAAATGTGAGAAAAAAGGAGAAACTACCATCCTTATTGCTCGTTGTTGTCACCAAACGCCTGAAGGGAATCGTACACTCGTTGTCGCTCATTTTGCCAAGGCGCCCTATCGGGTTTTAACCTTGCCACTCTTCTTGTTTTGATGATCTCACTTTAGCTCACATCCCTCAAGTCCAATTTTGCACCAACCTAAGGTTGGTCGGACTACCTTCTTTTTGCCTAAACCGTACTTTCAGGTTTTCGGTTTATCCAAGGATTTTTTATGCTTCTTTTCATTCTCTTTGGCTTTTTTTTTTGTAAATTTCAATCTGAATTCAAAAAAATGCAGAACAAAACAAATAAAAAAATTCAATGAATTGTACTAGCAATGATAAGTCCCTCCCCCATACTTGAAGTACACTTTGTCCTCAAAGTGGAAATGAGGCAAAGATAAATGTGGGAGAAGGGAAGAGAAATGTACCCCTCAGTGGGGTGGTCCGGATGGACCACGAGGACCCTCCTCCGGTGGGTAAAGAAAATGGCGGAAGAAGTGCTCCTGCTGGCGGTGGAGCGTGTCGATGCGGCCCTCCTGAGCCTCCATCCTCTCTCTAAATGAAGTCTCATAGCTAGCTTGCCAAGCCAGCGGCTGAGTCTCCAACTGTTGCTGATGAGCCGTCTGCCAAACATCTTGACGGCGGTCAAAGTTAGTGGTCATGGAGGAGGCGAAGCTGGACTGCCACGCCTGCTGCTGCTCAAGCATGGGCTGTTGGTACTCGGTTTGCCATGCCTGGTGTTGTGTGGTCAAGGCTGCCATATGAGTTTGCAGACTCTCCATGGTCTGACTATTGTGTGCTGCCGTCGGCATCTCCTCATCAGTGGCGGGGCCCGGCTGGATCCTACTGCGTATCTCCCTACAATATCCTTTTGAGGCCGTCTTGGAGGAACCGGGTCAGCTGGTACATACAAATCTGAGAGCTCGTCTCCCAATGGAAGTTGTCGGGGGAGGTATGTGATGTGACTCCCATTTGCTAAAGAGAGCCAAAAACAATGCTCCCCGTCTCTCCTGAGGAGCATGCACCTCCTCAACATACCCTCCGTATAAAGTGGGGCCTCTAATCCGTCCTCCAAGGCAGAGAGACCCATCACCCGTGCAGCCAACAAGGAGATGATCCCTCCTCCCACAATATCTCGTGGTCATTCTTCCTAATCCGCTTCAAAGCGGTAAGGAAAAGGTATGGCCAATCCGGTACCCAGTCGTTCGTGGAGAGGCAGGCGTATAGCAGTGGAAGGTCCTTAAGAGCAACCTTATTTTCCTCCTTGTGTCCACAAAAGACACTAATAAATACCTTCGAGATGAGCCTCAAACAGGGGTGAGTGAATTTTTTGGAGTACTCCCCCTTGCATAAAATTCAAACCTGGTGGCGGCCTGCCAGAACTCCATCAAATCAGGTATCGGAATGGGTTCCCACCAATCGTCGGAAGCGGCTATAGTCACCCCTAATGCCTTCTGCAGCTGGGTGTAGTCCAATGTGTACTTTCTTTTGTTGAACTTGAATGTAAGTCCAACACATCTATGGTCCACCGTTTTCATTTTGAAGGTGGCAATGAACTGGCGGCTGAGCTCGGGGTATGTTGGGGCGGTCGTTATCAAAAAATCCCCTAGCCCAGCGTTGTTGAGAAGTTCTTGCATGCTCTCCAACATGACCAAATGTTCCAAAGTAGGAACGTCCAGAAATGGGGTTGCATACGCATACCAACTTTGTGCAATCCTATACCGCATCGTCTCGGCTTCTGCAAACTTATATTTCTTCTGATTCTCCATCTCTCGCAGTTTGAACAATCAAATGAATTAGAAATTTCAGAAAATTGAGTAAGAAACGAACCCTCTGTTGTGTTTTCCGCAGGGGCGGCTATAGTAGGCGCAGGGGCGGCACGACGCGGGGGCGGGGGCTTGCAGGCGCAGGGGCGGGCAAAGAGAAGAGGGCGATTTGGGAGTTCGGCGAAGGTGGTGGCGATGGGGTTGTTCCGTCGTCTTCCTTGCTGTTGCAGACGTCGCCGGAGGTCGGGCAATGGAAGTTGAGAATGAGTGGGTTGAGGTGGTTTTTGTGTGTGGTAGTGGAGAGGATTGGTGTCGCAAAGGGGGTGGTGACACTAGGTTGGCGGAGGCAGCGCAACAGCGTCTTGACAGAGCGGTGCGAGACCTTCCGGAGGGCGCAAGGGCGTGGGAGGCGAGGCGGCTAGGTTTCGAAGAATGAATGGAGAGGGAGTGAAGAGGGCTGTAGATGTAGGTTATTTTTGGGAAGTGTATTTTTTTTCTTTCCTTAACAAAACCGCAGGGGAGGCGTTTGTCAACGCGGGGGCGGTGACAAGGAAGAGGGAGTACGCAGCCTCAGTGCCGGGGGCGGAGCTGAGGATGTGTGTCAAGGGTGTCCGCTGCAGGGGCGGTGGCCAACGTGAGCAGGCGCTGGCCATGGATGTCACCGCAGGAGCGGAGACTCTGAGCCGCAGGGGCGGTTTTTTTGACAAAAACTCCTCTTCTTATTCCTTCGGGTTGCCTCCTGAGCAGCGCCTTTGTTTTACGTCGTTGGCTCGACGTAGGGACTCTTCCTCTGTGATTGAGCCTCTTCCAACATCACCTTTGTGTTTATAACCGTTTGAAAAGGTAATCCTCCGGAGGCCCTAGTTTCAATTCTTGTAATGGCGTCCGCCATTTGACCAACTTGTTTTTCAAGGTTCTTGATGCTAGATTCTGTTGTTTGGACATGAGTAGCAAAGTGTTTAATCAAAACCTGCAACAGATCTTCAATTGTTTGATACTTACCTTGACGGGGCTGCTGTTGTTGGTTTTGTTAATCCCTCCAACGAAAGTTATGTTGGTCACGCCAGTTTGGCATGAAATTTTGTGCATAGGGATCGTTCCTAGGCCTTTGCTGTTGTGGTTGTCCATAACCTATTGCGTTTACCTCAGCATCGTCATCCTGGACATGTGGATACATGTCCGTTGGATGATTTGGGTCACCACAAACTCCACAAGCTTTGAGTTGTTATGGGGTTCATAGAAGTGTTAGTCTCTTCACCATTTCCTTCAACTCCGCGAGCTCGGTTGAAATCTCGCTCTTCCCGGAACTCACAGCATGAACTCCTTTCTTAGTCCGGGTCCTTCCAAAGTTCCTAGTACCTTCCGCTAGTTCCTGTATCTTTTCCAAAGCAAGGTCAGGAGTAGAGTTAAGAATATTACCTCCGCAAGCCGCATCGACGATCCTCCTTTCATTGTCTAGCAAGCCATTGTACAAGTACAAGACTAGATCTTGAGTTGAATATCCGTGAAAAGGACAGCTGGATCGGAGGCGTGCAATCCTTTCGAAGTACTTGTAAAGAGTTTCATTTGCCTCTTGCTCGATGTTGCTTATAGCTTTCTTCAAACTATTGGACTTCTTGGCTGGAAAGTATTTCTCCAAAAACGCCTTGTGAAGGTTCTCTCAGGTGTTGATACTCCCGGATTGAAGGTGGTAATACCAATCATCCGCGGAATCTTTGAGTGTGAAGCCGAATGCCCTCATCTTGATTTGTTCTTCGGTAATGTTGGCCGGCCTAAAAAACTTATGGTAACGATAAATGCGACAAGTAAGACAATGATGGATGAATCTACACTAGGTTGAGCCAACCGGCATCAACACAACTTAACAGGGTAGTTTTCCGAAAACCTACAAGAACAAATAACAAGTTAGCTTTCAAACAAAGACTAAGGGATATAAAGAGAAGATTAAAACCGTTAAACTTATCTTTATATTTGTGCTCCTTTTTTATAAGTAATTACAACCCGTTATTACTCAAAGTTTCTACTAGATTAAAGACCCGAACCCGGAACCTATTAATCCTAGTTGTTTGCATGCACTTTAGAACCTAAGGTGATCAATCTCAAGCAATAGTAAACATGAAATTAGACAATGGAGATCAAGGAAACACAGAGCATTACTGAATAAAAACTTATACTAAAAAGAACTTACAACCAAAGTAACAACGCAGCTTCAAACCAACCCAATGTAGCAAGGGAGTTAGCAACTCATTACAAAGGTAGCAAGACAATCTAAGTGGATAATTTATTTGGATAACAAGATGGATCATTTTAGCAATCAACCAAGGACTATTTATACTACAAAAGACACTAAGTAGGAGTAAATGGCCGGCCTAAAACAGCCACCTTTAATGCCATAAAGGTGGTGTAAACAGCCGGAGTAAAGCTTCTGGTGTTAAACCGCAGGGGCGGCCTTCAAGTCCGCAGGGGCGGTGAAGATAAAAAAGCTTGATCTTCTTCATGGCCGTAGGGGCGGCTGGGTAATTCCGTTTGGCGGATCTTCAATGCTCTTCAAACGTCTGACCCTTTGACTTCCTGATGTTTCTGATGCCAAGCCGCCGGGGCGTCCCTATGTCAACGCAGGGGCAGTGACACAACCTCTTCGTCTTCCAGCTCCCAGGTTGAGGCGCAGGCAGGGGCGCAGTGGGAGGCGCAGGGGAGCTAGTCTTTGTCTCTTCAGGGCAGGTCACCGCAGGGGCGCCAAGGAGTGGCGCAGGGGCGGTGACACACTCCGTTGCCGGCGCTGGTTAAGGCACAGGGAGTGCTCCGGTGTAAGGAGTCACCCGCATGGGCGGTGGCAAGGCTCCGTTGGGGCGGTGAGGCAACAAAAGCTTTTTTTCGTGATCGATCTTCACTCCTAAGTGCTTATAACTCCTTCCTTTGCTTCTTTTAGTCTTCTTCTTCTGGACCAAGGAGTTAGTAGCATAAACCGACATAAATGCAATAAAAAGACTCTAAAAACTACCCTAAATGATAGTGATTCCATTACCTATCATTAGGCTAAGCTCTCTAAGTGTGAGTTTTGGATGCCCAAAATGGCATTCCTTGGGCACATAGTTTCCGCCGAGGGTGTCATGATTGACTTCGCGAAGATGGAGTCCGTTTCTTCATGGCCGCCTCCTAGGACGGGCAAGGAGGTACTCAATTTCTTGGGTTTGGCGGGTTACTACCGCCAGTTTGTTGAGGGCTTCTCTGTGATTGTCGGGCCACTCACTTCCTTGTTGAGGAAGTCTACTAGGCTCGTCTAGTCCGAGCCAGGCTAAAGAAACTTCGAGTAGTTGGAGAGGAGGTTGACCTCCGCTCCCGTTTTAGCACAGCCGGAGGGCGTCGGTTATTTTGTTGTAACACCCCGAATCCGTAGGATATCAGAATGCTACAGGCGAGACCTCACAATTCCCGACCCTTAGCTTGAAAAAAAGCTCACTGGACCTTTCCAACATGACACAAATTAAGGCAAAAACTCAAACCGTTTGTAATGTCTGCGAGAACAAAAAAGTAGAGATAAAAGGTGGAAACTCAATTGAGTCCTCAAAACGAAACAACAACGATAAAGAGATCATAAATAGGACAACATAAATATCCAACAACACAAAGGAAACCAAAAACGTCCCTGTCCTAAAATGTACGGAGAACCCCCGGTTGTCCACTCCTCCACCTCACTCGGCGGCATCCCTAACCTACGAGGCATCTACACAAACGGTTTAAAACCGTTAGCTCACATTCTAGGCATTATATAGATAATATGGCACAAACACACACATAAGAACATATAACATACAACGTGCTCATATACATACACATCCGATTCCTATCCTCTTTTTAAATTATTCCATTACTAGTTCCATTTGTTTAAAGTGTGCCACAAGAGTCTTATAACTCTCGCCTCTGTCCCCGTGTAACCAACAAGAGTGATGCGGAGCTCAACCCGTATACCATGTGGAGTGGCGAAGAAGCCCGCCCGTATACCATGTATGGCCTGGTCGTAGAGAACCTCCTAGTCTCCCTCAGAAGCTGGGCAATGATGTCACCGCCCGTTAATAATAGTAAACAAACGGCCAACAATATATATAACCAAGTTGTCCTAACTCGGTTTGATGATCAAAAGTAATAAAACACACACCACCATCATGTATCCAAATAATGCATAAAAGCGGCTAAGTAAGCCCGAGGACTGACCTCGTCTCAAACCTAACAAAAACAAACAATCTCAACTTTCCGTATGAGAATAACCAAGGCCTGATCACAACGAGGTACACATCAAAATCGATCTCATAACTCAACTCAAAGACTCTCCAAGTCTAGCAACCGAGCATAAGGTTGAAAAATGAGTAAGCTAGGTGACCGAAGGTATTTCTATGGTCGTCTATACCCAATTAAAAGTAAATCCCGACTTAGCACTAAGAACATGTATAGTGATTAAGTAAGGGTCGAACCCAAGAGAGTTAAGGTACTTTAGATGCAATTATCAATTATAATGACAACTGACACAAAGGGGGGGGGGGGTTTTGGTTGATTTGATGCACAAAAACTTATAAAAACGATAAATGCGACAAGTAAGACAATAATGGATGAATCTACACTAGGTTGATTCTAAACATGCAATTGCTACTTTGGTGCGTTCCTTTTACAAGTTTTTAAGTAATAACCCGTCTCGATCATACATATGTGTTGAGCCAACCGGCATCAACACAACTTAGCTTATTAAAGTTCCGTAAACCTACAAGAACAAATAACAAGTTAGCATTGAAACAAAGACTAAGGGATATAAAGAGAAGATTAAAACCGTTAAACTTATCTTTATATTTGTGTTCCTTTTCTTTAATTAATTACAACCCGTTATTACTTAAAGTTGCTACTAGATTAAAGACCCGAACCCGGAACCTGTTAATCCTACTTGTTTACATGCACTTTAGAACCTAAGGTGATTAATCTCAAGTAATAGTTAACATGCAATTAGACAATAGAGATCAAGGAAACACAAAGCATTACTGAATAAAAACTTATATTAAAAGAATTTACAACCAAAGTAACAAAGCAACTTCAAACCAACCTAATGTAGCAAGGGAGTTAGCAACTCATTACAATGGAAAAACTCAAGTCTAAAATGGATTTTGTGGGGAAAAGTATGGATGATTCTAGCAATCAGCCATGGACTATTTATACTACAAAAGACACTTAATTAGGAGTTAATAGCCGGCCTAAAACTGCAACCTTAAATGCCATAAAGGTGGTGTAAACAGCCAAAGTAAAGCTTCTGGCGTTAAACCGCAGAGGCGGCATTCAGGAACCGTAGGGGCGGTTTACGCAGAATCGGTTGATCTTCTTCAGAACCACTGGGGTGGCTACACAACTCCGCTAGGGCGGATCTTTAATGCTCTTCAACGTCTGACCTTTCGACTTCCCGTCGGGGCGTCCCTATGTCGACGCAAGGGCGTCCCTATGTTGACGCAGGGGTGTCGACATAGCCTCTTCGTCTTCCAGCTCCTAGGTTGGGGCGCAAGCAGGGGCGCAGTGTGAGACGCAGGGGAGCTGGTCTTCATATCTTCAGAGCAGGTCACCGCAAAGGCGCCAAGGAGTGGCGTAGGGGCGGTGACACACTTCATGGCCGACGCTGGTGAAGGCGCAGGGAGTGTTTTAGTGGAAACGTTATCCGCAGGGGCGGCTGCAAGGACCCGCAGGGGGGGTGAGGCAACAGAGGCTTTGCTTCGTGATCGATCTTCACTCCTAAGTGCTTGTAACTCCTTCTTTAGCTTCTTTTGATCTTCTTCTTCTGGAACAAGGAGTTAGTAGCATAAACCAGCACTAATGCAATAAAAAGACTCTAAAAACTACCCTAATTGAAAGTGATTTCATCACCTATCAAACTCCCCCATACTTAGACCTTTTACTCGTCCCGAGTAAAAACAAATGTCATCAACTAGACTCAAAGGCCTCAGGAAGCATGAGTAAGCAGAAAGATAATGGAAAACAAGAGAAAAGCCAAGAAAGAAAGAAGGAAAAGAGTGGAAATGTGGGAAAAAGATATACTACCATCCTTATCGCTCCAAGAGTGGCCTACCCGGACAACCTCCTTATGACTCCCCTTCTTATGTCACCTAAACGCCGGAAGGGAAACCTACACTCGGTGTCGCTCATCTTCCCAAGGCGCCCTTTCGGGTTTTCACCTTGCCACTCTTCTTCTTTTCTCACTTAAACTCACATCCCTCAAGTCCACTTTTGCATCAACCTAAGGTTGGTCGGACTACCTTCTTTTTACCTGAACCACCCTTTCGGGCTTTCGGTTTATCCAAGGATTTTCATGCCTTTTTTCACTTCTTTGGCTTTATCTTTTTTTTTTAATGAAACTGAATTCAACAATGCAAAATCAAATTCCAAAAACAACTCAATAAACTGTACAAGCAATGATATATCCCTCCCCCATGCTTCAAATACACTTTGTCCTCAAAGTGAAAATGAGTCAAAGATAAATGTGGGAGAAGGTAAAGAAATGTACCCCTCACTGGGGTGGTCCGGATGGACCACCTGGACCCTCCTCTGGTGGGTAAGGGAAGTGGTGGAAGAAATGCTCCTGGTGCTGGTAGATGTCATCAATGCGGTCCTATTGGGCAGACATCCGACGACCAAAAGAGGCCTCAAAACTGGCCTGCCAAGCAAGCTGCTGAGCCTCCAGCTGCTGCTGCTGGGCTGCCTGCTAGGCCTCCTGCCTTTGGTCGAAGTGTGAGGTCATGGAGGTGGCAAAAGTGTCCTGCCAGCTCTACAGCTGCTCCAGCATAGTCCGTTGGTAATCGGACTGCCATGCCCGATGTTGGGTCGTCATAGCCGCCATCTGAGCCTGAAAGCTCGCAAGGGCTGGGTCCTCCTCTGGTGCCGCTGTGGGCATCTCCTCGTCATCTGGGATGGGCAAGTGCTCCTCCTGATGGGCACGGCTGGAGCTGGCGGCATGCCTCTCCACAACGGCCACTAGTGGACTCCTCGGCATGAAAGGATCTGCCGGTATATAGAGCTCGGAGAGCTCACCTCCTAGTGGTAAAGGTCGGGGGAGGTAGGTGAGGTGGCTCCCATTTGCAAGGGAGATCCAAAACGGGTTCTCCCCGTCCCGCCGGAGGAGCTTGCACCTCCTAAGCATCCCCTCAATATAGAAGGGAGCCGCCATCCCATCCTCTAACTCGGATAGGTCCATCACTTGTGAGGCGATCAAAGAGATCACCCCACCGCCGACAATATCCCTCGGGTCATTTCTCCTAATCCGCTTCAAAGCGGCGAGGAAGAGAGAGGGCCAATCCATCAGCTTCTCGCTATGTGGAAGGCAGAAGTAGAGTAGTGGGAGGTCCTTGAGAGAGACCTTGTTTTCTTCTTTGTGTCCATAGAAGATACTCATGAGGATCTTTGAAATCAACCTCAAGCTGGGGTGAGTGAGTTTGTTGGAGCACTCACCCCCAGCATGGAATTCCGACCCGGTAGCTGCTTGTCAAAACTCACATAGGTCCGGGGCCGGGACTGGATCCCACCAGTTCTCAGAGGCGTTTAGAGTCACCCCAAAAGCCTCCCGTAAATCGTTATAGTCAAGAGTGTACTTCACCTTGTTGAACTTGAAGGTGAGGTCGGTACTCTTCTGAAGGTGGAGATAAACTGTGTGCTGAGCTCTGGATATGTCGGAGCACTCTTCTGGAGGAAGTCTCCGAGCCTAGTTTCTCCAAAGTCGGGATATGTAGAAATCCAGTTGCATACACAACTCGATCCTGCACAATCCTATATCGGTCCTTCTTTGTTTCCGTCATCTTGTATTTCCTTGGGGCTTCCATTCTTGAAAGAATTTGAAGCAAAGGATTAGCAAATGTTGAAATGAGGAAAGAAAACGACCTTTCTGTTGTGATTTCCGCAGGGGCAACTGTGCAGCCGCAGGGGCGGTGAGGCGCAGGGGCAGATGCTTGCAGCCGCAGGTGCGGGAGAACTGCAGAAGGCGATTTTTCGAATGCTTCGAAGGTGGTGGCATCTTGGAGTGGCTCCGGTGGTGATTTTTGGTGCAGGCGACGTTGAAGGTGGCGTAGGGGTGGAGAATCGTTGCAATGGAAGGGAGGTGGCGTTTGGCATGAGGGCAGGTGGCGCAACGACATTGGAGGTGTGTGTCCTTGGTGTTTGTGGCGCAGGGGCGTCGGAGAGGCTGGTTGGGAGGTTTCTCTGAGGGCGCAGGGGCGTCGGAGAGCGTGGTAGGTATAGGCATTTTTCTTTTTTTCTTTTCTAGGTAAACCCACAGTGGCGGGGGTTTGACACCGCAAGGGCGGCGACAAGGGAGAGGGGCACGCAGGCCCAACGCCGGGGGCAGCGCTGGAATTTGTGTCAAGGGTGGCCGACGCAGGGGCCTGGGGTTGTCACGCGGGGTTGGTGACAGGCGTGTTACAGGCACATGCCCAGTTCCAGGGGCGGCGCTAGCCAGAGTGTCACCGTAGGGGTGGGAAACAAAACCGCAGGGGCGGTTTCCTTGACAGAAGCACCTATTTTTATTCCTTCGGGTTGCCTCCCTAGAAGCGCCTTTGTTTTACGTCGTTGGCTTGACGTAAGATCTCTACTTCTCTGACTGTGCCTCCTCTAGCACCACCTCGTCAATCGGATCGTTCTTGACCCCTTCAAGGTAAAGCTTTAGCCTTTATCCGTTCACCTTAAACACCTTGTGCGTTTGGGGGTCATAGAGATCCACAGCCCCGTGAGGGTATACTTCGGCTACTATGAACGACCCTGTCCATCTTGAACGCAGCTTACCTGAAAACAGTTTCAAACAGGATTGAAAGAGAAGTACCTTATTACCTACCTTGAAGTCCTTCCGGAGGATGTTCCGGTCATGCCATGATTTGGTCTTTTCTTTGTATGTGGTAGCACGATCATAAGTGTCTACCTTTTTTTCCTCCAACTCTTGCAATTGGAGCTTCCGGAATTCTCCCACTTCTTCTATGTTCATGTTGCACTTTTTTACCGCCCACCAAGCTTTGTGCTCTAGTTCCACCGGGAGGTGGCACGCTTTCCCAAACACGACCCTAAAAGGAGACATTCCGATGGGAGTTTTGTAGGCTGTCCGATATGCCCATAGAGCGTCATTTAGCCTTGCACTCCAATCACTCCGCCCGGGAGAAACCGTCTTTTCAAGGATGGTCTTTATTTCACGGTTGGATACCTCAGCTTGGCCGTTTATTTTAGGATGATAAGCTGTTGATACTCGTTGGTGAACATGGTACTCCTTAAGGAGAGACGTGATCGTCTTATTGCAGAAATGGGTATTCCTATCACTGATTAAGGCTTTCGGAATTCCAAATCTAGCAAAGATATTTTCCTTAAGAAATGCTGCAACCACTTTTGAATCATCAGTTTTAGTGGCCTTTGCTTCCACCCACTTGGAAACATAGTCCACCGCAAGCAAAATATATGTGTTCCCGAATGACGTAGGAAATGGCCCCATGAAATCAATTCCCCAAACGTCAAATATTTCACAAAATATAAGAGAGGATTGGGGCATTTCATGTCTCCTTGAAAGATTTCCCAACCTTTTGCATCTATCACACACTTTACAAAATGCAAAAGTGTCTCGAAAAATGTGTGGCCAAAAGAAACCAGCATCCAAAACTTTTCTTTCAGTTTTGTTCGCCCCAAAGTGCCCCCCACATGCTTCAGAATGACATAAAGTTAGGACGGATTTTACCTCATTGTCCGGAATGCAACGCCGGATCACTTGGTCACTACAATACTTCCAAAGGTAAGGATCGTCCCAAACGTAGTATCGAGCTTCAACTTTTACTTTCTCTCGTTGTGCCTTGGTAAAGTCTGGAGGATACTCCTTCTTGACAATGAAATTCACAATGTCAGCAAACCAAGGCTTAAAAGATTGAAGCTTAAGACAAACCTTTGTCGACAACTCTATAGTGGCGCCTAGACGGGGCCTAGGGGCGGCTGGCCGTAGGGGCGGCTGGTGTGAGGCGCGGGGGCGGTTACACAACAAAGAGATGTGTAGAATGTATCGTCTGGAAAGCTTCCGGCTATCTCTCTTTCTTTTCCTGGTTCTTCCTCCCCTTGTACTAGTCTGCTCAAATGATCTCCCACCAGGTTCTCAGCTCCCTTTTTGTCCCTTATCTCTAGGTTAAATTCGCTTAGAAGAAGCACCCAATAGATTAATTGTGGCTTCGCCTCCTTCTTTTCCATGAGGTACCTAAGGGCTGCATGGTCAGTGAAAATAATTACCTTTACCCCAAGTAAGTATTGCCTGAACTTCTCAAGGGCAAAAACTACCGCCAACATCTCCTTCTCGGTGGTAGAGTACTTCCTTTGTGCTCCATTGAGTGTCATAGACGCATAATGGATCACATGGGATGTCCGTCCGTCTTTTTGTCCTAAGACAGCTTCGACGGCGTAGTCACTGGCGTCACACATGATTTCAAAAGGTTGGTCCCAATCCGGAGAACGGATGATCGGTGCGGTGGTGAGACATGCCTTCAAAGTGTCGAAAGCCTTCTTGCAATCCTCATCCACTATGAAGGTGACATCTTTCTTGAGCAATTCACACCGGGGTGCTGAGATCTTTGAGAAGTCTTTGACGAACCGTCGGTAGAAACCTGCTTGACCAAGAAAAGATCGGATTTCCCGAACATTAGTAGGATAAGGTAAATTTTGAATAACATCAACCTTTCCCTTATCTACCTATATCCCTTTTGAGGATATTACATGTCCTAGAAATTCCTTTTTTGACCATGAAATAACATTTTTCCAAATTAAGAACTAATTTGGTTTCAACACATTTTTCAAGAACAAGTTTTAAATGCCCTAAAGATGCATCAAAACTGTCTCCATGGACTGTAAAATCATCCATGAAGACTTCAATGAAGTTTTCTATGTATTCGGAGAAAATACTTATCCTGCACCGTTGGAAAGTGCCTGGTGCGTTGCAAAGTCCAAATGGCGTTCTGCGATATGTGAAAGTGTCAAATGGGCAAGTGAACGTTGTCTTCTCTTGATCTTCTAGTGCGATGGCTATTTGGAAATAGCCCGAATATCCATCCATGAAACAGTAGTATTGATGGCCTGCAAGATGTTCCAATATTTGATCAATAAAAGGTAATGGGAAATGGTCTTTTTGTGTTACCTTATTGAGCTTGCGGTAGTCAATGCAAACTCTCCATCCGGTTTGTGTTTTGCTTGGGACCATCTCTCCATGTTGATTTTCCACCAAGGTGATGCCTCCCTTCTTTGGAAACAGTTGGGTTGGACTAACCCAAGTGCTATCCGAGATAGGAAAGACCATGTCCGCTTGGAGGAGTTTCAACACTTCCTTTTTGACCACATCCATCATTGGTGGGTTCAACCTCCTTTGAGGTTGCCTAGAGGGCTTGGCTTCGTCCTCAAGTAAAATCCTATGCATGAAAGTGGAAAGACTTATCCCTTTTATGTCCGCAATAGTCCATCCAAGGGCCGTCTTGTGCTCCTTTAGTACGTGTACCAACTTATCTTCTTGTCCGGTGGTCAACGTGTTGGAGATAATCACCGGCAAGGTATTGTGTGCTCCAAGGAAAACATACTTGAGGTGTGACAGAAGGTCCTTCAATTCTATTTCCGGTGCCTGCACTATGGACGGAACAAGCTTCTCGCTTGGGGTTAGTAAATTGGGCCCAATGACAAAATTGGAGATAGGTAGCCTTTTATGCCCATCTAATTGGGCTAGGACCTCTTTCATGCTAGATGTTAACACATAATCTGATTTGAAACCATCAATGTCATGCTCAATCACATTTCTCAATTCATCCACGTCAGAGTTATCAAAAACATCTTGCACAAAAGGTTCAACAATGTCAATAGTACATAGAGAATGATCATCGCTAGGAAATTTCGTTGCATCATAAATGTCAAATTTCACTACTTCTCCATCAAACTCCATGGTTAATTTACCACTAACATAATCAATTTTAGTCCTAGCCGTTTTCAGAAACGGCCTACCTAACAGAATGGGTGCAGCATGCGAGTCATTTTCCATATCCATTACAAAGAAATCAGCAGGAAAAATTAGGTTGTCTACCATCACTAATACATCTTCAATTTTCCATATCCATTACAAACATTCCCCTCAGTGGGGTGGTCCGGATGGACCACCTAGACCTTCCTCTGGTGGGTAAGGGAAGTGGCGAAAGAAATGCTCCTAGCGCTGGTAGATGTCATCAATGCGGTCCTGTTGGGCAGACATCTGGCGACCAAAAGAGGCCTCAAAACTGGCCTTCCAAGCCAGCTGTTGCTGCTGGGCTGCTTGCCAAGCCTCCTGCCTTTGGTCGAAGTGTAAGGTCATGGAGGTTGCAAAGGCGTTTAGCCAGCTCTGCTGCTGCTCCAGCATAGTCCGTTGGTAATCGGCCTGTCATGCCCGGTGTTGGGTCGTCATAGCTGCCATCTGAGCTTGAAGGCTCGCAAGGGCCGGGTCCTCCTCTGGTGCCTTTGTGGGCATCTCCTCGTCATCTGGGATGGGCAGGTGCTCCTCCTGATGGGCCCGGCTTGAGTTGGCGGCATGCCTCTCCACAATGGCCACTAGTGGCCTCCTCGGCACGAAAGGATCTTCCGGTATGTAGAGCTCGGAGAGTTCACCTCCTAGTGGTAAAGATCGGGGGAGGTAGGTGAGGTGGCTCCCATCTGCAAGGGAGATCCAAAATAGGTTCTCCCCGTCCCGCCGGAGACGCTTGCACCTCCTAATCATCCCCTCAGTGTAAAGGGGAGCCGCCATCCCATCCTCTAACTCAGACAGGTCCATCACTTGTGAGGCGATCAAAGAGATCACCCTACCACTGACAATATCCCTCGGCTCATTCCTCCTAATCCGCTTCAAAGCGGCGAGGAAGAGAGAGGGCCAATCCATCAGCTTCTCGCTTTGTGGAAGGCAGGAGTGGAGCAGTGGGAGGTCCTTAAGAGCGACCTTGTTTTCTTCTTTGTGTCCACAGAAGACACTCATCAGGATCTTTGAAATCAACCTCAAGCTGGGGTGAGTTAGTTTGTTGGAGTACTCACCCCCACAATGGAATTCCGACCCTGTAGCTGTTTGCCAAAACTCACATAGGTCCGGGGCCGGGACTGGATCCCACCAGTTGTTAGAGGGGTTTTGAGTGTACTTCACCTTGTTGAACTTGAAGGTGAGGCCTGTACACACGTGGTCTTCCTTCTGCATTGTGAAGGTGGAGATAAACTGTTTGTTGAGCTCCGGATATTTCGGAGCAATCTTCTGGAGAAAGTCTCCGAGCCCAGCATTCGCCAAAAATGTTTGCATGCTCTCTAGCATGCCCAGTTTCTCCAAAGTCGAGATATGTAGAAATCGAGTTGCATACACAACTCGATCTTGCACAATCCTATATCGATCCTTCTCTGTTTCCATCATCTTGTATTTCCTTGGGGCTTCCATTCTTGAAAGAATTTGAAGCAAAGGATTAGCAAATGTTTAAATGAGGAAAAGGAAACGACCTTTCTGTTGTGATTTCCGCAGGGGCGGATGTGCAGGAGCAGCGGCGGTGAGGCGCAGAAGCGGATGCTTGCAGCCGTAGGTGCGGGAGAACTGTAGAAAGCAATTTTTTGAATGCTTCGAAGGTGGTGGCGTCTTGGAGTGGCTCCGGTGGTGGTTTTTGGTGCAGGCGACGTTGAAGGTGGCGCAGGAGTGGAGAATCGTTGCAATGGAAGGGAGGTGGCGTTTGGCAAGAGGGCAGGTGGCACAAGGGCGTTGGAGGTGTGCGTCCTTGGTGTTGGTGGCGCAGGAGCGTCGGAGAGGGTGGTTGGGAGGTTTCTCTGAGGGCGTAGGGGCGTTCGCATATTTGAGAGAGAAGGTGCGAGTGGTTGTGTTTGGTGAGGAGGGTTGGTGGGTCGTGCGTGGTAGGTATAGGCATTTTTCTTTTTTTTTCTTTTTTGGGTAAACCCGCAGGGGCGGGGGTTTGACACCGCAGGGGCGGCGACAAGGGAGAGGGGCACGCAGGCCCAACGCCGGGGGCGGCGCTGGAATTTGTGTCAAGGGTGGCCGCCACAAGGGCGTGGGGTTGTCACCTCGGGGGCGGTGACAGGCGTGTTGCAGGCGCAGGCCCAGCGCCGGGGGTGGCGCAAGCCTGAGTGTCACCGCAGGGGCGGGAAACAAAACCACAGGAGCGGTTTCCTTGACCTAAGCTCCTCTTTTTATTCCTTAAGGTTGCCTCCCGAGAAGTGCCTTTGTTTTACGTCATTGGCTCGACGTAAGAACTCTACTTCTCTGACTGTGCCTCCTCTAGCACCACCTCGTCAGTCGGATCGTTCTTGACCCCTTCAAGGTAAAGCTTTAGCCTTTGTCTAGTTCACCGTAAACACCTTGTGCTTTTGGGGGTCATAGAGATCCACATCCCCGTGAGGGTATACTTCTGCTACTATGAACGGCCCTGTCCATCTTGAACGCAACTTAAGTGCAAAGAGTTTCAAACGGGATTGAAAAAGAAGTACCTTATTACCTACCTTGAAGTCCTTCCGGAGGATGTTCCGGTCATGCCATGCTTTGGTCTTTTCTTTGTATGTGGTAGCATGATCATATGCGTCTAGCGTTTTTTCCTCCAACTCTTGCAATTGGAGCTTCCGGAATTCTCCCACTTCTTCTATGTTCATGTTGCACTTCTTTACCGCCCACCAAGCTTTGTGCTCTAGTTCCACCGGGAGGTGGCATGCTTTCCCAAACACGACCCTAAAAGGGGATATTCCAATGGGAGTTTTGTAGGCTGTCCGATATTCCCATAGAGCGTCATTTAGCCTTGCACTCCAATCCTTCCGCCTAGGAAAAACCGTCTTTTCAAGGATGGTCATTATTCCCCGGTTGGATACCTCAGCTTGTCCGTTTGTTTTAGGATGATAAGTTGTTGAT
Organism: Fagopyrum esculentum; assembly: GCA_033239045.1. Classification (NCBI taxonomy): domain Eukaryota; kingdom Viridiplantae; phylum Streptophyta; class Magnoliopsida; order Caryophyllales; family Polygonaceae; genus Fagopyrum; species Fagopyrum esculentum. Next base: position 107,530,971 of record BSUD01000005.1, read on the forward strand.
ACTCGTTGGTGAACATGGTACTTCTTAAGGAGAGACGTGATCGTCTTGTTGTAGAAATGGGTATCCCTATCACTGATTAAGGCTTTCGGAATTCCAAATCTAGCAAAGATATTATCCTTAAGAAATGCTGCAACCACTTTTGAATCATCAGTTTTAGTGGCCTTTGCTTCCACCCACTTGGAAACATAGTCCACCGCAAGCAAAATATATGTGTTCCCGAATGACGTGGGAAATGGCCCCATGAAATCAATTCCCCAAACGTCAAATATTTCACAAAATATAAGAGAGGATCGGTGCATTTCATGTCTCCTTGAAAGATTTCCCACCCTTTGGCATCTATCACACACTTTACAAAATGCAAAAGCGTCTCAAAAAATGTGTGGCCAAAAGAAACCGGCATCCAAAACTTTTCTTGCAGTTTTTTTCGCCCCAAAGTGCCCCCCACATGCTTCAGAATGACAGAAAGTTAGGACGGATTGTACCTCATCGTCCGGAATGCAATGCCGGATCACTTGGTCACTACAAGTGATCCGGATTCATTCCTTTGAATTTAATTAGAATATAGCGTTTTCTAGATTCCTAATTTAATTAATTAATCTTTAATTAATTAATTAAATTTCATCAGAAAAACGTTTTGCCCGCAGGCAATTTCTCAACCCAACTATCATTAGATCTCATCAAATAAATATCCCATAATCACCAGAATAATGTAACAAGCATAATGGAATTTCCAATTTTCCATTTTGACAAGCCTACGGTCAATTTAGGCCAAATCACAATACGGAAAACGAATAAATTCATAACTTATTCGTTACTAACCCGATTGACGATCTGAAAGAAGATTCGGAATCACAACGACGCTGCCTACGCTCGGACACCTTCAAATCCACCGGAACTTGGACAGAACCACCAGCCAAACAACTAATATTCTCGACCGGCCCTTTATGTGCTCGGAAAAACACAAACTCGATACCGATATGAAGAGGATGAAGAGAGTAATCCGAAAACTCAAAAGGATTTGAAATCGGATTAGAAACGGAGAGTAGATCTGAGTTTGAAGGTTGAGAGAAATCAGAGCTTTTACGAGGAAACGTGATAGGAAATGAATTACTAAAAGAATTTCCGCTATTTATAGCAAAAACGATAATTATCCTTTTAACAAAGTCGATAATTATTCTTTTACCAATCCAAAGGCGGTTTGAGCCCCTTCTCCAAACTTCTCGAAATTGGAATAATAAATCTGATATGTTATGTGGATAATTATGCCGCAACTTACTCTGAAAACGTGTATTCCTAAGCCATTTCTTAGCCACTGAGAAACGAAATAGCGATTCTTTTGGTCATTTTGTCTTTCCATGTTATTTCATATCTACAACATATCCGATGTCCTGATCATTTCAAATAACTGCAGTTTTATTAATAGAGGCTCCCAATTGCTCCAAATAATACGAGAGGGTAAAAATTATTCCCCGGAGGAAAAAGTGAAAATTTCCCCATAAGTCCAAAGTTACGTCAGGATCATGACGGTGGAATTCATACTCGTCATCTACACACTATTCGCAGTTTATGGGTCAATTGATATCGATGATTAACTTAATCACCCTTAAACATACTTTATTAGGATTCGAAAATCCAAACTTTTACATCACACACCCCTTAAGAAAAAGTTTCGTCCCGAAAAGTTTAGTACATAGCTCATCAGAAGACTGAATCTATCAGTCACAAAATTAACCTATCTTTTCATTTCATGCAAGCATAAATTATTACCATGTTAGCACGGGTCATCAAGCTCACACTAGCGAAGTCTATCACTTCCTATTTTAGCAAACACAAATCAATTCACACACACATAAATCACATCAACATAGAACCATATAGGCATATTAGTTAGTGGAAAAAGTTAGGTACTAATTCATACCTCTATCTCAATCACCGATCAAAGAACTAAACACTTTTGGATAATTTCTTTCCATGTGTTCAACTGTTTCCCATGTAGCCTCTTCCATTCCCCTTCAGGACCACTGGATCTTCACTAATGGAATCTCTTTATTCCTTAACTTCTTCATCTTTCTGTCTAACATGGCCATAGGAAACTCGGCATAGGTCTGATCAGGCTCTATCTCGATAGCATCATAGTTGAGTACATGGCTCGGATCTATTTGATACTGTCTTAGTTGTGATACATGAAACACTAGATGTACTCCATCCATTGTTGGCGGTAATGCTAAACGATAAGCCACTTTACCAACTTTTTTCAAAATCTCAAACGGTCCAATATACCGAGGACTTAACTTCCCCTTGATACCAAACCATTTGACTCCACGAGTCGGTGAAACTTTCAGCCAAACATGTGTCCCTATTTCAAACTCTAGCGGACGTCGGCGCTTATCAACATACGATTTTTGTCTACTCTGTGCAGCCAACATCCTTTCTCAAATCAAAGCAACTTTTTCAATATCACTTTTAACTTTGTCTGGAGCCCTATCAAAGACATCGGTAGGCTCATCCCAACATAATGGGGTTGGACATTTCCTTCCGTATAGTGCTTCATATGGTGCCATCCCAATGGATGCATGCCAACTGTTTTTGTAGGTGAACTCGACCAACTGTAATTGATCTGGCCATATCGGTCCCCAATCAAGCAAACATGACCTCAAAAAGTCTTCTAAAGTCTGAATAGTCCGTTCGGACTAACCATCTGACTGTAGATGAGACGCTGTTGTAAAATTCAGCTTGGTTCCCATTACTGTTTGCACCTGGCTCCAGAATCGGGAAGTAAATCGTCCATCTCTGTCTGAAACTATAGTCCTATGAACTCCATGTAATCTAACTATCTGATTCACAAATTCCTCTGCTAATTGTTCACAACCCAAGTTTCCCTGATAGGAATAATTCTTGCAGTCTTTGTTAATCGATCAACCACCACCCATATGGAGTCATAACCCTTGCTACTACATAGACTGGTTACAAAATTCATGGAGATGTGTTCCCATTTCCACTCCGGTATCTCCAATGATTGGAGTTTTCCTCCTGGTCTTTGGTGTTCAATCTTAACTTGTTGACATGTTTGACACCGTGACACAAACTCAGCAATATCTTTCTTCATACCTTGCCACCAGAAGTAAGGTTTAATATCCCGATACATCTTGTTCAATCCTTGATGTATGGAATATGGTGTTGCATGGTGATGTGTTCCCATTTCCACTCCTGGTCTTTGGTGTTCAATCTCTTCATCTTGAGGAACACATACCCTTCCCTGATATATCATTATACTGTCGGTATCGATATGGAAATTTGAAGATTCACCACTTTCGATCACTGACCTTGTCTTGGTTAAATTAGGACAACTTACTTGTTTTTGTTGAATTTCTTTCAACCAATCGGGCACTATCTCCAACGTACATAGATACCCTTGGTCTATCTGAACCCATATTTCAATGCCACTACAAATCAGATCTTTTTCTATTTCAACTTGTACAGTTAATCGAGCAATCGCTTTTTCTTGAGCCGACTTCCTACTCAAAGCATTAGCCACCACATTAGCTTTACCGGGATGATGTAGTATCTCTAAGTCATAAAACTTTAACAACTCCAACCACCTTCTTTGTCTCATATTCAACTCTTTTTGAGTGAAAATTTACTTTAGGCTCTTGTGATCTGTCATGATCTTGCACGTTGTCCCAAATAGATAATGCCGCCAAATCTTAAGTGCATGAACTACTACTGCTAACTCCAAGTCATGTGTAGGGTAGTTCTGCTCATATTGTCTCAGTTGTCTTGATGCATAGGCGATGACTGTTTCATTTTGCATCAAGACGCATCCCAAGCCCATTTTAGATGCATCATTGTAATTAATGAACCCTAGTGTTCCATTTGGCTGAGCTAACACAGGTTCAGTAGTCAACCTCTTCTTTATCTCTTTAAAGCTTGCTTGACACTTGTCAGTCCACATAAACTTTTCCTTCTTCTGAAGTAGGTTGGTCATAGGTCTTGCTATGCTGGAAAACCCTTTTACAAAACGTCTATAGGATCCCGCTAATCCTAGGAAACTACGTATCTCTTTGACGTTCTTGGGTGGTTCCCACGCTAGCACGGTTTCGATCTTAGATGGGTCAACTTTGACTCCATCTGCAGTAATCATGTGTCCCAAAAATGTTACTTCTTTTATACAGAAGTCACACTTGGAAAACTTAGCATACAGCTTTTCTTTCCTTAATATTTAAAGAACTGCTTTCAAATGCTCTTCATGCTCTTCACTACTTCGTGAATAAACCAATATATCATCTATAAAGACCACAACAAACCTCTCCAAGTATCCAATAAATATCCGATTCATCAATTCCATAAACGCAGCAGGTGCGTTGGTTAATTTAAATGGCATAACCACGAACTCGTAGTGTCCATACCGAGTCCTGAATGCTGTCTTATGGATTTCATCTTCTTGAATCTTCAACTGGTGATAGCCTGACCGTAGGTCTATCTTGGAGAACACCTTTGCTCCTTGTAACTGATCTAGCAAATCATCACCTCGTGGTAGTGGATACATGTTCTTAATCGTCATCTTATTCGGTTCTCTATAGTCGATACATAGCCTCATTGTACCATCTTTTTTCTTCACGAACAACACTGGCGCTCCCCATGGCGATACACTTGGCCGATTAAATCCTTTATATGGCAATTCTTCCAACTCCTTCTTCAACTCAAGCATTTCCACAGGTGCCATTTTGTACGGAGCTTTAGAAATTGGTCTAGTTCCAGGCTCTAGATCGATTATAAAGTCAACTTGCCTAGTAGGTTGCAATTCAGGTAATTCATCTTGAAAGACATCCCTAAACTCGCGTGCAACTGGAATGTCTTTCAATTAAATCTTTCCTTCTTTCTCCAAAGCATAGCATAAATATGCTTCACATCCTTTCCTTACCAGCTTACTAACTTTCATCATAGAGATCATTACCAATGGTCCTTGTAAATTACCTCCTTTGAATACATGACAAGTTCCATCCTTAGCTAACATCACTATTGTTAGCATTTCCGCATCTATCTTCACCTTATACTTAATCATCCAATCCATACCCAAGATTATATCATCACATCCAATCCGGATATGAGAAAATCTGTTGGCCAATCCACCTGGCCTAACCTAAGAGGATTTTGATGGATTTCCTTAGATCCCGGTTCCCTATTACCACCTTCTTTGTCTCATATTCAACTATTTTTGAGTGATAATTTACTTTAGGCTCTTGTGATCTGACATGATCTTACACGTCGTCCCAAATAGATAATGCCGCCAAATCTTAAGTGCATGAACTACTACTGGTAACTCCAAGTAATGTGTAGGGTAGTTCTGCTCATATTGTCTCAGTTGTCTTGATGCATAGGCGATGACTGTTTCATTTTGCATCAAGACGCATCCCAAGCCCATTTTAGATGCATCATTGTAATTAATGAACCCTAGTGTTCCATTTGGCTGAGCTAACACAGGTTCAGTAGTCAACCTCTTCTTTATCTTTTCAAAGCTTGCTTGACACTTGTCAGTCCACATAAACTTTTCCTTCTTCTGAAGTAGGTTGGTCATAGGTCTTGCTATGCTGGAAAACCCTTTTACAAAACATCTATAGTATCCCGCTAATCCTAGGAAACTACGTATCTCTCTGACGTTCTTGGGTGGTTCCCACGCTAGCACGGTTTCGATCTTGGATGGGTCAACTTTGACTCCATCTGCAGTAATCATGTGTCCTAAAAATGTTACTTCTTTTATACAGAAGTCACACTTGGAAAACTTAGCATAAAGCTTTTCTTTCCTTAATATTTGAAGAACTGCTTTCAAATGCTCTGCATGCTCTTCACTACTTCGTGAATAAACCAATAAATCATCTATAAAGACCACAACAAACCCCTCCAAGTATCCAATGAATATCCGATTCATCAATTCCATAAATGCAGCAGGTGCGTTGGTTAATTTAAATGGCATAACCACGAACTCGTAGTGTCCATACCGAGTCCTGAATGCTGTCTTATGGATTCAATCTTCTTGAATCTTCAACTGGTGATAGCCTGACCGTAGGTCTATCTTGGAGAACACCTTTGCTCCTTGTAACTGATCTAGCAAATCATCACCTCGTGGTAGTGGATACATGTTCTTAATCGTCATCTTATTCGGTTCTCTATAGTCGATACATAGCCTCATTGTACCATCTTTTTTCTTCACGAACAACACTGGCACTCCCCATGGCGATACACTTGGCCGATTAAATCCTTTATCTGCCAATTCTTCCAACTGCTTCTTCAACTCAAGCATTTCCACAGGTGCCATTTTGTAAGGAGCTTTAGAAATTGGTCTAGTTTCAGGCTCTAGATCGATTCTAAAGTCAACTTGCCTAGTAGGTTGCAATTCAAGTAATTCATCTTGAAAAACATCCCTAAACTCGTGTGCAACTGGAATGTCTTTCAATTGAATCTTTCCTTCTTTCTCCAAAGCATAGCATAAATATGCTTCACATCCTTTCCTTACCAGCTTACTTGCTTTCATCGTAGAGATCATTACCAATGGTCCTTGTAAAATACCTCCTTTGAATACATGACAAGTTCCATCCTTAGCTAACATCACTATTGTTAGCATTTCCGCATCTAACTTCACCTTATACTTAATCATCCAATCCATACCCAAGATTATATCATCACATCCAATCCGGATATGAGGAAATCTGTTGGCCAATCCACCTGGCCTAACCTAAGAGGGTTTTGATGGATTTCCTTAGATCCCGGTTCCCTATTATCACCTTCTTTGTCTCATATTCAACTCTTTTTGAGTGAAAATTTACTTTAGGCTCTTGTGATCTGTCATGATCTTACACGTCGTTCCAAATAGATAATGCCGCCAAATCTTAAGTGCATGAACTAATACTGCTAACTCCAAGTCATGTGTAGGGTAGTTCTGCACATATTGTCTCAGTTGTCTTGATGCATAGGCGATGGCTATTTCATTTTGCATCAAGACGCATCCCAAGCCCATTTTAGATGCATCACTGTAATTAATGAACCCTAGTATTCCATTTGGCTGAGCTAACACAGGTTTAGTAGTCAACCTCTTCTTTATCTCATCAAATCTTGCTTGACACTTGTCAGTCCACATAAACTTTTCCTTCTTCTGAACTAGGTTGGTCATAGGTCTTGCTATACTGGAAAACCCTTTTACAAAATGTCTATAGTATCCCGGTAATCCTAGAAAACTACGTATCTCTCTGACGTTCTTGGGTGGTTCCCACGCTAGCACGGTTTCGATCTTGGATGGGTCAACTTTGACTCCATCTGCAGTAATCATGTGTCCCAAAAATGTTACTTCTTTTATACAGAAGTCACACTTGGAAAACTTAGCATAAAGCTTTTCTTTCCTTAATATTTGAAGAACTGCTTTCAAATGCTCTGCATGCTCTTCACTACTTCGTGAATAAACCAATATATCATCTATAAAGACCACAACAAACCTCTCCAAGTATCCAATGAATATCCGATTCATCAATTCCATAAACGCGGCAGGTGCGTTGGTTAATTTAAATGGCATAACCACGAACTCGTAGTGTCCATACCGAGTCCTGAATGCTGTCTTATGGATTTCATCTTCTTGAATCTTCAACTGGTGATAGCCTGACCGTAGGTCTATCTTTGAGAACACCTTTGCTCCTTGTAACTGATCTAGCAAATCATCACCTCGTGGTAGTGGGTACATGTTCTTAATCGTCATCTTATTCGGTTCTCTATAGTCGATACATAGCCTCATTGTACCATCTTTTTTCTTCACGAACAACACTGGCACTCCCCATGGCGATACACTTGGCCGATTAAATCCTTTATCTGCCAATTCTTCCAACTGCTTGTTCAACTCAAGCATTTCCACAGGTGCCATTTTGTACGGAGCTTTAGAAATTGGTCTAGTTCCAGGCTCTAGATCGATTCTAAAGTCAACTTGCCTAGTAGGTTGCAATTCAGGTAATTCATCTTGAAAAACATCCCTAAACTCGCGTGCAACTGGAATGTCTTTCAATTGAATCTTTCCTTCTTTCTCCAGAGCATAGCATAAATATGCTTCACATCCTTTCCTTACCAGCTTACTTGCTTTCATCGTAGAGATCATTACCAATGGTCCTTGTAAATTACCTCCTTTGAATACATGACAAGTTCCATCCTTAGCTAACATCACTATTGTTAGCATTTTCGCATCTATCTTCACCTTATACTTAATCATCCATGCCATACCCAAGATTATATCATCACATCCAATCCGGATATGAGGAAATCTGTTGGCCAATCCACCTGGCCTAACCTAAGAGGGTTTTGATGGATTTCCTTAGATCCCGGTTCCCTATTACCATTAGGTAATTTTAACGAGTATTGTATACCTTCAATGGTATCTAATCCGAGTCTAGCTACACATTTATCAGATATGAAAGAATGGGTAGCACCCGTGTCAAACAAAATCTTAACAGGTTGGGACCAAATTTGAATCGTACCTGCAACCATCAGTGTATCTTGTGCATTACTTTTGTTTAGCTCGATCGCTCGGAGTTGACTCTTCTCATTTCCGGCCCCACGACCTCCATGGCTTCCTTGCCCTTGTGGCCTATTCTGAGATCCTTGTTGACCAGATTGATGTTGACTAGTTGGAAACTGACGTTGCCCACATCCGTAGTTTCCTTGTACGCTCTGACTTCCCTCGCTTCTCATGTTTGGGGAGGATCCTTGAGATGACATCGTCCCTCTAACCCCATAAAACTTAGCCATATGTCCACGTTGACTACATTTAAAACATGTAGTGGGATCCTTCTGACATTGCCTCTTGTTATGGTTCATATTTCCATAATTGAAACATCCTAGGAAGTTAGGATTTCCAATTGAACGATTGGCCTGAAAATTCCCTCTAGAACGATTCTGACTACTTTGTGGTACTGGCCTCTCAGCTTTGTAAAATCCTGACACGTGTTTTTATTTCTTGTTATAACTACTACTAGATCTGGAGTCCACTTCCCTTTTATGAGGTTGTCTAGCTTCAAGCCTTAGAGCCGTGACAGATCCTCAAAAGGTGCAAGCATATGACGATGATGTCCCTTCAACCGATTTCCAAATAAGTGAACCAACTGATCTTCTGGTGGAGCTCTGTCTCCCAATAACGTGCATTCTCCGTGGAATTTATCAATTATCTTTATTATCGGAGCATCTTATTCAGTAGCTTCTAGAAAGGCGCTCAACAAGCCATCCCAAGCTGGTGCTGGGCAGAAGTGTGTTTTAACCCGCTGTTTGAATGCGTCAAAGTTTGTGATGTTATCGCGGTTCCTAATCCACTAACTCATAGCTGCCCCTTGCATAAATGTCACTGCCAAACTCACTGTGTATTCCTCGGGTACTTTTACCTCATCAAAGACCACTTCCATGTGGCTCAGTCACCCATCTACTTCAATGCCATAGCTTCCTTTCAAGTTAGGAACTTCCCTTCTACATACTGCTTTCAACAACTTTTATGAACTCAATTCATGACCCTCATGTTCAACATGATGATTCATCTGTGTTGGGGGTACAACAGTTGGAACTGCCTCTTGTACTATATCGGGTATTACTCTTCTAATGGAAACATCAATCATCTCTTACATATGCTCATCACGTATAACATGGTTGGTTGAGGCACTTAACCTCGACCTCATACTATCAACATTATCCTCTCGCGCTCTTCTACCATGTGGTGCCCCAGCTGGCACACTTACAGATTCACTGTGATGAACCGTAACATTCGAATTTTTTCTCTCCTTAGACATGTCTACTACCTATAGTAGTAGTAACACTAATCAGAATACTATGAATCTTAAGAGTTAGAGAGAGAACTATCACTTACAAGGAGTCACGTTGGGGAATGGAAGGTAGTGTCTTTACCCACAATCCCGACTATGCATATGATTTTAAATCCATTAAAACCATATGTTAGTAATTTCCAAAATCTTTTGGAAACTTAAATTTCCTTTCAAAACCAACCCGAACTGGGTTGTAGTTAGGTTGAACTATCATGTCTCATCTCAAGTCACGTGTTCCCTTGTTGTCAACCTAAGCTCTGATACCAATCTGTAACGTCCCGAGTTTTAAGTAACCCAAGACGTCACTAGGCTAAGGACCACAGAGTGGGTCCCATCAGTTAGCTTGACAACAACTTCACAAATAGGACCTTGCAACAAGAAGCACGAAGAAATAATGAAAACATTCAACCTGTCATTTAGAAAACATTTACATAACAACTGTGGATGAAGTTAGAATGTATATCCCAAAACGACACCTCAAAACATGACACATGAATAGGTTTCTTAAAAGTTCAGCCTGAAATCAACATGTGTACACAGTTGCGCACAACCAACAAAAGACTCGCTTGCAAGCGATTAGTTTCAAAATTAGTTCAACCAACCCTTGGGTTAACACTGCCTCAGCTGTCCACTTCCTGCAGCTGACATCCTTGAAGCGTTCCTATGTTCGATATTACCTAAAAAGATTCGGTTTAAAACCGTTAGCTACCGATCATAATCTATCCACGAGAGATTATATCAACGCATCACAACACAACAAATATCTTCTGATACCATATACCGTGCATGATTTTATGAATGATGCACGTGAATGCAGTATGAAATTTACAATTTGTGATCCCGGACCAAATCCGGAATCATTGCTTAGACGGTTCTCGCTTTGGTGTGAGCTCACCATTTTACCGATTAGGTTAATTCAGACATTTGCTCTTAGGTCGTAGCCAGACTAATCAAGTCTATGGGTTAGGCTTTCTCGTGGTGGGTTATGGTCTTAACCCCCTAACAACATGCAACATTTTCCCATTCATGTTAATGCAAACATTTACCATTTTTAATTAGGTGTGCGACCCAAGGCTGAAGTCCATCAGACTCGGTGTCATTCTTATACAAACGCAAGTGATCCCGGCTTGGCCGAGCTCAGGCATTCATTGCAATAGCTAGCGACCTGGCTAATGGTTAGCTCAGAGTCTTAAATAATTCACATACTATTGACCTTTATAGGCCATCATCATATCACATGCCTCAAAAGGCTTATCATGTCATACATTATCATGTTTTAACAAGCTTATCATGTCATGCAATAGCACGCCTCAAAAGGCTAACACATGTTCATTTAACAATTTCTCATAACCATGACATGATAATAATCACAACAACATTAAGCATGTTTTACATGTCATAACATCATTTTCATCATAAAACACATCAAGCATGCTTCACACATATCACATCGCAATGCATATCAACATTTACATTGCAACACAACAAGACATTTTAAAATAACAACACATATCAACACAGTGAGATATAAATCTCTCAGGCACGGGTTTCTGCAGATCGAAAGCTAAGTAAGTCCGAAGACTTACTTGAATACGCTTACTGAGCAACTACGTTATAGTTAGTCTACCGTCTCCAACATCACATGTCGAGAATATCATATTCCTCATATTAACTCCTTGATTCAAACATCAATTAAATTCATTCCTTTAAATTTAATTAGCTTATAGCGTTTTCTAGATTCCTAATTTAATTAATTAATCTTTAGTTAATTAATTAAATTTCATCAAAATAACGTTTTGCCCGCAGACAGTTTCTCAACCCAACTATCATCAGATCGCATCAAACAAATATCCCATAATCACCAGAATAATGAAACAAGCATAATGGCATTTCCAATTATCCATTTTTACAAGCATACTGTCAATTTAGGCTAAATCGCAATACAAAAAACAAATAAATTCATAACTTATTCGTTACTAACCCGATTGACGATCTGAAAGAAGAATCGGAATCACAACGACGCTGGCTACGCTCAGACACCTTCAAATCCACCGGAACTTGGACGGTTCCACAAGCCAAACAACTAATATGCTCGACCAGACCTTTATGTGCTCGGAAAAACACAAACTCGATACCGATATAAAGAGGATAAGAGAGGAATCCGAAAACTCAAACGGATTTGAAATCGGATTAGAAACGGATTTGAAATCGGATTAGAAACGTGATAGGAAATGAATTAATAAAAGAATTTCCGCTATTTATAGCAAAGACGATAATTATCCTTTTAACAAAGTCTATAATTATCCTTTTACCGATCCGAAGGCGGTTTGAGCCCCTTCTCCAAACTTCTCAAAATTGGAATAATCTGATATATTATGTGGATAATTATTCCGCAACTTACTCTGAAAACGCGTATTTCTATGCCATCTTTCTTAGCCACTAAGAAACGAAATAACGACTCTTTTGGCCATTTTTTCTTTTCCATGTTATTTCATATGTAGAACATATCCGATATCTTGATCATTCTCTCAACTGCAGTTTTATTAACCGAAGCTTTCAAATGCTCCAAATAATACAAGAGGGTAAAAATTATTCCCTGGAGGAAAAAGTGAAAATTTCCCCATAAGTCCAAAGTTACGTCACGATCATGGTGGTGGAATTCATACTCGTCATCAACACACTATTCGCGATTTATGGGTCAATTGATATCGATGATTAACTTAATCACCCTTAAACATCCTTTATTAGGATTCGAAAATCCTAACTTTTACATCACTAGCCAACCACAACAGATGTCGCCCCTCGACTTCCCCTTGATCTTGTTCAAATCATCTACTAGCATGGCTGGAAAATCTGGTACTCCTCCGATGACCATACAGAACATACTCAAAAGCTCCCCTTGTCTAACCTTTTGATGCATCTCAGTATGCACCATAAGTGTCTCACTGAAAATCCGGTGAGCTAAGCGGAATGCAAGGTGGAAGATAATCCGATCTTGGGAATCGCCGGGCTGCCATCTATCCTTGTAATCTGTAACATGGGTTACCTTGCCCCAGAAACTCTGAGCCACCGCTCAAGAAGGGAAATTTGTAACAGTAGGTGTCGGGTTGCCAAAAATCTCCCAAAACTGATCCATAGGAACTGCACAGTTCGTATTCAGCAACCTATACTTGATCACTCGATGCTCTGGCACATAGGTAACTGAACTCAAGAACTCCAAAATCGGCTCCAGATAAGCCGGCGCTCTGATGACCATGAACTCCTCCAGGCCAACGATGGAAATCATCTTCTTCAAGTCCTCTAGCACGTGGAGGCACTCGAAGGCATCAACATGTAGGAATCATGGGGCAATGATGGGGCACCCATAAATCCGGTTGTAATCCCGCTGATGCCTCTCATGGATCACCGGGATGGTAAACTGGGAAGTAGAAGAAGGGGAGGAATAGTGTGAATTATTGGGCCTATCCCTCAAGGCCAACTGATGATCAGATCTGCGTGGGCTGCTCATACTGGAAGAACACCTCGGTCGGCCAAGAACACCTCGGCCGAGACACAATCGAGTGGACCGAGGCGAACTGTTGTTCGAATCGAACTTTTGAATCTGCTAGATTTTTCCCCCAAAAAGACTACCAAAAGCTTCCGGTGGGATACTTATATCTTTTGCAGCAACAACCTATGACAACCAAAGCCAAATCTATGCAAAATCGACGAAAGAAGGAAAGAGTTAGGGTTTATGTCGAAATATCCCAGATTCTACAGATTCAAAGCGTTTTTAGTGTTGTTCGTCGCTTGGAAACTGATTCTCTTGCTTCCTCCGGTGATTTCGAGCCAAGAATTGTGGAAAACGATTGTGAGAAATTAAGTGTAGAGGGAGCCGCGGTTGAGGTGAGCGTGAGAGGGAAAAAGTGAGAGGAGAGAGAAACCGTCGCGCCTTTTATACCCCTCGTTGAATTTGATTACACCTCGGTCGAGATGTTCCTGAGCGGACCGAGGTGTCAGAGTGGATGTCAAACCTAAGCATCTCGGTTGACGGAGAATATCTAGGTCGAGGTGTTGTGACAGCAACCGAGATGTGTCTCAGTCAAACTCCGTCTTCTCAATTTCTCGAACTTCTGTCCTTCTATGTAACTCCTGAGGTTTAATTCCTTCTTAGTGAGTACTTGATTCCTACCTAGGTCGACACAAAAACATGAAGCAAGCTATCTAAACTAAGCTAGAAAAAGGGAAAAGAAAGCAATACCTTGGGTTGCCTCCCAAGAAGCACTTAGTTTAAGGTTGCTACCTGGACCGTACGCCATCCTCAAACAAGGTGTAAGGTGTCCTCACCCCATACTTCATCTTCATCATGGGGTGAAACAAAGGATTCCATCCAATGCTTCATAAAATGCAAATGCTCATGGGGAAATGAGTCATCAATGGGTAGGTCATCCTTCTCGAGCGAGATGGGTGGTAGCCGGATGAGGTGATCCACCATGGAATTCTCAAACCCCTCTTTATAGCAAATCTCTACGTCAAACTCTTGAATCAAGAGAATCCAACGAATAAGGCACGGCTTTGCATCTTTCTTAGCCAGCAAGTAACGAATAGCTGCATGGTCAGTGTAAACAATAACTTTCGCTCCCACTAAGTAAGAGCGAAACTTCTTAAATGCATAAACAATTGCCAAAAGCTCCTTTTCGGTGGTGGCATAGTTCAGTTGAGCTTCATCTAGCGTCTTGCTAGCTGTTCGCTCCAAACGGTATGTGCAAGCTTTAAATTTATAACCCTAGATGTATGCTTAAAACAAAGATGCGAACCCGCAGTGTACGGGTCAATCGTAGTAAAAGCAAGGAATTTCAGGGGTCGATCACCGGGACTTAGTGAAACAAAGTCGGAATAGGTAAGCTTAGGCAATTACTAACCACAAAAGTAATTAAAACAATCAAAGATGATAAAAAGTCAATAAAGGAAATATGCAATTCCAAGGATTATAGCATCTAGTTGTGGTTCCAACTCAAGATCTAAAGATAAGCGGACAAAGATGAGGTTTTTGCAAAGGGAAGGTATTACTAAAGTAGAATAGATCACCGGGTAAGTCTCACTACTCACTAATCCCAAACCGTAACTCCTATTACCGGGTAAGTCTCAAAGAATTAAGATGAAGAACTATAACCTCAAACTAACACACCATCTAAGGGAATAGAATTAGCCTTTACCGGGTAAGTCTCAGGCTAACTCACAAAGAGGGGATGGAAGCACACTCAAACCCCAATAAAGGATAAACCTTTATTACCTATGCTTATGATCTTAGGTAAACAAACAAAGGAATTACCGGGTAAGTCTCATCCTAGGCTTGCATTGAACTAGGAAAGGTATAATAAGAATAGGATTTGGCAAACTCTAACACTTAACTCTCAGTTTCGGTTCAGATAAGTCACCTCGGTCAGAAGAATTCCACCCCGGCCGAGATGTTCATCGACTGAGCGAGATGATTAGGGTTAAGGTAAAGACTCGAGCTTTTAGGGTCCTACTGTGATTTAAGATTATTCTATCATTATTTTTCCCACAACTTTCAGCCAATCACCCTAGAATCACACAAAGAGATTAGCCACTCATCATCATGAAAGTATTAATCAAATATATGGGAAGAAAGAGAATAATTGAACAAGAAAACCTTAAGAGAAAGGCTTCAATAACTGAATCAATTATCAAACAAGCATTCCTTGGATAAAAATCCAACAAGATAATCAACAAAGAAGGGAATCTAAGATGATCTTACAAAAACCCTTCAAAAAGCTATAAAAGCTATAGACTTTCTTCCTTCAACCTTCATAAAGGTTCTTCAAATCTCCCAACTAGAGTATGGCTGCAGTAGTGTATTCGGATGTATGCAGGCTGTTCCGAGTGATAGCAGATGTCGGATTTGTGGGAAATCCGACCCTTTTTATAGGAAAATTACTCTCCAAAGATAAGATATCTTAGAAAGATCTCTTCCCATAAAAAATAGGTAAAATATATGGACAAACTTATCTTCTTCCTTCCAGGAATTCAGCCCAAAAATATAAGATCCTCTTTCCAAAGATAAAAGATCTCAGCCAAGAATAAAATATTCTCGCCGCGTCCCAAGTGTTCGCCTCGGTCGAGTCGGCTCCTCTGGATCACCTCGGTCGAGGTGACTCTGTAGTCAACCGAGGTGAATCACAACTGAATGTGAAATCTCTCAAATCTGGTCCAAAGTGAATCTCTAATCCATGGTCATGCTTCCTGGATTATTCCTTAAGCTCCTAAATGTAGCTCCAATGACTCCATAGCTCCTTTTGCTCCTTTTTGATGCAAAACGTGCCATTTTACCTACGATTACAACAAAACTAGGTGTAGACCTCGATTCCGGCAAAGGTAGATGAAATGACAATATAATCAAATAATATATATACAAACATGCAGATTATTGAAGATAAAAACGTCTAAACAGGCCCCAAAATATAGACAATAATTCATGCTATCAAAATACCCCATACTTAACACTTGCTTGTCCCCAAGCAAGTTCCACATACAAGATAGAATGGATTATAAGTCATAAAGATCAATGAAAAAGTCTTTCAAAAACATTTTAATGGTGTGCTACAATCATAGATCACTCTAAGAGAGTACTTCATGGAATTTAAAATCAAAACATTCTTAAAACATTTTATAAATATAGGAAAGTTGTTCATCTTTGCATAAAATCATAGAATGCATAATAAATCATAATTATCGAAATTAATCATTCATAATCCAGTTTAAACCACTAAGTCAATCAACAAGCTCGAGGTCTCAAGGGCTTCCCAAAAGAAAGGTCAAGAAACGTGTAGGGTAGGGATGTATATAAGTTAATGTGGTGCTAGAATCTGGGAATAGGATCTTTCTTCACTTTACTTGAACTTCAACATCTTCCACCAATAAGCTTTGCTTATTTCACACTTTTTTTTCTTTTTTACTTTACTTTTTGGGATGCATGGACAGAGGTGCACAATAACCGAAGCTTAGGAAATCAGCAATCATCAATTTCTTGAGATGCATCAAACCCTTGATGCACATACCATGACCCGTTAGGAATATCGCTCAATCCGACTTTGACAAGACACAAACACCCGGCTATGTGAATGGTGCCGAGTTACTCATCATCATGATTGACTTCCCCAAACCTATTTATTACTTTCTAACACTTTCACTTCCATCCAACTTCTCAACTTTTACTTCACTTGCTTTCACCACTTTGCTTGCTTCCAAATTCCCGGATAGGTAAAGGGAGGCAAAAATGTATATAAGGGGTTAAGCATGATCAAGAAGAAGAAGAGAGAAGAATGAATTGCCTTGGTCTTTCCAGGAAGAAAGTGAGAGAACTCATAACGTGGTGTCAACGTTCAAATTCAACATAATTTGGATAAAAACAAAGTATTAAACATGCCAAAAATTTCAAACAAAGCATTTAGCAACTTAAACATATCATAAAACCTTTCAAACATATAAAGATTTCAAAACCAGTCAGCAAACAAGATCTTCACTGAGATCATATTCAAATAAGAAACACAAAACGTTTCGAAAACTCTCAGTTAAACCACCTCGGTCGAGGTGTTCTAGGTCAACCGAGGTGAAGTACCTCGTTCGGCCAGAACTGTCCCGGTCGAGGTCAAAAAAAAATTTTCTATCCAGTTTTTGACGTTTTTCTCAATCAAATAACCTGTATGCATGCATGCAATCTCAGATAAACATATAGAGCAAAATAAAGCATAAAGATCTGATAATGTCGAGTCATACATCACATAAGTCAAATAATACATAAACACCCCATACTTGGGACACACTGTCCCAGTGGGTCAAAATAAGTCTAAAGAAATAAAGTACTCACCGGACAATAGCTAAGCTGCATAATAAATAAAGAAAGAAAATCCTACAAGCTCTCAATGATCACGATCCGGTGGTGGTGGTGGTGGTGCGTACGGATACTAGGATTGGTCAAATGGATAACCCATAGTTTGCTGAAACTGGATCTCCATCATCCGGCGCTGATAGTGCTGGCCCTCTAGCATCTTATGACTCCAGCGGTCGATCTCTCGGCGCTGGTCAGCAAATCTCTCATGGATGTCCATAGTAAGGGCAGCATAGGAGTCTATCATCTGATCCGTCAGATCATCGGTCTGACGGTGAGCCTCTGGATCTCTCTGTCGGCGTACCCTACGCCTAGCAGGTCGTACTAGTGATGCAGCCGGCGTGGTCTCAGTCTCGCCATCGTCCAAATTGATGACCGGCGCACTAGTCCCAGCAGTATCAGTCCTTGTATCCATAGGAACTCCACCATCCCTATCATCATTATCATCATCAGCTGTCTCCTCAACCTCATCCTCCTCAGCTGGTGCAGCTGCTGCCTCTCTCGCATCCTCCATCAGTGGGATCCAAGCAGTCTGCCAGTAGTGTGGATCATACACTGAGAACTGGGGTGACCATCTGATCCCCTGTGGTACAGTCGGCTCCCATGGCATAGCTACATACGGTGTAGTGAGTCCTCGGGGAACCAGTATCCTCCGAGTAATCATCTCCTGAAGTCCTAGCGGCTTGGCAGCCGCCACCATGGTACATGCGCTGAGATCCATATCCTGGTAACTCGCTATGTGAGTCACAATGCCTCCGCAGCAGATATCGCCCTTCCCCTTGGCCTTGATCTTGTGCAGATCCTCCAGTCACCATGCAGTAAAGGATGAACAGCTCCCCCTGTCTGACCTTCTGGGGCGTCTCAATACGCGCCAGAAGAGTCTCACTAAAAATCCTATCAGCTAACCTAAAAGCTAGGTGAAAAATAATACGCTCCCTGAAGTCTCCAGGGCACCATCTATCTGAGTGCTCAACTACATGAGCAATCTGTCCCCAGAACTCCCTAGCTAGAGCTCGGGAGGGAAAATCAACAACAGTCGGGGCCGGGAAACAAAAGATGTCTCGCCAGTACTCTAAAGGAACTAAGAAGTTCTGGTTCATCAACCGGTACTTCACAAAACGCTTTGTGGGAAGGTAGGTGAAGGAGCTAACAAACTCCATAGTCGGCTCTAAGTAGGTAGGTGCTTGGATCTCAGTGAACTGATCTAGCCCCACCAAAGAAATCATCCGTCTCAGATCTCCATCCACATGGAGACAATCAAATGCAGAAATGTCCAGGAAGCGCGGTGCAATCACTGGACGGGCTGTTATGCGGTCATAATCAACCCGGTGTCTCTCGTGGATAACCGGTCTAGTACATCTGGAGGAGGAAGAAGAAGGGGAAGGAGAGGATCTGTCCCTCAGGACCAGCTGTCTATCTGAACTCATCTTTCTGAAACCTGTCAGACCACCTCGGTCGGCCTGACAACTCTGTAGAATACCTCGGCCGAGGCACAGGCCGACTGGACCGAGGCGAATAACTGCGCGACTGATTTCCTCAAAAATCCAGTTCTTTTCCCCCAAAATCACTACAACTGGTTCCTATGGGGTACTTAATCTGTTTCTCAGCAAATGCAGGGGCAACCAAAGCCCAAATCGAAGGAAAACAGTGGAGAAGAGCGAGGTTAGGGTTTTTTCGATATTTACCCTGATTCGGTCGATTGGCTCGTTTTTCTTGCAGATTAACACTTGTACTGTGATCCTCTACCCTTTCTTTGCAATTTGGAAGCAAGAATCGTCGAAATCGATCGAAGAACGGCGAAGCGAGGCGAAGAGCGTGCCGCGGGCGAGGAGAAGGTAAAGGAGGAGAGAGAAATCTCAGCCCCCTTTTATACCCTTTTCTGGAACTGTTGTCACCTCGGTCAAGGTGGTCTCGACTGGACCGAGGTGGTACGGACCAAGGTGGATCTTCAAAAACCCTAGTCGCCTCGGTTGCTCAAGAATCATCTCGGTCGAGGTGCTATGACAGCAACCGAGATGTGCCTCAGTCAAACTTCATCTTCTCGAATTCACCAACTTCTGTCCTTCCAGTTGTGCTCTTGGTTTGTATTCCTTCCTTAGATGTCACATGTTGTCTGTCTAGGACGCCAAGAACAAAACAAAGTAAAGCAAAAGCAAACTATCTAAGCTAGACTAGAAAAAGGGAAAAGAAAGCAATAACTTGGGTTGTCTCCCAAGAAGCGCTTGATTTAAGGTCGCTAGCTGGACCGTACGGCGTCTCTATGCATGATAGGAGGTGCCCTCATCCCATACCTCACCTCCATCATGGGGTGAAGTAAGTAAGTCTATCAAACGCTCCAACAAGTGCAAGTGCTCATCGGGGAATGAATCGTCTATGGGTGGGTTGTCCTTCTCGCGTGAAGATGGAGGTAGCCGGCTGAGGTGATCCGCAACAGAATTTTCGGATCCCTTCTTATCGCGGATCTCTAGGTCAAACTCTTGAAGTAAGAGAATCCATCGAATAAGGCGTGGCTTGGCATCTTTCTTAGCAAGTAAGTAGAGAATGGCTGCGTGGTCGGTGTAGACAATGACTTTCGCCCCTACTAAGTAAGAACGAAACTTCTCGAAAGCATATACAACCGCCAATAGCTCCTTCTCGGTGGTAGCGTAGTTGCGTTGGGCTTTATCTAGCGTCTTGCTAGCATAGTAAATGGCGGTGGTCCGGCTGTCCTTCTTCTGTCCAAGCACCGCTCCTACGGATACATCACTAGCATCACACATGATCTCAAAGGGAAAGGTCCAATCCGGAGGTTGGATAATGGGAGCGGAGATCAACGCTTCCTTAATCCTGTAAAATGCATTAAGACACTCCTGCGAATACTCAAAAACAACATCTTTATTCAAGAGGTTAGTTAGAGGTTTAGAAATCTTAGAGAAGTCCTTGATGAATCTCCTGTAGAAACCTGCATGCCCGAAAAAACTCCTCACACCTTTAACAGAACAAGGGGGAGGGCGTTTCTCAATAGTCTCGATCTTAGCGCGATCGACCTCAATACCTCGATTAGAAACGAGGTGTCCTAGCACAATGCCTTCATTAACCATAAAATGACACTTCTCCCAATTCAAGACAAGATTAGTGTCCTCACATCTTTGTAGCACTAGAGAAAGGTTAGATAGGCAATCGTCAAAAGAGGAACCATATACTGAAAAATCATCCATAAATACCTCCATGATCTCCTCTATGTACTCGGAAAAGATAGCCATCATGCATCGCTGGAAGGTAGCGGGTGCATTGCACAATCCAAATGGCATCCTCCTGTAAGCGAATGTCCCCCACGGACAAGTGAAAGTGGTCTTCTCCTGATCATCCGGATGGATAGGAATCTGGAAGAAACCACTATAGCCGTCTAAATAGCAAAAGTGTGAATGTTGGGCCAACCGTTCGAGCATTGATCAATGAAGGGAAGTGGAAAATGGTCCTTCTGAGTGGCCGTGTTCAGCTTCCTATAATCAATGCAAACCCTCCAGCCCGTGACGGTCCTGGTTGGGATCAACTCGTTGTTCTTATTTGTCACAACGGTCATCCGTCCTTTCTTCAGAACTACATGTACCGGGCTAACCCATTTGTTGTCCGAGATAGGATATATGATACCTACATCCAATAACTTAATAATTTCCTTCTTCACAACCTCTTTCATGATCGGATTTAACCGTCTTTGAGGTTCCCGTGAAGTTTTATGATCATCCTCCATTAGAATTCTATGCATGCAGAAAGAAGGCTTAATGCCAATAAGATCATCTATAGTATAACCCAAAGCCCTTTGATGCTTTCTCAGGACATGCATTAGTTTAGACAATTCAGATTCGGAGAGGGAAGCACTAACAATAACGGGATAAGTAGAATCCGGTCCAAGAAAGACATACCTTAAGTGATTTGGGAGTTGTTTAAGCTCCACAACTGGGGGTGCCTTTTGAGGGGGATCCTTGCTTCCTCCTTCCAGTGGAGTAGATCCAGAAATTGGACTTTCGGAAGTCTCAGTTGAAATCATCTCGCCTTCGACCTCGGTCGAGGCGCAGAGGCGTTGACCGAGATGTTCTTCAGTCGCCTCGCTTGGTTCAGAAAGTGCCTCGGTCGAGGTACTGTAACTGGAACCAAAAGTGGAGATCTTCGTCTCCTGGATTAATCTCTCAGTTTTAGCTCCTGGATCTTCTTCCAGTGCCTTTAAGCTCCGTATATCTGCATCACAAGAAGCATCTATACCTTCCTTCATTAAACTGAAACTAATAACTCTTTCAAGTGGACCGTTAATAAGGATAGAGCTCACCAATTCTCTTGATTCTTCTTCATCGTAGATGTTGAAGATATCATCTCCTAGATGCTCTCCCTTCATAGCCTCAAGTAATGCGAAATCCACTTCATCTCCGCCAATGATGATATTTAACTTGGCATTCTTACAATCCACATTGCAACCCGATGTTGCAAGAAATGGCCTCCCGAGAATGATAGGAACAGGATAATCTGCGGGAATATCAAGCACAACAAAGTCTATAGGTAAATAGAAGTTACCTAACTTAACCGGAATGTCTTCCAAAATGCCCACGGGATGGGTAATGGAGCGGTCCGCCATGTATAACCTAATCTTCACCGGTTTGGGCTCTCCAAGTCCGATCTTAACACATAGCTCCAGCGGAATGATGCTCACGCTGGCTCCTAGATCACATAAGGCTTCACAAGTGACATCCCCAACTTGAATGGGAATGCAAAATGAGCCGGGATCTCTCAACTTAGGTGGCATCTTCTCCTTCATGATTTGAATAAGCTCTGAAGATTTAGATGTCATCCTTACTTCACCAAAGTCCTCCAGCTTCCTCTTCCTTGATAGGATTTCTTTTAAGAACTTCCCATAGGCGGGCATCCCTAGAATAGCATCAAGGAAAGGAATGTTAATGTGTAGTTTATTCATCAAGTCAAGGAACTTACCAAAGTGCTTGTCTAGATGTGCTCTGGCCCTTGACTGGGGGAATGGAAGTGGTGGTTTATATGTAGGAGGTGGAACATAAACTTCAGTTTTCTCCACCGCTTTTTGTGGCTCCACCTCAGTTGGCGTCTCGGCCGAAGTGTTCTTCGACTGCACCTGGACCGAGGTGGTTTTCGACATTACTGGCACCGACCGAGGCACTGGATTTGCAGTCTTCAGTCCACTCCTCGTTGTTATGGCCATAATCTGGCCCTTAGGGTTGCTTTCCGTCCTTGTTGGAAGCTTCCCTGGATCTCTTGGCGTTTCATTCGCCCTACTAGCAAGTTGTTATTTAAAGACTTTTTGGGCCTCCGAAAATGAAGTCATAGATGTCTCCATATCGCTAAGCTTGATCAAGATGACCTCCAGCACTGCGTCTTTCTTTTCCGGCTGGGACGAACTTGATCCTTGCCCCTGGCTCTTTAATGGAGTAGAAGAAGAAGAAGGGGAAGAGAGGAAAGGATTAGAGGAATCGTTAGAATTGGAGTTAGAATGATTGTTACCCGAATTTTGGTTGTTCGCCCTCCAATTATTGCTATTGGATCCTCTATTGTTGTTGTAATTGTTGTTCCGGGAACCGTTGTTGTTGTTGTTCCTTGATCCTTGATCTTCCTTCTTGGTTTGAGCAACCAAGAGTTCCTTCAATTGCTTTACGTCATTCTTCAAAGACGTGAGTTGATTGTTGTTAGGCGGAGCATCTTGAAAGTTAACTCTTTTAACTCCACATTCAGCTCCTTGTTGGGAATATTTCTCCATATGCAAAGCTTGTTTCTCTATAAAGTCCCAAGCTTCGTCAATCGCCATGTCCATAAATGTACCGGCGGAGAGTAGTTGGAGGTTGAACTGGGTGCTTCCGTCCAGTCCCTTGAGGTATATCTCCAACAACTCTATCTTTGGAATCCCATGATGTGGGCAATCCAAGAGGATGTATTTAAACCTCTTCCATGACTTGGACAAGCTCTCTTTATCCTTCATAATGAATGCATTGATCTTCCCTCTCATTTCAGCGGTCTTAGAGGGGGGAAAGAATTTAGTCAAGAATTCCGTAGTCATCTCCTCCCAAGTGCTGATTTTTCCTGGAGGAAGAGATTGATACCAAGTAAGAGCTCTATCTTTTAAAGAAAAGTAAAAAGGTCTTAGCTTGTAGTTGTTGTTTTCTATTCTTGAGGGTCTCAAGGTCTCCATCAAGATCTCATAGTTTTGAAGATGTTGATGCGGAGATTCCTTCTCTAGCCCTCCAAACTGGCATTCGCGAATCATGGAAAGAACTTGCGGTCGAAGTTCGTAGTCATGGTCCGCCGGATTTCCTAGGTTAACTCCAGGATGCCTCAGTTATTGATTGGGGTCCATCCTTTGACCTAGGGTTTGGGGGATTCCTGCAAAAAGAACGCCTTGGACTGGTATCCGAGGTGGAAGTACCTCGGACGGGGCATCAGGTATTGGGACCTGCCTCGGTCGAGGGTCTGGAACTGGATCCTGCATCGGTCGAGGGTCGGGAACTGGGTCTTCCCTCGGTCAAAGTAGATACTGGTCTCGTAAGGCTGCCATATCTGCTTCGATCGCTTTAGTCCTGGTGCGAGTTTCTTCTTTCTCCTGCCTCAGTTCTTCCCTGCTGAGGCGTAGCTGTTCTAATGCCTCCTTCAATTCGGCCTCAAGATCGCGATTGTCTTGGTTGGCCATCTTCGCTTCTCTCAAGCGTCGTTTGTATGTCTTTTCTGGTTCAGGATCGTAAGGAACGATTTCCTTCCCAACGCGGGTTCTTCGTATAAACCTAAGAAAAGAACCTGCGAATAGTCACTCAAGTAGAGTGGTTAGGAGACACGGGGGGAAGTGCCCCAAAAGCGTACTGCAACCGGCTCGGTCTAGACCAAGTTCCCGGCAACGGCGCCAAAAACTTGTTCGCTTCAAATGGTGTGTGCAAGCTTTTAATTTATAACCCTAGATGTAAGCTTAAAACAAGGATGCGAACCCGCAGTGTACGGGTCAATCGTAGTAAAAGCAAGGAATTCCAGGGGTCGATCACAGGGACTTAGTGAAACAAAGTCGGAATAGGTAAGCTTGGGCAATTACTAACCACAAAAGCAATTAAAACAATCAAAGATGATAAAAATTCAATAAAGGAAATATGCAATTCCAAGGATTATAGCATCTAGTTGTGGTTCCAACTCAAGATCTAAAGATAAGCGGACAAAGCTGAGGTTTTTGCAAAGGGAAGGTATTACTAAAGTGGAATAGATCACCGGGTAAGTCTCACTACTCACTAATCCCAAACCATAACTCCTATTACCGGGTAAGTCTCAAGGAATTAAGATAAAGAACTATAACCTCAAACTAACACACCATCTAAGGGAATAGAATCCACCTTTACCGGGTAAGTCTCAGGCTAACTCACAAAGATGGGATGAAAGCACACTCAAACCCCAATAAAGGATAAACCTTTATTACCTATGCTTATGATCTTAGGTAAACAAATAAAGGAATTACCGGGTAAGTCTCATCCTAGGCTTGCATTGAACCAGGAAAGGTATAATAAGAATAGGATTTGGCAAACTCTAACACTTAACTCTCAGTTTCGGATCAGAAAAGTCACCTCGGTGTTAGCATGAAATATTGTGATATTTTAGGCACGTTTTCTAAGCGTATTTGATTCATATTGATAGTCATTGATTGAGCATTGTTGCATTTGTGAGCTAGTTTGCCTATATTGTTGATATGGATGTCTACACAAGCTTTATGTTGATTATAGGTGATTGAGAGCCATTTCCGGACGGAATTGAGCAAGGATGAAGTTGTTTGACATGTCCATGGATTGAGGGCATTCTTAGGAGCAAAAAGGAGTTCAACTTGGAGGATGCACGAGGCTAGGGAAGAATCACGTTCTTGCCCTAAACCACGCTCTAAAATACGGCCGTACTACTTTCCACATTCAGTTCTACGGCCGTGGAACCCTAGCAAGTGAAGCGTGATTCATTCCAGTAGCTTCTACGGTCGTGGAATCATGTGTTCAAACCGTGTTGATTTCCACGCTCTAAATTACGGTCGTGGAACCTTCCACGACCGTGATCTTGGCGATCTTTTTCGCCACACTTTAAGCCACGATCTTTTAACGGATTGGGCCGGGCCGCTACTTCATCACACACTATAAAAGGACGGACAAAGAGAGATTCCGTCACCTCGCTTTAGACCTTCACTTACGCATAGACGCATCCTACGTTTACTCTGAGAATTTCCCTAATCTCGCACTTTGGTGGAGATTGTGATTGAGATTTCCGGATTGACGGAAGATCGAAGATTCGGAAGATTGTTAGCAAGAAGATTTCTCTTCTTGTTTAGGTTTGATTTAGAAGACGGATTGACATCCCTTTCTTCCTTCTAATCTAAGATTGTGTTTATTTGTTCTATTCCGAATCTAGTGACGATATTTGTTCTTGATTGTGACATTGAGATTGGTTTGAAGTTTATTGAAAGTTTGCGGAAGTTTTCATCCTTCAATCTTTTAATCTTTGAATTTGATATTAATATGACTATTGTTGGCTAAAAACCCTTAACAATTCTAAGGTGAAGGGTTGATAGTTGTGGCTTAGATGATGATAGATCGATCGTAAATAGATTGGACCCTGAGAGTTAGAGAGAATCGCCGACGAACCTTAAATTACGGCCTCTTCTTGAGTCCACGGCCGTGGAACCTCAAGATCTAACCGTGATTTCCCTTAAATCCACGAACTTGCTTTTACTTTAATCCAAAGTTAAAGATTTGCTTTAACTTAGTTTAGGCTTGCCTTTTCTAGGTGGTAGTGAAGCCTCAACAACCTCTACCTCGATTGTGAGTGTCACAACCGTAATCGGTTAAGTTAGTCTTGGTCCTTGGATTACAAGTTTGGGTATTTGACATTAATTCTCATCTTTAGAACCTTTCTATACTGAAGCCTCAACAACCTTTATAGAGAGTGTCTTGTAGGTGAGTCATATAAGGTTTTTGGAACTTCACCGTACGATTACCTTACATTAGCATACCTTTGCATATCTTAACTCTGTCCTTATACCATTAGTATATCTTGAATCGATAGCCACAGCTGGATACTTGGATCTTTAGGATTGTTGTTTTCCCAATAATTTGCAAAGCTCTTACAATTACCTGCTTGATAATCTGCAATTGAATTTGTTCCCCCCAAATCCCTGTGTTCGATACTCTGGAATTCTTGCTTAACTACGTCGATCCGTACACTGCGGGTTCGCTTGCTTGATTCTAGTTTTATAAACTTAAAGCTTATTTGCATGCACACTAAGTGGCGAACAAGTTTTTGGCGCCATTGCCGGGGATTTGGTTTAGGCCGAATTCGGTAGCCGGTTGTCAAGCTTGGGAGCTTGCTCTCGTTATTTGATATCTTTTTGAGTGCATGCGCAGGCCTAGGAACACCGGAGACCTCTTACCTCTTGATCAAGAGCTTGAGAGGACTTTAAGGCAAAAGCGTAAGGAAAAGAAGATGGCTGAAGAACACGAACGTGATCTTCAAGCAGAGTTAGCGGAGAAAGAAGCTCAACTCCAATGGAATGAGAATATGCGCCGGGATGAGATGGATCGTCATCAATCCCAAGTTAATGATCTGAAGGACATGATGTTCCAAATGAGGATAGAGATAAGCAACCTTAAGAATAAGGGAAGCAGGAAATCCTCAAAGAGATCATTAAGGTCGAATGGGGGTCATTCATCCGCTGATGATAGCGACTCTTCCATGCCACCGTTAGAGGAGATTGATCCAAGGATCAATGTGAATCCATTCGCTCCACGGGCGACCGCAAGCCGACGCATTCCACCTAGGAATGTAAGGGTGAACCGTGTAGATAATGAGCCAAGAACTCTTGGCCAAAGGATGGATCCAACGCAGCAACCACGCCGTCTAGGTGTGAACTTTGATGCCGATGATGTGCAAGGGTTTAGCTTCAACCCTCAAGTTATTACTCTTGTTCGCCAAAACCAATTTGGCGGGACAAGCACTGAATCTCCACACCAACACTTGCAAAACTTTGAGTGTATGATGGAGACAATGAGACCGAAGAATGCTACTACCAACAACTATAAGCTCAAGCCTTTCTTCTTCTCTTTGAAGGGGAAAGCATTGTCTTGGTATCAAGCTCTTCCTAGTGGGAAACTAGACACGTGGGAAGACCTTTCCGCGGAGTTCCTCACCAAATTCTTTCCGCCATCCAAAACGGCGGAACTTAGAGGTAAGATCAATGCATTTTCCATGAGGTCTAACGAAAGTTTGTTTCAATCATGGGAAAGTTTTCAGGACTTGTTATTGGATTGCCTTCATCATGGCATATCCAAGCTTGCATTGTTGGAGATTTACTATAAGGGCCTGGATGCGGGGACGCAATTCAACCTCCAATCCCTCTCATGTGGAATATTCATGGACATGAGAGAAGATGACGCTTGGGACTTCATTGAGAAGCAAGCAAGGGTCATAGAGAAGTATTCCCACCGGAAAGCGGAGGGAAATCGTGTGGAGCAAGGAGCAAAGCTCACACATGAAGCTCAAAATCAGATTTTCTCCCTCAACAATGAGATCAAAGAGTTGAAGGAGGCTATCAAGACCAAATTTCCAAAGCAACAAGGCAAGGATGTTGGATATTTGGGCAAAAACAACAATGGCGGTGAGAACACAAACCGCAACAACAACAACAATAACCGGAATAATAACCGGAACAATTGGAATGACAACAACAACCGGAACAACAATTGGAACAACAATAGGGGTTCAAACAACAACAATTGGCACTCCAATTAACAAAATTCCGGTAACTCTTATCCTTCCAATTCGAATTCACTAACTCCACCTTCCTCTTCCTCTACTCCTTTGAAAAGCCAGGGGCAAACATCTAATGGAGGAAACACTTCGGGGAAGGAGAAGCCCGATCCCATGTTGTAAACGATCTTGGGAAAGCTTCAAGGTTTGGAGAACCGCATCATTAAGGTTGATGATCAAATTTCTAAGGTTGATAAAGCCCAAAAGGTTTTGGAAAACCAAATGTTCAGCCATGCGGAGGAAGTTCCTAGGAATCAAGGGAAACTTCCAGGAAAGACGGAGGACAACCCTAAGGGAAGGGTGATGGCAATCACAACTAGGAGCGGAGTGACTACCACCGATTCGCAGCCTAAGTTCGTTGAAGTCTCCGGAGAGAAAGACAAAGAGAAGGGGAAGGAGAAGGAAGATGTCTACGTTCCTCCTCCAGCTTACAAACCTCCCCTACCATTCCCTCAATCTAGAGCGAGAGCGCGCCTAGATAAACAGTTTGGTAAGTTTATAGAACTCATGAGCAAACTGCATATTAATATACCCTTTATTGATGCTATTGTAGGTATGTCGGCTTATTGCAAGTTCTTGAAGGAACGCCTCTCCAACAAGAGGAAGCTAGAAGATTTCGGTGAGGTTAAGATGAGTTCGGATTCTTCGGATCTCATCAAAACCATGAAGGAGAAAATGCCCCCAAAGCTAAAGGATCCGGGGTCGTTTTGCATTCCCATAGGAGTGGGAGATGTCACATACGATGCGCTATGTGACTTGGGAGCAAGTGTGAGAATCATACCACTTGCATTGTGTAGGAAGATCGGTTTAGGTGACCCTAAACCGATGAAGATGACGTTGTACATGGCGGATCGATCCATTACTCGCCCCGTCGGTATTGTAGAAGACGTCCCGGTCAAGCTAGGTAAATTCTTTGTTCCCATTGATTTTGTTGTGCTTGACATTCCTGCAGATAGTCCGGTCCCGATCATACTCGGAAGACCGTTTCTTGCAACTTCCGGCTGCATAGTCGATTGCAAGAATGGTAGACTCGCTTTTGATATAGGAGAAGAGAAAGTAGAGTTCGTTCTTTTCACTCTACTAAAGGAGCCCATCTTTGATGAAGATATATTCAATATCCAAGATGAAGAAGGGTTGTCTAGGGAGGAGGTAAGTGCTATTCTCTTCAACGATCCCTTACAAAAGGTTATTACTATGAGTCTAACAAATGTAGGGGAAGAAGAAGAGTGCAATGAGGCAATTGAAGCCTTAGAGGCACAAGAAGAAGTGAGTGAAGTGGAATTTGAGATGCTCCACGACGAGGCAGAAAACGTGAGAATCCACGGCCATACACTATATTCCACGGCCGTGGATTTCACCAACAAAACCGTGTCCCACTCCAGAGGGTTATACGGTCGTGGAGAAAGCAGAGAGACCGTATTTCCCTTCCACGCCCTAAACCACGGTCGTGGAGAACATAGGGAAACCGTAATTTTGGGCGTGGAAAGGGGTGATCGAGACACTTCTTCAACTTCTTCCTATTCTTCTCCCACACATTCAACACCCTTAGAAACTTCTAAGGAGACATCGGATGCTTCTCAAGGATCATTGGAAGCTCCGAAAGCAATGGAACTCAAACCACTTCCTACTCATCTAAGGTACGCTTTTCTAGGACCTAACTCTACTTATCCAGTTATTGTTAGTTCCGAACTAACCATAGATGAACATAATCAGCTCATGATTGTCCTTAAGAAACATAGGAAAGCTTTAGGCTAAACTATTGAGGACTTAGTAGGAATTAAACCCTCCCAATGCATGCATAAGATATTAATGGAGGAAGACTTTAGGACTTCAAGACAACCTCAAAGGCGGTTGAATCCGACCATGAAGGAGGTTGTCAAGAAGGAAATTCTTAAACTTCTTGATGCAGGTATCATCTATCCTATCTCCGATAGTAAGTGGGTGAGTCCGGTTCAAGTAGTTCCAAAGAAGGGAGGAATGACGGTCATCACCAACAAGGACAACGAACTCATTCCTACCCGAACCGTAACGGGATGGCGGATGTGCATTGACTACCGCAAGCTTAACAATGCAACGAGGAAGGATCACTTCCTATTGCCATTCATAGATCAAATGCTTGAAAGGTTAGCACAACATTCACATTTTTGCTACCTTGACGGTTATAATGGTTTCTTTCAGATTCCGATACACCCGGATGATCAAGAGAAGACCACATTCACGTGCCCGTGGGGTACGTTTGCCTATAAAAGAATGCCGTTCGGGCTTTGCAACGCCCCAGCCACCTTTCAATAGTGCATGATGGCCATCTTCTCCGAATACATTGAGGAAATCATGGAAGTCTTCATGGATGACTTCTCCGTATACGGTTCCTCTTTTAACGATTGCCTTTCTAACCTTTCTCTTGTTTTACAAAGGTGTGAAGATACTAACCTAGTTCTTAATTGGGAGAAGTGTCAATTTATGGTTAAGGAAGGAATTGTATTAGGTCACCTAATCTCTAGTAGAGGGATAGAGGTGGATAAAGCTAAGATAGAGACCATAGAAAAGCTTCCTCCCCCAACTTCGGTGAAAGGGATAAGAAGTTTTCTAGGACATGCTGGATTCTATAGACGCTTCATTAAAGACTTTTCTAAAATATCAAAACCGCACACTAATCTATTGATGAAGCATGCAGTTTTTGAGTTTTCGCAGGAATGTTTGGATGCGTTTAACACCATTCGGCAAGCTCTAATTTCAGCACCTATTATCCAACCTCCGGATTGGACTCTTCCCTTTGAGGTTATGTGCGATGCTAGTGACGTAGCTATAGGAGCTGTTCTTGGACAATGAAAGGAAGGACGAACCCATGCCATATACTATGCTAGCAAGACGCTAGATGAAACGCAGCTCAATTACGCCACTACCGAAAAAGAGTTTTTAGCCATTGTTTATGCTATTAACAAGTTTCGCTCTTATCTTGTAGTTGCAAAGGTGATTATCTACACGGATCATGCTGCGATCCGGTACCTCCTTGCAAAAAAAGACGCGAAGCCAAGGCTAATTAGATGGATTCTTCTCCTACAAGAATTCGATCTAGAGATCCGCGATAAGAAAGGTTCAGAAAATTCTGTTGCGGATCATTTGAGTCGCCTAACACATCTAGAGGACGACCATTTACCCATCGATGACTCCTTCCCGGACGAACACCTACACATTATAGAGGAGTGCATCGACGTGATCTCCAGAGGTAACGAACCATGGTTTGCTGATTTTGTTAACTATTTGGTTTGTCAGGAGATACCGCCCGGATTATCCCACGCACAAAGGAAGAAGTTCTTTAAGGATGTCCGGGAATACTTTTGGAATGAGCCTCTCCGCTTTAAGAGAGGTCCGGATGGCATCATTCGGCGATGTGTGCCGGAAGATGAGATGCAAAGTGTCATCCGCCATTGTCATTCACTACCTTGTGGAGGATACGCTAGTTCGAACAAGACTAGCGCAAAGGTATTGCAATCCGGATTTTTTTGGCCTACTTTATTTAGAGATGTGCAATCCTTTGTTTCTTGCTGCGATGCTTGTCAAAGAACAGGCAATATCTCTAGGAGGAATGAGATGCCCCTCAACAACATCCAAGAGGTGGAGATTTTCGATGTTTGGGGAGTAGATTTTATGGGATCGTTCCCATCCTCTTGTGGAAACCAATAAATACTATTGGCGGTAGATTACGTTTCTAGATGGGTGGAAGCAATTGCCTCTCCCACCAATGATGCCATGGTGGTGGTTAAGTTCTTTAACAAGACCATCTTCCGGCGATTTGGGACGCCAAGGACTATCATTAGTGATGGAGGTTCTCACTTCATTGTCCGGCGCTTTGAAGCTCTTCTAGCTAAGTATGGGGTTACTCACAAGATCGCTACCCCTTACCATCCACAAACTAGTGGACAAGTTGAGATCTCAAATAGGGAGATCAAAGGAATTCTAGAGAAGACGGTTTCAAGGACTAGGAAGGATTGGTCTTTGAAGCTTGACGATGCATTGTGGGCGTACCGGACTGCATACAAGACTCCCATAGGAACCACACCATACAACCTTGTGTATGGGAAGTCTTGTCACTTGCCGGTAGAGTTGGAGCACAAGGCGTTTTGGGCTATGAAGTGGTTGAATTTCAGCATGAAGGAAGCGGGAGAGAAGCGTCTCCTACACCTTAATGAGCTGGACGAACTCCGCTTGAACGCTTATGAAAATGCCAAGATCTATAAGGAGAGAGTAAAGCGTTGGCATGATAAGCATATCATTCCAAATGACTTCAAAGAAGGAGATCAAGTTCTCCTCTTCAATTCAAGGCTTCGTCTCTTTCCAGGTAAGCTCAAATCTCGTTGGACCGGACCTTTTCTAATTAAGCGTATTTTCCCCCATGGTGCAGTTGAAGTATGGGGTGAAGCGGGCGGAAGCTTTAAGGTGAACGGCCAACGACTCAAGAAGTATACGCCGGAACTCCAAGCTGAAGAGTTCGTGCCTACTGCACTCGAATAAGTGCGAGATTGGTCTAGCTACGGACCTTAAACAAAGCGCTTCTTTGGAGGCAACCCAAGGTATTGCATTTTCGTTTTTGTTTTCGATTCATAGTTTAGCTTAGTTTAGACGTTTTTCGCTTTGTTTTGCCTCGATTTCTTCCGGTATGTTCGTGTTTTTGGATGTAGGAACGATGGAAAAGGAAAAGGGAAGGATAATGTTGAAGAAAAGTGACGAAACTTGGACTTTGGAGCATTACAGAGAGTTCCACGGCCTAAACCACGGTCGTGACAGCTACAGTGACCGTAATTTCCAAAAGCCTTTGAAAAATCACCAAAACCACGGTTCCGTACAATTCCACGGCCGTGGAACACCCCGACAGACCGTGATTTTCAAAATTTTTCCTGTGACTATATAAACCACGTTCCTCACAAAAACACCTCACAAAAACCCCCTTCCACGACCCAAACACCGAATCCACGCCCTCCTCCCAAATCTTCGTTCGCTAACCGTTTTCGATGATTCTTCTTCCTAAATTGAAGCAAATTCAACCACCAACAAGATCCAAGCAACTAATCGAGCGGCAATTCACCAAGGAACGCACAATTCGGATTTTAAAATCCGAAACCTAGGTTTTTCCACTCTTCTTGATCTTCGTCAATTTGGTTCGTTTTGCTAGAAATTTTAGGAAGAACTAATTGAAATTGGAAGGAATTAGACTAGGGCTGCCTGATTGCTAAATTTGAGTGTTGATTGTTGAGATTTGTGAATAACTGAGACGAATCACGGTTCCTGGAAGTTCTACGGCCGTGGAAAGGCAAGAACAGACCGTGATTCTTGACAGTGATGGACTATGTGAGGAGAGTTTCTGGGAGGATTAAGGAGAAAAAGAATGACCAAAACAAGAAGAGGAAGGGTAATCCCTCTTCTTCTTCATCCTCTAGAGCACCACCACCCTCTTCCCCTTCACCTCCATCATCACCTTCATCACCCTCACCTCCTAGCCCTAGAGTACCGACTATTCATGAGGATCACCTCGATGCATTCGAGAGGATCAATGAGAGGGCTGTGATCGGACCTAGGTACCTATTGTTAGAGGATCTAGCTCCTCTTAACATTATAGATGACCTTACTTGGCTCTTGGATAGAGCCGGACTAGTTGTCTTCTCGGCTATCCGAGAAGACGCTTATGAGGAGATTACGAGGGAGGTTGTGACGTCTTTTCAGCATAGCCATGTGGATAGAACCGTTTCTTTCCGTCTTATGGAAAGAAACTATGATTTTTCCATCCGTGAGTTCGGGACCTTCTTTGGGTTCCATGAGACCTTTAACGGTCGTTTTCCTAGTGGCGTTTACGCCAAAGACTTTTGGGAGGAAGTTGCAATTATCTACGCCAGCGAGGACCGTTGGCAACCTGCTGACACCAAGGCTAAGTTGATGTATCACTTAGCCTTGAAGATTGCTCACCGTGTTCTTTCGGAGTGTCTCTTTCCTAGGACGGAGACGCCCCAAAAGATCAACACGGATGAGCTCTTTCTGCTATACTCCATGCTGTATGGGCGCCGAGCTGACTGTGCCACCCTCTTGGCTGCTACTATGAGCAAGCTTAAGAACAAGAGGAAGGGAAACATTGGATACGGTGGGATAGTTACCCACCTTGCTAGGAGTTTGGGTGTTGATTTTTTTGCGTGTACCCGCATACCAGCCGTATCCTTAGGACTTCATGCCTTCATGACTAGAGGTCTCATCTTCCCCACACATAGAGGTCCGCCTTACGCGTCTATGCCTTGGGAGAGTAGGACGGGTAGCGGTATTGAGTGGCTACAGGAGTATTCCATTATGGCAGGACGCCATAATTGGAAGGAGACGTTCGCTGCTATGCATGCGAACAGGATTGCAGCTCCTCCGTATGTTCCACCACCGCCCGTAGTTGAGGAGGAGGAGATGAGGGATCAGTTTGAGGGTGGAGGAGAAGCCGAGCAGGAGTTTGGCACGTTTCCGGATCAGCCGGATGCGGCCCCCGATGTGCCTAGACATTCTCCACGTCCCGCCAGAGCTTCAGGCTCGTCTTCTCGCCGCGCCAACGTGAGTGAGAGACCCACATGGGCAGAGACACCTCCTGCATGGTATGGAGCTCCACCTCCATGGGCTACACAGACAACATCTGCACCAGCACCAGCACCATCCGACGCTCCAGAGTGGTACAGTCATGCCCCGGGATGGTATGAGCAGATGCCGGATTGGGCTACTGGTCTTTCGGAGAGAGTAGGAGCATTGGAGATTCGAGCCGATGCTAGAGATGGACGCTTGGACGAACTCGATCACATGATGAGAGACGTCTACCGCCAGCAGTTTGGGCGGTTTTATGATCCTAGCTTCTCTCCATTCCCGCCTCCACCAGCGCCGTAGTGATGATGATTGCATGACCGATTAATTTAGCCGCTCCACCGCCATTTTGTGAGTTTCTTTTTCTTTTCTTTCTTTTCTTTCTTTTATTTGAACATTAGGGACAATGTTCGTCCCAAGTATGGGGTGGGGTGTGACTAAAAGTTGTAATAACTCTTACTCACTATGTTTGCTTCTATCGAGACTATCATTGCATGTTCATTATATATTACACGTTTCATTATTGCATTGCATGAAAAAGAACTTGAAAAACCCATAAAAATTGAAAAATTTTGAAAAATTTTGTGCTTCTAAGGAATTGAGATGATTTCCATGATAATCGCTACTTGTGAATTGAGTTGATGACAATTG
This sequence comes from Fagopyrum esculentum, assembly GCA_033239045.1. NCBI lineage: Eukaryota > Viridiplantae > Streptophyta > Magnoliopsida > Caryophyllales > Polygonaceae > Fagopyrum > Fagopyrum esculentum. Next base: position 107,566,746 of record BSUD01000005.1, read on the forward strand.
CATGCTTAAACGAATAGTGAATTGAAAAGAAATTGAATGAGTTGATTATACCTCTTTTGCAAGTTTCATAATGTGATGAATGTTACTTAAACCATGTTGAGAAATTGAAGTTGAAATCACACTATAAGTTCTTATACTTCTTGTTGAGATGATTAAGGCAATTCGATTTTTCTTTCTTCTTTCTTTGATCATTTAGCTCCTCATTGAAATATTGACCTCCTTTACCTATCCGGGAATTTGGAGAAGTGAATGAAAAAGGCATGTTTGATGTGGGAGGGCCATGAGAGCAATTATTTGCAATCAAAAGAATAGAAAGAAATTGTAGGTTTGGGGAAGTCAATCATGATGATGAGTAACTCGGCACCATTCACATAGCCGGGTGTTTGTGTCTTGCCAAAGTCGGATTGAGCGATATTCCTAGCGGATTATGGTATGTGCGCTAAGGGTTTGAGGCATCTCATAAAAACTGAGAAACGCCAATCTCCTAGGCTTCGGTTTTTGTGCACCTCTGTCCATAACTCCAAAAGTAAAGTCGAAAAATGAAAAGAAGAGAGCGAAGCTCTAAGTTGAAGGTGTTGCGGAAACCGCAAGAGGAGAAGAAAAGAGTAGTTGTCCACTTTCCCGGATTCATGCACCACATTCCTTAAAGTTTCCTTCCCTCTCCACATTCTAGACCTATTTTTGAAAAAAAGTCCTTAAGATCAAAAGAATGTTATATGACTTGGTGATCTAAATTGAAGTTTCTTATGATTGATTTTGATAATGTTTAAGGGTTATGATGCTTGTATGGAAGTTTGATTGATTCATGAGTTTTCTTTACTCTTTACTCTTTGATTAAGTGTATGAAAGTCTTATAAACGATTGAAGCAAGATTTGAGAATGATCTATTGTTTGGAAGGCACATTCCTCCAAAAGAAGTATTGCTTTGAGAAGGTACACATATTTCATCCTAACTCTTGTTTTAAAGCTTTTGAAAGACCTTGCTTAGGGACAAGCAAGTGTTAAGTATGGGGTTATTTGTTAGCATGAAATATTGTGATATTTTAGGCACGTTTTCTAAGCGTATTTGATTCATATTGATAGTTATTGATTGAGCATTGTTGCATTTGTGAGCTAGTTTGCCTATATTGTCGATATGGATGTCTACACAAGCTTTATGTTGATTATAGGTGATTGAGAGCCATTTCTGGACGGAATTGAGCAAGGATGAAGTTGTTTGACATGTCCATGGATTGAGGGCATTCTTAGGAGCAAAAAGGAGTTCAACTTGGAGAATCCACGAGGCTAGGGGAGAATCACGTTCTTGCCCTAAACCACGCTCTAAAATACGGCCGTACTACTTTCCACGTTCAGTTCCACGGCCGTGGAACCCTAGCAAGTGAAGCGTGATTCATTCCAGTAGCTTCTACGGTCGTGGAATCATGTGTTCAAACCGTGTTGATTTCCACGCTCTAAATTACGGTCGTGGAACCTTCCACGACCGTGATCTTGGCGATCTTTTTCGCCACACTTTAAGCCACGATCTTTTAAAGGATTGGGCCGGGCCGCTACTTCATCACACACTATAAAAGGACGGACGAAGAGAGATTCCGTCGCCTCGCTTTAGACCTTCACTTACGCATAGACGCATCCTACGTTTACGCTGAGAATTGCCCTAATCTCACACTTTGGTGGAGATTGTGATTGAGATTTCCGGATTGACGGAAGATCAAAGATTCGGAAGATTGTTAGCAAGAAGATTTCTCTTCTTGTTTAGGTTTGATTTAGAAGACGGATTGACATCCCGTTCTTCCTTCTTATCTAAGATTGTGTTTATTTGTCCTATTCCGAATCTAGTGACGATATTTGTTCTTGATTGTGACATTGAGATTGGTTTGAAGTTTATTGAAAGTTTCCGGAAGTTTTCATCCTTCAATCTTTTAATCTTTGAATTTGATTTTAATATGACTATTGTTGGCTAAAAACCCTTAACAATTCTAAGGTGAAGGGTTGATAGTTGTGGCTTAGATGATGATAGATCGATCTTAAATAGATTGGACCGTGAGAGTTAGAGAGAATCGCCGACGAACCTTAAATTACAGCCTGTTCTTGAGTCCACGGCCGTGGAACCTCAAGAACTAACCGTGATTTCCCTTAAATCCACGAACTTGCTTTTACTTTAATCCAAAGTTAAAGATTTGCTTTAACTTAGTTTAGGCTTGCCTTTTCTAGGTGGTACCTCGTCGGATACTCATCCTAGTATCTGGAGCACGGAATATTATGAAATAGATCCAGAATTGAACTATGATTCATACTTAATCTTAATATTATATTAAGACCTTGTGACCGGATTCTAACAAAAAAAATGTTCAACCAATTCGAAATACTTAGTAAATTGAACGATTTTTCTTTCGGTTTATGTTGACTCAAAGGTAAGTGAAGCCTCAACAACCTCTACCTCGATTGTGAGTGTCACAACCGTAATCGGTTAAGTTAGTCTTGATCCTTGGATTACAAATTTGGGTATTTGACATTAATTCTCATCTTTTGAACCTTTCTATACTGAAGCCTCAACAACCTTTATAGAGAGTGTCTTGTAGGTGAGTCATATAAGGTTTTTGGAACTTCACCGTACGATTACCTTACATTAGCATACCTTTGCATATCTTAACTCTGTCCTTATACCATTAGTATATCTTGAATCGATAGCCACAGCTGGATACTTGGATCTTTAGGATTGTTGTTTTCCCAATAATTTGCAAAGCTCTTACAATTACCTGCTTGATAATCTGCAATTGAATTTGCTCCCCCCAAATCCCTGTGTTCGATACTCTGGAATTCTTGCTTAACTACGTCGATCCGTACACTGCGGGTTCGCTTGCTTGATTCTAGTTTTATAAATTTAAAGCTTATTTGCACGCACGCTAAGTGGCGAACACTCGGTCAGAAGAATTCCACCCCGGCCGAGATGTTCATCGACTGAGCGAGATGCTTAGGGTTAAGGTAAAGACTCGAGCTTTTAGGGTCCTACTGTGATTTAAGATTATTCTATCATTATTTTCCCACAACGTTCAGCCAATCACCCTAGAATCACACAAAGAGATTAGCCACTCATCATCATGAAAGTATTAATCAAATATATGGGAAGAAAGAGAATAATTGAACAAGAAAACCTTAAGAGAAAGGCTTCAATAACTGAATCAATTATCAAACAAGCGTTCCTTGGATAAAAATCCAACAAGATAATCAACAAAGAAGGGAATCTAAGATGATCTTACAAAAACCCTTCAAAAAGCTATAAAAGCTATAGACTTTCTTCCTTCAACCTTCATAAAGGTTATTCAAATCTCCCAACTGGAGTATGGCTGTAGCGGTGTATTCGGATGTATGCAGGTTGTTCCGAGTGATAGCGGATGTCGGATTTGTGGGAAATCCGACCCTTTTTATAAGAAAATTACTCTCCAAAGATAAGATATCTTAGAAAGATCTCTTCCCACAAAAATAGGTAAAATATATGGACAAACTTATCTTCTTCCTTCCAGGAATCCAGTCCAAAAATATAAGATCCTCTTTCCAAAGATAAAAGATCTCAGCCAAGAATAAAATATTCTCGCCGCATCCCAGGTGTTCGCCTCGGTCGAGTCGGCTCCTCTGGATCGCCTCGGTCGAGTCGGCTCCTCTGGATCACCTCGGTCGAGGTGACTCTGTAGTCAACCGAGGTGAATCACAACTGAATGTAAAATCTCTCAAATCTAGTCCAAAATGAATCTCTAATCCATGGCCATGATTCCTGGATTATTCATTAAGCTCCTGAATGTAGCTCCAATGACTCCATAGCTCCTTTTGCTCCTTTTTGATGCAAAACGTGCCATTTTACATACGATTACAACAAAACTAGGTGTAGACCTCGAATCCCGCAAAGGTAGATGAAATGACAATATAATCACATAATATATATACAAACATGCAGATTATTGAAGATAAAACGTCTAAACAGGACCCAAAATATAGACAATAATTCATGCTATCACTTGCTTAGTAAATGGCGTTGGTCCTGCCATCCTTCTTTTATCCAAGTACAGCTCCTACAGGAGGTTGAATGATGGGTGCGGTAATCAAAGCTTTCTTTATCCTGTAAAAAGCGTCAAGAAATTTTTGCGAAAACTCAAAAACAACATCCTTATTCAAAAGATTAGTGAGCGGTTTAGAGATTTTAGAAAAATTCTTGATGAACCTCCTGTAGAATCCTGCATGCTCGATGTAACACCCCGAATCCGCGGGACTCGGGATGCTACGGGTTGGGACCTCACAATGGGTCCCGACTCTTAGCCTGACAACAATCTCACCGGACCTTTCCAACATGGCACAAATAAAGGCTCAAAAACTCGAAAACGTTTATAGTGCAAATGATAAGAAACCCGAAAGAACGCAACAAGAAACATCAGCCGAGATACAACTCGAAACCACAATGCCAAACACGCGGCATACAAAATACAAACCAAAGGAAAAACATAACTCGACTCCAACTCATAAACCCTTCCTAAAATGTACGGACCCCGGCTGTCCACCCTTCCGGATCTCTCGGCCGCATTCCTAACCTGCAAGGCAATCTACAACATTCGGTATAAAACCGTTAGCTTATATTCGAGGCATTAGAATTAACGGGAAAGGCACAAACACAAGCAAAACATCATAAACACACAACATAATCAAAGGCACACCAATACGGTTTATTATCTTTATGATGATTAAGTCATATCCTGTTCTAATTCAACTTAGATTTGTGACACGAGACCACCGTGGTCCCGCCTCGGTCCCTATTTTCGGCATGGAACGGTATGGATGCCTCCGACCGTCTAACCAGCACGGCTAGTCGCCGAGAACCTCCTAGACTCTCGCAAGAGCTAGGCAGATGATGTCACCGCCCGTTATCATACACTTGGGCCAAAATAATATAAAGGTCGGTAATCGTATTTCCGGTTCCGTTGTTATAACATAAACAGTAAACACACACCACCCAACACACATCAATGCTAATACAAAGAATACAAGCTAAGTAAGTCCGAAGACTTACCTGAATCGAGTCAAAATCTCGATAATGCTACTACTCGATTCCGTAAGGATAAGATCTCAAACACCTGGTTATAAAAGGAAGACTTGGATCAATATCATATCCATACTCTTAGAAGTTTTGTACTTCTAAGCTAACAAGATCATCTAAGAGAAGAAAACCAACTCGCTCTCTTGGTGTAAAAAGACAGTTTTATCCTTATTATGGAATCCCTAAAAGTCTAGGAAGTTTCAAAAACCTCAACTAAAATCACTCTTTCTTAACAACATTTACTTAATTGTTCATATGCTTATATATACTTATAGATCATACACTTTCATTTCTTCCTCCAAGGTTATAATCTGACTCATATCACTTACGCTACAAACATTAATTCCTACACACCCTTCCGTCCAAGTTGGGATTACAAATATTTACATTCCACATTTCCAATTATGCAAACAACTAACTCAGATCACATTACTCGGTCAACAAGAATCCAACAACCCCTTTCTCACAAGATGCATCTTAACATAATAGTTACATATAATTACCTACGACCCAAACATTTACCAAAATCCCCAATTTCGGGATTAGGGTTTACACCAACAATCTTCACTATAATTCCAACAATCCAACATCATCTTCTCACTACAATTAATTTAACTACATCAACCGAGAATTCACTAGACTTTATGCCCAATTTCATAATTACATACAAGTTAGCTAAACCAGCCTTCAAGTCTCAAATATCTCAATTAGTGATCTAGGATTTAAAAAGGAAGCACTTGAACTCACACTGCACACTGCAGTAAACGTGGCGGCGGGACTGGTGGTCCTTGGCGGCCGATGAAGGCGGCGAGGTGAGGCAACCAACAGCAGTGAAGGAACCTCTTTCAACGTGCTAGAGAGGAGACCCGAGCCCGACTTCTTCGACAGGCTGTTGAAGGAGAGCCAACGCCGTCGTCTTCGGCGGGTTGTAGGAGGTCCAAGGCCGGCGTCTTCGACGGATGCACAAGAAGATCTAGGTCGGCGTCATTGGCGGTTGCAGCAGGAGGTACGACACCGGCGTCTTCCACAGCCTACGGAAGGAGGACCGAGGCGGCGAGGCCGGCTTCTTCGACGGCTGGAGCCTTGTGTCGCCGCAATATTAGGGCTCGTTGTAGGCAGCAACCGGCGAGAAGAGCGGGACAGATCCGAGAGAGAGAGAGAGATGGACATCAGAGAAGGAAGATGAAGGGAGGTCCGACGAGAGAGAGGAAGAAGAAAGCACCAGCTGCTGATTTCCATCTCAACGTGAAGGAAGGAGGAAGACCCAAGGTAGGCGGCAGCCTTGCGTGACCCAAGCCTCCTGAGGGCGTTAGGTTTAGGAAGGAGAAAGGCCGGATGGGCCACACATCTCTTGGGCCGGCCCGTCTTGACGGCCCAAATGTTTTATCTTACCGGGTTAGAAAAAAAAACGAAATAAATAGAATGGCGGAAAGGGTATAAACCGGTCAAATTCCGGTTTGACCCGGAATTTATCGGAATAAATTTCCGATTATTTCTAAAATACAGTTGAAATATATTTAAGCTCATAAAATATCGATAAAATCCGGAAAAATAAATATCGCAAACACGCCTCAAATTTGGGCGTTACATCAGATCTCCCTAAAAATAAGTTTCGTCCCGAAACTTTTTATACGGCAAACTTCTCGGTCCCTAAGGCCGAGGTGTGAACTCTCAAACTAAGAAGGCTTAAACTTTCTAATCTATACACACAATCTACTCAAACTACCACATCGAGATATATCAGGTCATAAAGCACATTCCCACACAGGGCACGAACTACACATAACATCACACATGCACGTAACTAAATCAAGGTAAGAACTAGGTCTAACCCATCGATTCTATCGAGGCTAATAGCTCCGCATAAAACTCAACTAAAGATACTACCCTCCGTCTTCAGTAACCCTCATCGGTTCCTCGTCTACAACTAGATCCTCATGACTGACCACATGTCTTGAGTCATGTATGTACTCTCTTGATTGATACTCATAAACACCGGGTGAACACTCTCTACTCTCGGCGGCTACGCCAACCGGTAAACCACTTTCCCAACGTGCGCTAACATTTCAAAAAGTTCCGATATATAGGAACTCAACTTCCTACTCGGGTCTTTCTCAATGTTGAATTTCCAATTTGTTTCTCTTTGATTACCTCTAACACAAATGTCGAACTTCTTAATTGGTCCCGCTAAACCAAACTTTGATGTTTCATTTTCTCAATCTTGTTGCAAGTTCCAAGCAATGAAGGAAGTACTTTACTTTACACCGCTTCTACTAACAAGACACGTATGCTATTACCTTTACCTCGTTCCTCAATACTCAATCAAGACTTGTCTTGGAGAATCACTTGTCCTCTTCAAACCCATCATACCCCGAGGCAAATTTCAAACAGTTCACCAATGAATCTCCTCTCAACTCTCAACAACTTCATTGTTAATTTCCGTCTCATTCCATACTTCATGGTCATCCGGGGTAGGTTATCCATAGATAGTGTTACTTGAAGAGTCTCTCCCCAAATCCGGTAATGACCAACACATCCGAGAAAACTTGTAGTTTCTCTCACATCCTTCGGGGGTTATCATCCCGTGACAATTTGTCATACAACTTCTCTGTTCTCGAGAGTAGACCAAAATATCCTATCTGGAAATTAGTAAGCCCATATGGAATCGCTACAACTCATAGTGACCATGGTTTGTCTGAAATGCCGTAATTGCAATGTTCCAGTCTCGAATTCTCATTTGGTGGAAATCAGACCTTAAATCAATTTTAGAAGACTCTATCGACCCTTGCAACCGGTCGAGTAGATCATCCATTCGTTGTAAGGGATACTTGTCCTTCATTGTTATCTTATTTGTCTCACGGTAATCGATATATAGACGGAGATAACCTCTCCTCTTTGCAAACTGGTGTTCTCCATAACAACCTCAAATCGAGAGTTTACTTTTGATGTTCTCTATGGCCGTGCATTGGTTATAATGAACCCTTATCAACACGTCATTGCAACTAGTCGTTCAAATGCTCTTTCGACTCATGTATTTTTACAAGCGTCATTATGTAAAGCGCCTTGGAGGTCAGAGTTGAGCCCAAACTCAACCTTAGTGGAAAAATCCACATTCCGATGTATTGGAATCCGTGGTATCTCGGGTTCTATCTTTTCTCTTCCCGTGACATATCGTAATAACCGACCTAAACACGTTTATCGTAATAATCTTGTCTTATCACTTTACTTGTGCTCATGACACAATTGATATACCTTGATCTATTGAGGTGACGTCCTTTAAACACGTGTATTACTCCATCTTTATCTAAAATGTTGACCGTCTTTCTTTTACAAATCCTCAATCTCCTGAACTCGTGGAACTTGCTCGAGTCTTCCGACTCTTGAAGCCTTGGTTAAGCAATAATTCAACTAATCCCTCTTTTCACTTTTAAGAGAAAGGCGATAATAACATCTCTTGATCTCGTGCATGTGTTCAGTCGCAAAGGTCTTAACTACAAGACTCGCTCATGCCTTATAACAAATCGATACAATCTTCTTCACTTCTTCGGACATCCCAAGCTATGGGAGGAGCTCTTCGTATCCCACATCAGCATTCACTATAGACATCTTTTCTTCAAGTAGGTGTAGAATTTTATACTTCAGCTTCTTATGTAACGTCAAACCGACCGTAGAGGCTCTAACCTCAATCTTTCATGTACTACTTGTACATCTCATATCGAGAACAAACTTTACAACTTCAATCTTCTCCTACTCTTGTTGGTCCCTTAAGAATATCTTGGTATTCCGTGAACAATCTCACACCGTACTAGTATGCCTTCAGACAAAATTCCCAGCCATAATCACAAAAATATCCACTCATTACTCCACCAATCACTAACATCGTAATTTCAAGCTTGAAGTGTTGCCCTAATCTAAGTCCTCCCTTTCACACCAAAGCCACCATGGCTCTTTTGTGTGAGTGTGACGCCTCTGTCTCATCTTTTGCTCGCGAAAACATACCCTCCATTTTATTAGAATGAACATACTATACATCCTCTTATTATACTCCCGTCTACGCACCACAAACAATGAAAATATCACCTTCCTCTTGATCTACTAGTTTCCTTTACCATGATCAAAACATAAAACTTCTAATCCAGGTCGATCTCCCATATGTTGTTCTCAAGACCTAAGAAGGTCGTAAAGGATCATTACAAACACTTTACAGTCATATGCTTGAATCCACCAATGCTACTTGATTATAACATTTTCACTTCCGTTGATATAACTCCTTATTGCTGACATTGAACCATCGCGAATACTTTAAGCTCTTGTTGTTGATCCTTTGTAGGCCCATAATCTTGTTTACTCATCCCTCTACACTCACCAATAGACAAACCGCACTTGTGCGTTCTCAGTTGTCACCGATTAACTTGTATCCGACTTTCTCCGATGTCGACGACTTATTATTCTACTACAGTTCTCATGTTACCATTCTCATGAAGGTTACCCTCCTCGGGGTACTCTACCTTACATAGTTCCTTCTTCATTCCACGCTTCCTTTTCTTTATAAGATAACTATATCTTCTTGGCCTTGTTGTTTCACACGCCCCGCTTACATAGGCTTAATTTTTTTTCCCTCGTGATATCTTGTAAATGTGTATTCTCAACATCTCTAATGTTAGTCATTATCCTCTCGCATTTCTCTTGGTCGGTAGCTTAAGTCCTTCAATAAAAGCTCCTTGTTTCTTCTTTCATCTTCTTGGGATCATCATTTATACGCACTTCATCCTTCTTGGCGTTTTTTTTTTTAGCCTTATCATCATAACAGAAATCGGTCAACTCCACGTGAATCCCCACCATGCCCTTCTTCTCATAACTCTAGTAATGTTGAATCTTTCACCGTGTGATCTTCCTCGTAACCCTCGTATTTTTGACTCTTCACTTCTTGGTACCTCGCGAGTTTAACTTACGGTATTTTAAATCCTTCTCACATGTTTGGTTCGCTTCTCTCATCTTAACTCCTATGTTTAGAAACGTTTAAGGAAAGCTTCACTTCTCGTAATGGAACACCGCCTTTAACCTTGTTAGATTATACTCATCTCCTCCTCGATTCACATCTTTAGTTGTCCACGCGTCTTCTTAAAGAACTTAAGTTTGGTATCCCTATTGGTCTCATCGTCGTACAATCACGGTTTCTTTATAACCACTTATACACCTTAACCTTGCCCTCTTTACTTGTATTGCTTCCATCTCGAATTCTCTTAAGTTGACTCAAAGTTCCCTTCTATTTGTTCGTCCTTGCCGCTAATGTCATCTTTATCCTTCAAATGATTTCTTTGACGTCCCAAAAGGAGTCTGATGAATCGTCAAGGTGTTCGCCAAAATGTGATGCTCAACTCGGTACTTGAGCATACTTATCACCGTATATATATTATCATAATCCCTATACTATCATAATCCCAAAAAGGCGGTTGTCCAAGGGCAATGATAGCTTCCTATCAACTTAACTATAACATCCACTACTACTTATATAATACTAGCATACCATATGTGTATGTATATATAACTATATACATAAGTTTTATGCTCACATTACTACTAATATATCACATCTGGAAAATTAATACAATAATACAAGGTCCAAACAAGTACTATAGTCCACATATATTAACTATACATATAAATCAAGTCATCATGCAACTACAATCCACATATACTATACCTATCTACATATATACATATATATATCAAGTCCAATAAACTAAGCTGCCGAGATCCGCGGAAGGAGTGGTGGTCCGTACATTCTACCCCGACTCATGCATGTGATTTTGAAAACGAAAAGTCAAAACCCGTGTGGGTTTTGTTTATTCCTCATTCGGCCTTTAGAAGATTGCGAGTGCCATTGTTGTCAACCTAGGGCTCTGATACCACTTTTGTAACACCCCGAATCCGCGGGACTCGGGATGCTACGGGTTGGGACCTCACAATGGGTCCCGACCCTTAGCCTGACAACAATCTCACCGGACCTTTCCAACATGGCACAAATAAAGGCTCAAAAACTCGAAAACGTTTATAGTGCAAATGATAAGAAACCCGAAAGAACGCAACAACAAACTTCAGCCGAGATACAACTCGAAACCACAATGCCAAACACGCGGCATACAAAATGCAAACCAAAGGAAAAACATAACTCGACTCCAACTCATAAACCCTTCCTAAAATGTACGGACCCCGGCTGTCCACCCTTCCGGATCTCTCGGCCGCATTCCTAACCTGCAAGGCAATCTACAACATTCGGTATAAAACCGTTAGCTTATATTCGAGGCATTAGAATTAACGGGAAAGGCACAAACACAAGCAAAACATCATAAACACACAACATAATCAAAGGCACACCAATCCGGTTTATTATCTTTATCATGATTAAGTCATATCCCGTTCTAATTCAACTTAGATTTGTGACACGAGACCACCGTGGTCCCGCCTCGATCCCTATTTCCGGCATGGAACGGTACGGATGCCTCCGACCGTCTAACCAGCACGGCTAGTCGCCGAGAACCTCCTAGACTCTCGCAATAGCTAGGCAAATGATGTCACCGCCCGTTATCATACACTTGGGCCAAAATAATATAAAGGTCGGTAATCCTATTTCCGGTTCCGTTGTTATAACATAAACAGTAAACACACACCACCCAACACACATCAATGCTAATACAAAGAATACAAGCTAAGTAAGTCCAAAGACTTACCTGAATCGAGTCAAAATCTCGAGAATGCTACTACTCGATTCCGTAAGGATAAGATCTCAAACACCTGGTTATAAAAGGAAGACTTGGATCAATATCATATCCATACTCTTAGAAGTTTTCTACTTCTAAGCTAACAAGATCATCTAAGAGAAGAAAACCAACTCGCTCTCTTGGTGTAAAAAGACAGTTTTACCCTTATTATGGAATCCCTAAAAGTCTAGGAAGTTTCAAAAACCTCAACTAAAATCACTCTTTCTTAACAACATTTACTTAATTGTTCATATGCTTATATATACTTATAGATCATACACTTTCATTTCTTCCTCCAAGGTTATAATCCGACTCATATCACTTACGCTACAAACATTAATTCCTACACACCCTTCCGTCCAAGTTGTGATTACAAATATTTACATTCCACCTTTCCAATTATGCAAACAACTAACTCAGATCACATTACTCGGTCAACAAGAATCCAACAACCCCTTTCTCACAAGATGCATCTTAACATAATGGTTACATATAATTACCTACGACCCAAACATTTACCAAAATCCCCAATTCCGGGATTAGGGTTTACACCAACAATCTTCACTATAATTCCAACAATCCAACATCATCTTCTCACTACAATTAATTTAACTACATCAACCGAGAATTCACTAGACTTTATGCCCAATTTCATAATTACATACAAGTTAGCTAAACCAGCCTTCAAGTCTCAAATATCTCAATTAGTGATCTAGGATTTAAAAAGGAAGCACTTGAACTCACACTGCACACTGCAGTAAACGTGGCGGCGGGACTGGTGGTCCTTGGCGGCCGATGAAGGCGGCGAGGTGAGGCAACCAACAGCAGTGAAGGAACCCCTTTCAACGTGCTAGAGAGGAGACCCGAGCCCGACTTCTTCGACAGGCTGCTGAAGGAGAGCCAACGCCGTCGTCTTCGGCGGGTTGTAGGAGGTCCAAGGCCGGCGTCTTCGACGGATGCAGAAGAAGATCTGGCTCGGCGTCATCGGCGGTTGCAGCAGGAGGTACAACACCGGCGTCTTCCACAGCCTACGGAAGGAGGACCGAGGCGGCGAGGCCGGCTTCTTCGACGGCTAGAGCCTTGTGTCGCCGCAATATTAGGGCTCGTTGTAGGCAGCAACCGGCGAGAAGAGCGGGACAGATCTGAGAGAGAGAGAGAGATGGACATCAGAGAAGGAAGATGAAGGGAGGTCCGACGAGAGGTTGATGGGGAGCAGCTCCGGCGAGAGAGAGGAAGAAGAAAGCACCAGTTGCTGATTTCCATCTCAACGTGAAGGAGGGAGGAAGACCCAAGGTAGGCGGCAGCCTTGCGTGACACAAGCCTCCTGAGGGTGTTAGGTTTAGGAAGAAGAAAGGCCGGATGGGCCACACATCTCTTGGGCCGGCCCGTCTTGACGGCCCAAATGTTTTATCTTACTGGGTTAGAAAAAAAAACGAAATAAATAGAATGGCGGAAAGGGTATAAACCGGTCAAATTCCGGTTTGGCCCGGAATTTATCGGAATAAATTTCCGATTATTTCTAAAATACAGTTGAAATATATTTAAGCTCATAAAATATCGATAAAATCCGGAAAAATAAATATCGCAAACACACCTCAAATTGGGGCGTTACACTCGAGAAAACTCCGCACACCCTTAATAGAAAAATGAGGAGGAAATTTCTCAATAGTCTCGATCTTAGCTCGATCGAATTCGATACCTCGGTTGGAAACGAGGTACCATAGAACAATTCCTTCGCTAACCATGAAGTGACACTTCTCCAAATTCAAAACAAGGTTAGTGTCCTCACAACGTTGTAGCACTAGAGAAAGGTTCGCCAAACAGTCATCAAAAGAGGAACCGTAAACCGAAAAGTAATCAATGAATACCTCCATGATCTCCTCAATATACTCGGAAAAGATAGCGATCATACAACGCTGAAAAGTAGCAGGTGTGTTACACAATCCGAATGGCATCCTCCGATAAGTGAAAGTCTCCCATGGACAAGTGAAAGTGGTCTTCTCTTGATCATTCGGATGGATAGGAATCTGAAAGAAGCCACTATAGCCATCTAAATAGCAAAAATGGGAGTGTTGTGCTACCCGTTCGAGCATTTGGTTGATGAATAGAAGAGGGAAATGGTCCTTTCGAGTGGCCACATTCAGCTTCCTATAGTCAATGCAAATCCTCCAGTCCGTAACGGTCCTAGTAGGAATTAACTCGTTGTTCTTGTTTATCACAACGATCATCCCTCCTTTCTTTGGAACCACATGCACTGGACTCACCCACTTGCTATCCGATATGGGAAATATGATATCTGCATCCAACAACTTAAGAATCTCCTTCTTCACAACCTCTTCCATGATCGGAGTACTGGACTGACGTAAGTCTCAGTTGACTTCATCTTTCTTGATGTCTCAATCGTGGTCCGAGATGGGTGACCGAGGTGTTCTTCAGATAAGATCATCTCGCTTGCTCCAAAAACTGTCTCGGTCGAGTTACTGGAACTGGGACAGAAACCTAACGTGCTTTTCTTCTCCTTAGCAGTTTATCAAATCTAGCTCCTAGATCTACTTCCAATGTTTCCAAGCTTCATACATCTGCATCAAACAAAACATCTATACCTTCCTCCATCATACTAAAACTCAAAAATTTTTCAAGAGGATCTTTAATAAGGAGAGAGCTCACCAATTCTCGAGAATCTTCTTCATCATAAATGTTGAAGATGTCATCTTCCAAAGGCTCTCCCTTCATTGCAACCAATAATGCAAACTCCACATGGTCGTCGCCAATGTTGAACTTCAACTTGGCGTTCTTACAATCAATGTTGCAATTGGATGTTGCTAGAAATGGTCTTCCAAGAATGATAGGAATGGGATAATCTGCGGAAATGTCCAACACATCAAATTCTATAGGTATGTACAAATTACCTAACTTGATGGGAACATCCTCAAAGATACCAACGGGTAATGGAGCGATCCGCCATGTATAACGTCATCATCACGGGGTTGGGATTTCCGAGGCCAACCTTCTCACATAGTTCTAGAGGAATGATGCCTACACTAGCTCCTAGATCACAAAGTGCATCATAAGTCACATCCCCAACTTGGTTGAAAATGCAAAACGAACCGGGATCTCTCAACTTAGGTAGCATCATCTCCTTCGTGATTTTAATGAGCTCCGAAGATCTAGAGGTCATCCGTACTTCACTAAACTCTTCCAGCTTTCTCTTCCTTGACAAGATGTCTTTTAGAAAGTTCCCATAGACGGGAATCCCAAGGATAGCATCAATGAAAGGGATGTTAATATGTATTTTATTCATAAGGTCAAGAAACTTACCAAAGTGCTTGTCTAGATGTGTCCGTGCCTTTGACTGAAGGAACGGGAGTGGTGGTTTATAAGCAGGAGTGGAACATAAACTTAATATTTTTCTTTCGCTTTTTGGGGCTCCATCTCGGTTGGCACCTCGACCGAGGTGTTCCTCGTCTAATCGTGGTGGGACCGAGGTATTGGATCTGCAGTCTTCAATCCACTGCGTGTTTTGATAGCCATGATTTGCCCTTTTGGGTTTCTCTCTATCCTTGCTGGAAGTTATCCAGGATCTCTTGGCTCTTCATTCGCCTTGTTGAAAAATTGTTGTTCTAAGGCTTTTTGTGCCTTTGAAAATGAATTTATAGATGTCTCCATAGTGTTGAGCTTGATCAATATAGCCTCCAACACAGCGTCCGGTTTCTTGGGTGGCTGGGACGAACTTGATGACAGCTCCTGGCTTCTCAATGGAATAGAAGAAGAAGAGGAAGGGGTGTTAAGAGCATTTTCATCATGAGAATAAGGGTTACCGGAATTTTGTGTATTCGATCTCCAATTGTTATTGGAATTCTTGTTGTTGTTGGTGGTGGTGGTGTTATTGTTGTTGTAGTAATTGTTGTTGTTCCGCGGCTTTAATAATTTGCCTCTTCCTTGGTATCCAACATCTTGCTCCTTCTTAGTTTGAGCTACTAAAAGCTCCTTCAATGCCTTGACTTCATTGTTGAGCGAGGTTAGTTGAGCTGAATTTGATGTTGTGTCTTGAAAGCTAACTCTCCTTGCTCCATCTTCCACCCTTTGATCGGAATATTACTCCATGTGTAAAGCTTGCTTTTCTATGAAATCCCAAGCTTCATCTATCGGCATATCCATGAAAGTGCCGGCGGAAAGTAATTGGAGCTTGAATAGAGTGTCTTCATCCAAACCCTTGAAGTACATCTCTAGCAACTCGATCTTTAGAATCCCATGATGAGGGAAATCCAACAAAAGGTCCTTGAACCTTTCCCATGACTTGGACAAACTTTCTTTATCGTTCATGATAAAAGCATTGATTTTGCTCCTCAATTCAGCGGTCTTTGATGGGTGAAAGAACTTAGTAAGAAACTAAGTCGTCATCTATTTCCAAGTGTTGATTTTTCCAACCGGAAGAGATTGATACCAAACGAGTGCCTTGTCTTTCAATGAGAAGTAGAAAGGCCTAAACTTGTAATTGTTATTCTCCACCTTGATGGTCTCAAAGTCTCCATCAGAATCTCATAGTTTTGTAAATGTTGATGTGGAGATTCTGTCTCCAAACCTCCGAATCGACAATGTCAAATCATGGTTAGAACTAGTGGTCAAAGTTCATAATCATGCTCAGCTGGATCTCCTATATTGACTCCTGGATGCCGCACTTGCTGATTTGGGTCCATCCTCTGGCCTAGGGTTTTTGGAACTCCAGCAAAAATAACATCTCGGTCTACCATGGCTAGCATCCGAGGTGGTAGGTGTATCTCGGCCGGTGCAACTAGGGTTGGCTCCTTCCTCGGTCGAGCAACGGGGACCGGTTGAGGTAAGAACTGAGCTTGTAGAGCGGCTATACCAGCTTCAATCCCTTCAGTTCTTGCACGAGTCTCGTCTCTCTCTCTCTCTCTCTCGCTGCAATTCTTCTCTACTAAGGCGAAGTTGTTCCAATACCTCCTTCAATTCGGTTTCAAGATCGCAATTATCTTGATCGGCCATCTTAGCTTCTTTCAATCTTCTTTTGTATGTATTTTCTAGTTCTGGTCGTAAGGAATGATTTCCTTTCCAACACGAGTTCTTTGCATAAACCTAAGGAAAGATCCTGCGGAATCACTCAAGTAAAGCAATCAATAGCAACAAGGGCAATAGCCCCAAAAGACAACCGAAACCGAACATGTTTTTTTACCAAGTCCCCGGAAACAGCGCCAAAAACTTGTTCGCTCCAAAAGGTGTGTGCAAGGTTTAATATTTATACCAAGATTGCAAATAATGAAGCCGCAGTGTATGGATCGATTGTAATAAAAGCAAGCAATCCAGGGTCGAACATAGGGACTATGGTGAAACAAAGATCGGTAATTCAGGTTTTCAATTAAAAACAAGAAACAAAGCAAAGATATCAAAGATGATGTAATAACCGGGTAATGAAAATGTGGATTCTAGAGATTATAGCATCCAATTTTGGTTCCAACTCAAGATCTCAAAAGATAACGTGGACAAAGTTGAGGTTTGCAATGTGAAGGTTTTTCTAAGGTGGGAATAGATCACCGGGTAAGTCTCACTATTCACTATCCCAAACGGAAGATCCTCTCACCGGCTAAGTCTCAAGGTATTAAGGAAAGGAACTATAATCTCAAACCAACACACCACCTAAGGGAATAAAATAAACATTTAGCGGGTAAATCTCAGGCTAACTCTCAAAGATGGGATGAAGGCACACTCAAACCCCAATAAAGGATAAACGTTTATTACTTACACTCATGATCTTGGGTATACAAGCAAAGGAATCACTGGGTAAGTCTCATCCTAGGATTGCGTTGAACTAGGAAAGGTATATCAAGGATAGGATTTGACAAACTGAAACCTTAACTCTGATAAGGATCAGGAAAGGTCTCGCCTCGCTCAGTTAGTATCCCATCTTGGTCGAGAAGTTCTACGAATGACCGAGGTGTTCATCGGTTAAGGTAAAGGCTCGAGCTTTCAGGGTCCACTGGGGTAAAGGCTCATTCTTTAATCGTCTTCCCCACAACTTTCAGCCAATCACCCTAGAATCACATAAAGAACTTAGCCAATAATCATCATGATAACAATAATCAAATATATAAGAAAGGAATCAATATTCAAACAAGAAAACCTTAACAATCCAAACAAAACCAAACCAAACCAAACTAAGAAAATCTTACAACTTCCTTCAACCTTCCTTCAAACTAGCTTCCTTCCTTCCTTGATCTTCAACCTTCCAAACTTCTTTCCAAACTCTGGAGAACTCTACTCCTCGATCTTCCGGAATCTGAGATTCGGGGATAATTTCTCTTTAGAAAATCAACCTCTTTATGTAGGAGAATCACCTTCCTAAGATAAAATATATTTAAAGGAAATTTCCTTCTTTAAAATATCTTCCAATATTCCAAATAAATCAAACAAAAAGATATGCTTCCTTCCAAAAATTCATCCCAAAATATAGGAAATTCACTTTCCAAAAATAGAAGATCTCAGTCAAAAATAAAGATCTCGTGGCCGTTATAATATTCGCCTCAGTCCAGCATGTCTTGAAGATCACCTCGGTAGAGGTGGTACTGTAGCTAACAGAGGTGAATCTCACTTAAGCGTCAATCTCTCTGATCTGGTCCAAAATCAATCTTCCATCTCATCTCCATGGTTTCTGAGCCTTTCTTGTAGCTCCTCAATGCTCCATAATGTAGCTCCAATGACTCCTTAGCTTTCTTAGACCCATTTTGTTCCAAAACGTGCCATTTTCCCGACAATTACAGCGAAACTAGGTGTAGACCTCGATTCTCGCACAGGTAGACAAAACAACATAATGATCAAAGAATATACATCTATACATGCAGACTTATGAAGATAAAACGTCCAAACCTATCTTAAAATATAGACTATCATACATGTTATCATTGTGAGTATATGTTGTTGAGATTATGGGCTAGGATGTGTGTATCCTAGCATAGTGTTGCTACCGTTGAGATCATCGAGACTAAGCCTGTTTAACCTAGTATGTTGTTATGAAGTATGATCTTACGAGATCATAGGGTCTAGAAGTCTAAGGACTTCTAGCTTATGAGAGTGTTGTTGATTTGTGCCTTGTTGTGACCAGGCGTTAAGTATCTTCCTACGGGAAGCGAGAATGGTATTGGTCAGTTTAGCTTTGGGACGAAGTAAGTCACCGTACTTACTTAGCTAGCTTCCTTGTATTAGCATCGATGTGTGATTGGTTGTGTGTGCGTTTAGATATGTTTTATAATAACAAAACCGGAACTAGGACGACCTTTAGATATTGATATTTGGCCCAAGTGTATTGTTCGCTCCAAAACGTGTGCACAATAAGTCTTAAATTTATACCAAGAATAAAAGAAAATAAGCGAACCCCTAGTGTACGGATCGATTGCAATACAAGCAAGTATTCTAGGGTCGAACACAAGGACTATGGCGAAATCAAGCAACGGTATATAACTTGAGGTTGTTTATGCAAAAACTCGAGCAACAAGAAAAATGAATGATAATCAAATAAAGGAATGTAGATTCTAGAGATCAAAGTATCCAGTTGTGGTTTCGACTCAAGATTTCTCAAGGATAAACGTGGACAAAGATGATGTTTGCAAAGGGAAGGTATTTCTACAATGGGATAGATCACCGGGTAAGTCTCACCATCCACTTTGCCAAACCAAAGATCCTATCACCGGGTAAGTCTCAAGGAACCAAGAAAAAGTACTATCTCTCAAACCAACATCACTAACCTAAGGGAACAGAACTAACCATCACCGGTTAAGTCTCGGGTTAACTCTCAAAGGTAGGATGTAGGCACACTCAAATCCTAACAAAGGGTAAACCTTTGTTACCCAACACTCATCATCATCGGTAAATAAGCAAAGGAATCACCGGGTAAGTCTCTTCTTAGGCTTGAATATAAACTAGGAAAGGTGCAACAAATATAGGATTTGACAAACTATAACCTAAACTCAAGATCGGGCAACGCAGTGGGCAATCTCGGGTAGTTCTTATTGATCTCGGTCGAGATGACTCCAAGAAGAGTCCGAGACAGGTTTCGGTTTAGGGTTAACTCAAACTTCAGGGTCCACTCATGATAAAGGTTCATTCTTTCATCGTCTATACCGCAACCTTCAAATAATCACACTAGAATCGCAGGAGTTTTAGCCAACAATTATAATGTTCAAAGCAATTAAATATTATTTCAAGAGATCAAAGAAAGGGAATAAAACACTCAACAAAGGTCGGAACAAGATTTTGGAATAAAACCCGACGCCCAACACTTGTGCCTGCAGGAAAACTGAGCCACGCCTGCGGGAAGGTCGATAAACCTCTCAACACCTAGAATAAAAAATTCCTGATGTTACAACTACTCCCCATAAAAACAAGTTTTTTCCCGAAACTTTGATAACGTAAAACTCTCGACATAAGAACTCGGTAACAACTCAAAGCCGAAAACGTGCCAACTCTCTACTCGATAACCATCACACACTCGTACAACAACGTCAAGACCTCTCAAGACCGACATAGTTACTCACACGAACCACATAACGCATATCAAGTCACAACCTAACCGAACACACAACACATTCCCGCTCGGGGCACAAAACAAATAAAACTCGCGCATGCACATAAAATATGTCCCATCGGCCATAACAAAGGTAACTAACTAATCGTAAACCCAACCCGAGATATTATCCCATGTCCTCCGGTAGTCTCATCGGCTCCGCGTTTACCACTAGATCAACACGACTAATATCATAACTTCAAGTAACGTATATACTTCCATGGTCATTATCAAAAGAACCCACAGTAGATACTTTCCACTCTTTGTGGCAACCTAAATTTGTGAGCCACTTCCCAATTCCCATCAATATATCAAGGGACTGATAAATCGGAAACTCCACTTTCCCTTTTTCGTGTCCACCATGTATGACGCTTTGCGTCCATGGTATTCTAGGCTAGATCTGTTACATATCAGGCTCTAGAGGTCTGCGCATCTCTTCCAAATACGCCATCAGGCGACTCAGTCCAGTTATCGCCACCTCTACCATCCAAATTCCAACGCCACGATGTACTAGGGTTCCGTTCATAAATGCTTAACAACGTCCATCATGAACACATTTCAACTACCATAAAATGTGCACTCATTTCCGGGAAGCGTCCGGATGACACTTGTTCTCATTTTAGCATGGAGGTTCTTAACATGTCCTTTAAGGCTTCAAAAGTCCTCTGTTAGCATGAAATATGACGATATTTTAGGCACTTGTTTTAGTTGTTTTTCCCTCATTATTGTGTACATGGATATAGTTTTACAGCAATTGTGAGCTTGTTCACCTATTTTGTCAATATAAAGATCTACACTAGCTTTGTTTTGTTTATAGGTGAATAAGAGCTTGAATCGAAGCAAATGATGGAAGAGACGGAGTATTTGATCATGTTCGAGGACAAGGAGATGCATTAGAGACGCTAAGGAAGGAGCATAGATGAAGGATTGCACGAAACAAAGGCAAAGAAAGAGGAAAAGCAAGTCCACGCCCTGAATTACGGCCGTGGAGAAGGAAATTGAAGTCCACGCTCTAATCCACGGCCGTGGACTTGGCATCATGAACGTGGAAGAAAGTTTGAAGCACTCTAGAGAGTTACACGGTCTAAACCACGGCCGTGGAAATTCTATGGCACCATAATCTGGTTCCATGCTCTAAATTACGGCCGTGGAAAGTTCTACATGACCAAGATCTTGGCAAATCTTATGACGTATCTTATTTGCCACATCATCAAAGTAAATGGGCTTTTATCGTAACCTGTCCTCACTCTATAAAAGGAGTAGAGAAAGGAGTTTTCGGTATCTCCACTTACCTTGTGCTATCTGCGCTTATCCCGTGCTTAGGGTTTCGAAGCCGACGGCGAGGATTGAATATCGAAGCTTGCTTGCGGCAAAATTTTGGTGATTTCTTAGGTTTTGATTCCGGAAACGATTGACAACCGTTTTCCGTTGTTTACCTGAGATTATAGTGAGGATTCTTATTCCATATTCTGAATCCATTTGAACATATTGTTTTGTTATTTGGATTTGAGATTGATCTTAAGTTTTAATAAGTTTTCGAGGGTTTTCATATTTCTTTTTTTCTAAATTGAATATTGAATTAATTACAATGGTTTTTGGCTAAAACCCTTTAGCAATTCTAAGGTGAAGAGTTGATAGTTGTGGCTTAGATGAGGATAGATCAATCGTAAGGTGGATCCTAGCCATCAAAATAGAGGAGATCCGGGACATGAGGGAAGATTATGCTTGGGACTCCATTGAGAAGCAAGCCCAAGTGATTGAGAAGTATTCTCACCGGAAGGTGGATCCTAGCCATCAAAATAGAGGAGATCCGGGAGGTAAGTTGACACAAGCTGCACAAACTCAAATCTTTTCCCTCGATACTGAAATCAAGGAGTTGAAGGAAGTCATTAGAGCTGGCCTTCAAAAGCCAAAAGAGCAAGATGTTGGATACTTAGGAAACAAACACAACTATCAAGGGAATGAGAATACCAACAGGAACAACCGGAATAACAACCGGAACAACTACAACAACAACAACAACCGGAACAACAATCGGAATTCAAACAACAATTGGCGTTCCAACCAACAACAAAATTCCGGTAATCTTTATTCCAATTCAGGAAATTCACTAACACCACCATCTTCTTCTTCTACTCCTTTGAAAATCCAGGGACAATCATCAAATGGCGCAAGCAACTCAGGAAAAGAGAAGCCCGATCCCATGTTGGAAACAATCTTGGGAAAGCTTCAAGGGCTAGAGAGCTACGTTACTAAGGTTGATAAAGCTCAAAAAAGCTTTAGAAAACCAAATGTTCAACAAGGCCGAGGAAGTTCCTAGAGATCAAGGAAAGCTCCCTGGAAAGATGGAGGATAACCCGAAGG
This sequence comes from Fagopyrum esculentum, assembly GCA_033239045.1. Taxonomy (NCBI): domain Eukaryota; kingdom Viridiplantae; phylum Streptophyta; class Magnoliopsida; order Caryophyllales; family Polygonaceae; genus Fagopyrum; species Fagopyrum esculentum. Next base: position 107,589,526 of record BSUD01000005.1, read on the forward strand.
GAAGGGTGATGGCTATCACTACTAGGAGCGGAGTGACAACCACCGATCCGCAACCTAAGTTTGTTGAAGTTCCAGCTAAAAAGGACAAGGAAAAGGGGAAGGAGAAGGAAGACATCTACATTTCACCTCCAGCTTATAAACCCCCCTACCATTCCCGCAATCTAGAGCAAGAGCACGTCTAGACAAGCAGTTCGGTAAGTTCGTTGAACTCATGAGTAAACTGCACATTAATATACCTTTCATTGATGCAATTGTAGGTATGCCCGCTTACGGGAAGTTCTTAAAGGAGATCCTCTCTAACAAGAGGAAGCTGGAAGACTTTGGAGAAGTCAAGATGAGTTCGGACTCATCGGAGCTCATCAAAACAATGAAGGATAAGATGCCCCCAAAGCTGAAGGATCCGGGGTCAGTTTGCATTCCAATTGGAGTAGGAGAAGTCACTTATGACGCTTTATGTGACTTGGGAGCAAGCGTTAGCATTATCCCACTCCCTTTATGTAGGAAGGTCGGTTTAGGTGAACCTAAACCGCTGAAGATGATGTTATACATGATGGATCGATCCATAACTCGTTCCGTTGGTATTATTGAAGACGCCCCAGTCAAGCTCGGTAAGTTTTACATTCCAATATATTTTATTGTTCTTGACATTTCTGCAGATTGTCCGGTCCCGATCATACTCGGAAGACCGTTTCTTGCAACATCCGGATGTATGGTGGACTGCAAGAATGCTACACTCGCCTTCGACATAGGAGAAGAGAAGGTTGAGTTTATTCTTTCAAAATTGGTGAAAGAGCAAACTCTTGGAGAGGATATGTTCAATGTCCATGATGAAAAAGTGTCTATGGAGGAATTGAGCTCGATTCTATTCAAACACCATTGTAGGAAGTCATTACCATGAGCATCATGGAAAAAGGAGAGGAAGAGGATTACAATGATGAGATTGAAGCCTTGGAAGAGCTAAAGGAAGTACAAGAGGAAGAGTTTGAAAAACTCTACGATGGGTCAGAAAACGTGAGGAATCACGGCCAGTCGTGCTATTCCACGGCCGTGGGTTTCCCCCAGGGTGACCGTAATCAGCTATTCGGAGAGCACCAGTAAGTTACACGGCCAAAATCACGGCCGTAGAACCACCAGTGATGCCGTAATTGACTTCCACGCCCTAAACCACGGCTGTGGAAGTAACAGTGGTGCCAAAATTTTAGGTATTTCTGAGAACAATTCCATTCTTTCTACAAATACTCTTGAGTCTTCTTCCATCATTCCTACACCCTTAGAGACTTCTAAGGAAGCATCGTACACATCTCAAGACTCATCAAAGGCATCAATAGCAATGGAATTGAAGCCACTTCCCACACATCTTCGGTATGCATTTCTTGGAACTAATTCTACTTTTCCCGTAATTGTTAGTTCCGATTTAAGTGAAGATGAGCATGATAAACTAATGGCTGTTCTAAGAAAGCATAAAAAGGCTTTAGGATACACCATAGAGGATCTTGCAGGAATTAAACCTTCATTATGCATGCATAAGATCCTAATGGAGGAAGATTTTAAGCCTTTACGACAACCTCAGCGACGGTTAAATCCGATCATGAAGGAGGTTGTCAAGAAGGAGATTCTTAAGTTACCTGACGAAGATATCATATATCCTATCTCTGATAGCAAGTGGGTGAGCCCCGTTCAAGTAGTTCCGAAGAAAGGAGGAATGACAGTTATCACTAACAAGAACAATGAACTCATTCCTACACGAACCGTGACTGGATGGAGAATGTGCATTGACTACCGCAAGCTAAACAATGCAACGAGGAAGGACCACTTCCCGCTACCATTCACAGACCAAATGCTTGAGAGGTTAGCACAACACTCCTATTTCTTTTATCTTGACGGTTATAGTGGTTTCTTCCAGATTCCGATCCATCTGGACGATCAAGAGAAGACCACATTCACGTGCCCATGGGGTACGTTTGCATATAGAAGGATGCCATTCGGGCTTTGCAACGCCCCAACCACCTTTTAAAGGTGCATGATGGCCATCTTCTGGAGTACGTTGAGGAAATCATGGATGTTTTTATGGATGACTTTTCTGTTTATGGTTCCTCTTTCGATAATTTTCTTTCTAACCTATCTCTTGTGTTGCAAAGGTGTGAAGACACTAACCTAGTTCTTAATTGGGAGAAGTGTCAATTCTGGGTTAGAGAAGGCATTGTGTTAGGACACTTGATCTCTAATAGAGGGATCGAAGTTGATAAGGCGAAGATAGAGACTATAGAAAAGCTTCCCCCTCCATCTTCGGTGAAGGGGATACAAAGTTTTCTAGGACATGCTGGATTTTATAGGAGATTTATCAAAGACTTTCTAAGATTTCAAAACCGCTAACTAATCTCTTGATGAAGGATGCAGTTTTTGACTTTTCTCACGATTGCCTAGATGCTTTCCACAAGATCCGAGAAGCTCTAATCTTAGCCCCGATCATCCAACCTTTGGACTGGAATCTTCCGTTCGAGGTTATGTGTGATGCGAGTGACGTAGATGTAGGAGCGGTGCTAGGAAAAAAGAAGGAAGGCTGAACCCATGCTATCTACTATGCTAGCAAGACGCTAGAAGAAGCGCAGCTCAACTACGCCACAACTCAAAAAGAATTCTTAGCTATTGTATATGCCTTTGAAAAGTTTCGTTTTTATCTTGTAGGTGCAAAGGTGATTGTATACACGGACCATTCTGCGATCCGGTATCTACTTGCCAAGAAGGATGCAAAACCAAGGTTGATTAGATGGATTCTTCTCCTACAAGAATTTGATCTTGAGATCCGCGACAAGAAAGGTTCGGAAAATTCTGTTGCGGATCATTTGAGTCGTCTACCACACAAAGAAGACTACGATCTACCTATAGATGACTCCTTTCCGGACGAGCATTTACACATCATTGAGAAGTGCATCGACAAAATATCAAGAGGTAATGAACCATGGTTTTCTGATTTTGTTAACTATTTGGTTTGTGAGGAAATACCTCCCGGACTATCCTACGCACAAAGGAAGAAGTTCTTTAAGGACGTCCGGCAATACTAATGGAATGAACCTCTACTATTCAAAAGAGGTCCCAAAGGCATCATTAGGAGATATGTGCAGGAATACGAGAAGCAAAGCGTCAGCCGTCATTGTCATTCACTACCTTGTGGAGGACACGCTAGTTCCAATAAAACTAGCGCTAAGGAGGTGGAGATCTTTGACGTTTGGGGAGTCGATTTCATGGGACCTTTCCCATCATCTTGTGGAAAACAATACATACTTCTAACTGTAGATTATGTTTCGAGATGGGTTGAAGTCATACCTCCCCAACTAATGATGTCATGGTTGTTGTAAAGTTCTTTAATAGAACTATTTTCCCAAGGTTTGGGACACCACGGACTGTCATTAGTGACGGAGTTTCACACTTCATTGCCCGATGATTGAAGGCTCTACTAGTGAAGTATGGGGTGACTCACAAGATCGCCACTCCCTACCATCCACAAACGAGTGGACAAGTGGAGATTTCAAATAGAGAGATTAAGGGCATCTTAGAGAAAACAGTTTCAAAGACAAGGAAGGATTGGTCTTTGAAGCTAGACGATGCATTATGTGCATGTAGGACTGCGTACAAGACTCTCATAGGAACAACACCATACAACCTTGTGTATGGGAAGTCTTGTCACTTACCGGTGGAGCTAGAACAGAAGGCGTTTTGGGCTGGAAAGTGGTTGAACTTCAGCATGAAGGAAGCAGGCGAGAAGCGCCTCTTAGACCTCAATGAGCTTGAAGAACTTCGCTTAAACGCTTATGAGAACACCAAGATTTACAAGGAAAGGGCGAAGCGTTGGCATGATAAGCATATCATTCCAAAGGACCTCAAAGAAGGAGATCAAGTTCTCCTCTTCAATTCAAGACTTCGACTCTTTTCATGTAAGCTTAAATCTCATTGGACTGGACCTTATCTAATCCAACATGTTTTTCCCCATGGCGCAGTTGAAGTATGGGGTGAAAAGAGCGGAAGTTTCAAGGTGAACGGTCAACGACTTAAGAAGTATTCACCGGAGCTCCAAGCTGAGGAATCCGTGCCGACTACACTCGAATAGACTCAAGTACGGTCTAGCTACGGACCTAAAACAAGTGCTTCTTGGGAGGCAACCCAAGGTATTTCACTTTCGTTGTTTTTTTGTTTCTTAGTTTAGCTTAGTTTAGTTGTTTTTCTTTTATTTCCCCCTCGATATCTCCCGGTATGTCATGTTTTTGGATGTAGGAATAAGGAATGGGCAAGGAAAGGAAGAAAAAGTTGGAACGAATTGACGAAACATGGATTTTGGCACACAACAGAGAGTTCCATGCCGTAAAGCACGGCCGTGGAGGCTATAGTGACCTTAATTTCCCAAAATCTGAGAACAATCAAGCAAAATCACGGGTCCGTACATTTCCACGGCCGTGGAAACCCCCGAGTGACCGTGATTTTCCAAAAAAATTACGGGCACTATATAAACCACCTTCCTTCACAAAAACACCACAAAACCCAATTTCCACGCCCCTTTCCACGCCCTAATCGCCGAAAATCTTCCCCAACTCGCAATTCTTCGTTTGAAGTCCGATTCAAGCGATTCTTTGGCCTATAGTGAAGATTTTCAATCCTCTACAAGATCCAAGCAACGAATCAAGTGAACAATCCACTCAGCAGAAGGAATTTGGATTTTAAAGATCCAAAACCTAGGTTTTTCTCCCTTTTCTTTACTTTGTCAATTCGGTTCAATTTCTTCGCAAGAATTTAGGAGAACTGATTGAAATTGGAATTGGAATTAGTCTAGGACTAAGATTGTTAAGTTTGGTGTGAATTTGTTGAGATTTGAGTGAAACAGAGAGAAATCACGGTCTCTGGAGGTTCCAAGGCCGTGGAAAAGCAAGAACAAGCCGTGATTGTTACTATCGAGAGGAAAAATGTTGAGGAGAAAGTCTAGTAGGAATAAGAAGCAAAAGGGAGATAGTTCTTCCTCTTCCAAACCCCCTCCTAACCAACCACCATCACCACCACCTCCTAGAATCCCAACCATTCATGAGGATTAACGTGATGCCTTAGAAAGGATCGAGAAGAGGCCGGTCATAGGTCCTCGATACCTTCTCTTAGAGGAGCTTGAGCCTCTAAACGTTGTGAATGACTTGACTTGGCTCTTGGATAGAGCCGGATTGATTGTTTTCTCCGCTATTAGAGCGGATGCTTATGAGGAGATAACTAGGGAGTTTGTCACCTCCATCGAGCATAGCCACATGAACCGAACCGTTTCTTTTCGTTTAATGGAGCATGATTATGAGTTCTCCATTATTTAGTTTGGAGCCTTCTTTGGGTTCCATGAGAGTTTCAATGGGAGATTTCCTAACGGGGTATACGCTAAGGACTTTTGGGAGGATATTGCTATGATATACGCTAGTGAGGATCGATGGCAACCGGCCGACACCAAGGCTAAGCTTATCTACTATCTAGCCTTGAAGATAGCTCATAGGGTTCTTTCCGAGTCTCTCTTTCCTAGGACCGAGACCACACAAAAGATCAAGACCGATGAGCTTTTCCTCCTCTATTGCATGCTGTTACGCTAAGATCGTGATGCGCAAATGGGTTTTAAATTTATAACTCGAACTAAATCCTAAACTACCTAGCGAAACCCGCAGTGTACGGGACGTTTGTAGTAGGGATAGTACTCCGAGGTCGAACACAAAGACTAAGGTGAAATTGATTCGATTTGTGATTGAGTTTAGTAAAGACCTAGGTTGAAAGAAAAGAAAGAAATAAAGAAATGAAAATCTCAAATGTTTTTGGTTGGTTTTTAGTGATCAATCAAAGATCACAATTCATGCAATGTAAACTATCAACTAAACTATGAATCAACACAAATAAACAAGCTAAACAAGATATAGATCAAAGAAAGAAAAGACGGATTCTAGGGGTTGGAAGTTCCGGTTATGGCATAGGACTCAAGCTATCTATTCATTCCTTGGATTAACTATGTTGGGGTTAAGTGTTTCTAGATTGGGATCAATCACCGGGTAAGTCTCATGATCCACTAATCCATTCCCTAGATCTCATCACCGGGTAGGTCTCTAAGAATCTAAGGGACGGAATTCTACACAAACCGGATTGTTACCTAGAGATCTTAACCTATCCTTACCGGGTAAGTCTTGGAAAGGGAAGTCCTAAACAACTATCCTAGCACACTTAATCCAATGGCAGCTTATTAGGCTCACCACTACCTAAGGTTTGTTATCTTTGGAATCTAAGGGTAAGGATTACCGGGTAAGTCTCTCCTAACTCTTAGTTGCTAACACTAGGTCACCCTAGGATAGATTTAACTCAACAAACACTTAGGATTTCAACATTCTAACAATCTAGGACAAGATCCATCGAACCAGGGAAAATAACGGTTTGTTCTACCTAAACCACGGCCGTGGTTAGGCAAGAACTACCCGTGATTTCTAACAGAGGCTACGTTTATGCACACAAGTCATCCAAAGATAAATCTAAGTCTGTCCTATCATAGCCCTAGCCATAACCATCCCTTCCTTACCCTAGAATCACATCTATTTAGCCTACAACGTTCATAATAGAAATCGAAACAAACAAACACAAAATCATGACATCCATTTGCAAGATGATGAAGGAAAAGAGATGAGCAAGTGAACTAAAACAAACCAAGCTGAAAATAGAATTAGAGTAACTCACAACCCTTCCAAAAGAAGGTTCAAACGATTCATACAACTCTAGAAATAGAATCCGGAATTCTTCAATACAAGACTATCAAGTGTGGTAATGGTGTGGGTTCTTCTCCTCTTCAATGGAGCTCTTCTTCTTCCTCTTTGACACTTTCCTTCCTAGAAAGACTTCTTGTTGAGAGAATATTTTTGTTAGAGGATAATGGATAATGGAGAGCTGCTCCAAGATGCTTCTCACAGCTAATGAAGGACCACTTTTATAACAAACTTGCATGAGCTGGCCATGAGAGTCGTGGCACAACTGTCACAAGAATCTGGCAAAATCCACGGGTGATTCCACGGCTGTGGAGTGTCAGAGAACCGTGATTCTGTGCAGAAACTTCGCCTTGGATCATTAAGCTGTAATTTGGTGCATGGCTAAGGTTGGCAAGGTTCCATGAGTCCTCTTTAGCCCTTAGCTTGTGTCCCAATGAGTCCGAGGGTGTGTCATCTGGATGAACGATCCTCAAACGTATCGTTTTAGCTCCTAAATCTCCCGAAATACCTATAAAACACGCACAAGTCCGTGTAGACGTCTATCTCGACAAAATACATGAATTGAGTGCAAAACGTCGTGAACTAGTGTTAAACTATACATGAATGAGTGAGAAATCTATCTAAATGATTATATAAAACTAGTCATAAATCGTGTTATCACATGCTCACCGGTAGATCCGCCGATTGTGCCACTCTCCTAGCCTCCACCATTAGCAAACTGAAAAATAAGAGAGCCGGGAACATATGATATGGAGGCATAGTTACCCACATAGCCACGCAGCTCGGAATAGACTATTCCGCTTGCACTAGGATAGCGGCGAGACCCTTGGGTCTCAATAGTCTCATGACTAGAGGTCTTATATTTCCCCGACACCAAGCTCCACCTATCGCAGCCATGCCATGGGAGGAGAGAGGTGGTAGAGGTATCCCATGGCTTCCCGAGTACTCCATTATGGCCGGACGCCATAATTGGAAGGTGACATTTGCAACTATGCATGCGAATAGACTAGTAGCCCCTCCTTATGTCCCGGATGAGGTCCCGGCTGCGGGTTTTGATGATGAGATGGGAGGAGGTGATGATCATGAGAGAGGAGGTGATGAGCATGACTTTGGTACGTTTCCGGATCAGCCGGCGAAGTTTCCCGATCCTCCTAGACGTTCTCCCCGCCCTTCTAGAACTTCCGGTTCTTCTTCCTCTTACCGGGCTAGCGTGAGTGAGAGACCGACTTGGATGGATGCCCCTCCAGCTTGGTATGGATAGCAGCCATCATGGATGGGAGCTCCTCCTCCATGGTACGAGTAGGCACCAGCGGCACCGACTCCTCAGGACGCACCAACATGGTTCGGACAGCCACCAGCTTGGTGTGAGCAGCTACTGGCGTGGGCCACCGATCTATCCAGGAGAGTGGGAGACCTAGAGATCCGCCAGGAGACTCAGGACACATGGAGCCAAGAGCATGATGATATGATGAGAGACATTTACCGCCAGCAGTTTGGGCGGAACTACATCTCCGAATTCCGTCGATTTCTTACACCGCCTTCCTAGTGATGACATGAGATGATTGCCGGTTCGAGCCGCCCCACCACCATCTAGTGAGTTTTCTTTTCTTTCTTTTCTTGTATTTATTTTTCTTTTGAACATTGAGGACAATGTATGTTTCAAGTATGGGGTGGGGTGTGACTATGATTGTAATAACTCTACTATGTTTGCTTGCTTAATCCATGAACACTTACATGTTTCATTTTATAGTCACACATTTTCATTATTGCATTGCATGAAAAAGTTTTGAAAAACCCATAGAATTTTGAAAATGTTTGAAAAGTTTTTGTGCTTCTAAGATTAGGGATGATTCCTATGATAATTCTCAGTGGCGGAATGAGTTGTTGATGACAATTGTATGCTTAAATTGAACAATGAATTGAAAAGAAATTAAGTGTGTTGTTTATCCTTTCTTGCATGTTTCATAATGTGAAGAGTTTTATCTAAATCATATTGGGAAACGAAGGTTGAAATCACAATATAAGTTCTTATACTTCTTTATGAAATGACTAAGGCACTTCGATTTTCTTTCTTCTTTCTTTGATCATTTAACCCCTCAATGAAATAATTACCTCACTTACCTATCCGGGAACTAGGAGGAGTTGAGTTTTGGCATGTTTGATGTGGGAGGGCCATGAAAGCAATTGTTTGCATTCAAAGAATAGAAATTATAGGTTTGGGGAAGTCAATCATGACGATGAGTAACTCGGACCATTCACATAGCCGAGTGTTTGTGTCTTGCCAAAGTCGGATTGAGCGATATTCCTAACGGATAATGGTATGTGCATCAGGGTTTGAGGCATCTCGAAAATTGAGAAACGCCAATCTCCTAGGCTTCGGTTTTTGTGCACCGCTGTCCATATTTCCAAAAACTAAAGTCGAAAAATAATGTGAAAAAGAAAAGAGCAAAGCTCTAAGTTGATGGGTGTTGTAGTAAAACAAAAAGAAGAAAAAGATTTACGGTATTCCTTTTTCCCATATTCATGCACCACATCCCTTACAAGTTTCCCTCCTTTCCGCATTCTCGACCTTATTTGAAAGTCCTTAAGATCAAAAGAGTGTTATTTGACTTGGTGATCTAAATTGAAGTTTCACATGCTTGATTTTGACAATGCTTGAAGGTTATGATGTTTGTCTAAAAGTTTAAGTAATTTATGATGTTTCTTTGCTCTACATTCTTTGGTTTATGTGTATGAACATTTTAAAGAATGAATGAAGCAAGTTATGAGGATGATCTATTGACTAGAAGCACATTTTTCAAAGAATTAGTTTGTTTTGAATTGCATCCATATTTCATTCTAACGTATGTTCTATGCTTTCGAAAACATTGCTTGGGGACAAGCAAGTGACAAGTATAAGGTATTTTGTTAGCATGAAATATTACGATATTATAGCTTGTTTTAGTTGTTTTTCCCTCATTATTGTGTACATCGATATAGTTTTAAAGCAATTGTGAGCTTGTTCACCTATTTTGTCAATATAGAGATCTACACTAGCTTTGTTTTGTTTATAGGTGAATAAGAGCTTGAATCGGAGCAAATGATGGAAGAGACGGAGTATTTGATCATGTTCGTGGACAAGGAGATGCATTAGAGAAGCTAAGGAAGGAGCATAGATGAAGGATTGCACGAAACAAAGGCAAAGAAAGATGAAAAGCAAGTCCACGCCCTGAATTACGGCCGTGGAGAAGGAAATTGAAGTCCACGCTCTAATCCACGGCCGTGGACTTGGCATCATGAACATGGAAGAAAGTTTGAAGCAATCCAGAGAGTTACACAGTCTAAACCACGACCGTGGAAATTCTAAAGCACCGTAATCTGGTTCCACGCTCTAAATTACGGCCGTGGAAAGTTCTACATGACCGTGATCTTGGCAAATCTTATGACGTATCTTATTTGCCACATCATCAAAGTAAATGGGCTTTTATTGTAATCCGTCCTCACTCTATAAAAGGAGTAGAGAAAGGAGTTTTCGGTATCTCCGCTTACCTTGTGCTTTCCGCGCTTATCCCGTGCTTAGGATTACCAAGCCGACGGCGAGGATTGAAGATCGAAGCTTGCTTGCGGCAGAATTTTGGTGATTTCTTAGGTTTTGATTCCGGAAACGATTGACAACCGTTTTCCGTTGTTTACGTGAGATTATAGTGAGGATTCTTATTCCATATTCTGAATCCGTTTGAACATATTGTTTTGTTATTTGGATTTGAGAATGATCTTAAGTTTTTATTGAGTTTTCGAGGGTTTTCATATTTCTTCCTTTCTAAATTGAATATTGAATTAATGAAAATGATTGTTGGCTAAAACCCTTTAGAAATTCTAAGGTGAAGGGTTTATAGTTTTGGCTTAGATGATGATAGATCGATCGTAAACAGATTGGACCCTGAGAGTGTGAGAAACTCGTCGATGAACATAAATCACGACCTGTTCTTGAGGTTCCACGGCCGTGGAACTCAAGATTCTACCGTGATTTTCCCTGATCTACGACCTTTGCTTTTGCCTTAATCCAAAGTTAAAGATTTGCTTTAACCTAGCTTCGGCTTGCCTTTCCTAGGTAGTAGTGAGACTCAACATCCTCTATTTCGATTTCGAGTGTCACAACCTTAACCGTTTGAGTTTATCTTGATCCTTTGGGTTTGGGCTGGGGTATTTGAGTTTAGTTCTTGTCCTTAGATCCTTTCTATACTGCAGCCTCAACAACCTTTATAGAGAGTGTTCTTTGGGTTAGACATATAAGGTTTTGGAACTTCACCGAACATTACCTTGCTTTAGTATACCTTTGCAATTCTCGACTATGTCCTTATACTTGTAGAATATCTTGAATCGATTGCCACAATTTGATAGCCGGATCTTTAGGATTGTTGTTTTTCCCAATATTTGCAAAGCTTTACACTTTACTTGCTTGATTACTTGAGACTGAAATTTGACTCACCAAATCCCTAAGTTTGATACTCTAGAATACTTGCTAATCTACGTCGATCCATATACTGCGGGTTCACTTGCTTTTATTTCAGTTTTATAAATATAAAGCTTATATGCACGCATGTTTTCGGGCGAACATCCTCTCTAGCTGATCATACGTCCGAGGACAAAAGCCGTCCTGAAAGATAATTAGGCCCTTGAGAGGTACTATCCCGCTGCCCCACAAATCTCGAGATGAAACATCCACCTCAATCCAAAACGATGGTACTCGATACCCCAGGTAAGCTCACTATTACTTAGTGCATTCCACAAATAGGTCATGTTTCCCAAAGCGGGGTAAAACGCGTTATGTCAGTTGGTCGGTCCATAATAACCCAAACACGTCACAACCGTCACGTGGTCTCCAACCGGTAATAACCTCTATGGGGTATACTCTCACTCCAACTGCGTAACTTGCGGTGGGTAAAGTCCTCTTCCCTGTCTTAGGGTTCTCAACTTGACCTACGACAAGTCAAATAATGGCTATGTACTTAGCCACCTCGGCCTTCGGGCCGTCTCTCCAATGTGAACCTCACCAAACCGGTGGGTATTCAACTCTTTTAGAGCAATATATACACATATCATACTCTTACAATACATACACAACTATTGTGTCGCTAATCACGCAGTTATCGTCATTATATTCACAAGTGCGCGCAATGAAGCGCCTAACTCTTGACCCTTCTTCGGTCATTCTCCTTATTTTCACAAAACCGTCCAACACACATGCGAAACTTCTGTAGTTTTTCACACGTATCCCAAGCTCCGCTTGGATGTATCCAAAAAGCCATGCATTCCCCATGACTCGTTGTTTGTATCAGAGAAAACGGAATGGAGGTCACTCACCTCTTCTGCTTCTAATAAAGCTCCATGAACGCGTCTCGGTCCCATAATCTAATCGACTTCCTTAGGAAAACGGAAGTGTCAAATTCATCCCGCACCTCGGAGGTTATGGTCCACCATCTTATAGGTTGCATAGCACCTCTACATTTCTTAGAGGTATGACTAAAACTATCACCTCATCCTCATCGGATTAACTTGATACTATCACACTCGTTGCGTTCCTTAAGAAGTCACCTCGGTCGTCCTATCTCAATTAGACAAATCTGCCTATCCTCTTAACCTGCATAACCCGTATCACCATCTTCTCGTGTCATGCTTGTTCCTCTAATTTCCAAGAGTACAACAAGCCGTTCTCAACAAATGATAACTCGAAGAACCACTTGTACAACTCGCACATCATTAGTTGTCATGAACCGTTAGGTCACGGTCCACCTCACATCACAACTCTTACTTGTCCGCAACACCAGCGTAAGCAACTAGGGAAGCCACTCCTCTACTCCACCCAAATCTAATGGCGTCTCGACTCCAAGTTGATCTTATAAAAATTAGTCATCATATGCAACAAGTCTTAATGAGCCTCTCACTACGGAGAAGATACCTTAACTTGTCATTAACCATACACCTCTCTTGATAATCGAAGTACGACCTTTCCGCCTCGTACCTTTCCTCAAAACCCGTACCAAAATTCTATGTGGGGAAAACCTGAAGAATTTCCCCATTCAAACCACCACAACTTCCAGCTCGTAAATTCTCGAGTTGTACAAGTGGTTACGTAACAACCGTTCTCACGAGCCAAAAACATTGACTCATCTCTTGTTCGCGGTTACGTAACAACCGTTTCATTAGAAGAGAAAATATCATGCATCCTCCTTACATATTTTCCCATTTGCATAAAGCAACTAGGGAAGCCACTCCTCTAATTTGATCCATTAGATCCCGTTATCATGTTCCCACCTTAAAAGGTCCAAATCCACGCCGTTCTCACACATGTCAATCCCATGACCCCAAAAGGTGATGTAAGGTCGTTGCAATTCCTAACTGGGAGGCCTAATCATAGTTACTTGCTTTAACCTTTTCACGTTATATGACCAAGACACAAGCGCCTTAGCTGATACACCTTATTACCATTGGCATTGAACCACCGGCATACACAAACTCTCAAAACCAATCCGCTATATTCCACAATCTTGCTTACTCTTCCCTTCTGGCTCGTCACTAGGCAATCCCGCACACGTATGTTCTTGATTGCCACCGGTCAGATTATAGTTGGCCTCCTTGAGGTCATCAACTTAACTACCTTCTATGCTCTTCATGTCATCTTTAGCCCGAAGGCAACCCTCCTCGGGGTACTCTTACCTTAACTCCATTAATTAAGTCTACACTCTTAGACTCTTCTCTTTCATAGGCTTAACCACTCTCTCAAGATGTCCTTCAAGTGAACCTTTCAAACATCTCTATCGTTAGATAGTTTCCGCTCATGTTTCTCCTAGGTTGGTAACTCAAATCCTTTCATAATAGAAAGTTCCATGTTGTGCTTCTCATCCTCTCGGGGTCAACATCAATTCATCTATCTTCTTTCTTGACGTTTGTTGGCATTATTACAATTTCGGACAAACGGCCAACTACACCGAGGAAATTATACTATGTGAATCCTCACCTCGCGACTCTTCTCATAATTCTCGTAAGTCCGAAGAAGTTAACCCTCCAGTATTCTAGGAAACTTTTCACTTCATCTTGGTGCCTCCATATGCTTAACTTACGGCCTCTTAATCTTTTCGTCATTGTTGAACATACGTCTCGTCTCGACTCCCGTGCTTAGGAGTGTCTAGGGAAAACATGCCTTAAATGGGATCGTCACTTGCAATCCTATGCACTTAATCCATTTCTTCCGTTTATCCTCACGTCACTTGAACTTCTCCATAAGTTGGTTGTCTCTAGCTGCTCTCATTCCTGCTCAATCATTGTTTCTTCAAAACCGCTCCACATCTCCATGTTACTTTCTTGTTGGTATGGATCTCGATTTATCTTAGGTTATTTCGAGTTGGTCCTTGAGGTGATGCCTTCAATATCCCTCTCATGGTTGATTTGCCATCCTCGAAAGGAATTCGCTGACACATCAAGTTGTTCGCCAGCACGTGATGCTCTACTCGATACATGAGTCGACTCGTCCTCGCATGCATACTATTCTAAGTCCAACGGCTTCGTCCAAGACGATGATGTCAAACTATCATCTTAACTATAAGTATCATATCTACTTACACTACTATATATAATAAGCATATATACATATATATACAAGACTATATAAGCCTTGTTTCCATAATATTACCAACATATCATGCAACATGTATAACCTCATATATGATCTCAAGTCCAAAACAACTTACAATCCAACATCAATCCATAGTCCAAAACATCCTAAGTCCACAAGTCCATATCTATATATATATATATATATATAATATAATAGTCAAATACTATGTCTCCGAGGTCCGCGGAGGAAGTGGTGCTCCCGTAAATACTACCCCAACTGACATATGCACATGAATTTTGAAAACGAAAAGTCAGATTCCGTGGGGGTTCTGTTTATTCCTCATTCGGCCTTTAGAAGGTTGCGAGTGCCATTGTTGTCAACCTAGGGCTCTGATACCACTTTGTAACACCCTGAATCTGCGGGATATCGGAATGCTACGGTCGAGACCACACAATGGGTCCCGACCCTTAGCCTGACAACTATCTCACCGGACCTTTCCAACATCGCACAAATAAAGCCACAAAACTCAAAAACAAGTTTAAATGAATGACATGATTCCCGAATACAACAAGAAAGGAAAGACATCAGTCGTCTACACAACAACACCAAGAATACACAATATAATACACAACGATAATACATGGACTCAGAAACCCCAAACTCGACCTAAGATGTACGGAAGCCCGGCTGCCCACTCCTGCGGATCACTCGGCAACACCTAACCTGCACGTCAACTACAACAAGTGGTATAAAACCGTTAGCTCACATTCTAGGCATTATAAAGATAGAAAAGGCACAAACACGCACGGAAACACACATAACACGCATCATACTTGTATACATACACATCCGTTACTTATTATCTTTTTAGGTTGTTCCATATCTAATCCATTCGTTCAAGTGTGACATGAGAGTATTATAACTCTCGCCTCTGTCCTCGTGTAACCAACAGGAGTGTAGCGGCGCTCAACCCGTATACCTTGAGGGAGTAATGAAGAAGCCCGCCCGTATACCGTGTATGGCCTGGTCGCAGAGATCCCCCTAGTCTCCCTCGGGAGGCTGGGCCGTGATGTCACCGCCCGATAATAAAACACAATGGGCCAAATATATATAACCGAGTTTCCCTAATCCGGTTTCATGATTATAAACAAAGATAAAGCACACACCACCATCACATATCCAAATACTGCATAAAAGCGAGCTAAATAAGTCCGTAGACTTACCTCGTCCCAAAGATCAACCCAATCACATTTCCCGTAGGAATATAATCAAAGCCTTCTCAAGACAGGGCACAAATATCAACAACCACTCATATAAGCTAGAAGTCTAAGTCTTATATGATCTCACAAGGTCATAACCCATACCCATACATAGATAACATGCATAGTCTCCACAACACTCCAAGGTAACAACTATATGCACATCCTACCTCAAAAACTCACATTCATGTACTAACCATCTAAACCCTCACAAAGCCTCACAATGCAGCCATACTCTCATTCCATGAACTAACTCAAAAAATGCAGCCATCAAGCCAAATATTATTCCGAAAACCACAGAATCTCCCTTAAGGTTCACAAGCCACTACATTGCATTCCAATTATCCTAGGTCCAACGTGGCATGCTTCTAATCATCAACACTCCCTAAGGCCATCAATGAACCTATACTCAAGGGAGGGAACTCACCAAGAAAAGGCACGGGTGCGGAAGAAGGAAGAGCAGCCGTGAAAGGGAGAAGAAGACCGCAAGGGAAGGCCGATAGAACCTGCAGCTGCCCCTGCGGCCTGGGCTGGCCGTCCTTGCGGCTCAAGCTTGCCGCCTCCGCGGTCGAACAGTAGTGGCCGATTCCGCCATGGTTTCCTCGGTGGATCCTTGATGTGTTGATACCTCCTAGCTTCCTTTCTCCACCATAGATGTTCTCCACACACCATAGCATCGCAGAAGACATCCCAAACTCGACCCCAATCACATGCAAGTCAAAGGGAAGAAACAGAAACAAGGTGAAGCTATGGCTTCCACCATTGAAGCTTGAGGAAGAAGATGAAGGTGAAGAAAGGGAAAGAAGAAGACTTACCCATCCAAACGGATCTGCAGAGGACACCAAGGATGGACAAATCACACACAAGAGGGAGGGAAAGAGGAGGGCCTCCATGGAAGAGCTTCCAAGTTCTAAGCAAAAGGAAGAGAGAGATAAATGTAGGGTTTTAGAAGCATGAGTCTTAAAGATAGATCGCAACTTAAAGATAATCATAGCTTAAAGATAAATCTTATATTGTTGAGCCGAAAAAGAATATTGGGCCCGCTGGTATTAGAGCCCACTCTGGAGGTATCAGAGATTACTCCAACGCGGTATCAGAGATCACTTTGACGGTTTCAGAACTCGCTCCGTGGTATCAGACCTCACTTCAGCTCGGTCCTAGCTCCCTTTTATTGCTCCTTTTTGTTCCGCATCAAGGTTTAATCCTTCAATATGTCATTTCGCTTCAACTTTCGCCAGATTACCTACAATTGCAATAAAACTCTTGTGTAGGTATCGATTCTAACAATATAGGTGAATATAACCATTATTGCCATGAATGTATGTCTGTGCATGCAAAATAAAGGGAAAATCTACATAAATGCATGCCTAAATAATATAGGTCAATAATTAATACCCCATGCTTGCCTCTTCCTTGTCCCCAAGCAAGGTTCAAACTTAAGATACAAGATGATATGGATTATGAATATGCAAAAACAAAGAAAAACCACAACATTTTTGGTTGTGCTTATGTTCATAGATCACCCTAAAAGAATTGCATCATATCTAATGATAAATCAATATATGATGAAAAAGAAATACATCATCGGTAGGATAATTATACTTTGCAAGAAAATCATAACATGCATCATAACTTGTAGTATATCAAAATCAATTATGAGGAATTCAGTTTAAACAACTAAGTCAAAACACATATGCATTAAGGTCTTAAGGACTTTCAAAAATAAAGGCCAAGAAACGTGTTATGGGTGGGACGCATATAGGATATGTGGTGCAAAAAAAATCCAGGAAAAAGGAACAACTCCACGACATCAGCAACAACACATCCACCAAAAAGGTACTTTTCCACTTCTTTTAGCATTTTTCATTTTTTTACTTTCACTTGAGAACATGGATAGAAGTGTACAGTAGCCGAAACCTTGAAGATCAACAAGCCTCATTTTCACGAGGTGCCTCAAATCGGATGCACATACCAAGACTCGTTTGGACTATCGATCAATCAGACTTTGGCAAGACACAAACATCCGACTATGTGAATGGTGCTGAGTTACTCATTGTCAAGATCAATGTCCCAAACCTAATTTTCTACACAACTGTAATAGCTAGGATTTTCGAATTCTAATCAATGTTGATTAACTCAATCGTTGATAATAATTGACATATAACTCGCGAAGATTTTGCAAGTGATGAGTATGAGTCCAACCGTTATGTTCCTACGTAATTTTAGACGTTTGGGGAAATTTTTACTTTTTCCCTCGGGTAATTATTTTTACCCTCCGGTGTTATTTGGAGCATTTGGGAGCTCCAATTAATAAAAATGCAGTTGAGAGAAATGATCAGGACATCGGATATGTCCTAGATATGATATAACATGGAGAGGCAAAACGGCCAAAAGAATCGCTATTTTGTTTCTTAACGGATAAGAAAGACGACTTAGGAATACACGTTTTCCGAGGCAGTTGTGGAATAATTATCCCTACAATATTCCAGATTTAATATTCCAATCTTGAGAAGTTTGGAGAAGGAGGTTCAACTCGCGTTTGGATTGGTTAAAGGATAATTATCGACTTCGCTAAAGGATAATTATCGTCTTCACTATAAATAGCAGAAAATCCTTTATTAATTCATTTCCTTTCAGGTTTCCTCGTAAAAGCTCTAATTTCTCTCAACCTTCAAACTCATATCTACTCTCCGTTTCTAATCCGATTTCAATTCGGTTTGAGTTTCTGGATTCCTCTCTTCATTCTCTTCATATCGGTACCGAGTTTCTGATGTCGGGTCAGACTGGTTTACAGGAAGGGCGCAATCCACTCCCATAGGGTACACGGATTGTGTGACCGATACTCGTACAGCTGGACATTGCACTCAAAGGAGGGGATGTATCGGTCCTCGTGTCACATACTTTCATCTATCAATATATATACGGTTTTTGAGTGAATGGTTATTATATAAAGATAATAAATGGGTAAATGTGTGATAGCATGTTGATGTGTTTATCTTTCATGATTTTGCTTGTGCTTATGCATTACCTTATATATGTATGGTTAGCTAACGGTTTCATACCGTGTTGTAGATTTTTGCAGGTTAGACGCTGTTGAGTGATCTAGCAGGGTGATAGGCCGAGGACTCTCATACATTAGGTGGTTGGTTTGGGATGTCTTGTTTTCCCTCCTGCGTGAGGATAATGTCTTCTTTCCCCTCCTATGTGAGGATGTTGTTTATACTCGGCTACGTTGTCTTTACCTTTGAGTTGTATTATTTATACTTTTTTATGTATTTGTTTTATATCTGTCAGTGTCATGTTGTAAGGTCCATTGAACTTGTTGTCAGGCTAGGGTCAAGATCCACTGTGAGATCCTAGCCCAATGTGACACTCCGAGTCCCGCGGATTCGGGGTGTTACAGAGTTGGTATTAGAGCCAGGTTGACAACAAAGGCACTTGCTACCTCCAATGAGGTTTGATAGGTAAAATAAACAGAGCTCACATGGGATCTGGCATTTTCAAAGGTTTTGGTTTTAATTGTGGTTTTGGTATAGAAGCGAGAAGTCGTCTCCTTTGCCATGGATCTCTGCAGCATAGATATGAATATATGTGTGTGTACTATGGATTATGTGGATGTGTTATATATATATATATATATCGATACATATGGCATGTATATAGTCTTATAAGATTAGGTGTTTATATCCTATAGATGGCGCTGGCTAGAGCAAAATCTGTAATAGGACGAGGTAGGGGTACACCCCCTCTTCCTCCAATGGTGATAAGTCAAGGACTAGTTTCCGTTATTGTTTCGCCTATGGCAGAGAACGAGTTTGAAGAGGCTGATCATGTCTCCATGAGTAGATTCGAGTTTCAAGAGTATATGCGCCAAGTATATAAGGTTGTAAGAGCGGGTAGACCTACACCGGATTTACCAATATCTGTTAGATCAATTGAAGCTTCCGGATCACAGAAGAAGAAACGGATTGAATTAGCTAGTGGAGAAGCGAAGATGATGAACGTTGGACCAAGTCAGATATCTGGACAATCAAGTGGTCCTTTGGCCATGAAGACGACTGGCAAGGAACTACAGTGTTTTAATTGCGGGAAGTTTTGGACACTGGCGAGCTGTGTGCCCAAGGGTGCCAATAATATGCTTTACGTGTGGTAAAGTAGGGCATAGAGCGAAGTTTTGTCGACAGGGCAAGGTGTTGCCTTTACAAGTTCCCTCCCGGAATAAGATCATTCAAGGTGGACGACGAAGATCGAGTTACCCTTTAGTTGAACAGGTTGCAAGAATGGGACAATTATGTTTTAACTGTGGCTATGCAGATCATTTGCATTTTGAGTGCCCTTTGGCACCGATAGCTTGTTTAACTTGTGGTGAACTAGGTCATCTGGCCCCTTTTTGTCATCAAGGTTGTGTTTCTTCTCAACAAGACCTTTCTCTTTCCGGTGCAGAAAGAGTGGAAGTGGAGGTTATGACGATGACCTCAGTGATACCTGAGGAGCATAGGTTTGAAGTTGAGTGATGATATGCAGCGGAGATTTTGGCGTTAGTTGTTACAGGTACCATTCTTGTTAATGGTTTACCTAGTGGAGTTTGTTTGTTGTGAGTGCAATGCACTTCTTGTCCTTCGATGCATGCGTTAATATTTAACCGTGGATACAATAGAAGAAAGACTTTCCTTTATCGGATTACTAGTTAGGGGTCTGAGGTACCCGCGAGATATGTGATTGTCCCCTTTATTCAGGGACTTGTGTATGGCTTGTAGACTTCTTGTCATGCCTTAGGTGCATGAGGAGGTCATTATGTGTATGAATTGGATGGATCGATATCGTGTGGTATTAGATGTCAGTTAGAAGGTTGTTATGGTCTCTATTGAGATAGATTAGATAGAGAACTTCCGAGGTTAAGATCTTTGAAAAGACGGGTTTTGTCACTAGTGTCATACGAGTAGCGAGTTTGATAACACAAGGAGGTGATATTTTCTAGTGTTATGCCATGAAGGAGAGAGATAGTTGAAAGTTGGAGGATACTCCAGTGGTTTATGAGCTTATAGACGTGTCACTGAACCGTGCGATTTGCCTCCTCAGCGGAGTGTGGACTTTGATATCGAGTTGAAGTATGATACGAGATTAATGTGAAAGGCCCCATATCGTATGACGCCTGTTGAGATGTTAGAGCTGAAAAGACAACTTGAGGAATGGGTAGAGAAGGGCTTCATTCGCCCTAGTGTATTCATTGTGTCGTGTTGACAACTTGTTGTGTCAGCTTCAAGAAGAGATTATGTTTTTCCAGGACTTCCTTGCGCTCAAGATATCAGCAGTTAAGGGGGGATAGCAAGATGTGCATAGGATGGCATTTTGTACCCGTTATGGACACTACGAGTTTGTAGTGATGACATTCGGGATGACGAATGCCCCGCTACCTCCATGGAGTTGACGAACAGTATCTTCCTCGACTTCTTTGATCGGTTTGTGGTAGTCTTCATTGATGACATTCTGGTATACTCTCGTAGCAGAGAGGAGCATGCCGGTCATTTGAGGATAGTTTTACAGATTTTGAGGGATAGAGGGTTGTATGCCAAGCTCTCTAAGTGCGAGCTTTGGATGTCTGAGGATTGCTTTTCTAGGCCACATGGTATCTTCCAGTGGGATCAAGATTGATCTGCAAAGATTGAGTATGTTGCAGCATGGCCGATATTGATGAACAATAAGGAAGTACGTAGCTTTCTCGGCTTAGCCGATTATTACCGACGCTTTGTTGAAGTATTTTATGTGATCACCGTCCACTTACGAGTCTTCTGAGGAAGACTACCAAACTTGTTTGAACTGATCAGTGTGCCTAGAGTTTGAGGAGTTAAAGAGGCGTTTGACTTCTGCTCCTATTCTGGCACAACTAGAGGATTCTGATGATTTCGTGGTCTACAGTGATGCATCCAAGCTAGGTTTGGGATGTGTTTTGATGCAAAAGGGCAGAGTGATTGCATATGCGTCTCGCCAGTTGAAGACGTATGAGGAGAACTACCCGACTCATGATCTGTAGTTAGCAGCGGTAGTTCATGCTTTGAAGATCTGGAGACATTACCTGCATGGTGCTTGACCGAAGGTATTTCTATGGTCGTCTATACCCAATCAAAAGTAAATCCCGACTTAGCACTAAGAACAAGTATAGTGATTAAGTAAGGGTCGAACCCAAGAGAGTTAAGATCTTTTAGATGCAATTATCGATTATAATGACAAGTGACACAAAAGGGGGGTTGGTTGAATTGATGCACAAAAACTTATGAAAACGATTAATGCGACAAGTAAGACAATAATGGATGAATCTACACTAGGTTGATTCTAAGCATGCAATTGCTACTTTGGTGAGTTCTTTTTACAAGTTTCCAAGTAATCTTCCGTCTCGATCGTATATATGTGTTGAGCCAACCGGCATCAACACAACTTAACCTATTAAAGTTCCGTAAACCTACAAGAACAAATAACAGGTTTTCAAACAAAGACTAAGGGATATAAAGAGAAGATTAAAACGGTTAAACTTATCTTTATATTTGTGTTCAATATATATTCAATATCCTCTAAATAAAAAAAACTTATATAACGAAATCTCTAATTTATAGTACGAAAAATTAATATATAAATTTTTTATTTAAATATTAGATTTTAGTGTTTAATATATATCTTAATATGTAAAATGTCTTATACAATTTTATTTTTTTACTCCCTACAAAACTTTCTGGCTCCGCCACTGGTACAACCTTAGGTCCTCAACTGCCCAACAATTTAACATTTGACCTTAAATTTCAACAGAAACTTAAAATAGATTTGAATTCGACTCGAGCCGGCATTTATTTTGAGCCGAACCGAACCTAGTTGTACATCACTACATCGGTCAATATTTATCCGTCTAGAAAATCGCTAACTTTCAAATTTTGTTACATGGCACGTCACCGTTATGCTAGCCATAGAACCTTGAAAAGTATATACAAATGCAAAACTTTCACGGCAAACTAAAAATAAATAAATATATTTTTGATCATAATAAACGTCATTGTCAAAATAAGTTGTCCGAGATCCATGAGATTTGTATGAATTTTAGATCTTAGAAACCGAATATACGTCGTTTAGTTTATATAATTATTTTTATATATTTTGACAAATATGAAGTCTATTATAGTGGCAGTCTAGTACCATAATTGGTACTATTTTATTATAAGTATTTGATCCGGTCAATAAACTTGACTTTGAAACTATTTGTTAATTATAATTATATGGATAAGTTATTCATTTAAAATTTATATATACCCTTAAAATAATTATTATTAATAATTAGTAAATATTTTTTTTATTTCTTTCAAAATGCTAATTTATGGTGGTGGAAGGGTATAATTTAAAAATATAAATTGAATCTAAAAATAGAAATAGAATATGGGGTGCTGTTCAGGTACGGTTCAATTAATGCGGTACGGTCGTGCGACCGCCCGTACGGCCGACACGTGTCCCGATTTTTTTTTTTTTCCTATAAACGAGTGAAAGTAATAGTTCAAAATTTATTAAGGAATAGTTCATAACTTATAAAAGGATAGTTCATAAATTATAATATAATAGTTCATATTGCAAAATTTATAAAGGAGTGAAAGTAATAGTTCAAAACTTATTATGAGATAGTTCATGAATTATAATAGAATAGTTCATGAATTATAATAGAATAGTTTAAAGTGTAAAATTTATAAAGGATAGTGCATAATTTATAAAATGATAGTTCATAGTTTATAAAATATAAACGATTAATTTATGAATAATTTGATAAAATATATCAAAAAGTAATAGTTCATGGATTATATAGGAATAGTTCAAAGTTTATAGAAGAATAGTACATAAATTATAATATGGTAGTTCCAACAAATTTTCATTCGTTTCTGAAAAAAAAAAAAAATTTGGGGACACGTGTCGGCCGTACGGGCAGCCGTACGGCCGTACCGCATTAATTGAACCGTATCTGAACAAAAGCCTTATATTCTAACTTGCTTGTAATAAATCAATAATCTAAAACACTATTTGAAAAAAAAAAAAGATTTAATGATTCAATCCCATACAAAAATCAACAACTATGGAATAAAAATACTAGAATCACTCCTTCGGTGTAAATTGTTTCCCAAATCTATTCTTACTTGTCATATTGTAGATTGGTTTTTTTTTTCCTGATTAAAAACAAAATAACATTATGCTAATACGCTCTATTAAGTAGTATGTAAATTAGGCAGTTGAAAATCAACAAATGAAGCTACCAATATTGACAATTGAAATTGTTGCCTTGATACTATTCTACTTTCTGGATAATCTCCTCCAAAAATAAATGCATGTTACGGGGGGCATTTTGGTCATTTACTACCAACTTCTTTCTCCTATATATACCTCGTCATTCACACGTTAAATATCATCTCACTCCCAAATCCCAATATACAAACAAGTAACCCAACCAATATATCATCCTCTTAATTAACGACCATGAAGGGAACGAGAATGAGGGTGGTGGCAGCAGCGGCTCTTACGGTAGCGTTGGTGGTGCTCTGCCTTGCTCCCGGAACAACTGCTCAGAGCGGGACCGCTAGGGCTACATACAATAACTACAACCCTCAAAATATAAACTGGGATTATAATACAGCTAGCGTGTACTGTGCCACGTGGGATGCTAATCAATCCTTAGCTTGGCGTAGCCAGTACGGATGGACCGCTTGGTGCGGCCCTAGTGGACCACAAGGCCAAGCCTCCTGCGGCAAGTGCCTTTTGGTACGTATTATTATTTTTAAAAAAAAAAATTTTATTTAAATATTAAATTTCAGTTATAAATCGGTTGATATTTTATACGGGTGCAATTTTGTTCTGTGAATTATTTTTATAAGATATAACTTACTTAATCGAGAAGGGTCGGTAAAATATTGATTAAATATGAACCAAACTTAATGAATCCACTTGATCAATTTATATTTTCTTAATCATGAGACATAGTCAAATAATGATCTATAGAAGGGAAAAAAGATACGAGTCTTACATATTCATAGTTTAAACTTCTCATTTAATAATCAATTAAAAAAAAAAGAGATCCCAAATTCCCTATATATAAATATAAATTCTAGAACAATTAAATTGATATAAAGAATATTTTAATTTTATTGTGTTTTGTTGCTTACTAGTTATAGTATATACAATTACATGAATATGTGCTTTATATATGACCCTAATTTGTTTTTTTATTTAGGTGACTAACACCGCGACAGGGGCACAAGTAACTGTGAGAATAGTGGATCAATGCTCTAACGGAGGCCTTGATTTGGACGTTAACGTATTCAATCAAATCGACACCAACGGTCAAGGTTACCAAAACGGCTTTCTCACCGTTAACTACCAGTTTGTTTCTTGCTAATTAAGGTCGCCTTCTATGTTACAAATCCATGAATAAAACAAAGGTTCAGAGACCAATTATAGGCCTTTAATTGGGTCTATATTTATACACTATGTATTATGTATGTATATGAACGTAGTGTAACAGCTTCGAATGTTGAATAAGATATATACTAAAGGCGATTGCTATATTTGTATCCATCGAGTTATCAAGTAATATAACATATGATGATTGATATATCTAAAAATATATCAAAAACTCTTGGACAAAATATAAAAATTAAAAAACTCTCAAGTATAATATGGATCAGTCAAAAATACAACGATAAAATCCCCGATTTTGCTTAATTAATCATTACGACCAATTTTTACTCATAAAACGAATGTATGAGAAAAAACCTCTCTTTTGACCTAGTTGCTAAAAGGCTAGGCCGGCTTCCGATCTGAGAGTTTTTCCGGTGCACGAATGGAGGCTACTCCTCCGCCGACGAACACAGGTAACACAGGTAATCAGAAGGTGGTCGTGACTGAAACTGAAGATATGGACATTGCTGCTACATCACAACCAGTGGAAGAGAGCGGTCCAGAAACATCAGAAGCCATTGTTGTGATTGATAACTCGATTTCTGGTACTGCAATGACTAATCCTGGGGTTACGAGTATAAATAACGAGTCCCAGACTGCGAGTCCTGTGTCCAGTGAGGTTGTGAAAGCTTCGTTAACTAATCCACCCAGAACCTGGAGCGAGGTTATGGGTGGTGTCAATTCTACTGTCCAGACAAACGATGAAATTAATAGAGAAACTATAAGTAGCAGTATTAGGATTAGCTATCCCCATGGACCCGAAGGAGACCCTGTTATTGAGGTTGATAATAAAATCACTGAAGCGCTTGAAGCGAGATGGAGGAAGTCGTTAGTCTTTAAGGTACTGGGCTTTCCAGTAGCGTTCCCAGTCATGGAAAGGAGGGTTAGAGACCTGTGGAAGTGTGGAGATAATATGCAATTGATTGACTTGGATAATAGTTATTTTCTAGCACGTTTCCGCAACGAGAATGAGTTATTATCGATCCTAACGGGTGGACCTTGGATGGTGTTTGGTCGTTGCCTCATCATGAAGCGCTGGTCGCTGGATTTTGTTACATCGAGTCCGATCACCTCAGCCCCCATTTGGATTCAAATCACTGGAGTCCCGGTTCATTGGTATCATGAGGCGGTGATCTGGAGTATGGCGGAAAGTATAGGGTTACCTATAACCATTGATCCGAAGACTTTACACTTCAATAGGGGAAGGTTTGCTCGTATTTGTATTGAAATTGATTTAAGCAGACCTTTGAAAAGAGCTGTGATCATCAATGGAAAGAGATGTGCTATAGAGTATGAAGTTCTCGATGTAATATGTTTTAAATGTGGTCGATATGGCCATTACGCCTCCCAGTGTGAACATGGGGAGAAGACAGAGCATTCAGATCCGACTAAAGCCACCAACACTGATGAAAATGTTACTAGCGCCAGTAAGGAACTTCATACACAAACACCGCCAGAAAAGTCTCCGGTCATCATCGAGGAAGAAGCAGGGTACGGCCCATGGATGATGGTGGCTCGTCGTCACAAACCTGAAAAAGGTAAGAATCATGGGTAGAGATATCAGAGAGATATTTCCAATTCAGCCAAAGGAAACAGTCCTAGTAATCAAGGAAAATATAATACTGGTAGAGGAAAGGTTATATCTACAGCTGATAAAGGCAAGAGAATAGACATTAATTATAATTATGAGAATCAGCAACAGCCAGGGCACATGCCGTGACAGCTGGCGCGTCCACAAGTGGTACAAAAAATGATAAAAGCCCAATAGAAGGTGGATTGCAGAAGGGAACTCCCACTGTGGCAGGCCCAACCCAGAAATTCACTTCCGACGAACAGGTAAGTACAGGTAAGGTTATTTTCTCAGCTCTCCATTCTGAAGATACAGGTAGCGTAAATGAAGACGGTAAGAAGAAAAAGACAATGAGCAAGATAAAGAACGATGCTAGAAGAGCGGCGTGGAGGATAAAGAAAGCAGAAGAAACGAATTTAAATCAAGGTACTTTAAAGAGACAGAGACAAAATGAACAATCACCCAACTTCTCACTCACTGTTACGTCGTTATCCGGTGGTGGTATGAAGGATCATCAGGACACTGTGAGCACAAATCCTATAGCTGACTATAATCCTGGCGAGATGATAAACGTGGTCATAGACACAATCGCACCTTCCTAACTTGAGATGGACTCCAGCTCGAATGCAGATGGGGGGTCTGAATTCCAATCTGTAGGAGCTGAGATTAACAGTCAGGTGCCTACTGCAGCTACAGTAGATGAAGTTATGACCGACATGATTGATGCAGTGAAGCATCCAAATGGTAACCAGAAGACCCAGTAAGTCTTCCCAACGCCGTTTTATCTCTTATTTTTATTGTTTTAATGAATTGCCTATATTGGAATGTGTTCGGAGCCTGTAAGAACGGGTTCCGACGTGCTATCAAGTATTTATGCAGGCATCATGAAGTTGATATCCTAACTATCTTCGAACCACGTACCTCGGGAGCTAGAGCTCAATATATCTGTGATCGCTTGAGTTTCTCGGGGTGTTTTAGAGTAGAAGCTGAGGGTTTTGAGGGGGGCTTGTGGCTTCTCTGGAAGAGTGAAAAGTTTAATGTCACCATTACTAGCAGCAACAAAAGCTTCATTCATGCAAAGGTTACTACAAGTGCTAAAGTTTTTAGTATGATTTTCATCTATGCCCCTCCGGACTGCACTAGAAGAAGAAATTTTTGGAGTGAGATTGGTGCGGAACTGGAGAGTGTTACTACTCCACTTGTTATAGGCGGAGACTTCAATTGTATTCGATTTCTTCATGAACGCATGGGTGGTTCAGGTAACCTCCATTCTGATTCTCATGTCTTTAATGACGTAGTTTTGACACATGGTCTCATCGATCTAGGTTACACTGGTGCGGATTTCACCTGGGATGATGGGAAGTCGACTAAAAGAAATATTTTCAAAAGGTTGGATAGAATTTTCATGAACCAGGAGGGCCGTCTCCTTTGGCCTAATGCCCAAGTCAGACATCTAGCCAGGTTTTCTTCGGATCATTCTCCTTTGCTTCTTTCTCTAGATACTAACTTTAGATGCAGGAGAGAAAGAAGACCTTTTAGATTTGAGGCTACTTGGATGACTCACCGCGATTTTTTCCCCATGGTGGAGAGTTGTTGGTTCAGCAACCCCGAGGTCGGTAAGGCTCTTCCCACTTTGAAAAGTTATCTTATCTCTTGGAATAGACTTGTGTTTGAAAGTGTTCATCGCAGGAAGCAAGAGACTATAGATAAACTTGGGAAGGTTCAGAGTGGAAGAGGCACGCAAGATTCGAGTCGACTGCGTGAGGAGGAAAAACGCCTACAAGCAGATGTGGAAAGTATTTTCGAGCAAGAGGAGTTTATTTGGTTTCAGAAATCTCGGGAACTTTGGCTAGAGCATGGTGATCGTAACACGGCTTACTTCCACACCTCTACTATCATTAGGAGATGCCGCAACAGAGTTACATGCCTTAAGTTAGAGGATGGGGAATGGGTTGAAGACCAAGACCGACTTGAGAAACATGCTGTGGAGTATTTTAAGAGTCTCTATAAGTTTGATCAAGCGAATGAGCTACCTGATTGTCACCTTGATACGCTAGCCTTTCCGGAGGTTGATGAGGCTGATTGGGTTAGTATCAATAAGCCGATCAGCATGGAGGAAGTCTGGCACTCGGTTAAGAGAATGGGTGCATTTAAGGCCCCTGGTATAGATGGTTTCCAACCTGTGTTCTTTCAGAAGTGTTGGAGTACGGTGGGTCGATCAGTATTCGAAGAGGTCACTAGATTCTTTATCACTCAGAAACTCTATAAGGGCAGTATCGATACTCTTATCTTTCTTATTGCCAAGGTCGGGAAACCAGAGTTCATTAGTCAGTTTAGACCTATTTCCCTCTGCAACGTCAGCTACAAGATCCTATCTAAGGTATTGGTTCAACGGATGCAAAGTATAGTTGGTAAACTTGTTGGACCTACCCAAGGCAGTTTCATCCCTGGACGTCTGATTCAGGATAATATTGTTCTTATGCAAGAGGTGGTTCACTCTATGAGAAAGAAGAAGATGGGAAAACAATGGATGCTTTTAAAACTAGATCTTGAAAAAGCGTATGACAGAGTCACGTGGGAATTCATTGAAGATACGATTTCTGAGGCAGGATTTCCTGTGGAATGGGGTAGAATGATTAAAGAGTGTGTTAGCACCTCTAGGATGCAGGTTGTTTGGAATGGTGAGATTACTGAGCAGTTCACGCCGGAGAGAGGGATTAGACAAGGAGATCCGTTATCTCCTTATCTTTTTGTTCTTTGTGTGGAGAGACTTAGCCATCTTATTCTCGATGCTGTGGAGAAAGGAGATTGGAAGCCGATTAGGTTATCCCGAGGTGGCCCACAATTATCTCATCTCTTCTTTGCTGATGACATCACTTTATTTGTAGAGGCCTCCCTCTCTCAGTTAAGAGTCATCATGAGGTGCATTGACATGTTTTGTAAGGCGTCGGGCCTGAAGGTCAATATTCAGAAGTCCAAAATTTTCGTCTCTCCTAATGTCCCTAGAGAGATTAGCGACGCCATTGGTAGACATAGTGGAGTTGAAGTGACCAAGAATATCGGTAACTACCTTGGTGTCCCCATTCTCCAAGGTAGAGTGTCTAAAACTACCTTCACGACCCTTTTGGATAGGATTAATGGAAAATTGAGCGGTTGGAGGAGCAAAAATCTGAGTTTCGCTGGGCGTGTGACTCTCACTAAGTCGGTCATCACGTCGCTTCCTATTTACACTATGGCTACACTCTCGCTACCGGCTAGTGTGTGTCATGCTATCGATAAAACATGTCGCGACTTTATTTGGGGACATGCTGACGGGGTAGGAAGATTCATACTGTGAAGTGGGATGATATTTGTCTTCCTAAAATCAACGGTGGGTTAGGAGTTCGGGATATGCTGAATATCAACAAAGCCCATCTTGGGAAGCTAGGATGGCGCTTTCTTAGGGACGATAGTAGCCTTTGGGTGAAGGTCCTGAGGAGCAAGTATATTCGTTGTGATGGTCGAACTCCGGCCTCGCACTCGCATATATGGAGAAGTCTGGTGAAAGGTATACAAGAGATGGTTGTGAAAGGTGCAGTATGGAGGCTGGGTAACGGAAGAGATATCAACTTCTGGACTGATAGGTGGATTGGCAATGATACCCTGTCAACTGAAGCCATCTCCACAATCGATCATGCTGAGCTGTTGAAAAAGGTTAGACACTACTGGGTTGAAGGTGTAGGATGGGATTGGCAGTTTCTTGGTGGGCTACTACCTATGACTGTGCTCCTGAAGTTAGCGGCCCTCAGCCCGTGCGGATTGGATATTGTTGCAGATAGTGGACCGCATGCTCAACAAATTAGGGACGAAATTAGTTGGGGCTATTCACAGGATGGGAATTTCTCTACGCATTCCGCTTATGGGTTACTGACAGGGGCTTTGCATTTTCCGTCTGGGGAGGGTACTCTTTACTCGACTATATGGCGCTTTCGGGTTCAAGAGAGAGTAAAATATTTTGTATGGAAGTTAATTAGAGGAGGGGTCTTATGCAACGAGGAACGTAAGCGCCGGCATATGTGCAGTGACGATTTATATACTTGTTGTCATCAACCAGTTGAATCACGTGTCCACATGTTGCGTGATTGCCACGCCACTCAGCGGCTTTGGAGGGATCTGTGGGCCGTCAATTTCGAGCCAACTTTCTTCGCTTCACCTTTCGCAACTTGGTTAAGAGGTAATCTTCTCTCCATATCTCAATTTAACAATAATTGTTTGTGGAGTGAAATCTTTGCAGTTGGACTATGGTGGTCTTGGAAGTGGTGTAACGTTAAAACATTCAACAATGGATCGGAATGCTTGGATCGAAGCGGCTTCGTTCGAGAGAGAACTAAAGAATACATTGACATCTGGAAGAACAGCGGGAAGGGGATAAGAAGAGCTACTTCAAGAGTGATCAATGTTGTGTGGGAACCACCCCCAGAAGGGTCTATCAAGGTCAATACGGATGGTGCAAAGAATAAAGACGGTTTTACGGCAGCTGCAAGTATAATTAGGAATTCTGCAGGAGAGTGCATTAGGGGGTTTGGGGCTAACCTTGGAACGTGCTCAGTCCCCATGGCAGAACTCTGGAGAGTGGCTCTTGGCCTGAAACTTGCTTGGGAGTTGGGCTATCGCTCGGTCATTATTGAAACGGATTCCCAGTTGGTAACCCAACTCTTAAGTAAGCCCATACCCCCCTACCACCCTCTTGCTATTTGGTATCTCATTGCCTGACTTCATTAAAAGAAACTGGATTATCCAGGTTCGTCATGCCTTCGGTGAGGCGAATAGAGTTGTGGATTGTATTGCAAACTTTGCTTTAAACTTCCCCATTGGTTTAAGTGTATTGTATGACCCGCCGGAGGGTGTAGTTGATCTTTTACTTGATGATGTAAGGGGTCGGGCTATTCCCCGTGTGATGACTACTTAGCCCTTTTTCCTATGAATAAAAGCGCGTCTAGATGCGCCGGAGACCACTGACTCTCCTTCCCACCAAAAAAAGAAGAAGGGTATGTTCATCAAGTTTTCATTGGCCTTGTTGTCAATTCTTTCCTTCTTTGCTCAAATGTCATTGGTGATGATCCTACGTCTAAACTAAACAAGGTATAATTATGACGATGTATAAAGAGCGTCTAAATCGATTGCCTGCAATCGATAGTCTCGCTATGACGAATTGACATTTTCATCCACACGCACCAATAATTCACGCAATTAAGTAGGGACCTCGACGTCTATTTTGAGCGTTAATGAATAGCGTCGTTATTAAAAAAAAAAAAAAGTTAATCTGGGAGCCGACTTCATCATGCAGCTCCCCAAATAATACACGAGACTTACAAAAATCATACATTAGGGTTTGGTTTGAGTTGTTCTTGTTGACGGTTGTTTACGGCCAAGACACTTACCTTTTTCTCAATTTTTTTAAAAAAATCATAATTTTGATAGACAAAAAATACTTAGAGGTAACTATTAATAAGACTATGCTTTGTAGTTTGTGAGAAAAAAAAAATCCAAAGAATATCCTCCCAAAGGAGAAAACAATTTTGACGAATGAGCAAGCAATTTTGACGATTCAAAATAAGTACTGTACATTCAAAACATTCCACACTCTATGTATGTATATGTATTCTTCCTAGCTTTCGGCACGGCCGCCCAGAGTGAAACTGTCAGCTATATAGAATAATTACAATCACCAAAATATAAACTGAGATTATAATACAACTAGCGTTTACTATGCCATGTGGGATGCGAACCAGCCCTTGTCTTGGAGTAGCAAATATGGGTGGACCGCATGGTGTGTGCCCCATGGCCAAGCCTCTTGCGGCCAATGCTTTTTGGTACGTATTCTATGTATGTATATGTATTCTTCTTTGATCAGTAAGCGTTTGTTTTAATCGCGAATTATTTGTGTGTGGGTATTTCAGGTGACTAACACGGCGACCACGGTGAGTAGTGAATCAATGCTCTAACGGAGGGCTTGATTTGGACGTGAACGTGCTTAATCAAATCGATACCAACAAGCAAGGCTATAATCAAGGCCATCTCACCGTTAATTATCATTTTGTTGGCTGTTAGTTAACTTCAGGGCTTCTGTCTTATACGGTTATACCTATGATTAAAATTATGTTTCTAAACCAATTATAAATAGGCCTTTAATTGGGTCTATTGATATACCTGATGATGTATTTGGATTTTGTACGTCCAAATGAGATACTTCGTGTTTTGTTTGTGGATAACTAAGTTGAATCTATCTCACAACACTTAAGAGTCGAGTGACACTTCACCACTAGCTAGATCAAAATAAGACCCTAGGTGTACTTGTATATATAGAGCCTATCATAATGGGCCTATCTTTCCATGACAAAGAGTCCAACTCAACTACTTGTATGGATCAAAAAAGGGATAATTTGACATAGTAGGCCTTTTTGAATTTTTGTTTAAGAAAGTGTACCCCAAATTTTTTCGTGCTGTCAAACGGGGTTGGCGGGTCGAGTTCGGGTCGGATCAAACGGGGTCATGTTGGAATCGAGTCGGGTATAAATAGGTTTGTTTTTGTTAGCGGGTTGTTTCGGATCGAGTCAATTTGGGTCGGGTACTAGTTGTTCGGGTTGGAACGGGTAGACTTGGTTCTTGGGCCATAACAAATTGGTTTAGTTGGTTCTCGGGTTACTTCGGGCCGCCGGATTATTTTTGTTTTTATAATGTTTCGAGAGGTGCCAATTAAGGCGGGTCAAGTTCAGTTGGGTCAAAGATGATATGATTTCCTAACATCTTTATTCAGGTTGGTTTTGGATGGTGCAGTTTCTCGAGTTAAATTTCAATTACCCAGTTATGTGAATATTTTGGTCTAATAAAATATGGCATCCGTAGATGATTTTAGTTGGATCGGATAATTATTCACCAATATGATTAGTATGGGTGGCAAAACAAATTTGATCCGCCAATCCGGTCTGAAAGATCCGTTGGCTCGATCCGAAAAACCCAGATATTTTAGTACCCGTTTTGATCCGGTCCGAATCTTATACGGGAGATCTTCCTAGATAACCAGATCGGATACGGATCTGGGTTTTAGGCATCCGAATATCCACAAATATCCGAATAATCACGGATATCCGAATAATCCTGGATATCCGCCTATCCGAATACTCACGGATTAGTGGCTCACCGGATATCCATTGATAATCGGTTATCCAAATATCCGTGGATCATCGGATTCATCGCCTCATCAGATCGTCTTACGCATCCGAGTACCCATTTTGTTTTATGAAAGATAAATCAACATTGTATGTACTAATATTTATATTTAAAAATATATGTATTTAATGCGAAAATATTTGAGTTAGGAAAAACAATGAATTAATAATGTTAATTTGTTACAACTTAATAACTTATGCATACTTGGTTACTTCATAAGTTCATAGTAATCTCTTACTGTAAGTGAGTCTGATTTTAAAGTATTAATTCTTATAAATATGATTAATAATCTCTTATTGTAAGTGAGTCTGATTTTAAAGTATTAATTCTTATAAATATGATTATAATTTGGTCTTAATAATAATCTTTTAATAGAAGTTGGTCTCATTTAAATGAACAAATGTCTATAATAATCTTTAATTATAAGTTAGTCTCATACTCACGTTTTCAGTTATAGTTATAAAATGTAAAGATATAGATATCTATTGTTTTAACACCTTATTTTTATTTTCTTATTATAACGTACTTTAATACTCTATTTCTTTTATCATCTATATGATTATCATTTTTACTTTGATTTTGTTTTTTTGCCTTTTAACTGTTTTTTCATTACATTTGTGATAAACAAAGTAGCAAATACATATCTGGATCAAACGGATATTTAGATCAAGAGGATATTCGAATCAATCTGATATCCGGATCCGGCTAAATCATTTTTGCATATTCAAATCAAGAGGATATCCAAATCAATCGGGTAAAACAAAAGTCATTTGGATCATCCGGATATCCGTGGATAATAATCCGATCTGATCCAACCAAATCATTTCGCATACTATAATTTGGAATCTAGATCAGCCGGACATTCGGATATTTATCCGATCCGATCCTGAGAAAAATGTGGGATATCCAACCAAATACGGATCGGAATGGATATCCGAATCTTAAAACCGGGAGATATTTAACACGAGTGATCATTACAATTATCTCCATAATTATAGCTAGTGAATAAGAAAGATAATTTATGAAAATATAAGAAATTTAATCGTATTAAAAAGGAAAGAGAATATTGAAACAAAATACATTTATTAGTATTTTGATATAAGCCGTTTATCTTCTTCCTTTACTAATTACTAACATTTATAGATGCTTTTATATTGATATTTTTTAATTAATCAAATTTAATATTCATTAAAATGTGTTTATTATTATTATTATTATTATTATTGTTATTATAATGGTATTCAAAATTATCTTCTACTTCATTTAGCTAATTGTCGACCAAGGATTAATATTAACAAAAAATATTTCATTACATTATTTTTATCTTAAGAATAAGTAATCAATGTTTATTCAATTAATCAAAGTAATCTAATAAAAACAAAATATAATATTAGGGTGTGAGAAGAAACACTTGTAACACCCCAAATTTTGGGAATTCGAAGCGTTACGGGTTAGGACTTCACAATGAGTCCCGACCCTCAGATTAGCAACGACACAATGGATCTTACAACAAGACACAAATAAATGAAAGCCAAAACTCATAATAAAACCAAAGGTTTAAACAAAGGAAAGGGTAAAAGACTCGCAGCCGAGTTCAAAACAAAAGGGAAACAACAACTAAAACATAAACCCGATCCCTTCCTATAATATACGGGAACCCCGGATGACCACACCATCCGGATCACTCAGCGGCACCTATATCCTACAGGACATCTACAACATCGGTATAAACCGTTAGCTAACATTCTAGATATCAAGAAGACTGTAAAGACACAAACACACATAAGGTAATATACACATATAGCATGCTCGCACTCAACCGGTTATTATCTTTCATTAAGTTATCCATTACTAATTCAACTTTTTTTGTCACACGAGAATCTCCCGAAACTCACCTCCACTTCCGTCTACTAACAAGAATAGATCAGTACTATCCGTTGCCTGCAAGCCTGGGTTGCAAGAGCACCTCCAAGTCTTCTGTAGAACTAGATAAGTGGTCACCGCCCAGTTATCATACACTTGGGCCAATTACGGTTATAAAGGTCATCCTAGTCCGATTATCAATTATAAAAATAAACAATACAACCAAGCCAATACACTCAAACCAATATACGGAATGAAGCTAAGTAAGTCCAAGGGACTTACCTCACTCGTAGGTAACTCGCAGCTCAAGCAACAACTAAGGTTCCCACAGGAAAGGAGGAAGGGAAGCCTGTTCACACAAGACATCACTAATTAGAACGATACGGTTGCCAGAAGTCTATAACTTCTAGTCTCAATGATCTCTAAGAGATCTCCACAAGCTAAGGTCTCAAACTTAGTGATGTGATCCCCGAGAGCCCCAACATGAAGCCGAAAATGCTCACTTCGAGAGTTGTCAAGTTAAGTCATATTCCGCTCGATCCGGCTAAACTGTCAAAGTTATGCACTCTTTTCAAAATGCCTATATCTGGAGCTGTGGTTGGAGTTAGAAGACCCATAAGTACTACTTTCGAAGATATTTTCGAGATCTACAACTTTTTAGTTTATGAGAAGTCGAGACTCCAAGATAAAGAGGGTGAAAATGACCCAACAGTGAAGCAGCGTTTATACTTGGGTGGGTTTTTGACCAAGATCATGCATGGACCTATGCAAAGGAATATGCACAAGAAATGCACGTCCAAACAAGATTATTTCCAACCCTCAAAGTTAAAAGAATACTCTTCCTATTCCCACCATCAAGACAAGCCCGACTCTTTCCCTTCCGCGCCATAAAAGAAGTCATAGTTGCATTAAATCAAGTCTCGTTCAACTCTTCCTATTTCCGGGTTTTTTTTATTTATTGCCTTTTCTTTTATTTTCTTGTATTTGGTTGATTTTCCAGCCCTCTATAAGGGACCTCCAACCATGTAATTTGAGAAGTTGAAGTTCAATGAAAGAGAGTTTCTCTAAAACGTTTTGTTGGTTTTTCTCAAAATCATCCCGAAATCTAGGTGAGAGGCATAGTTTTCACAACCTTTGGTGAGATGCTAAAGGAGTTGTCTTAGTGAGAGGCGAAGACAACGAAGGTTCGTCAAACCCGGAGTGCGATTCTGAGGGTGAGGCG
Organism: Fagopyrum esculentum; assembly: GCA_033239045.1. Classification (NCBI taxonomy): domain Eukaryota; kingdom Viridiplantae; phylum Streptophyta; class Magnoliopsida; order Caryophyllales; family Polygonaceae; genus Fagopyrum; species Fagopyrum esculentum. The sequence goes on from BSUD01000005.1 coordinate 107,626,469, forward strand.
TTCGATTTGAGGGATTCCCGAAGTGAGATTCGGAGGAGTTCTCTCATCATATCCGGATTTTGATCCTTCAAATCCATCCATCTTCATCTCGTTCATACCGTTTGAGTCAAGTCGAATCGTACCGCCGGTCCTTCGTGTTTGAGGCAATCTCGATCACATCATTTGGTATCAGAGCCTACGGTACGTGTTCAACACATCTCTTGTCGGTATTGTTCATATACTTTCTTTCAAAAAAAGTCAAAAAAAGAAAGGAAAGTACGAGTTTGTTTATTTGGTTTACGGAATTTTCAAGTTTTAACTCAAACAATTTGTTTGGTTGATTGTACGAGTTTGCATACTCGAGTTGATTTTGTAATCGAGCTTATTGTAAATTGTTGTACTGATCCGGAATGTCGAGACATTTAGAGAAAAGATGGATTACAGAAGGATACGTTCGATGGGCAATTCGAGAGTATGACGATGGTTATCTTCGTTTGAGTGAAATGGAAGACGATCATTACGAGGCTGTCTATGAAGAACTACAAAGACGACGGAAGAGAAGAGAAGCCCGTTGCCGTGAAGAGGAAGCTCGTAAACAAGAGGAAGAAGACCGACGTCGTCGTCGAGAAAAGGAGGCTCGAAAAAAAGAAGAGGAAGATCGGCGCCGTAGAGTGGTCGAAAAATGGATGAAGAAGGCAACTTACTTTCCAACGAGCCGAGTTGAGAAAGCAACTAGCAAAACAAAGTACATATCACCGCCTATACCACCACCGAAGGCTGCTCCACTAGCCCAAACCTCCTCGTCCAACTGATCTTGTGCCTCCACCACCACCTACTTCTCCACCGAACATCAACGATAATGGAAACGGTGGTAATCCAATCGACCAACGTTTGGATAGGATTGAAGCCCAACTAGTTGAGATAAGTAGAAGGTTTCCTCCCCTTCCCTTGAATCCGGATCGTAATCAAGCATCTCGACATGATGGCGGCGAAGTCAAGAGAAGTAGTTACCATGATAATAAATCCAACAATCACTTTCCAAAGGATGGCATTTCGGATTTGAGGACGAATCCTTTTCAAGGGAAAGGGGACGATGTGATCCCCGAGAGCCCCAACATGAAGCCGAAAATGCTCACTTCGAGCGTGGTCAAGTTAAGTCATATTCCGCTCGATCCGGCTAAGTTGTCAAAGTTACGCACTCTTTGCAAAATTACTATATCTGGAGCTTTGGTTGGAGTTAGAAGACCCATAAGTACTACTTTCGAAGGTATTTTCAAGATCTACAACTTTTTAGTTTACGAGAAGTCGAGACTCCAAGATAAAGAGGGTGAAAATGACCCAACAGTGAAGCAGCGTTTATACTTGGGTGGGTTTTTGACCAAGATCATGCATGGACCTATGCAAAGGAGTATGCACAAGAAATGTACGTCCAAACAAGATTATTTCCAACCCTCCAAGTTAAATGAATACTCTTCCTATTCCCACCATCAAGACAAGCCCGACTCTTTCCCTTCCGCGCCATAAAAGAAGTCATAGTTGCTTTAAATCAAGTCTCGTTCAACTCTTCGTATTTCCGGGTTTTTTTATTTATTGCCTTTTCTTTTATTTTCTTGTATTTGGTTGATTTTCCAGCCCTCTATAAGGGACCTCCAACCATGTGATTTGAGAAGTTGAAGTTGAATGAAAGAGAGTTTCTCTAAAACGTTTTGTTGGTTTTTCTCAAAATCATCCCGAAATCTAGGTGAGAGGCATAGTTTTCACAACCTTTGGTGAGATGCTAAAGGAGTTGTCTTAGTGAGAGGCGAAGACAACGAAGGTTCGTCAAACCCGGAGTGCGATTCCGAGGGTGAGGCTTTCGATTTGAGGGATTCCCGAAGTGAGATTCGGAGGGAGTTTGCTCATCATATCCAGATTTCGATCCTTCAAATCCATCCATCTTCATCTCGTTCATACCGTTTGAGTCAAGTCGAATCGTACTGCCGGTCCTTCTTATTCGAGGCAATCTCGATCACATCACTTAGTCTTACAGAACATCAAGGGTCAACAATATCAACATAAGCCGAGGGAAGGAACAAGGAAAGTAAGGAAGGAAGCAGGTCACCAAAGATGGGATCTACTGCAGAGGAAACCGGAGGGGCAACGCTGGGCAGGATCCGCAAGGGCGGCACGACAGAGGCGCGGGGGCGGTAGCGTAACATCAGCGACTGTCGGGGTTTCTCTCGACAAAAGTCCGCCGGCCAATCGCGACCTCCCAGTCTAATAGGGAAATCGCGAACCTCTCGTGTACCCCTGATCTTACCACCATCTAGTAACCCTATAAAGAAAGGTTTACCCTCTATGGTTACTAAGGCCAAACTATCTATGCAAGCATCAGATATAAAAGAATGGATAACACCGGTATCGAAAAGAACTCTAACAGGAAAACCATTAATATGAATGGTACCTGTGGTCGCTGGAGCGGTTGGCTCCATTACACTCCTCATCTCATAAACTCTAGCCGAGGCACCTCCGGTGTCAAAAGTACCACGTCCTCGTCCTCTGCCCTGTCCCGGAGTGGAACCTTAAGGAACGGTAGAACCAAGAACTCTCTACTATTGCTGCTGCTGATATTGAGGTCTTTGGCCACCCCCTACAACACTAGCAGGTGAAGATCCTTGTTGGGATAACGCCTTGCCCTAACGGCAGAACGCAACTCTATGTCCGGGCTTGCCACAAGAGTAGCAAGTCACTGCAACCTTCTTGTAATCTGCTCGGATATGACCAACTCCTCCATAGTTATGGCACTGCTGTCCTAGGTCAAAACCTTGTGTCGACTGCTGAAAACCAGAGCGTTCCGGCATCTGACTATGCCCGAACTAGCTACTCCAGCTCCAGCACTGGCTGATCCAACCCTCTACCTCTTCTCAGGACCTCCTATTTGAGAAGCTATCCTCTGACCCGGTCGGTCTCTCTCATACCCAAATGCTGTATCTTGATAGTCCGTCAAAGACTCACAACAGAAACTAGCAAGATAAGAGCGGGAAGACTCCCTCAACCTTTGAGAGAACAGATACACATGTTGATCCTCAAGTGGTGCAGACGGATCCAACAAAGACAACTCCTCTTGAAACTTGTTGACAATCTCAACAATAGGAAAATCCTCGAATCCAACCACGAATAAATCTTGAAAACGATCTCTCCTCATCGCTACAGGGCAATAGTGATCCCTTATCACCGTCCTCATCTGCTCGTAACTCGTGACCTTACTACGAGCAATCCTCCACTAGGAAAGAGCCTGATCCTTCAGCAACGTCTATACTATGTCGACTCGTCGTCCCTCTAGGCAACTGATCGTCTCCATAGCAGAATCTAGCTGTCCTAGCCACAACTCCACCTTTAATCCATTCTTCCCCATGAAAGAAGAAACCTTCAGCTGATTGAAAGCCTTCAACCAAGAGTCGGGCCTCGGCTCAGCCGGTGCTCTAACAACTGCAACAACTCTAGCAGGTGCAACAACAACCTGTGTAACTCTCTACGAAACCTCAACTAATCTCGCGGGAACTGACGGTTCTGGTGCAGGTCCTCCCGTCCTGATAGCCTCCTCAACTCTCCGCCGGGTCACGGGTCACCCGTGACCCGGCGGGTCGCCGACCCGGCGGGTCCGGGTTCCCTTGGGTTGCGGGTATGGGTAAGGGTCGTCAGATCCTTACCCGTGACCCGCCGGGTCGACCCGTAACGGCTACAATTTCAAAAAAAAAAAAAAAATTTCCCAACGGCTAGTTTGATAAAAAAAACAATATAATTTAATAAATCTAACCTAAAAACAATTCTATAAATACCCCAAACTCAATTCATATCATCTCACACCAATTCTCATCATTCAATCATCTATTCACTCTCTCAATCTCTCCATAATTTCAAACTCTTACATTCAATTACGCTCCTAATCTCATATTCTCATTCTCTTATTTTTCATTTTACCACTCTTACTACTACATTCTATTATTAAAAAAAAAATGTCTAGCCGAGGAAGACGTTCTGTTAGCGGTGCTGGTCCTTCATCCGGCGAAGGTTTTATTCAAGGACGGCATTCCGTTAGCGGTCCTCCCACCGGTTCGAATTTAAGGCGAGACTTATTAAGTGGAGATCACGAGATCTTCGAGGAGGAGGAGGATATCACGGAATCACTTACTTTCCCCAACACCCAAGGATCCAAGACCCAATTCACGGAGGCTACGGGAACTACAAGAGGCATATCCGGAACAAGCATCCCGAGAAAATGGGATGCCAACGGAGTTTTCTATGCCAAATGCAATTTTTGTGCGACACAATACAAGCACAAAAGGGAGAAGGCTACAGGAACTACAAGAGGCATATCCGGAACAAGCATCCCGAGAAAATGGGATTAGCACGAGGGCAAACACAACTTACCGGGTATGCATCTACTTCTAACCAACCTCCTTCTCTATTTACATATGATAATTCTTCTTCTATGGATGCATTTTTGGAAATGTTGGCCGTAGATTCTTTAGCATTTAGTTTTGCACAAAATGTTGGTTTTAATGATTGGATGCAAAATCATGCTCAACCCGCATATAAACCGATTTCTCGTCAAACCGCTAAAAGAAAAATGATGCATAAATATAGAATTCGTAAAGAAGAATTGATTAAATATTTTACGGACAACGGTGATATTCAAGTTTCTATTTGTAGTGATATTTGGACCGACGGTTTTCAAAAAAATTCATATATGGGTATTACTTGTCATTTTGTTGATAAATTTTGGATTTTAAACAAAAGAGTTTTAGCATTACGAGTTTTCAACGAACAACACACCGCCCAAAACATTGCCCGTTTGATTGCAAATGTTTTGGAAGAATATAGATTAGTTTCACGAGTTTTTTCAATCGGTTTTGACAAAGCCTCCGCTAACACGACTTTCATTAGAGATTTAACCAACTATTGTAAGCCGACGATTGGATGTAAATTTTTTCACATTAGGTGTGCCGCTCATATTTTAAACTTGTGTGTTCAAGATGGTTTAGCATACGTTGGACATTTAGTACAACCTATTCGAAATATTCTTAATGAACTTTGGTCTAAAAAAAGTGTACGTACTAAAGGAATGCATATTGTAAACAAAATGGCGTTTATCCTAAAAAATTTCCAAAAGATGTTTGTACAAGATGAAACTCTACTTACAAAATGATTACCGAATCATATGAATATTGAGAACTTTTAAGTGGTTTTGCCGCACAACATATTGACGGTAATTTTGTTTTCGGTGAATCTTGGATTTTAGCAACAGATGTAATGGAAGTTTTAAATATTTTTATGATGCTACTAACACTTTTAGTTATGTTTATACACCAACTTCAAACATATTTTGTTATGTAGCAATTAATATTGCATTTGCAATTCAACAAGGTCTTTTAATTGAAAATATTTCACAAGCTATACGTACAATGCGAACTAAATGGTTAGATTATTATACAACCATTCCCGATGTTTTTCTTGTTGCATTTGTGTTAGACCCAAGACGTAAAATGGATGGTTTAAAACAATTTTTAGAAAGTTATTATGAATTTTTAGGTTTAGAACAACATCCCGATTGTCATGTTTCTACCATAATTGCTAATGTTAGAAAATTATTTGATGAATTATTGGTTCAATATCGCGTTTCCGATCGAGGTCAATCTTCTCAACCCCCTCCTCGTCCTTCATCTTCAAGTTCATCTAAATTTAAATAATTGCTAGAGATTTGTTTGGCCCGAAAAGGGCAAAAAGCTCGTCGAGTTCTAAGTCGGAACTCGACGAATATCTAACCATTTCTTTTGAGTTTACCAATGATGAAGAAGAGGAGGATTTCAACATATTAGAATGGTGGAGCCGACCGGAGAGAATGAGGTTCCCTACCCTCTCAAGGATCGCGGCACAAATTCTCGCCGCTCCCGCCTCAACGGTAGCGGTTGAGCAAACCTTTAGCCGGAGTGGTAAGGTGCTCGATCCGACGAGATCAAACATGTTGCCCGAGACGTTGGAGGCACAAGTCCTCGTAGCCGATTGGAGGAAAGCGGAAATGCGAACACAAAAGAACAACCTCTCGGCGGAGGAAGGCGACGAAGATGACGACGAGCGACAACAAACGCCATCGGATGTATCGGCGGGAGAGTCCGACTAAGGTAAGGGCCAATCGGGGATATAAACAAAGGTAAGAGAAATACGTGGGCTTTGATTCCTCCTCCCCGAGAGGATACGTAGGCAACCGGGATTCCGGTTCAAGCCCAATTCTTCCCTTTTTTTTTTTTTAAGTTTAAGACTTAAACTTAAAAAAGAAGAAAATAAACTAATAAAAAAAGGACTTAAACTTAAAAAAATTGGACTTAAACTTAAAGTTTAAGTCCAATTTTTTTAAGTTTAAATCCTCTTTTTATTAGTTTATTTTCTTCTTTTTTCAGTTTAAGTCCTATTTTTTATTAGTTTATTTTCTTCTTCTTTTTTTAAGTTTAAGTCCAATTTTTATCTTCTATTTATTTTCTTATTTTTTAAAGTTTATTTCCATTATTTTTTTTAATAGTGAGGTGGCCGACCCGTCTACCCGCCGGGTCTGACCCGTGACCCGGCGGGTCCGACCCGTGGACATGCTTACTTTTGACGGTTTCGATCTTGTATTTCTATTTTATATCTTCCCAAATTTCCTTTGATATATACTTGTAATGATTTCAATGGTGGGATCAGAACCGACTCAGAGCCGGTTCAACCTATTCTCATGAACATGGCCTCGGATATTTTGGGACCTCATTATGAAAAAACGGTTTTATTACAAATATATTAATATCTTAGTTGGTAAAGAGGTACTTGTTGAGTTCCCTTTGTTCTTAGATTCGAGGCTCCATTCTAGTTTTTTTCTTCCAATATACTGTACTGTACATACTTTAAAATTTTGGCATATATATTTTTTTATACGGTAATTGGATTGGGCCTCCAACAATATTGATCAGGGCCTGGGTGGGGTTTGTACGGTTTTAAGGGTTTGGATGTGGTAATTAGGAAGGAGATGACACTGGATTTGGATAATTTTTAGTAAGTCGTTGTCTTTCCGTGCTTTGAAAACCCAATTCAGTCAATGTGAGTTTGTTAATTCATAGCTATTCTCTGCGAATTGATTATTGTAAGAATATGCTTAGGACGTTTTGTTTAACACTGGAGTTGAACTTCTATATTAAATAATAGGACAATCTCTCATGTAGTGACCTCTATTTTGACATTTAAAGCATGCAACATCTCTAGATCGTAAAGTAGAGTTAGAAGTGCTTCCTTTTTTTTATCCTTTGAAGGCTTATTTAAAGGGCGAGACTGCATAGAAGTTTTTTGGGATGCTAGATCGGAAGTTGGACGTTTGCTCTAATCTATTTAGGAATCTCGGGCATAATCTCGGTCGAGATTATCTCAGTTTGGCCGAGATTTCCTCTATGATTTCCACGAACTCGATCCTTGGTTCCGTCATTTGATCTTCTTCTCTACCTTTATAGCCAACTGCAGTAGGTTAGTCATTGTAGCATATGGGTATAAAATCAATTTCATTAGCTAATGAAGGATGCGAAATTTTTAAAAAATCGAGCCATAATGGAGTCTTCATCATCTTGAACGTTAGCTTTCACCATCGCCATTTGCATGGTGGTGTAAACTTCCTCTACAGTCATGGAACCTTGTTTAAGGTTCTCCAGTCGTTGCCTCATTTTCCTAGCATAGTGTTGAGGCAAAAATCTAGCTTGCATTAAGGCCTTCATTTGCTCCCAAGTGTTGATGTCCTGATCTAGCATTCTTCTCTTTTCATTGAAAAAATGATCCCACTAAACTAAGGTATATACATGGAAATTCAAAGCAGCAAGTTGGATCTTCCTTTGCTCATTGAAATTATGACAAGACCAAATTTGTTTCATTTCTCCAATTCCTTGTAAAAATCTGGATTGCATTTGCCTTCGAAACTTGAAATTTTGACCTTAAACTTCCCAATTTCGTCATTATATAAGGTCTAAAATGATCATAGTTATGACCTCTTCTAGGATTGTGATGGGGTCTAATGTAGTCTTTGTACATGCCCTCTTCATCCTCGACTCCTAATTCCTGAAATTATCTACCAAAGTACGGAATGTTATATGCATTCAACAGAGGATTGTGATGAGTGATACTTGGCCCTTTGTAACAACCATGTTACTTTTGAGATCCCGCGACCACGCCTCGCCTTGGCCAAAGTCGCGGAGAGGTTGGCCCGTGGTCGCGGTTTTGCAGGGTAGGCAAGCGACATTCTGGCCGCCATCCTTTCTTTCTTCGCCTTTTTTCCTTTTTCTCTTCCTTTGTGGGGAAGGTTTATGACTTCTCCTAGATTATTCTTCTTATCCTTTTATGCTCATTCTCTTCTTCTTCTTCTTCTTCTTCTTCTTCTTCTTCTTCTTCTTCTTCATTCCTTTCCTTCTTTATTTTCTTGCTTGAATCTTCCTCCAAAATGATGTTGAAGAGGTGGATGATGATGTTGGTGGCTGTGGATTGAGGTTGGAGCAGCTTCGGGTAGTTTGGTTTCCATTTGTTCATCTGAGAAAAAGTGGTGAGATATCCTCACTTCTTTTCTTCCTCTTATTCTTGTTTTCTTCTTCTTTCTTCCTTGTTTTGAAATCCGACAAGAATAATCTTGTTGATTTGGAAGTTTGGTATATGGAATATGTTGATGAAGTTAAGTTGAGTTTGGAGCCCTTAGAGGAGAGGTAGAGATCGAGAAGAGAAGCTGACAAAAGCAAGGAGCGAGGTTCTATTGTAAACCCGTACCCGCGCCGGCTTGCCGTCGCACCCACACATGGAGTGGGGCTGCTGCACATGCTCCTTTCCTCTACCGCACCCGCGCCTTCGGACATTGTCACCACGCTCGCGCCTCTTTGTGGCCGCGCCCGCGCTTTGCTCAAGACATACCAAGTCCTTTGGTATATCTTTCATTTCCTCTTTGGTTATAGCTTCCTTGTAGAAGCATGCTAGGCTGGATATATATATATATATATATATATATATATATATATATATATATATATATATATACATGATGGTGGATTGATTATGTTGGAAAGCCTTGAGAGGCTTTGAGAACTTGATGAGTTTATCAAGGATGGTTAGGATATGTATGTTCTTGTGAGAGATGTAAGGCTAGAAGTTAGTGTATATTCCAACAAGAACTTGAGAGTTGATGATTAAGGGATTACCTTGTAATAGGTTATTCCCTCGGGTTTACTTAGCTACCTTCCATGTGTTGGGTTGGATGTAATTGTGGTGTGTGTTTATATATTTATAACTATAAATCCGAATAGGATGACCATATTGGTTTAATGGCCCAAGTGTATTATATTCCAATGGTGACATCACTGCCTAGCTCTGTCTAGAGCTGGGAGGTTCTCTACGACTAGCCCTGACAGGTAGACGGGGATATATACATCAACCATTCCTCGAATGTGCACGGAAACATAGGAAAGGGTTGGAGGATCCTCGTGTCTTAATCTAAGTTGAATTAGTAATGCAAACTAGTTAATGAAGATAATATATGGATTGCTACGCTATTCTAATATATGGATTATGGGTTGAGTGTGCTATTACGCTATTCTAATATATGGATTGTTAGCTAACGGTTTATACCGTGTTGTAGACACCTAGCAGGTTAAAAGATTGCAGAGTGACCTGGTAGGAGTGATCCGCCGAGGGTTCCCGTATATGCTAGGATGTTGTGGGATTTTGGGTTGTATGGATATCTGTTGTACAAATTTGATACTCGGTTGTGTATTATATATGTATTTTGGGTTATGATGTTTTCGCTTTATTGATGTTGGTTTTATATTTCTTTTTGCCTTGTTGTAAGATCTAGTGAACTTGTTGTCAGGCTAGGGTCAGGAACCATTCTGAGGTCCTAACACGTAACACTCTGAGTCCTATGGATTTAGGGTGTTACAAACTTGGTATCAGAGCCTTAGGTTGACAACAATGACACTTACAATCTTCTTGAAAAGCCAAATAGATATATAAATAGAAACCAAAAAGGGTATGAGTTTTAAAAAGGAATTTGGTTTTAAACTTGGTACACAGTCGGTTTGGGATAGAATGTACGGGAAACCATCACCCTTTTGCAAATCTCGGCAATTTAGGTTGTATGCTGGATTGTAGTTATTATTATGGATTGTATTATTATTATTATATATATACACAACATAAGTGTCGCTTATACGTTAGTTATGTTTATACCAGAGATGGCTCATACTAGAGCAACCTCTGTAGTAGGACGAGGTAGAGGTAGACCACTTCTTCGTCTGGCAGTTCTAGGTCGTGGAAGAGCTAGTAGACCTCTAGTAACTAGGGGTCCGGGTCAAATCCCCATTGGTGATTTGCCAGAGGCGGAAGTTAGAGAGGAGGAGGTCGCTGAGAGCGTAGTTCTTGAGTTTGGGGACAAGATGACAGTGAGACCGAGAGCTCAGGTGGTACGGTCAGTTGGGACGGATCATGTCTTGATAGAAGGAAATAAGTTTCGTGAGTACATTCATCAAGTGGAGAAGGCAACTAGGCAAGCTGACGTGCCCAAGATTCACCAGCGCCTACGGGATCAGCTGAGGTCTCACAAAGAGCGGCATAGGTGCCAGATGCACCGACACGAGCAAATAAGGTTGCTAGTGCTCAGGAGGAGCCGAGAGCACCATGACCGGATTCTTGGTTGAAGACTTGTCACCAGATGGGAGTACCCGCTTTCGCTGGAATGGTGGGCCTTCAAGTCGAGCTTAGGATTGGTTATTTGGACTCAACACTAGAGTCGATTAGATGCCCAAAGGATAGACGAGTGGAGTTGGTGTAGACTCTATTCCGGGACTTAGTACAATTTTGGTTGAGGACCATGCGGAGTCCGGTCACTAGACACGATCAAATGAGGAGTCTCATCAGAGAGCGTTTCTGGCTGGCCTCACTAAGGAGAGAGAAACTGCAAGACTTCATGGAGGCTGGTTTTGAGGACGTTCCTGTATCCGAGCCGATCAGGAGGTTCTAGGAGGAGCTTGCATTACTGGGTCCAACTGCACCTCTAGAGAACCAGCATGTATAGTTGTTCTTCCGTAGACTGAGAGAGAGTGCTCACGCCTATATGGAAGGTTTTCATTATGATTCTTTGATAGATTATCAAGATCGAGCCTCGGCGTACGACAGAGAGCGATTTGGACATAGGAGGGCTTCTCAGACCGGAGGGTCTGAGAAGAGACAGAGCATAGGTCAGACGAGTACTACTACTAGAGTATTAGGGCGGAGTCAGATGTAGGAGCACTCGAGTGGTCCATCGACTACACATACTTCTAATAGGGGACCACAATATTTCAACCGCAGAGGGTATGGACATATATGGCCTTGGTGCAGGAAGCCATCAACGACTTTCTACACATGTGGCATGCTAGGCCACCGAGCTACCTTTATTATCAGGGCAAGTCCCCGTCACAACAAGGTTCTTCCCTTGCTAGTGCAGCTAGTGGAGACGGACAAAGATCGTCTCAGTACTAGACCTCGGGACAACAACAGGTCCTAGATTATCCTTCTACACAGGGTTCCGTACCAGGACCGAGTAGAGGAAGACTGCGGTGGAGGTACCACTCATACTAGAGGAGCTCAAGGCCGAGTTTTTGAGTTGAGGAGCGCTGGGGAGTCAGTAGTGCCAGCTACTACAGGTACCATTCTGATTAGTGGGTTACCTGTTAGAGTACTTTTTGATACGGGTGCTACGCACTCATTTATTTCTAATGCATGCATAGATCATTTGGCTTTATACACGGTAGAGGGGATACCCTTTATTATAGGGTTACCCGATGAAGGTAGGGCTAGAGGTACCCGCGAGATACACGATTATCCCATTCGTTTGGGAAATCCTGATTGGCATGTAGACTTCTTTGTCATGTACTTAGTACATGAAGAAATCATTTTAGGGATGGATTGGATGGACCGTCATGGTGCGGTTCTAGATATCGGTAGGCGGACCGTGTCGGTTACTACCGAGCACGCCAAATTAAGATTTTCCGAGGTTGGGACCCTGTAAAGTCTGTTACTATCATCAGTGTAGTCGAGCAGCGAGGCTGATTGGATAGGGTTGCGAGGCCTTCTGGTATTACGCCATTAAGCAGAGCGAGAGTTTGACATTACCAGATAATCTCGTCGTATGCGAGTTCATCGACGTTTTTGACGAGCCATCCAGCTTACCGCCACATTGAAGCGTGGATTTCTGCATTGAGTTAGAGTCGGGAAGAGATCGATCTCGAAGGCACCATACGGTGTGGCGCCTATCGAGTTGCTGGAACTGTAGAGGGAACTCGAGGAGTTAGCAGAGAAGGGTTTCATACACCCTAGCATTTCCCCTTGGGGTGCACTGGTACTTTTTATGCAGATGAAGGACGGATCGATGAGGTTGTGCATCGATTACCGATAGTTGAATAAGGTTACCATCAAGAACATGTACCCATTACGCCGTATTGATGACTTGCTAGATCAACTACAGGGAGCTTTTGTGTTTTCCCGGATAGATTTGAGGTCCGGATATCACTAGCTGAGGTGAGAGAGCAAGATGTGCCCAAGACGGCATTTTGGACACGATATGGCCACTACGAGTTGTTGTGATACTATTCGGGCTCATGAATGTGCCCACCGTCTTTATGGAGTTTATGAATGGTATTTTTATCGACTTCTTGGATCAGTTTGTGGTGGTCTTCAATGATGACAACTTGGTGTACTATCGAAGAAGAGAGGAACACACAAGACATTTGAGGACGGTGTTACGACTTTTGTAAGATAGAGAGTTGTACGCCAAGCTCTCTAAGTGCAAGTTGTTGATGTCTGAGGTGACCTTTATGGGTCACGTGGTTTCCACCAAGGAAATGAAGGTTGATGCGGAGAAGATCGAGTCAGTAGCAGCATGGACGACACCGACATATGTCAAGGAAGTACGCAACTTCCTTGGCTTAGCCGGATATTACCGTCGGTTTGTGGAAGGGTTTTTTGTGATCGCCCGACCACTTACCATTCTGTTGAGGAAGACTACCCGGTTATTATGGTCCGATCCGTGTACTCATAGTTTTGAGGAGCTGAAGAGGAGATTGACTTCCGCTCCCATCTTAGCACAACCAAAGGGCACTGAGGATTTTGTGGTATATAGCGACGCATCTAAGCTAGGCCTGGGATGTGTCTTGATGCAACGATGTAGCGTAATCGCTATGCGTCTTGACAGTTGAAGAAATATGAGGAGAATTACCCGACTCATGACCTCGAGTTAGCTGTAGCGTTTCACACTTTGAAGATTTGACAGCATTACCTGCATGGAGTTACATGTCAGATCTTCACAGAGTATAAGAGTGTGAAGTATATTTTTACTCAGCGGGAATTGAATAACCACCAGAGAAGATGACTCAAGCTGAATAAGGACTTTGACCTTGATATTTTTTATCACCCAGAGAAGACGAATGTAGTGGCTGATGCCCTTAGCAGGAAGACGCCTCAAGAGAAGGCGATAGCGAGATTGACAACTCAACCTTAGTTGCAAAGATATCTAGCATGACTAGAGTTGAACATTCAGTTTCCCGATACAAATAGTCATCTGTCTAATTTAGAGATTCTACCTGATCTATTGGGAGAGATCCAATAGAAGTAGGAAGCCTTCCCTACGTTGAGACGGATCCGAGATAGGATGTCTCGAGGTGAGACCCCACAGTTCACCATAGGTGCCGATGGAGTGATGAGACGCCGCAAGCGCATCTGTGTACCCTTTGATATAGAGTTGAGGCATAAGATTCCACAGAAGGATCACACTACACCTTACTTAATGTACCCAAGTACGAGTAAGATGTATCAAGATGTGAGACGTTCATTTTGGTAGGGCGGGATGAAGACCGACGTGGCTAGATTTGTAGCCTAGTGTGTGACCTATCGGTAGGTCAAGATAGAGCTCTATAGACCTGGAGGAGAATTCCATTCGCTGCTAGTGCCGCAATGGAAGTGGGAGGACATCTTCATGGACTTTGTTACCGGCTTGAAGCGAGGAGGAGCTTCGATGCTATATGGGTTATAGTTGATAGACTGACAAAGACGTCCCGTTTTATCCCTATTCAGGAAACGTGGCCAGTAAGTCAGCTAGCTAAGGAGTTCACTAGGCAGATAGTGAGACTCCGTGGAGTACCGATGGCTATTGTCTTTGATAGATATGGATGTTTTACCTCGTGTTTTTAGCAGCAGGTGCATACTGCCTTGGGTATGAGCCTCCATTTTACGACGGTTTTTCATCCTCAGTCCAATGGTCAGTCGGAGATGACTATAAAGACCTTAGAGGATATGTCGAGAGCTTGCGTGCTAGACTGGGGACAAGTGTGATCACATCACCTCCCATTGGTTACGTTTTCGTATAACAAGAGCTAACATGTGTCGATCAGGATGACTCCTTATTTTGGAATAAGCCGAGTAGTATCAGTGGTATAGCTCCTGAGTAGATACATGATGATATAGCCCGAGTGACATTGATCAGAGAGCGGATGATGGTCCCACAAAGTCGCCAGATGTCGTATGCAGACAAGAGGAGTTGGGCTCTTGTGTTCAGGGTTGGAGATCATGTCTGGTTGAGAGTGTCACATACGCGAGGCGTCAAACATTTCGACATTAAGGGGAAGTTGAGTCCTCGATATGTGAGACCTTTTGTGATCTTAGAGCGAGTTGGGAGGTGGCATACCGACTTGCGTTTCCGCCCAAACTAGAGGGCGTTCACCTAGTCTTTTATACGTCTCAGCTGAGGGAGTACATACCAGATCCGAGGCACATTGTTAGTTATGAGGACTTAGTGGTTGTGCTGGACCACACGTTTGTTTAATATCCAGTGGTTGTCCTAGATCAGTGTACGAGACGCTTGCGCTCGAAGGACATTCCTATATTGAGGATAAAGTGGTCCAGATGGGGGCCGATGAAGCTACATGGGAGACGGAAGATAGTATCCAGAGGAACTATCCCGAGTTTTATGAAGAGATAACTGCATCTGGAGGTTAATGAGAGAGTTGTAGTTTTATCTTGGTGAGTTGTGTGATGACGTGATATTATGTGATATTATGTGCTTTTGTTTTTGTGCTGGATTGTGATGTGTGATCGTATTAGATCTTGTTGTGCTAGCACGAGTTGTGATTATAATTTCTCAGGAGATGGTTTTACCTCTATGCTATCAAGTTGAGATTATAGTTGAGGGATATGTTATGCCTCCGCGATGTTTGAGTGTGTATACTTCGGCGTTCAAGGCCGAGATGATCTGGGACTGTTCAAGTTTTGGGACAAAACTTGTTTTTAGGGGGATCTGATGCAACAACCATGTTACTATTTGGATCCCGCGACCGCGCCTCGCCTTGGCCGTAATCGCGGTGCTGCGGTCGCGGGGAGGTTTACCCGCGGTCACGGTTTTGCAGGGTAAACGGCCCACATTTTGGCCGCCATCCTTTCTTCCTTCGCCTTTTTCATTTTTCTCTTCCTTCGTAGGGAAGGTTTGTGACTTCTCCCAGATTGTTCTTCTTCTCCTCTTACGCTCATTCTCTCCTTATTCTCCTTTCCTCTCCTTCTTTCTTTTCTTGCTGAATCTTCCTCCAAAATGATAATGAAGATGTGGATTATGATGCTGGTGGCTATGGATTGAGGTTGGAGCAGCTTGGGGTAGTTTGGTTTCCATTTGTTCATCTAAGAAAGAGTGGTGAGATATTCTTCCTTATTTTCATCCTCTTCTTCTTTCTTTCTTGTTTTGAAATCCAACAAGAATAATCTTGTTTATTTTGGAAGTTTGTTATGTGGAATATGTTGATGAAGTTAAGCTAAGTTTGGAATCCTTCGATGAGAGGAAGAGATCGAGAAGAGAAGCTGACAGAAGTAAGGAGCGAGGTTTTGCTGTGAACCCGCACCCACGTCGGCTTGTCGCTACACCCGCGTATGGAGTGGAGCCGCTGCACCCGCGCCTCACCTCAGCCGCACCCGCACTTTCGGGCATCGCCACCGCACTCGTGCCTCTCTATGGTTGCGCCCGTGCTTTGCTCAGGACATACCAAGTCCTTTGGTATGTCTTTCCTTTCCTCTTGGGTTATGACTTCCTTGAAGAAGCCTGCTAGGCTGGATATATTTATATATATATATATATATATATATATATATAATTCTAAAAAAAAAGAAAGAAATTCAATGAATTTAAACCTTCTTTTTAGGTAAATTAATTGCGAAATGCTTTTCTAGAGTGTCCAATATTTGTTTTACATCTTCTATGCTAAAATGCTCAATTTTCATAATATCGTCTTGGCTGTTAGTCAATAGGTCCAATAATGTATGTATATTGGAATTTTTGAGGCAATTATAGATTCTGGGAGGCAATTCTAATTGATCAATGAAAATGGATTTCAATGCTATCTTTTTTTTGTTTTTTCGTAGTTCAATCAATCTATCATGAAATAAAAAAAGGGGTAAAGTAACCCTGTCTTGATTATCCTCTAAATGGAAGTTTTCTTTTTCTGCATATAGAAAGGGAATAAATAAATCAATTAAATTACGAGAGGCTTCGTAAAGTGCTTCTTTAGGCGTTAAACTTCCATTTGTCCATATTTCGAGAAAAAGTATCTCTTGCTTTTCATTATCATTACTATACGAATGAATACTATGATTCACATTTCGAACAGGCATGAATACAACATCTATAGGATAACTTCCGTCTTGAAAGTTATTTGGCGTTTTTATACGATATCCGCGATTCCTCTCCAGTTGTAATTCAATACGCAAATCTATTGGTTCCGTCAAGTTAGCTATATGCTGTGTAGTATCAACGATTTCCACATAAGGTGGTGAGATGATATCTTGAGCAGTTACACCTCCGGGTCCCCTAACACAAATAGACGCGTCACAGGTTCCATAGAAAGTGCTTCTCAATACAATTTCCTTTAAATTCATTAAAATTTCATGGACTGATTCTTGAATACCGGCTATAGTAGAATATTCGTGTGGTATTTTCTCAGATTTTTCACGTGTAATACATGTTCCTTCTATTTCTCCAAGCAGAGCTCTGCGCATCGCAATTCCTATTGTGTCGGCTTGACCTTTCATAAGTGGAGATAGAATAAAGCGTCCATAATAAAGACGTTTACTATCTGTTCTTGATTCAACACACTTCCACTGCAGTGTCCGAGTAGATACTCTTATTTTATCTTCAACCATAGGAATATTATAGATAATAGATCAGATCATTGAGTCATTTATTTCTCTTGAAATCCCTTCCTAGTTTATTTTTACACACGTCTTTTTTTAGGGGGTCGACAGCCATTATGCGGCATGGGGGTTACATCTCGTACGAAACTTAATAGTATGCCACTTCGACGAATAGCCCGTAATGCTGCATCCCTTCTGAGACCAGGACCCTTTATCATGACTTCTGCTCGTTGCATACCTTGATCTACTACTTTATGAATAGCGTTTCCTGCTGCGGTTTGAGCAGCAAACGGTGTCCCTCTTTTTGCACCCTTGAACCCACAAGTGCCAGCGGAGGCCCAAGAAACCACCCGACCTCGTACATCTGTAACAGTCACAATGGTATTGTTGAAACCGGCTTGAACATAAATAACCCCTTTGGGCATTTTGCGTGCATTCTTACGTGAATTAATACGCCTATTCCTTTGTGAACCAATTCTTGGTATGGGTTTTGCCATATTTTATTGTCTGATAAATATGAGTCAGAGATATATGGAGATATCCATTTCATGTCAAAACAAATTCTTTCGTTTTTTTTATTTGTACATCCAGTCCGTTAGAAAGTCTCCTTTATTAGTAGACTTATTATTATCCTTGTCGTTGTTTATGTTTCGGGTTGGAACAAATTACTATAATTCGTCCCCGCCTACGAATTAGTCGACATTTTTCACAAATTTTACGAACGGAGGCCCTTATTTTCATATTTTTAATCCCTTACTGAATCCATTTCTTGGAAGAAAATAAGTTTCTTGAAATTTTGAATCTCGTATTCCGGAATGTAGAAGTGGAAAAACAACTTACTCGGTTAAATCCTTGTTACGGAGTCTATAAATTATACGTCCTCTGGTTGAATCATAACGGCTTACTTCAACTTTAACTCTATCCCCCGGTAGGATTCGTATAAAACTACGGCGTATCCTTCCTGAAACATAACCTAGAATCAGATCCTCATTATCTAAACGAACCCGGAACATGCCGTTAGGAAGTGATTCCATAACTAAACCCTCATGAATCGATTTTTCTTCTTTCATTCCAGGCAAAACCCCTTTAAGGTATCAACTAATTTTTGTGTCGTTTGGGCATTCCTCTATGCATCTCTTCATTGTACATGCCCTCTCTAGCAAGATTCTCTTGATGTTAATACCCTAGCCTCAAGATAAACAATCATTTGTCTTTGAAGTTCTTCTCTCTCTCGCTTGAACCATGTTTCTCTTAACTTTGGATTCCAGATCCCCATTGCTAACCCTTCTTTTCTTTGCTTCCTTAATTTTGAATTCTATGATCGGGATCAAACAGTTCTAATTCCTTGTTGGCACTTCTTGGCATACACAAGAATCACCTACAAGTCAGAAACACACTCACACACAAAAGTGCATCAAAAGTAACACAACACTTAAACTTCTAATGAACTCTTCTTAAAAAAATTCAAGCAATCAATATTCCCCAACAACGGCGCCAAAAATGTGATGTGAGGTGAGAACACTACTCAAAACCACATATTACCGCAAGTAGTCGGACGTGTCAATGTGAGTATATGGTTATGACATCAAGGTCGAGATCCCAAGGGACTATGTATATATTAACAAGTCTCAAGAGTAATAGAAAATGTTTAAGTGTGTAAAATGAAAGGAAAAAGGGTGATCAAAAGATCAACTTCTTGGGCTTGGGGTAACAAGTATCAAGTAACAAGAACCAATTATCAAGTATGAGAAACCACTGGTCTTGGGGCTATTACTCCCAAACCATAGCTAGTAGCATGCTGAAACATGTTGTGTTCATTCAATAAAGGCAAATGTGAAGGTTATAAGTACAAAGGTAGCATGTTGTTAGATGAGCTTTGTCATAACTTTTGGCTTGTGTCAACTAGTATGCATCACATGGTGTTTTCTATTTGTACACTAGTTGATCAAGCTTAATATCAACTATTAATTATCTTAGACAATTTAAGCATCATATGGTGTTTGCTATTTGCTTATACCATCCATCATAATCATAGTTTGGACAATAACATCACAAGTATGGTGATCGCATTACTCTATCATTTTAAGCATCTCAACATTGCATAATCGTCCTTGTATTACTTATTGGTCTTAACTTAGATAATTAACTCACATATCATTCATTTATGCTTCGATATATACAATGTGTGATAGGAACAATCTAAACTATCTCTAGTCTACAATCCGACATTCAAAATAAGTCCAAACATGGAATGAATTATAAGTAAACTAGACCCCTAGTATATGATGCTAACATGTTTTTTTTTTTGTTCCTTCAAATTATAATCACAACATAAGATCAATACTAGTCTAGCATTATTCGGGGATTTTCAGCCCAAAACCTAAAAAGGGAACTACTCATCCAACATGGAAAATCTCAACATGAAAACAGTAGAAACAAATGATATGTTAGCAAAGTATACAACACATAAGGAATGTAGGAAAAATAATGGACGAATTTGGATTTACCAATCCAAAGATATGGCCAAAACAAGATGAGTATAAGATCTAACACGAACAATTGTGAAGAACACCAACACTTCTTCTTGATTGGTCCAAATTCGCCCAATTCAACTTCCCAAAATGATGTTTTTTTACCACTATTGCTACACTAATGAGAGAGAGTTGGCTACTACAATGCTTGCTTGATACATTTTGATGAGGGATCATCCCCAACACTACCTCAAAGATTAACTACTAGATCAAGAGCTGAGGCATTGAAGGACAAGACAACCACAACATCTTCAAGCCCCATCATGGAAGGAACCATCACTAGAACAAAAGCAAAGACCATCCAAGATGAAGTTGCTAGCTTAATTGCAACATGTACACTCAAAGATACCCTACTCACACTTAGGTTTCCTTTGTTAACATTGTTGACCACCATGGAAGGACCAATCAAGGGCCATGAAGATCCAACATGCATAGAAGGTGGCTATAATGAAAATGGCTCCAGAGAATAAATTTCAGCCTTGAGGACCAAAATCTCACCCGAGATTTTCACAAGTATTAACCGAGATTTGGCTCCTCTCTAGAGTTATAAGATCCATCTATGATCTTATTAGCTTTAGATATCATTTATTATTTTGATACCTTTAAAAGCTCTTAAAATATTTTTAAAGGTATTCGTTGATCCTATCTTTTAGGATTATCTTTTAGTTGTATATTTTATCCTTTCTTATAATCTCACCTATAAATAGCCTTAGAAGGTGAGATTATTGAGGATACTGAATTTGATTAATATTTTCACAATATTGTGTGAACTCGCAACTTAGCTTAAGAAGTTTGTGTTTTATTAATATCTATTCAATCAAAGACAGAGCCTTAATTGAATCGTTGTGAGTCCTTGCTAGATTGTATTTGTGTGTGTTAATCTTCTTAAAGGTTGGTTCTCATGGTAAATTTTAGTCCCTCCTTGTGCTTGTCTTATTTAGAAGGCTTGTGTAAGGCTAAAGAAGTGAGGGTTAATGTAAGCTCTTCGTTAAGGGGTTTACACACATAATTGGTCAAGGTTCTTTGCGGGAATATCTTGGTTCGTATCTTCCTATATTTCCACTTATTTCATTCCATAAATCAGCTTCTTATCTTTTCATTATCAATCCATCAAACTCACGTTCTTTGGTTTGATTTTTCATAAATCTCGGCTTGTAACCAAAATCTCGCCCAACATTCTAGACCAAGATTTGTCCTGAGGCTCTACGCGGATTTTCAATCTAGATCAGGCAATTGCAGCTTCAACCCCGCATCAAGTTGGTATCAGAGCTTCATCGATTGAAGTCCGTCTTAGGTTTGAGTCAATTTTTTTTGAGTCTTCTTTGAGTCATATAAGATTGAGTATTTTCTTATTTTGATTATCTTTTTGAGATTATTTGAGTTTAACGTGCGTTGACTTGTGTCTTTGGAAGAGAGAAAAACCATAGGAAAACACAAAGCTAGCCATTGACCTCAACGAAACCTCGCCCATCCGTATCCAAAATATTGCTCGGATTTTAAGCATAAAGTTGAGATCTTTACGTTACTTTGCTCCCCAAGTTTCGTATATTTTTCTTTATGTAGTCAAAGATGGTATATTTATTTGGTTGAGTCAAACCTAATAATATCCCGCTGCATAATAAAAGAGGAAGAAGATTTACAAGATATTATTATTGAAGATCTTATCTAGTGGGTGAGATTTTTTCCATTCAAATCCTAATCAAATATCTTTTCTAACAACCATATCTACGCCCCTCCAACAATAAAATATCCACAAGGCAACGAGGAAGTAGTATATCCCAGAAATGATTGCTGATTATCGATGACCAATGTCAAATCAACAGTCTCAGCCGGATAACACTAAATCTCGGCCGAGATTTTGACCGTGGTTTGCTACTGTTGCAATTTTTCGAGAAAATTTTGAGGCATAATCTAAAGAATCCAAGTTCATCCTGTGCAAGATTACATCTAGGGAAGAATTTCTATACTATCCCTGACCTAGTTACGAGCCTTAACCGTCCACAAAATACGATCGTGACCCACCTCAGATAATATCGGCCGAGATTTATTGATTTTTACAAAGATTTGCCCCAATCGAGACCGAAACCAACCTAGATATCTCTCTCTCCAACTGCTCAGGTTCATGGTACATAGTTCTCTCTTCTTAATCTCTTGTGTGCCTTTCCTAGCCTCTTTCTACTCTAAACACTTGAGTCAATTTCTTTGGGTGTGTTAGTTAGTATATATACTTTCTATAATATTAGTGTGTCTATCCACAATATTCCTTCTACTTTGTCGTTGTGTGAAGTAAACTTCCAACAAGGGTTCCTTAACCATCTCACAACACAAGAACCTTTAAACGAACCAAGTTGACTACTTGATTCATCCAAGGAGTTCTAGTTGAGACCAAGACATTGATTTTAAAGGAGTATTAATCCATCCAAGGCAATTACCTAAAATTAGATTACAATATGACAATAGAGCGTAAGTGAGAGAAAACAAGTAAGGCGTTTTTGTTTTACACTAACATCACAACTTTGTTGCTACCTTGCGTGTTTGTCTAAATGTTAGGAAAAGACAGTCTGAAAGGATCACAAAAGAGTGACTCTTTAAGTCCAAAAGCCATGGACTTACTAAAATAGCTCATGGCTACAATTTCCACACTCGTTGAACGGATGGAGAAGCTCGAAACTCATCCCAGTGAAGAATCTCGGCCAAAATCTCGCCCGAGATTTGACTCGAGATCTGTGTACGCAGTTGGTGGAAGCTCTCAGAATCACCCTCTGCCACGAGCCCCCGTGCCACCTCCAAACCCCACTCCGGAGCCAGGTATTATTTACACTAATCCTCTTTTTAACGCAACTCTCAATCCACACTTTGATGGAGAATTTCAAGAATCAGGTGACGAAGATGATGAGGGAATGTAGAGAGATTACCCAAGACGTCATCATAATCCATGGAGAGGTCATGACTATGATCATTTTAGACCTCCCCAAAAATGATGGAATTGGGAAAGTTAAGGTCAAAATTCCAAGTTTTGAAGACAAATACGATCCAGATGTTTACATAGAATGGGAGATTAAAATTGAACAAATATGGTCTTGCCATAATTCTAGTGAGCGAAGGAAGATCCAAATTACTGCGTTGGTATTCCAAGGATATGCCTTAGTTTGGTGGGATCATCTTGTCAAAGAACGGAGAAGAACGCTTGATCCATACATCAACAGTTGGGAATAAATGAAGACCTTAATGAAAGCGAGATTTGTGCCTCAACACTATAATAGAGAAGTGAGGCAACAACTGGAGAACCTCAAGAAAGGTTCCATGACTGTGGTGGAAGTTTATATCACCATGCAAATGGCATGGTGAAAGCTAACGTGCAAGAGGATGAGGAGTCCATTATGGATCGGTTTTTAATAATTTTCCATCCTCCATTAGCTAATGAAATTTATTTATATCCGTATGCTTCAACGACTGACTTACTACATTTGGCTATAAAGTTAGAGAAGAAGATCAAAGGACTGAACCAAGGATCAAGTTTGTGGACTACGAAGAGGAAATCTTGGTCAAATCGACCAAATCTCGGCCGAGATTTCACCCGATATTCCAAAAAAGATGAGGGAAAATGATCCGCTTCTGATCCAGTAGCCTACAAATCTTCTATCCATTCTCGCCCTTTGAATGAGCCTTCAAAGGATAATAAAGTGAGCACTTCTAACTTGACTTTACGTTCTTGAGATATGATATGCTGTAAATGTCAAGGTAGAGGTCACTGCATGAGAGATTGTCCTAATAAAGGGTTTTGTTTATAAATCAACAGGGACAATATGAAAGTGAAGAAGAGCATCAAATGATGATTCTCATCTCAATGCATTACATGAACATGGTAGCAATAGTAAAAGTAACGAAGGTTGTGAGTATGAACGTGGAGAATCTTTAATTGCTAGGAGAACTTTCCATGCCAAGATAGCCCCATGTGAAGATAATAAACGAGAAAAATTTTATCACACTAGATGTCTTGTTCAAGGAAAGGTGTGCAACATGATTATTGATGGTGGTAATTGTTGCAACATTGCTAGTGAGGATTTGATCACTAAGTTGCAAATCACTACTTTCTATCATCCTAAAACTTATAAATTGCATTGGATGAATGATTGTGGAGAATTATAAGTTAATAGACAAGCTAGGATTGCGTTCACCTTAGGGAAACATGAGGATACTATTGTATGTGATGTTGTGCCTATGCAAGAGTGTCTTATCTTGTTGGGACATCCATGGAAATTTGATAGAAAGGTCAAACATGATGGTTATACTAACAAACATTCCTTTGAGTTCAATGTACAAGAAATTACTCTTAAACTTATGACTCCCTTGCAGATTACGGAACATTATAACAAGAAAAAGGAGAAACGCAAGGAAAATTGGAGCGAGAAACGACTTCTAGAGAAGAAATCTTGGGCCAAACAGAAAAACATTGCCCGAGATCTAAAGAACCTCGCCCCAATTTAGATAAATCATGTTCTAGTGAAAAATCTCGGCCCCAAAAGACAAATCTCGCCCGAGATTTCCATCCCGAGATTCCTTCTCTAGAACCTCATCGAGTCCTTTTACCACCCAAAAGGGATTTCCTTGATGAATTTGTTCCTTTGGATACTATTTTACTGATTCTATGTAAAAGCCTAATGACTTTGAGTGATGAAGTCAAGGATTCTTTACCTAAATACATTTTAAGGACTTTTGATGAGTTTTGTGATGTATTTCAGGATGAAATTCTTGTTGGTCTTCCACCTTTTCGAGGCATCGAGAATCGAATTGATTTCATTCAAGGTTTGACACTTCCTATCCGTCCAACATACAAGATGAATCCACAGGAAAGTCAGGATCAAGTGTAAGAGATTTTGAATAAAGGCTATGTTCGGGAAAGTTTGAGTCCTTGTGAGGTTCATGTTCTATTGGTGCCTAACAAGGACAATACTTGGAGGATGTGCGTTGACTGTAGAATAATCAATAACATCACTATCAAGCACCGTCACCCCATCCCCAGATTAGATGACATGCTAGATGGGCTTAGGGATCAACATTGTTCTCTAAGATTGATCTTAAGAGTGAATATCATCAAATCCGAATGCGGGAAGGTGATGAATGGAAGACGGTGTTCAAGACTAACTTTGGTCTTTATGAGTTGTTGGTTATGCCTTTTGGTGCAACTAACGATCCTAACACTTTCATGAGATTAATGAATCATGTCTTATGCCATTACATTGGAAAGTTTGTGGTGGTTTACTTCGACGACATCCTCATCTATAGCAAGTGCCTTGAGGAACATGTGAGGGAAGTACTCAGAACTCTTAGAACTGAATCTTTATATGTTAATATTAAGAAACGTGAGTTTAGTACTGATCTAGTTATTTTCTTTGGATTTGTAGTGAGCTCAAGAGGTCTTGAGGTTGACAAGGAGAAGATCAAAGCCATCCAAGAATGGCCTACACATACCACAATCAATCATGTCCGATCTTTTCATGGACTAGCAACATTTTATAGGTGCTTTGTACGAGAATTCAACACTATTTCAGCCCCTCTCACATCTCTCACGAAGAAGCAAGTACAATTCGAGTGGGGAGAAGCTCAAGAGAAAGCATTCAACGAGTTGAAAAAGCAACTATCCAATGCACCACTTCTAGCACTTCCGGATTTCACCAAACCATTTGAGGTTGAGTGTGATGCATCATGAATTGGCATTGGACGAGTGCTTATGCAACAAGGTAAGCCACTTGACTACTTTAGTGAGAAATTGAAAGGATCATGCTTGGACTATTTGACCTATTATATGCTTTATTTTGAGTCTTCAAGACATAGAAACATTATCTTTGGCCTAATGAATTCATCCTTAGAATTGATCATGATTCTCTAAAGCAATTTAGAAGTCAAGATAAGTTAGATAGGAGGCATGGTAGACGGATGGAGGTTATAGAAACCTTCCCGTATATCATCAAATATAAAAGGAAAAGATAATGTTATTGCGAATGCTCTTTCTAGGAGGTATACTTTGATCACCACTATGAATTCTAAGGTCTTAGGTTTCTATTATATTTAGGATCTATATGTTAATGACGTTGATTTTGGAGATATCTACACGCAGTGTAAATCTCGGCCATATTTTAGAAATCTTGGCCGAAATTCTGACCGAGATTTGCCACTGTTGGGAGAAAAGTACTATATTTTCGAAGACCATCTGTTCCATGAGTATAAAGTTTGTATTCCTAGCTTTCTCTGAGATTATTACTGGTTTAAGAGGCTCATATGGGAGGTTTAATGGGACATTTGGTAGAGATAAGACTAATCATATGGTGCATTCGCATTTCTATTGGTCTCATATTCTTAAAGATGTTGAAAATATGCTTAAGAAATGCATTATATGTTTAAAGGCTAAGTGTAAATCAAAACCATAGGGTTTGTATACTCTTTGACCTATACCTACTTCACCATGGCTTGATATTAGTATAGACTTAGTTGTAGGATTACCAAAGATTAAGATGCGGAGGGTCTCCATTTTTTGTACTTGTTGACCATTTTTCTAAAATGGCTCTCTTTATTGTTTCCTGTTCGCTTGAAAGTGTGTGTCACAAAGTCTTAAATTTATAAAACTGAAATTAAGCAAAAGCGAGCCCGCAGTGTACGGAT
Source organism: Fagopyrum esculentum (assembly GCA_033239045.1). NCBI lineage: Eukaryota > Viridiplantae > Streptophyta > Magnoliopsida > Caryophyllales > Polygonaceae > Fagopyrum > Fagopyrum esculentum. The sequence goes on from BSUD01000005.1 coordinate 107,652,868, forward strand.
CGGCGTAGTAAAACAAGAATTCTAGAGTATCGAACTCAGGGATTTGGGGGGAACAAATTCAGTTCACAAATTGTCAAGCAAGTAAATATAGAAGCTTTGCAAATAATATTGGGAAAACAGCGATCCTAAAGATCCGGATATTCAATTGTGGCAATTGATTCAAGATATTCTATAGATGTAAGGACAGAATCAGAATTGCAAAGGTATATCTAATGTAAGGTTATGTACGGTGAAGTTTCAAAACCCTATATGTCTTATCCAAAGGCTCTCTCTATAAAGGTTGTTGAGCCTGCAGTATAGAAAGGATCAAAGGATAAGAATTACTCTCAAATACCCATGCCCAAACCCAAGGAAATCAAAGACAAGCCAAAACGGTTAAGGTCGTGACACTCGAAACCAAAGTAGAGGATGTTGAGTCTCACTACTACCTAGAAAAGGCAAGCCAAGGCTAGGTTAAAGCAAATCTTTAACTTTGGATCAAAGCAAAAGCAAAAGACGTACGACAAAGGAAACCACGGCTAGATCTTGAAGAACCACGACCGTGGAACTCAATAACATGCAGTGGAAAACCTCGACGACGAGGTTTCTCACAACTCTCCGGGTCCAATCTGTTTTGGTTCAATCTGTCATCATATATGCCACAACTATCAACCCTTTACCTTAGAATCGCTAAAGGGTTTTAGCCAACAATCGTCATTATGAAATCAATAATCAAGTTTAAAAGAGAAAAAGGGTAAAATCTCAAAAACTCAATAATAATCAAACAATCAATCTCAATTCAATCCAAGGTATATGTGTTCAATGTAAGCGGAATAGGGAACAGAAAACCTCACAACAATCTCTAGGAGCAATGAAGAACGGGATGTCAATCCGTCTTCGAAAGGAATCCTAACATATTCTCCAAATACGCAATCTCGAAATGCGTCCTTGAAATCTTCCCTGTATGCAATAAGATCTTCCTAAGCAATCTTCCAAAATTTACTCCATGTGGGATGCATGCAGCGTCCTCTTTTTCTCCTTTCTTCAGCCTTCTTATAGGGGAAAAGTAGGGTTACGAAAAGCCCGATAACTGCTGTTGACGTGGCAAATATGACACGTGGCAACCGTTATAAAAATCACGGTCTAGTGTGAACTTCCACGGTCGTGGAACCTTTCTGTTGCTCTCGACCTTGTTTTCCACGCCCTCAATGCCAAAGCCACGGTCGTGGTTCTCTTGGTTTGGCCGTGATTTCTCAAATTCCTTTGTAAAAGTCTTTGTTTCGTAAAATTCTCTAATCATACTCCTTCCTTAGCTTCTCCAATGCATCCTCTTGATGCCTAGCATGATCAAATACTCCTACTCTCTCATATATGCTCCAATCCAAGCCTTTATTCGCATAAAAACACAACAAACATTATGTAGATCTCTATATCGACAAAATAGGTGAATGTGCTCATAAATGCTTCAAACTCTTATCCATGTACACAACTAAAAGGGAAAAACAATCAAAACAAGTGCCTAAAATATGGTCATATTTCACGCTATCACTTTCCATAAAACTAATGATGCCTATAATGTGGCTAACTTGTTCTTTAGAGAAGTTGTTAGGTTGCATGGAGTACCACGAACTATTGTGCGTGAGAGGGATGTTAAACTCCTTAGTTTCTTTTGGAAGACTCTTTGGGGAAAACTAGGTACAAGATTGTTATTTTCAACCTGTAGTCATCCTCAAACGGATGCTCAAATGGAAGTCGCTAATAGGACTTTAACCACTATTTTGAGAGTTGTTTTGAAGGACAATTTGAATGCTTGGGAGAATGTTTTACCACATGTTGAATTTGCTTATAATATATTTTGCATTCACCTACTAATTTAACGCCTTTTAAATGTGTCTATGAATTGAATTCTTTGACACCTTTTTATCTTATGCTATTGCCTATCAAGGAGCGAGTAGATTTTATTGTAGGAAAATAGGTTGAGTTCATTAAGGAGTTGCATGAGAAGACACACATAAGGTTGGAAGCCAAAGGAAAAATCGTGGCATCGAAAGCAAACAGGAATCGCAAGGAAGTGTTGTTCAAACCAAGAGAATGCATTAAGAGGGAAGTTCTTATATCATTAAGTATAAGAAAGGCAAGGATAATGTTGTTGTTGATGCCCTTTCTAGGATATATTCTTTGATCACTACTATGAATTCTAAGATTTTAGGTTTCTATTATATTAAGGTTCTTTATGTTGATGATATTGATTTTAATGAAAATTTTAAGCATTGTAGCTCTCGAAACACCCATGATAAATTCTATTTGTTTGAAAAATTTTTGGTTTCGTATGGATAAAGTCTGCATTCCTAGATGTTCTTCTAGACTTTTACTTGTTGAGGAAGCTCATATGGGAGGTTTAGTGGGATAATTTTGAAGTTATAAGACGTTTCATATGCTGCATTCACACTATTAGCTTCCTCACATGCTTAAATATGTAGAGAACATGATTAACAGATGTCTTGCGTGTTTGAAATTTTTTTGGTTTTGTATGGATAAAGTCTGGATAAGGCTAGATTGAAGCCGCATGAGTTGCATACCCCTCTTCCTACGCCTACTTCACCATGGTTAAAAATTAGTATGGACTTTGTTCTAGACTACAAAGGGGAGAGATTCGATATTTGTGGTTATAGACTGATTCTTTAAGATGACCCATTTTATTGCTTGTCATAAGACCGATGATGCTTATAATGTTGTTAACTTATTCTATAGGGAAGTTCTTAGGTTGCATGGAGTAACTAGGACTATTGTGAGTGATAAGGATGTTAAGTTCTGTAGTGATAACTCCATCTTGATTATGAGTTGGTTATATTTATAATGGAAGACTTAAACATGTATCTAGTGGTTTTATGAACTAACAAATATCGATCATATTTCTAGATTATTTGGTTTGTGTTTGTTAAATGTGTGCAGGCTTTGAAAAGCATTTTAAGGGGCCTTGAATAGCAACACAAGGAGAATTCGGCTGAAGTAGTTTAAAAGGGCAAATACCTTGAAAGGAGTTTCAAGGTCCTTGAATAGAAATACAAGGAGAATTAGGCTGAGTCTGTTTCAACGTGCAAAGGATTTTGAAAGAAGTTTCAAGGGCCATGAAAAGCAATACAAGGAGAATTCGTGTGAAGTTGTTTCAATGTGCAAAGGTATTTGAACGGAGTTTCAAGAACTTCAAAAAGGGATACAAGGGCAAGCTTGGCTGAAGACATTTCAACACAAAGAATTTGAACGGAGTTCCAAGGGTTTTGAAAAGCGTTTCAAGGGGCCTTGGAATGGATATCAAGGGACAAGCAAATTTTTAAATGGATTTCAAGGGCCTTGAAACACGATACAAGGGCATATTTGGCTGGAGCATTTTTCAATGACAAAGTCTTTTCAACCAACGAAGATTCAAACCAAATCAAGCTTTACCACCATAGATTACAAGAAGATTTGGACCAACAACAAGAAGAGCGATTAAACAAGATTGAATGCTTTACAACGAAGAAGGTCCTTAAAAGGCACAAGGTCTAATCCAACAAGAAGAAGTCTTCAAAGATGCAAGAAGAGGATTCGACGATGCAAGGAGAAAAAGACTCGATGATGCAAGGAGAAGAAGATTCACAAATACATGGAGAAGATTTCGGCCAAACAAGGAAACGACGCACAAGAGGATAAGGATTTTTAAGCTAGAAGATCTCAACGTCAAGAAGAAAATCTCCAACGATTATTCAAGTGAGAGAGAAAAGATCTAGAGACTCAACAAACAAGATCTTATTTCAACCTAAAGATTTTCTTCAAGCGGTTACAAGAGAGAGTGAAGATGTAGATCCCAACAAACAAGATAGAAAATCTTCAACAATAAAGATCTTCAAAAACGGAAAAGAAGGAAGATAGGATCTACGGCTTCAACCAACAAAGATCTTCAACGACATATGCTAAGGAGAAGATCTAGGATTTCAACAAACAAGATCTTCAATAAAAAAGATCTTCAACAACAAGATCTCATAAAGATCTTAACAACCAAAGATAACAAGATGATCTCAGCACAAGATCTCCAACAAAAAGATCTCATAAAGATCTTAACAACCGAAGATAACAAGAAGATCTAGGCACAAGATCTCCAACGGATCTACAACAAGAAGATCTTGGATCTTAAGAGAATATCTTCAATGGCTGATTTCCAAAAAAAAGATTACGGTGATGAAGATATTCAATGAGCATCAAACAGAAGAAGAATAAGAGAGAAGATCTTGGAGAATCTACAGCAAGCGGCAATGAAGGGAAGCAAGAGAAGAATGACGACTACAACAACAACGGCTACTTCACCTTCAATAACTCATGTTTTATATGGAGGAGTTAGAACGTTGCAACAGCCTTTTTAATGGCTACAAGACTCCTCATAGAAGACTATAAATGGAGATGAAGTTTGAAGCCACAAGATACCGAAAGCAATCAAGGTAACATATACGTCTTCAAGCTATCACCATCTTCATTCTTTCCACAAGTTTTCCTCTTCTTATACTCATAATGTCTACATTCTAGAGTGAGGAAAACACTTAGAGCTTCATTGGCATATCTAAAGAGTGTTATACTAGAGTGTGTGTTACTCTACAAAGTAACTAGGCTATTATAGCAAGGTGAAGAGTTAGAGCTAGATCGTAGCATCGACTATAGTGAGAGAAGAAGGGGATTTCTTCAAGTTTATATCTAGGAATCTTTGAAGCTGATAATTGATAGTTACATCCTACAGATATACCATGGGATGGAGAGTAGGCTATTTAGAGCCGAACTTCGTAAACATATCCTCGCGTCGATCTTTTACATTCTGCACTTTATCTGCTTTATTATGACTAACTTTGTTTCGCAGGTGAAAAAAGTCAAGGCCCTTGAAATCAGTTTCAAAGCCCTTGAAATCAAAGTGTGTCACAAAGAGCTCTGATCGACATCAAGGCCTTTGAAATCAGTTTCAAAGCCTTGAGATAGATTTATGCGAAAAGTTCCCATACTCTATTCAACCCCCTTCTAGAGTATCTTTATCCTTTATATTCACCTAACGGTTCTTCACGTAGTTTCTTTTGGAAGACTCTTTGGGGGAAAGCTAGGAACTAAGTTGTTATTTTTGAACTCTAGTCATCTCAAACGGATGGTCAAACGGAGGTTTCCAATAGGACGTTATCTACCATATTGCGGGCTGTCTTGAAGGATAATTTTAATGCTTGGGAAGATGTCCTACCACTTGTTGAATGTGCAAATAATCGAACCATTCAACAAGTGGTAGGACATATGTGCAAATAATCGAACCATTCAATCTTCAACTAACCTATCCTTTTTCAGTATGTCTATGGGTTGAACCCTTTGACCCCTTTTGATCTTAGACCCTTGCCTATAGGGGAGCGAGTAGATTTTTAATGTAGGAAAATAGGTTGAGTTCATTAAGGAATTGGTTGAGAAGACACGGCCGTGGTTGAAAAAGAGAGGAATGCGAGTTGCGGCCTAGGCTAACAAAAATTGCAAGGAATTGTTATTCAATCTAGGAGATCTAGTTTGGTTGGATCTAAGAAAAGAAAGGTTCCCGGAGAAGCGAAAGTCAAAGCTTTTGCCACGTGGAGATGGACCATTTAAAGTGATACATAAGGTTGGCAACAACGTTTATGTATTAGAGCTTCCGGAAGAATATGGCGTGAGTCCTACCTTCAATGTAGGAGACTTGAGTCCTTATATGACTAATGTTAATCATGGTGTTGATTCTAGGACAGATCCTTTACAAGAAGGGGTGTTTGATGAGGGACCATCTCCAACACCTCCTATCACTAGTACAAAAAAGCACATTGGTTACGGTACATTTAACACGGTTCCGTGTTTTGGCGTGGTAATTATGCAAATTCAACATTTTTACCACGGTTGCCCAGAAAACCGTGTTAAAAATACTTACAATTTACCTCGGTTCACCAATTAACCGTGGTAAATTTATAGAATCACCCATTTTAACACGGTTAACCTGCGAACCGTGTTAAAATATTTGTTATAATAACACGGTTTCATGTAACCGTGTTAAACTTGTACAAAAAAGCACATTGGTTACGGTACATTTAACACGGTTCCGTATTTTGGCGTGGTAATTATGCAAATGCAACATTTTTACCACGGTTGCCCAGAAAACCGTGTTAAAAATACTTACAATTTACCTCGGTTCACCAATTAACCGTGGTAAATTTATAGAATCACCCATTTTAACACGGTTAACCTGCGAACCGTGTTAAAATATTTGTTATAATAACACGGTTTCATGTAACCGTGTTAAACTTGTGTATCATTTATCACGGTTCTCTTCGAAACCGTAGTAAAAATGTTTACAATTTACCACGGTTACTCTCCAAACCGTGTTAAATTAGCGTATAAACAAAATTTACCACGTGTTTTTTTTAACCGTGTTAAATATTTAAAAAAAATAATTTGAAAGATTTTTAGAAAGCGCGAGATTTGCCGGTTCTCTTCGAGACCGTAGTAAAAATGTTTACAATTTACCACGGTTACCCTCCAAACCGTTTTAAATTAGTGTATAAACACAATTTACCACGTCTTTCAACTAACCGTGTTAAATATTAATGAAAAATAATTTCAAATTTATTTAGAATATATGCGTGAGTTTTGCCGGTTATGTGACCGTTGTAAAAATGTTTACAATTTACCACGGTAACCCTCCAAACCGTGTTAAATTAGCGTATAAACACAATTTACCACGTCTTTCAACTAACCGTGTTAAATATTATTTAAAAAATAATTTAATTTGAAATTTTTTTTAGAAAGCGCGAGTTTTGCCGATTCTCTTCGAAACCGCTGTAAAAATGTTTACAATTTACCAAGGTTACCCTCCAAACCGTGTTAAAATAACCGTATGAACACAAATTGTCTTTCAATTAACCGTGTTAAATATTTTAAAAAAAAATAATTTGAAATTTTTTTAGAAAGGGCGAAATTTGCCGGAAACTAAAATTTTTTTCATTAAACCCGCGTTAAAAAGCACCGATCAACCATCAAGTGGGTTCAAGGTGGTTGATTAATTAAGTCTTACATTTTTTTGGTAGGATTAATTAAGTTTTACATATATTATCATTGTGGATTTTCTTTTGATAAAAAAAACATAGTTAATTGATTAATTATTTTAATTTTAATTTTTATCTTTTATATTTTACAGATAAGTAATACGTGAGAGATATATACGCTCTTGCACAATCAGGGATCGATATTTACTCTTGCCCGCCGCGCGCTGCTCGATCTCTTCTCCCAGAAAATCGTGTTGCCCTAATTCCTGTTGTCAATCGCACGCAGCTCTCTTGCCGGCCGCCGGATCTGCAGGTACGCACTCTAATTCGTGTTGTCATTCTTCCCTAATTCCGGCCTGCTGTCATTCTACCCTAATTCCGGCCACCCCTAATTTGTACTTCATCTCGCCGGAGTTGCAGGTGACCGTTCCTCCAGCCCCTTTCCCGATCGAAGTTTTCCTCCCAGCCCGGCCCTTTCCCGATCGACGTTCCTCCCAGCCCCTTTCCCTATCGGCGTTCCTCCCAGCCCCTTTCCCTATCGGCGTTCCTCCCAGCCCGAACCTTCTGCCCTTTTTTCGATCTGCAGGTGAACCTTCTGCACTGTTTGGCCGGCCGCCAGGCTTCTGTTGCAGCCAACACCGAGTTACCCTTTCCCTATCGGCGTTCCTCCCAGCCCGAATCTTCTGCCCTTTAATTTTTTCGATCTGCAGGTGAACCTTCTGCACGTACTGTAGGCTTCTGTTGCAGCCAACACCGAGTTACTCGCACCTTGCCCTTTTGCCGGCACCTTTCCCGATCGACCGTCACCGTTCTGTCGCAGCCAACGAGACCGTTCTGCAGCCAACGATATCGTTCTACAGGTACGCACTCTAATTCCTACCGGGTGTCACTTTTGGGTATGTTACAGTACGTTTTGATTTTTTGATTTTGAGAGACTTGCGAAGTATTTGATTTTGAGACTTATGCAGAACGTGTTTTTGATTTTGAGACTTGCGTAGTATTTGACTTTGATAATTCTGCAATTGAGAATTATGAAGTATTTGATTTTGATAGTTTTCAGAATCTAGGTGTTAAGTTACGCGGGTTCTTATATATTATAGTGAAGAGTGTGAAAAGTTGGCTTTTTTCTTTAAATGATTGGATCTTTTCAATGAACATCGTCCAGATTATGACTGCAACCCCACTCTATTTATTGTAAAAACTACTGAATTAGACATTATTAAACTAAGCAACATATATGTTTTTTGCAGAAATCGATCGTAGAGAGGTTATTTTTGCATTTTATAGCTCAAGGAGTTTCACTTCAAAACATAAGGTATGTTGAACTGAACAATATTTATTATTTGATTTTGATTTGGTTAGATCGATATAGTTTAATGTACCCTTTTCTTGTTAGTGCACTTAGTATAAGTATATTTAGATTAAAGTATCTTTTATGGTTTTTATGCATAGAAAAACAGTCTCTTATCATGGATAAAACTTGGATGACTGCAAATCGATTATCCCAAGAATATGGTAATGGTGTTACCCAATTTGTAAATCAAGCAGTTGGATATTACGGAGAGGGTAGGAAAATACCATGTCCATGTTTAAGGTGCGGAAATATTCAGATAGTCAATAGTGATCAATTGAAAGGACATCTAATAATGTATGGGATTGATAGAACTTACCAAAGATGGATATGGCATGGTGAGGCAGATAATATTAACTTGAATCGTAGAGAGGATGATGATGATGATGAGGAGGAGGAGGAGGATCATGCGGGTGAGAGGTTAGAAGATATGATACATGATATTGAAGACAATATACATGGCTCGGGAAATGAATTTGACCATCTGTTTAGTGATGCAAAAGTACCACTTTATCCCGGCTGCTCAAAATTTACTCAATTATCTTTTGTCTTAAAGTTGTATAACCTAAAAGCGGGTAATGGGTGGAGTGATAAAAGTTTTACAGCTTTGTTAGAACTTTTAAAAGACGTGCTTCCAAAGGATAATGTTCTTCCTTCTCGGACGTATGAGGCGAAAAAAATGTTGTCTTATATGGGAATGAGCTATGAGAAGATACATGCTTGTCCGAATGATTGCATTCTGTATCGGAAAGAGTACGCATCACTGAGTAATTGTCCTAGTTGTAAAGCACCGCGATACAAGAAAGAAAATGTTCCTTCGAAAGTGCTTTGGTATTTTCCTATAATACCGAGATTGAAACGTATGTTTAGAATCCCGGAAACTGCAAAGAATTTGATGTGGCATGAGACTGATAGGATAAAGGATGGTAAACTTAGGCACCCTGCAGATTCCCCGCAATGGCGATATATAGATGCTAAGTATCCAGAATTTGCTAAAGAGGGTAGAAACATACGTCTTGCAATATCAACCGATGGAATGAGTCCGAATAATACCACTAGCAAAACCTATAGTATGTGGCCTGTTCTCACAGTAATTTATAACTTACCCCCATGGTTGTGCATGAAACGCAAGTATATGATGTTGTCGATGCTAATTTCTGGGCCAAAACAACCTGGTAATGATATAGATGTCTATTTGGCACCTCTAATCGAAGATTTGAAATTATTATGGGAAGAAGGTGTTGAAGCTTTTGACGCACATAAGCAGGAAACATTTAGGTTGCGAGCGGCTTTGTTTTGCACTATAAATGATTTTCCGGCTCTTGGGAATGTTTCTGGATATAGTGTCAAAGGTCATCATGCTTGCCCTGTGTGCGGCATGAACACTTGCTATACTCAGTTGACATGCTCTTCTAAACCAGTGTACTTGGCTGCCCGTACTTTTTTGCCCTTAGACCATAAGTTTCGTAATATGGATACAAAGTTCAATGGAAAAACTGAGAAGGAGGTAGCAAAAGCACCTTTAACTGGTGAGCAGATATATGAAATGGTGAAAGACATCAAAACAACATTCGGAAAGAAGGATGAATTTGGAAGAAAAAGAAAACCTGAAACAATAAATGGTTGGAAGAAAAACTCCATATTTTTCACCCTTCCATATTGGAGATTTTTATTTGTGAGGCATTGTCTCGATGTTATGCATATTGAGAAGAATGTTTGTGATAGTATCGTTGGCACATTGCTCAATATGCCAGGGAAGACAAAAGATGGCGAAAAGGCTAGAAATGATTTAAAAGATATGGGCATTAGGCCAGAATTGGTACCTCAATCAAGGGGAAACCGCACTTATTTGCCTCCAGCATGTCATACTCTTTCTAAGAAGGAGAAGAAAGAATTTTGTGAGTTTCTAGCTGGAGTTAAGGTTCCGGAAGGATATTCATCTAACATTAAGAGTCTTGTTTCATTGAATGATCTGAAGTTAGTGGGCCTCAAGTCTCATGATTGTCATGTTTTAATGCAAGATTTATTACCAATAGCTTTGCGTGCCGTTCTACCACAACATGTCCGCCTTGCAGTAACCAGATTATGTTTCTTTTTTAAAGCTATTTGTAGCAAAGAGATTACTCCTTCTCATCTGACATCATTACAAAATAGTATCATTCTAACCTTGTGCGAGCTTGAGATGTTTTTCCCGCCAGCCTTCTTTGATATCATGATACATTTGACCGTTCATCTAGTGAGGGAGATCAGGTTATGTGGGCCAGTATTTCTTAGATGGATGTACCCTTTTGAAAGGCATATGAAAGTGTTAAAAGGGTATGTAATGAACAGATATCATCCAGAAGGATCAATTGCTGAAAGATATATAATTGAAGAGGCTATTGAGTTTTGTATTGAATATTTGCCTGATGTTGATGCAATTGGCCTACCAAAACATCGACGATTAAACACAACGGAAGGGGATGGCATCACAGGCCGTAAAGTGATCACCATGGATCATGATATGCTACAGAAAGTACATCTTTATGTCCTTCATAATGTTGACGATATTCTTCCATTTGTGGAAGAGCACAAAAATACGTTGAGAAACCTTAATCATGGTAGAAATGAGGAATGGATTTCGAAAGAGCATAATCGAACTTTTGTTAAGTGGTTTGAACAAAAGATATCAGCTGAGTTAGAGCAGAATAGGGGGGTTACTCTTGTATCCGATAAGTTGAAATGGTTATCTTATGGGCCAAGTATGAACGCGTATCACTTTTCTTCGTATGTTATCAATGGTTACACGTTTTATACAAAGGATCGCGATGATACTAGTCCAATGCAAAATAGTGGGGTTACTCTTGCATCTGATGCCCTCCATATTTCGAGTTCTACAAATCCAAATCCAGAATATAAAAGACTGCAATATTATGGGGTGATCAATCAGATTTTTGAATTGGAATATATTGCGTTCAAAGTCCCAATTTTTGCTTGTAATTGGGTTAATAGTAACAGTGGAGTGAAGGATGAGGAGTTGGGGTTTACTATGGTAGACCTTAATCGGTTAGGTCATAAAGAAGATCCATTCATATTGGCGTCACAAGCAACTCAAGTGTTCTTTATCTCAGATCCGTCGGACAAGAAATGGTCAATTGTTTTATCATCAAAGAAAAGGTTTTCTAGTGATGACATTCAAAATGACGTAGTCGATGATACCGTTGAAGGAAATATTTGCTCTACGGTTCCAACTATGGATGATGCTAACTTTTGGCAAGAAATTTATGTACGAGAAGATCACCATGAAGGTATATATGTCGAAGAAACAGATTCTGTAGCTGTTGCTACATCTAACAAACGTCGTAAAACCAAATGTAAAAGAAAGAATACATAAGTAAGTATCAAATATATTTCTTCCTTGGTTGTGTGAATATATTTATAATAATTAAATATTAATTAAAATAAATATGTAACTACTGCTTCTAAATTAATTGGAACTATTTGCTTAATTTGATATTAGTTGATTTGTTACATATTTGAAAATTTCATTACTATTCTATAAAATTTACTCATTTGTGATGGTTTTTTTATAGGCTAATGGATTCCTCCGGCGAAGATTCTGAGAGAGAGCAAGCAGATGTTGAAGAAGACACTAACAAAATCAAATCATCACGCTCGCTTGTACCAAGGATTATGCGGCTAAGGGATAAGGGAGAGAAGATGAAGGTCGAATGGAATGCCAAAGGACAAGTGATAGGGAAAAGTCGTGCTAATTTCAAGAGTTACATTGGGGTGTCTACACGTACTCGAGTGAATATCAATTACTCAAGATGGGATCAAGTGCCGGATCATATAAAAGAAGCTATTTGGATAGATGTATCGGTAAGGTTTATAATATTAGCCAAACTTTACCACTTTTAATAAATTATTTTGATACAAGTCTCTCTCTATATATATAGTTTGACTCTAATTGATGACTTTAAGCTTTTTGACCTAAATTGAGTTATTTATTTGATAAATTGATGCATACGTACTTTCATTTTGGTTGATAGTTGTCTTACAATACTAGGGATATAGTGATTTATTTGGTTGACTCGTCTTGAAATTTGATGTTTTTTTAGATAACTAAGTTGTTTATTTGATGCTTTCTTAATAGTTTTAGATAGTTCAATTGCTGTTTTTTAAACAGGTTGAGCTAGTTTTTGATGTTTTTTTAGGCTTTTTTGATATAATTTACTCATTATTTTGAGGCTCTTTTGTGATAGCTTGTTGATCTGTTTTTTGAGAGTTTAGTTGTTATTTTTAAGGTTGTTTTAATATACCATTGTTGCATGTATTTTGTAGGGTGTTTTTGATGTTTCTGAATACAAAAAAAAGTGGCTTTTGAGTGAGGCTTCGGAGAGGTTTAGAACTTTTAAATCAAAGTTGACAAGTAGATTCTTGAAAGATAAAAAGGGAAATATTATTGCTAATCATCCTGCTTATTATCCATTCATTGATGAAGAGATGTGGAAACAATTTATTGCAACTAGGGAAAGTCCCAAGTTTCAGGTATGATTTTGATATTAGTTGCTAACTTTCAATCATGTCTACACATGCAATTCAAATTGTATCGTTTTTTAATTGAATAGGAGGAAAGTGAAAAACATCGAGAGATTGTGAAGAAGAATGTTTATAAATACAAGGGATCCCGTAAAGGATATGCTGCTTTGGAAGAAGAAATGGTAAGTAAATATTTTTGTTACAAATTCTATTATTATTATTATTTAATAATTTAACATTTGTTGTGCAGATTTTAGAGGCTCAAAACGAGCTAAGAAATTCCGAGGGCACACCATCGACTGGCCAAATTAGCATACCACGAGATGTGTTGTGGAAAAGGGCAAGGGTCGGTAAAGATGGTAACATGGATGACTCTGTTAAGCATGTAGTTGATCAAATGGTAAATGTATTATACTTTTAATTATATTTTAACTCATATCTTAATGTATCGATGTTAAAACTCTTTATTTTGCTGGACTACTAATATATTACTAGGAGTTGGTAGCACAACAAGCAGATAAAGGAGAAGTTGTTCTTTCCGGACGACAAGATTTGTTAGCTACAGTATTGGGAAAGAAAGATCATCCCGGTCGTGTTTTAGCAGCTGGGTCAGGGGTGAATATATCAAAGTTTTTTGGAAAAAATGTTACTCCATCTTCTTCCGAAGATAAAGAAAAGATAAGTAAGATGGAAGTTGAAATACGAGTACTGAAGGAGCAGGTGGCAAAATTACAAAGTGAAAATCTACAGAAACGTAAGCGAGAAGGCGAAATCACAAGTGAAATGAAAAGTTGTCATGATACAGATTTCCCCGAGGTAAGCTCTAATATTTTGAACTTTTGTTACACTTGTATTTAGACATTGTTGGAGTTGACAATATCAGTGCTTAATAGGGTTGGACTGGCTGCCAATTGGCTTCACTAGATCCGGGTCATCCGATAGTTGCCATAGGAAAAGTATTTAAGGGCCCTGATTCGGAAGTGACAATGGTTCATAATAAGCCATTAAAACATGGGCACATGAAGGTTACCGTCACTGATCCTAAGGTGCCTGATGCACCTTTACCTGTACCTACTGAAGAAGCTTCTGTTGTATTTGATGCTTTGAGCGGTTTTGTGGAATGGCCAGTTGAACTCATTTATTTGGAAAAGGTAACTATTTGATAAGTTTATTGCTTGATTACTTATTTGTCGCAAGATCTAATGATGATTTGTGTGAAAGGTGCTTCCATTGCAAAATGAGAAGAATGGAATGGAGATGAGTGATAACTTTGATAGACTTTCGGAAGCATCAAATACGAGCAATAAAAGTCCACCAATGAAGGTACAAAGGGAGGAGTGGTTGACAATGGATAAATCTGTGAAACTTACCACCTCAACTTTGGGGATGATGTATACAATTGCCAAAATGATGAGATCCACAATTATGATTCCAATTTCTAAAGCATTTAAGAATGAGGGCGAATTGCAAGTTACTAAGGAGGATATCTTCAAATTATTGAAGCAGGATGAGATTGGACTAGTACATGTGTCTGTCTATATCGGGTAAGTGATTTTTGCTCTCTCAACCTTATATATATGTATATGTCACAATATATTATTGTTAGCGTTTTATTATTAGTAATAAAATTTTGAAATTTATGAGATAGGTATCTCCTAAAGGCTTGTGAAAAGAAAAAGACTCTACATCAATTTGGTTTTCTATGTCCGAACATTGCCGAAGAGCCCACAGAATTGGATGGATCTCAATCTAAAGACATCAACACTGCGCGATCAATATATATTGCGAATGCTATGGAAAAAGCTCAAACAAAGCAATTGTTCTTTGCTCCATATTTAACCAAGTAAGTGTTGATTATAACATTGATATGCTATTCATATTACAATTATTTTGTTAAATTTGGTTTATTTGAGAAATTTAATTATATGAATATTGTCTAGGGGACACTGGATGTTGTGTGTTGTAAATCCATTTAAGAATGTAGTCTTTTGGCTCAATCCAATGGGAGAAAATTTGGTAGTCGACATCAAGCATATAATTGAAACGTAAGTATGAAACATGTTATAAATATATCTAAGAAGTCAATGACATGCTACCTTGTAGTAATGTATCTTTGTGTAAATAGGGGTATGAAGGTGTGGATTGCTAACAAATCTCTCAACAAGCCTAACAAGACGATAAAGTGGATTGAAGTAAAGGTTAGTTTTAGTTATCTTTGTTATCAAAATTTTGTTATCTAATGTGTTGGTTACCTCTTCAATTTATTAGTTTATAAAAAATGTGATGACTATTATCTAAATTCATTAATGTTGATTATTTTGTAGTGCCCTCACCAGAAAAATAATGCAAATTGTGGTTATTATGTCCTTCGATTCATTCAAGAGATTATCGCAGGAGGACAAGATCAAGTTTCTAAGAAGGTATATATGTGTATAATTGTAGTTACTTCTCTAAATATTTACAATTATTAACTTGTCAAAATCGTCCCTTGTCAAAATCGATTTATTATTAGTGAAGTTCACTATACTTATCGCTTGTATCAGCTATATTCGCTTTTCTTGTGTTGTCATGTATATATGACATGCTTCCTCACTAAATCATTTCTCCTTAATTGACAGTGGTTTTCGGAGTCAGCTAAGTCGGTGTCGTATTCACAAAAGCAAATCGATGAGGTACGAGATCAGTGGGTTAGTTATGTGCAACAGTTCATACGCTTACACTAGTTGTATTGGTTTCATTAAGTTGAAAGAACGGATATTGAAGTAAATAGCTAGGTATCTTATGGATTTTTAGTAATCGATTAGTATTTTGAGATGATCGAAATGATTTTTGTTTTCAATTGACATGGTTATATTTGATTGATCGATCATCATGGTGCTGTTGATGATTGCCTTTAAGTATTATTTGTCGGTTAGCCTTCCACTTTAGCTTGTTCATTGTGTTGAATTACTACAGGTGTACGGTATATATGTGCAACAATATAGCATAATCAAAAAAATGTATAATATTAATTCGGTTGTATATGAAACCGTGATAAACACATTTATCACGGTCAAATTCACATTTAACACGCGCTAGTAATTTAACACGGTTCAGTATTATTATCAGGATTCAACATAATTACCACGGTTCTGTAGCACCGTGTTAAACACATTTCGAAGAGAACCGTGGTAAACACGATTACCACGGTTCGAGGAGAACCGTGATAAACACGATTAACACGGATCGAAGAGAACCGGTAAAAACGATTGACACGACATTTTTAACACAGTTGGGATGGAACCGTGGTAAAACTGAATGTGGTAAACATGTTTACCACGGTCCATCTTAAGCGTGTTAAACATGTTTAACACGGTTTAGTGCGAACCGTTGGAAGCACGTTTAACACGGTTCACGCCTAACCGTTCTAAAACTGCATGTGTTAAACACGTTTACCACGGTTCGATGCGAACCGTGGTAAACGTGTTTAACACGGTTGAAATATGAACCGTGGTAAACGTGTTTACCACGGTTCACGCCTAACCGTTCTAAAACTGCCTGTGGTAAACACGGCTGAAACATGAACCGTGGTAAACACGTTTAACACGGTTCTGGCCCAACCGTGTTAAACACATTTACCACAGGCAGTTTTAGCACGGTTCATAATCGTGTTAACTAATGTACACGGAACCGTGTTAAATGTGCATTTCTGTACTAGTGTATACATGGATCTATCACTAGATCATGATCAAGAGCGTTGAAGGAAAAGGAGTCTATGTCATCTACAAGTCCTATCATGGAAGAATCTATCACTAGGTCAAGATCAAGATTCATCCAAGAAAAGGTTTCTAGCTTATTGGTATCATGTGCGTCTAAGGAGACTCTATTTGTGTCTAAGTCTTCTTTAGTCACATTGATATCTATTATGGTGGAGCCATACACGAGTGAAGATGATCAAGGAAGCATGACAGAGCTAGTTGAGATCTCGGCCCTACCTAACCGAGAATCTCGAGCATCTAGTCGAGATTACTATCTATTAATTAGTTATTTTTATACCTTTAAGGCTCTAAACATCCTAAATGTTTTTTTTTCTATCCTTTTTTGTAGGGTTATTTTTATTCCTTTAATTTTTAGGAGATCTCGGCTATATAAACACCTAGCAGGCCGAGAATTTCAGTAGTTGATTTGATATTGATTTCCACATATATTGTGAGATACTCGTTGCTCGTTTATGAAGTTTGAATTTTATTCATTCCAATTCAATCAAAAAGAGTCTTTGATTAAATAGTTGTGAGTCCTTACTAGGTTGTTCTTGTGTGTGTTAATCTCTTTAGAGGTTGGTGCTACTAGTCAAACTAGTCCCTTCTTGTGTTTGTCTCAATTGGAAGACTTGTGTAAGGTTGAAGAAGGAAGGGTTAAGGTAATTCTTTGTTGATGGTTTTGATCCAATTGGTCAAGGTTCTTTGTAAGTTTATATCTTGGTTCTATCTTCTTATATTTTGCATCAAATTCATTCCATAATCATCTTCTTAATCTTACCATTCAATTTCATACAACTCATGTTATTTTTTGTTTGAGTTTCGTAAATCTTGGCCCTTATCATTAATGATCTTGCCCGAGATTCTAGCCGGAAATATCAAAGGACGAAGCTTTTTGTGGACTTCAATCTAGATAGAGAAACTACAACCTCAACCCCGCACCATCCAATGCTTTGAATTAGATCATTTACTATGATATGTGTGATTATGATATGGTTTGAGTGCTTGATCTTGGAGCATTTAAGATGAAGGTATTTTAATCCGATTGAGATATGTTAATTGATCTTACTTGAAGAACAGTAAGGTTCAAGTGTTAACGAGAAAATGACGATGAGATAAAGAAACAAAGCAACAAACATACCGAAATGAAGGAAATGTGAATGATGGTAGGAATAAATTTCTTGTTGGAATCACATTTAAAAATGACTTTTTTGAATTTTAGATTCGGCTAAACAAAACACAAATTTTGACTAAGAGAGTTCTTTCACGGTTTAGATTCGGCTAAAAAACACCATCGACACCCATATGAAATTTCAGGGTACATCAAATTATCATCAAAATTTTGTATTTCATGGTTACTTTTATATGCTTGTTTATGTTGTTGTCTTTGACTTGTAGATTGTTGGTTTGTATTGCCATAACACCGTTGTGTTGTCTTCAATCACCTAGGCACCCAACTTCAATCACCTTGTGCTTGATCTTGGAGCCTCTTTGAATTGTTTTTCTTGGTTTTGAATGCATTTGATCTTGAGTGATGTCCAACAAGGTTAGTCTATGTTATGTTAGGCTTGAGAATTAAAAGGCAAATTTGATATTTATTTTTGACACTTTGTTTTGGCCTGTTTTTGAGTTTATCCTTGATCACGTTTACATCCCATCGGTTCTCTTTCCTTTTTTGTACTTTGAACATGATTTTTCAAAAAGTGAAATGATTTGAATTTTTGTTTGCAAATTTTTTACCAATGTCAATTTGGTCAAATTTTTTTCTTTGGGTTTCTATATAAAAAATTGGTCAAAATTAAATTGGATATTAATGTGCCATCTCCAAACTAGAATTTGGTATCCTTAGGTATTTCGAATTTCATCTAGTTTTAGAACTAGATTTGTATGTATTACGGGTGTTGTGGCATATTTCACTTTCTTGCATTTATTCTACCACCATTCACATTTCCTTCATTTTGGCATTTTTGATGCCCTATTTCTTTCGGTTGTTATCATTTTCTCGATAGACCGTTTTCTCTTTTTCGTATAACATGTTTCGTTATTTAAAAAAACAACTATATATTCAATGCTTGCTTGATTAATTATTTTGTAACCGTTATAGTAGATTTGTCGTATTACATATGCATTCACATTTATTATGGAGCCTTCTATATTTTGTATTACTTTAGATAAAACCGTTTTAGGTAATTTCTTATACCGGAAATATTCTTGCAATTTTTTCATGCTTCTCTATGTCTTCGAACTTTGTACGTTACCCCCAAATTAAAAAATCGAGCAATAAAATATCTTTTTGTTATTACCTTCCATGTAGGAAAGATGTTTTGAACCAAGGACAAAAAACTTGGTTTTTCTTGTGTTTGTTTGATCTATTGAATAGGATCTTCATTTTCATTTACAAGGGAATATTAAGCCTCATCAATACTCGTATTTTCTAAGAAAATATGTCCTAATTGTGATAAGGTCTGGAATACAAAGAATGACACCGAACTTGACATAGATAAGTAGCTAAGGAAGACATTCGAAATCTTACAAAAGAAGTAATGAAATGATGTTGCCAGTTTAAGAAGAACGGTCCCAAAACATTCATATTAATGCAGATTTTTATTGGATAAAAAAAGCCCAAACTCGAATGCAATTAAGAATCATATTAACGTCCAAATTTATTTAATCCCCGTACCTACTAGGATGCATACAAAAGCCTACTAGACTTGGTATCCAAGACTTGTAGATTACTTAAAATAGTTGCATTTCTAAATTTTAATTATTCTATCTTTTATTTCTTTTTGTTATTATTTTTAAAGCAGATATGACCTCCAAAATACTTAGAAGTAGAGGTCATTGTCCTTTATTTTAATTAGCTTGGAATTAATGCTTATCAATCATCCAACACATAAATAAAGTCAATATCTTGTTCTTGTTTTATTTTTCTTGAGCCATGACAATCAAAACCATCGAAATGTGTTTTCTACTCACCGTTCTTCACTAAATTTGATCCTTGATTCAATCATTATATGTTGTCTTCGGTAATAAGTCCATCTTCCATTTCTGATTTATTTTAACAATGTTTGTAAATGTAGATACAAAGAGGCTCTGGAAACCCTAATTACTTCCAACCATATGAGAAGGAAAGGCTAAGATTTCGAGGTTGATATAATCATCTAACACATGAATAAATTCAACATACTGCACATGTTTGTTATTCTATGTATCACCCCAAATGGAACTCGGGATGCCACGGGCTAGGACCTCACAATGGGTCTAACCCTTAGCTTGACAACAATTTCACCGGATCTTGCAACAAGACACAAATAAATGAAAACTCCAAAAGTAGAGAAAGTACAAAAATGTTTCATATATGCAAAAGCAACAGACTCTCAGCCGAGTTCTACAACAATAACTGAAAAGCAACGAGAATAATATAACCCATATCCCGTCCTATAATGTACGGGACCCCCTAGTTGACCACTCTGACCGTATCACTCAGAAGCATCCCTAACCTTTAAGACATCTACATTATGGATAAACCGTTAACTAACATTTTATGAACCAGAATAACTATAACAACACAAACACACGTCAAGAAGTAAAACACACAAACATGCTTTCACACAACTCCGGTTATTATCTTTCATTATGTTATATGCTTTACTAATTCAACTTCTTTTCTGACATGAGAATCTCCCAAACTCGCCTCTGTCCCCATATACCAACGAGAATGGATCCGATGCATCTCACTGTTTACTTGCCTAGATTAGTCGCAGAGAACCTCCCGGTCTCCGGTAGAACTGGACTAGTTGTCACCGCCCAATTATCGTATACTTGGGCTAATCAACACAAAAGGGTCGTCCTAGCATGTTCTTTAACATTTAACATCTACCACACACCACTATCGTAGCTATGCAAACACATAAGAAAGAACTCTATGCCTGCTCTTATAAGGCATTCCAAATCAGCAATTAACCAACATGCTAGAATTCATCAACTTCTAGTCTCATTTACAAGGTCATACCATAACATGTCAGAAGATTCCTACTTCTAGTCACAATGATCTCTAAAGATCATACAACACATGCTAAGATATATATATATATATATATATATATATATATATATATATATATATATATATATATATATATATATATATATATATATATCCATCTTATTCTCAAGATCCTCATTAGATCAATATCCGTACAACAAGTTCCGAAGCTCTTAATCCACATTCAAACGCCTAGGAATCCACAAGCCACTAACTGGCATTCACACTAGTTACTCTAGGATCTAGCCTAGCATGATACTACTACTAGGCTAACGACAATAAGGGAGGAAACAACATACCAAGAAAGATTGTATTCACTGGAGATAAGGCCTGACCGCGGGTAAGGAAGGCGCGGGAGCGGTGACAGGCTTCAGGATGCCACGACCATGGTGACACTAAGGCGCGGGGGGGGGGGGGGGGG
>BSUD01000005.1:107674315-107704886 GCA_033239045.1 Fagopyrum esculentum
TAGGGAGGGTGCGGAGGGGGGGGGGCTTAGGGAGGGCGCAGGTGCAGGGAAGCACATGTGCGGGTGCGTAATTGCTCCAGGGACGAATGTCAAAGGTTCTTCGACGAACAACAACTCTTGCTAGGCTAGGTCTGCACTCCTTTGTGTTTCCACACAGAACAACAAACACCACCAAGACATAGATTCTCGCAAAAACAATGGACACAAGGCAACACAGAGAATTGAGAATCAATCTTGATTCTTTTCCAAGAAGAAGGAACACAAAATAAGAACGAAGAGGGAGAAGAGAAGACGTACCATCTGATCCAAAGACTTGCCACCAGATCCGCAGTCTCTACCCCACATGTAGAAGGTTGTAACTCACACACTAAACAAAAAAGGTAAGAATGAAAGACGGTTACAAAAAGATCACACGCGATCTACTGAAAAACCGCACCCGCGGCAAGACCTTGCCGCGACCGTGGGCTCCTGGGGCCGCATGTGCGGATAATTTCTTTCAGCACCACTATTGTGGTTCCGAAAGAAGTCTCGAAGGATGATAATCGGAATAAAATTTCCGGTTATTACATCAGATGCCCCTAGAAACAAGTTTTATCCCGAAACTTAGACAACGTTGGTCCTCTCGGTCTCACATGCCGAGGTATGCACACTATAAGTCGTGAAGGCATCATCCTTCTTAGCTAATCACATGACCTACTCATGCTAACAAATCAAGATGTAACAGATCATATATCACATTCCCTTACGGGACACATCACATGTAAGAAGATATGCACAAAAACTCAACAAGGAAGGAACAGGAACTCACCAGTCGGTCATATAGGGGTATCTAGCTCAGCATAGAACTTTGGATAGTTCCTTTGGATACTATCCTCCAGCTCCTTGGTAGAATCGTCATCTCCTCGTCTTCACCACTATACTCTCATCATCTGTATGTCCTTTGACCGCAAGCATCTCGTACCACACTCTAGGACAATTACCAGATGCTCTATAAACGTGTGGTCCGACTCCCCCACCAAGTCATCATGACTGACTATGTGACTCGGGTCTAGTATGCACTCTCATAGCTAGGGCACATGGAAGACCGGGATACCCTCTAATCTCAGTTGTAACACAAGTATGTACGCCACCTCTCCAACTCGCTCAAGGATCTTGAAAGGTCTAACATATCAGGGACTCATCTTCCCTTTAATGCCGAAACGTCTAACGCCTCGCGTCGGTGATACTCTCAACCATACATGAGCTCCCACTCACAACTCTAGAGGTCTACGCCTCTTATCAGCATATGACTTCTGGCAACACTGTGCGGCTAGCATCCGCTCTCGGATCATCGTCTTTCGGGCCATATCATCATGTACTTACTCGGGAGCTACTTTGCTAGCACTACCTGGCTTGTCCCAACATAGTGGTGTGCGGCATCTCTGCCCATACAATGCCTCATAAGGAGCCATCCTAATTGACGCATACGAGTTGTTGTTATACGAAAACCAACCAACAAGAAGTGATTTGGCCACACCTGCCCCCCAATCTAGCACACATGATGTTAACTTGTCTTCTAGGGTCTATATAGTCCTCTAAGACTGACCATCTGTCCGAGGATAATAAGCGGTCGTGAAATGGAGGCTCGTACCTAAGGCGATGTGCACCTAATGATAGAACCACAAAGTAAACCGTCCATCTCTATCTGAGAAGATGGTCCTCGGTACTCCATGGAGTCTCACTCTGTGCATAGTAAATTCCTCAGCTAAATCGACTCACCGGCCAAGTTTCCTTAATAGGAATGAAATGTACAGTCTTCGTTAGTCGATCTACCACGACCCAAATGACATCAAAACTCCTACTCGGTCTCAAACCGGTGACAAAGTCCATTGAAATGTCTTCCCACTTCCACTGGGCTACGTATCTCTCCACATCGGACTTAAGCCCTCCCTACCAAAAAGAACATCTAATGTCTAGATACATCTTACTCGCACCTGGGTGTACCGAGTACGGTGTAGTGTGAGACTCCTGTAAGATCCGTTGTCTCAACTCTCTGTCTAACAGCACACGCACACTCATGACGTCTCAACACTCCGTCAGCACCGACGGTAAACTGTGGTGCCTCTCCTCGACACATCCAGTCTCGGATCTGCGTCAAATCCGGGCAACTCTCCTGCCTTTGTCGGATCTCTTCCAACAGATCAAGTCTCTCTGCAATTGAGGCCGAGCCGTTTTTCATTCAAAAACCTGTATGTATGCATGTAATGACAGGTAAGCATATAAAGCCAAGTAAGACAATAATATCCAATAGAGTCATGCAAGAGTAGAACATAAGGTCAAGTAAATACATCCAAATACCCCATACGTGGGACACATTGTCCCAATGGGTCAAATATAAGTCTAAGAACAGGATACTCACCGGACCTCGCTGAACTGCATAATAAATATAAAGAAAATCCGTGAAGCTCTCAGTCATCGTCAGTTGACGGTGGTGGATGTAGAATGTAAGGATGTTGGGACGGGTCAAATGAGTAGCCCATCATCTGCTGGAACTGGATCTCCATCATACGGCGTTGATAATGATGGCTCTCCCCTATTTTATGCATCCATCCATCAGTGTGACTGCGCTCATCAGCAAAGCGCTGGGACATGTCTACCGTCATGGCCGCATAAGAGTCAATCATCTGCTCAATCAACTCATCAATCCGTCGGTGGGCCTCGGGATCTCTACGTCTGCGGGATCTGCGCTGGGGTGATTGTGGCGGTGCTGCTCTCTCCTCCTCCGTCGCCTCATCATCAAGGTCGACAACTGGAACACTAGGGCTACTAGTATCAGTACCGGTCTCCATGGCAGCTCCTCCCTCATCATCATCATCATCATCATCAACAACGTCTTTGGCATCCTACATGTAGGGAAACCATGCAGCAGACCAATACTGACAGTCAATGATAAAGAATTGAGATGACCACATAAATCCCTGTGGTGCAGTCGTCTCCCACGGCATGTCAATGTATGGCGTGTCAAGGCCACGAGGAACGAGAATACATCTCGTGATCATCTCCTGCAGTACAAGCGGCTTCGTAGCCGCAACCAGTGTACAACTAGAAAGATCAAAACCCATAGCAGTAGCAATGGTGGTCATCAACCCACCACAACAGATATTTCCTCTAGACTTGCCTTTTATCCTATGCAAGTCCTCAACCAGCATACCAACAAAATCAGGAACTCCTCCCGTGACCATATAAAATAGACTCAGCAACTCCCCCTTTCGGACCTTCTGGGGCGTCTCAGTACGCGCCAAAAGTGTCTCACTAAAAATCCTGTGAACAAGGCAGAAAGCAAGATGAAATATGATACGCTCCCGGGAATCTCCGGGTCTCCACCTGTCATTGTGGTCAGTCTCATGGGCTATCTCGCCCCAGAAATCTCGAGCTACAACTCTGAAATGATCCATGGGCACCACATAATTCCGGTTCAACAACCGGTACTTGATTCCATTGCGCTTCGACACGTATGTAACTGAGCTGATAAACTCCATCGTCGGCTCCAGAAAAACCGGCGCTCTAACATCCATGAACTCATCCATCCCTACCATGGAGATCATCTTCCTCAAGTCCTCCGCCACATGGAGGCACTCGAAAGTAGAAATATCCAAAAATATGGGGCAACGATCGGACGCCCACAAATGCGATCATAGTCTTTTGGTGACGCTCATGGATCACCGGAATAACATATTGTGAAGCAGAGGAAGGGGAAGATTGATGAGAACTGCTAGGACTGTCCCTCAAGGCAAATTGTCGATCAGATATGTTGCTCATAGTTTTTGACAAGGTCACCTCGGTTGCCTCAAGAACACCTCGGCCGAGACAAAGTCGACTGGACCGAGGCGATTAGTTGTTCGATCGCAAATCTCAAATCTTTAAGTTATTTTCCCCCAAATTACTACCCAAGGCTTCCTAATGGGTACTTATATATATATCAACAACAAACAGTAGCAACCAAAGCCAGATCTGTGCAGAATCGACAAAACAAGAACGAGTTAGGGTTTTGGAACGAAGTACTTAGATTCTGCAGATTTGGAGCATTTTTCTTGCTGTTTGATGCTTGGAAATTGATCCTCTTGCTTCCTCCGTTGTAAACGAGCCAAGGATCGTGGAAAACGGGCAAAAATTGAGAACTTCAGAGTTAGGGTTGCCGTGGTCGAGGTCTTCGCTTGGGAGTGAAAAGGTGAAGAGAGAGAAACCATCTAGCCATTTATACCCCTCGCTGATTTTGATTTCACCTCGGTCGAGGTGGTCCCGACCGGACCGAGGTGTCTGATTGGTTATCATACCTAGTCGCCTCGGTTGACTAAGAACACTTCGGTCAAGGTGATGTGACAGCAACCGAGATGTATCTCAGTCAAGCTCCGACTTCTCAATTTCTCGAACTTCTGTCCTTCCAGTGTAGCTCCTGAGCTTTAATCCTTACTTAGAAAGTACCCGGTTCCTGTCTAGAGGATGTAAAAGCAAAGTGAAGCAAACTATCTAAAACTAAGCTAGAAAAGGGAAAAGAAAGTAATACCTTGGGTTGCCTCCCTAGAAGCGCTTGGTTTAAGGTCGCTAGTTGGACCGTACATCATCCTCAAACAAGGTATAGTGGTGCAATCTCCTTAGCCGGGACTTCCGGTCGCTACTTCTTCAGCCTATGACTGTTGACCTTAAAGCTTCCGCTTGTTTTACCCCTAATCTTAACTGCACCATAGGGAAAAACAGTTTTCACAACGTAAGGTCCTGTCCATCTAGATTTCAACTTACTTGGAAAGAGGCGGAGGTGGGAATTGAAGAGTAGAACAAGATCTCCTTCTTTGAGCTCCTTAGGAATGGTATGCTTGTCATGCCATTTCTTCGTTCTTTCCTTGTAGATCTTGGCATTCTCATAGGCGTTTAAGCGCAACTCCTCCAACTCATTGATGTCTAATAGTCTCTTCTCTCCGGCTTCCTTGATGTCGATATTCAACTACTTGATTGCCCAATATGGCTTGTGCTCTAGCTCGACGGGTAGATGACAAGACTTCCCATATACCAAATTGTAAGGGGTCGTACCAATGGTAGTCTTGAATGTGGTCCTATAAGCCCAAAGAGCATCTTCCAACTTCATGGACCAATCCTTCCTTATCCTAGAGACGGTCTTTTCCAAAATTGCCTTGATTTCTCTAGTCGAGATCTCAACCTGCCCACTAGTTTGAGGGTGATAAGGGGTTGCTACCTTGTTGGTTTCCCCATACTTTGATAGAAGTGCTTTGAAATTCCGGTTGATGAAATGTGTCCCTCCATCGCTGATGATGATGCGTGGTGTCCCAAAACATGGAAAGATAGTTCGATTGAAGAACTTCACAACCACCATGGCATCATTAGTGGGTGAGGCATGCATCACAACCTCCTGAATATTGTTTAGCGGCATCTCGTTCCTTATAGACAAGTTCCCTATTCTTTGGCATGCATCACAAGAAACAACAAACGTTTGTACATCCTTAAATAATGTAGGCCAAAAGAAACCAAAATGTAATACCTTAGTGCACGTTTTGTGAGCGCTAGCATGTCCTCCACCGTGAAGCGAGTGGCAATGCCGTATGACACTAACAACTTCATCCTCCAGAATACATCATCGAAGCATCCCATCCGGACCTCTCTTGAACAATAGAGGTTCATTCTAGTAGTAATGGCGTACATCCTTGAAGAGCTTCTTCCTTTGAGCGTACGTCAATCCGGGCTATATTTCCTGACAAACAAGGTAATTGACATTATCAACATACTAAGGCTATTTACCATCAGAAACTTGGCGAAGCCAGTGCTCCACCAACTGTAAGTGACTCTCAGAAAACGAATTAGAGAGTTTTTTTGTCCTCTGTTGACAACATCTCGCTTGCTGTCTCGGTTGGTGTCCGAGGTGGGTGACCAAAATGTTCTTCAAATAAGAGCACCTCGCTTGGTCCAGGAAGTGCCTCGGTCGAGGTACTGGAACTAGAACCGAAACCTAACGTGCTTTTCTTCTCCTGGATCAGTCTATCAAATCTAGCTCCTGGATTTGCTTCCAATGCCTTTAAACTCCGTATATCTGCATCACAAGAGACATCTATACCTTCCTCAATTAAACTAAAACTAAGAACTTTTTCAAGAGGATCTTTAATAAGAATAGAGCTCACCAATTCTCTTAATTCTTCTTCATCATAGATGTTGAAGATGCCATCCTCCAGCGGCTCTCCCCTCATTGTAGCAAGCAATGTAAACTCCACATGATCGCCGCCAATGTCGAATTTCAACTTGGCGTTCTTACAATCCACATTGAAACCCGAAGTTTCTAGAAATGGCCTCCAGAGAATGATAGGAATGGGATAATCTGCGGGAATGTCAAGTACAACGAAGTCTATAGGTATGTAGAAATTACCTAACTTGATGGGAACGCCTTCCAAAACACCCACGGGACGGATAATGGAGCGATCCGCCTTGTATAGCGTCATCTTCACCGGCTGGGGCTCTCCAAGTCCGACTTTCTAACATAGCTCTAGCGGGATGATACTCACGCTGGCTCGTAGATCACACAATGCATCATAATTACATCCCCAACTTGAATTGGAATGCAAAATGAACCGGGATCTCTCAATTTAGCTGATATCTTCTCCTTCATGATTTGAATGAGCTCCGAAGACTTAGATGTCATCCTTACTTCATCAAAATCCTCTAGCTTCCTCTTCCTTGATAGAATTTCTTTCAGAAACTTCCCATAGGCGAGCATCCCTAGAATGGGATCAAGGAAAGAGATGTTAATATGTAGTTTATTCATTAGGTCTAGAAACTTACCAAAGTGCTTGTCTAGATGTGCCCTCGCCCTTGACTGAGGGAATGGAAGTGGTGGTTTATAAGAAGGAGATAGAATATAAACTTTAGATTTATCATTCGCTTTCTGGGGCTCCATCTCGGTTGGCATCTCGACCGAAATGTTCCTCTGGTCCTGGACCGAGGTGTTCCTCTTATGGTCGGGCACCGACCGAGGTATTGGATATGCAGTCTTCAATCACCTTCGTGTTGTAATAGCCATGATCTGTCCTTTAGGGTTGCTCTATGTCCTTGCTTGAAGCTTCCCTGGATCTCCTGGCGCTTCATTCGCCTTGTTGAAGAATTGTTGCTCTAAGGCTTTTTGTGCCTTCGAAAATGAATTCATCGATGTTTCCATAGCGTTAAACTTGATCAAAATTGCCTCCAGCAAAACATCTTTCTTTTCTGGCGGGGACGAACTTGATGCAGGCTCCTAGCTTCTCAATGGAGTAGAAGAAGAAGAGGGGGCGTTAAGAGCATTATTAGCATGAGAATAAGGGTTACCGGAATTTTGTTGATTAGATCTCCAATTGTTGTTGTTGGAGTTTCTATTATTGTTGTAATTGTTGTTCCGCGGCCCTTGATAGTTGTTTCTTCCTTGATATCCTCCATCTTTCTCCTTCTTCGTTTGAGCTACTAAAAGCTCCTTCAGCACTTTTACTTCATTGCTAAGCAAGGTGAGTTGAGCTCCATTTGATGATATGTCTTGGAAGTTAACTCTCCTTGCTCCATTTTCAGTTCCTTGAAGTACTTCTCCTTGTGTAAAGCTTGCTTTTCAATGAAATTCCAAGCTTCATTTATTTGCATATCCATGAATGTGCCGGCAAAAAGTAGTTGGAGCTTGAATAGAGTATCTCCATCCAAACCCTTGAAGTAAATTTCCAACAATTCGATCTTTGAAATCCCATGATGTGGGTAATCCAATAAAAAGTCCTTGAACCTCTCCCATGACTTGGACAAAATTTCCTTGTCCTTCATAATAAAAGCATTGATCTTCCCTCTTAATTCAGCGGTTTTAGAGGGAGGGAAGAACTTAGTAAGAAACTCCATCATCATCTCTTCCCAAGTGTTGATTTTTCCGGTCGGAAGAGATTGATACCAAGCAAGCGCCTTGTCTTTCAAGGAGAAGTAGAAAGTCCTTAACTTGTAATTGTTGTTCTCTACTCTTGAAGGTCTCAAAGTCTTCATCAAAATCTCATAGTTTTGCAAATGCTGATGCGGAGACTCTCTCTCCAAACCTCCAAATTGACATTGTCGAATCATGGTTAGAACTTGCGGTCGAAGTTCATAATCATGCTCAACTAGATCACCTAGGTTGACTCCTGGCGCCTGACTTGCTGATTTGGGCCCATCCTCTGTCCTAGGGTTTGTGGAACTCCAGCAAAAAGAACATCTCGAATAGGTATCCGAGGTGGTAAGTGTATCTCGGCCGGGGCAACTTGAACTAGGTCTTGCCTCGGTCGAGGATCTGGGATCCGTCGAGGCAGAAATTGGGCCCTTAAAGCGGCCATATCTGCTTCAATTCCTTCTGTTCTTACGTGAGTCTCGTCTTTCTCTCGCTGTAGTTCTTCCTTACCGAGGCGTAGCGGTTCCAATGCCTCCTTCAATTCGGCTTCAAGATCTCGATTGTCTTGATCAGCCATCTTAGCTTCTTTCAATCTTCTTTTGTAGGTCTTTTCTGGTTTGGGGTCGTAAGGAACGATTTCCTTTCCAACACGAGTTCTTCGCATAAACCTAAGGAAAGATCCTGCGAAAACACTCAAGTAAAGTAGTCAAAAGCAACAAGGGCAATAGCCCCGAATGACAACCGAAACCAAACTTGGTCTAGACCAAGTCCCCGGCAGCGGCGCCAAAAACTTGTTCGCTCCAAAAGGTGTGTGCAAGCTTTAAAATTTAGAACCCAAGAAGTATGCTTGAACAATATGTGAACCCGCAGTGTACGGATCAATTGTAATAAAAGCAAGAATTCCAAGGGTCGAACAGAAGGACTATGGTAAGGCAAAGTATGGTAATCAGGTTGTCAAATAACTACTAAGCATAAATTAAAGCAATCAAAGATGATATAAAAGTCAAGTAAAAGGAAATGCGGATTTTAGGGATTAAAGCATCCAGTTGTGGTTCCGAATCAAGATCTCAAAAGATAACATGGACAAAGCTGAGGTTTGCAAAGGGAGGTGTTTCTAAGGTTGGAAAAGATCACCGGGTAAGTCTCACTACTCACTATCCCAAACCAAAGCTCCTTTTACCGGGTACGTCTCAAGGTACTAACACACCACGCAAGGGAATAAAATAAACCTTTAATGGGTAAGTCTCAAGCTAACTCACAAAGAAGGGCTGAAGGCACACTCAAACCCCAATAAAGGGTAAACCTTTATTACCTACACTCATGATCTTGGGTAAACAAGTAAAGGAATCACCGGGTAAGTCTCATCCTAGGCTTGCGTTGAACTAGGAAAAGTATAACAAGGATAGGATTTGGCAAACAGAAACTCTTAACTCACATAAGGTTTAGGAAAGGTTCATCTCGTTCAGTTAAATTCCATCCCGGCCGAGATGTTCAATGACTGACCGAGGTGTTCTACGGTTAAGGTAAAGACTCGAGCTTTCAGGGTCCAACTGGGATTAAGATCTTTCTATCATCGTCTCACAACTTTCAGCAAATCACCCTAGAATCGCATAAAGAACTTAGCCAATAATCATCATGATAACAATAATCAAATTTATAAGAAAGGAATCAATATTCAAACAAGAAAACCTTAACACAAAGGTCTCAAAAACTCAATGAAATAAACAATCAAACTGCGTTCCTCAAGTCACAAATAAGAAAAGACAACAAACCAAAAGTAATCTAAGAAGATCTTACAA
This sequence comes from Fagopyrum esculentum, assembly GCA_033239045.1. Taxonomy (NCBI): domain Eukaryota; kingdom Viridiplantae; phylum Streptophyta; class Magnoliopsida; order Caryophyllales; family Polygonaceae; genus Fagopyrum; species Fagopyrum esculentum. Next base: position 107,684,015 of record BSUD01000005.1, read on the forward strand.
ACTCTTTCAAGGGTTTGGATGGGCAAACCCAATTCAAACTCCAATCCCTTTCTATTGGAACATTTATGGATAAGAGAGTTGATGACGTATGGGAGTTTGTTGAGAAACAAGCTCAAATTGTTGAAAAATATTCCTACCGGAGGGTTGATGATAGAAGTCAAAGAACCGGAGTCCAAGAGCTGAATCTTACTTCCTCAAGTGTGGCTCAACTCAACACTCTAAATAATGAAGTCAAAGATTTGAAGGAGCTGTTGAAGACACAATCGAGGCAAGCATCGAAGGAGAAAGATGTTGGTTATCTGGGAAGAGGAAATTATCAAGGGAATAGGAACAACAAGTACAACAACAACAACTAGAACTACAACTGGAGATCTAATCAAAATAATTTCAGTAACCCTTATTCCTATTCCGATAATGCACTAACTCCTCCTACATCTACTTTTATTCCATTGTAAAGCCAGGGTCCATCATCAAGTTTAAGTCATCCAACCAAGGAGATAAGTTGGAAGCAATGATTGAAACTTTGATGGGATAAATAAATGGATTGGAAAGTTCGGTTAATTCAATCAATAAGGCACAAAAATCCTCGGAAAGTCAAGTATTTAGCAAGGCCGGAGAAGTTCCAAGAGATCAAGGGAAGCTTCCCGGGAGGACGGAGAACAATCCGAAGGAACAAGCAATCCAAATACCACAAGAAGTGGTGTGACAACCACTGATCCCGTACCTCGGACGAGCGACACTGTAAAGCACCCCTTCTGGGTCGAGGTGCCCGCTGAAAAAGAAAAGGAGAGGGAAGAAATATACGTAACTCCTCCAGCTTACAGACCTCCACTACTGTTTCCGCGGTGTAGAGCAAGAGCGCGTCTAGACAAACATTTCGGTAAGTTTCTAGACCTTATGAGTAAGCTTCATATTAACATAGCTTTCATTGATGCAGTCCTAGGTATTCCCGCCTATGGGATGTTCTTAAAGGAAATCCTCTCTAACAAGAGGAAGCTAGAAGATTTTGGTGAAGTAAAGATGTGTTCTAGATCATCGAAACTCATCAAGATCATGAAGGAGAACATGCCACCAATGCCAATAATGTTACACTTTTCTTTATCACCAAGCGTAATGGTTCCAAATGATTGCTTCTTTAAATTTGAGAATAGTGAACTTTTTCCACTCATGTGTCTTGAGCAACCACTATCTATTATCCATTTATGCTACTTTACCTTGGTGATATCTTGCAAAACAACAAACATCAACCTTTCCGGGTCGACCAAATGGCATATTTTGGTCCATATTCAGGTTCGATCAAGTTTGGTGGTCTAGTACCTTTAGGAACCCACAATTGTTTGACCTGTTTTCTTAAACATACAGGATAGGTGTTTCTAATAATATAAGAGTCATTTCTTCTATATAGACTTGTAGATTTTACATGACCCTTTTTACAACAGTAGAAACAAGTGGGCATATGAATACTTCCTTTAGCATTGACAAAAGTGGTAGTTGGATTTCTAGGAAAGCTTCTATGATAACCTATACTATTTTTGTTAAGTGAGGATTGTTGTTCACCCATCATTCTTTCAAGATTAGCTTTTGAACGAGTAAATTTAACAAGTGCAACCTTCTGGTATTGACACCTCAAAGTTAGATCAACTTTCACTTTCTCTATATCGATATAGTTTCGATGAAGAGAGGAGAGGTTGTCCTTGAGAATCGCATTTTCCGATTCCAAGGCCTTGATATTGTCATCAAGGTCGACCTTCTTTGTGTTAAGATTTTCAATCTCCAAAGACATCTCACTTAGTTGTTTTTCTTGTTCAAGAAGCTTTTCTCTTAGAAAATTTATCCTTATTCTATGTTCCTTGTCAAATATAATAATGTCTTTAAGGAATTGTGTTAGGTCAGATTCAGGTTGAGACATGATAGTACTTACCACATTTTCAACATAGAGATTTGAATCTTCTTCATGATCGGCCGTAAGACACAAGTTTGCTTGTTCTTTTTCGTCTTCTGATTCATTTGAGGATTCTGAATCACTCCATTAAGCTACCATAGCTTTCTTCTTTTGATCATTTTTCGTGGAGTTGGTCCTCTTCTTTTATGGACAATCCTTAATGAGATGATCTGTTTCACCACATTCAAAACAAGTCAACACTCTAATTTTCTTGTTAGAGTTAGAAAACTTACCTCGGGGTTTTGATATTTGGGGATATTCTCTATTGTTTGCAAATTGTTTCTTTATCTTGAGAATTCTCGCGAGACCCTTAGGGATCATGGCAATTGCATCTTCTTATTCATTATCATCATTGTCTTCCTGTTCTGATGGTAACTCGTCCTTCCTTGATTTTAATGCCAGATTCTTAGTGTTGGATGGGAGCTCTCCATCTTCTTCACCAAGAATCATTTCGTGTGTGATGAGTTTTCCAAAGAGGTCATCAAGAGGAACAGTTGAGAGATTCCGAGCTTCTTCAATAACAGTCATCTTTGGTCCCCACTTTGCTTTAGGTAAGCTCCTTAGAACCTTCCATACTTTTTCTTCATTTGTGAAGACTTTTCCTAGTGAGTCCAGGTTGTTCACGATCTCAGTGGTTCTTGTGAACATTTCTTTGACTTGTTCATTTGGGTTCATCTTGAATAGCTCATATTGTTTGAGAAAGATGCTAATCTTTGTTTCCTTGACTTGACTTGTTCCTTCGTACGTGACAACAAGTTTGTCCCATATTTCCTTTGCGCTCTTGCATGATGAGATGCGGTTGAATTCGTTTGCATCTAACCCGCAGTAGAGTAAGTTCATAGCTTTGTAGTTCTTTGGCACACTATCCAAGTTAGCTTGTGTGAAGTCAGCTTCCTTCTTTGGGACTTGGACACCTTAAACAGTCGTAGTTGGGACTTTGGGGCCATTCTGAATGATGCTCCATAGTTCCATGTCCTGATCAATAATGAACATACGCATGAGTGCTCTCCAATGGGAAAAGTTGTTGCCACATAAGAGTGGTGGTCGAAATGAGGATCTTCCTTGAATAAATCCTCCATCACCTACAGGATTCATGATTAATCTCACTGATGGTTAAATTAACATACGTGAATCTAGCTCTGATACCAATTGAAGAACCGTTAGGTGACTATAAAGGATAAAGGTAGGCTCTAGAAGGGGGGTTGAATAGAGTATGGAAACTTTTTGCAAAAGTCTATCTCAAGGCTTTGAAACTTATTTCAATGACCTTGATTTTGATCTCAGCTCTTTCTAAAAAACTTTGATTTCAAGGGCCTTGATACTGATTTCAAGGGCCTTGACTTTGCTCACCAACAAAACAAAGTTAGTCATAAAAAAGCATATAAAGTGCGGAATGTAAAAGATAGACACGAGGATATGTTTACGAAGTTCGGCTCAAATAGCCTACTCTCCGTCCTAGGGTATAGCCGTAGGATCTAACTATCTAGTATCAGCTCAAAGAGTCCTAGATACAAACTAGAAGAAATCCCCTTCTTCTCTCACTGTAGTCAATGCTACGATCTAGCTCCAACTCTTCACCTTGCTATAATAACCTAGTTACTTCGTAGAGTAACACACACTCTAGTATAACACTTTTTAGATATATCAATGGAGCTCTCAAGTTTTATCTCTCTCTAGGGGATAATGCTTTTAGTAAAAGAGAGAAAGAAAAATTGTTTGATCGAATGAAGATGTTTTGGATCGCTTGAAGACTTTAGATGTTTCTGTGTAAGCTTGTTGTCCTTGTTCTTCAATCAACATCTTCATTTACAAACTTCTATGGAGAGGTCTTCTAGCCGTTGAGAAGATGACTGTTTGAAGATGATTCTTCTTCTCCATGAAAGTCTTTTCTTGGTTGAGATGAGGTAGACATTGTGGATTTTCTACCATCTTCATCTCCTTGAAACACGTTGATCTCTCTGGTCCATAATCATTTCGTATCTGTTTTGAAGATATTAAATTCCGTTTGAGAGAGGATCTTTGTGCTTTCGGTTGAGGATTGTTGAAAGATCCTTTTTAAGAATCTAATCTTTTTTGGTCGGTTAAGATCTTCTTTTAAATATATCTTCTTGTTGAGCATATCTTTATTAGAAGATCTTCTTTGGCGTTTGGTAGATAAGTTTGTTGGATTTGAATTCCTTCAGTGTACAACATTGGAGTGTCTTGACTTCTGATCCATTGAAATGGGTTTCAAGGCCTTCGTCTTTTAATCATTCTAAATGCCTTGTCTTTCCTTGCATCCGATTTTAAGGCCTTCAAAGGTCCTTTGAAATGCGTTTCAAAACCTGAACACATTAAAAACAAACCACCAAACAAACCAAACATCTCGAAATATAATCAATAAATCGTTAGTGTATAAAATCACTTCATTTGTACTTAAGTCTTCCATCATCATCTCCTATACAATTATATAATCAAGGTGGAGTTTCAACTATGTTTCGAGATGGGTGGAAGACATCTCTTCTCCCACCAATGATGTCACGGTAGTTTTAGAGTTCTTCAACCGGACCATCTTCCCACGCTTTGCGATACCTCGAGTCATCATAAGTGACGGAGGGACGCATTTCACAGCCCGGATGGTAGCAACTCCCTATAACCCTCAATTTATTGGAAAGGTTGAGATCTCGATTAGAGAAATCAAAGGAATATTGGAGAAGACCGTCTCTAGAACAAGGAAGGATTGGTCCATGAAGTTAGATGACTCTCTTTTGGCATATAGGACTGCATTCAAAACTCCCATCGGAACACCCCCCCCTTACAATTTGGTTTATGGGAAGTCTTGTCATCTTCCGGTAGAGTTTTAGCATAAAGCTTATTGGGCGATCAAATGACTCAATTTTGACATTAAAGAAGCTGGAGAGAAACGACTCTTGGACATTATTGAGTTGGAAGAACTACGCTTGAATGCCTACGAGAATGCGAAGATCTACAAGGAAAGGACAAAAAAATGGCATGACAAGCATATTAATCCAAAGGAGCTCAAAGAAGGAAATCTTGTTCTCCTCTTCAATTCCCGCCTTTGCCTCTTTTCCGGTAAGTTAAAATCTAGATGGACCGGACCTTAATTGTGAAACATGTTTTACCTCATGGTGCAGTTGAAGTATGGGGTGAACATAGCGGAAGCTTTAAGGTGAACGGTCATCGACTGAAGAAGTATACACCGGAAGTTCAGGTAGAGGAAATTGCGCCATTGCATCTCATATGATCCTAAGTAGTTAGGTCCAGCTAGCGACATTATATTAAGCGCTTCTTGGGAGGCAACCCAAGGTATTTCTTTCTTTCATGCTTTCTATAATAGTTTAGTTTAGTTTTTGTGTTTTTGTGTCTATGATGAAAGGAACTAGGTACAATCCAAGAAGAAACACCTAGGGGAGAAAAAGAGCGGTATTACAGTCCGAGAAACTGAGGAAAGAACGAAAACGGGGAGCCATCTCGGGAGCTGTTAAACCATCACGACCGAGGCGCATCTGGATCAACCGAGATGGGAGTAACATGGAGTCACCTCGGTCAGGCATCTCGGAAACTGTCAACCATCTCTACTGAGATGCAGTTCAATTTTTTGACGGGTATAAAAGGAGAAGAACACTTTGTCTTCACTTTTCCCTCTCTCCCGACGCTGTCTCGACCAAAACGAGCCATAATCTCTCAAATCTCCGTTTCGTGCTCGTTTTTGATGATTCTTGGATCTAAATCGACGGGAAAGGCGCAACATCAACTTCTCCAGCACCAATCGTCACTTCAATCCATAACATTCTGCAGAAATCGTGTAATCTCGTTCAAAAACCCCCTTTCTCAATTTTAGTTTATTTCGTTCGATTCTGGAGAGTGTTGTCTGTTTGCAGTGTTGAAATCGAACGAGGAACCCCCTAGGAAGCAAATGGTAGTGAATTTGGGGGAAGAAACTTACAGATTTAGGACTTCGATCGAAACCAATTCTGTCTCGGTTAGGTCCAGGCATCTCGACCGAGGTGAAATAAAGAACAGTCCGAGATACCCTGCTGAAATGGACGGTTTACGTCGATCAAATCGACAAATTGTGCTCCATGACCGTGCTGAGGCTAGAAAGCCTTCACCTTCACCCCCTCCACCTCCGCGAATACCAATCATTATCCCTAACCTCAAAGAAAAATATGACCGCATTTGCTCCCGTCCGGTCATAGCCCCTCGATGCATCGATATCGACGATCTTGCTTGCTTGCACATAGTTGATGACAGGAGGAGGATGATTTCAACTATGAGGTTAGATATGTTTGTCTCGATCCGAGCACCGGCTTATGTAGATCCAACTTATGGGTTCCTAAGATCCATCATTTATGTGCCGGGTGAAAATTATGTCAAATTCCGCGTGATGAACAAAACCAACAAATTCACTACGGAGAACTTTGGAGGTATATCTAGTTTATCCCTTCCCAAAGCTACTGATTTCCCTTCCCGCACCCATGCTAGAGCTTTTTGGACCCGTATTGCTCATATACACTCTAGCTCCGAAAATTGGAAACCGGGAGATTCAAAAGAGAACTGTATCTTCCATGTTACCTTTAAGATGGCACACCGGATCCTGAGTGAGATGTTACTAGCTCGCACTAAGACACCATAGAAAATCCGGCAAGGTGAGTTGTTCACTCTTTGGTGTATGACTGCAGGTGAGATCCCACACTTCACCGCCATGTTGGCTGATGATTTACCCCATATCAGGAGCAAGAAAAAGGGAGATATTTGTGTAGGTGGATTGGTGACTCACATAGCCAACATCATCGGCATTAACCTTTTTTCTTGCACCTTGGTCGTTGACGCCAAACCGTTAGGGCTGCAAGAGTTCATCACTCATAGGATCTTGGTTCCTCGAGGGTGTGGTCCACCATACATGGCCATACCTTGAGAAACTAAGGCTCTGAGAGGCATCATTTGGTCTTCTCAGTTCACCGTCTCCGACCCGCACAACTGGAATTATATATGGAAACCACTAGTACAAGAGGCGGAAAGAGTTGATGAGATTGGGACAACGACGAGGATGACGAGGGAGGAACTCCTATGGACACCGGGACGGACACTACAAGTCCGAGTGTGTAGCACCGCGAATCCGCGGGAATCGGAGCGTCACATTGGGCTAGGGTCTCACAATGGATCCTGATCCTAGCCTGACAACAAGTTCACTAGACCTTATAACATGATAGTGACAGATATAAAAAAAATGCATAAAACTATATAAATTGTATAACAAAAAGGTAACAACATCATAGCCGAGTATAAACAACAACATCCTCACACGGGAGGTAACAAAAGATCATCATCACGTAGAAGAGAAACATAACCAAACCCCAAAAGACCACAACCATACTATGTACGAGAGGTCCTCGGCTTGCCATCCTGCCAGATCACTCAGCAACACGCCTAACTTATAGCGGCATCTACAACATGGTAATAAACCATTAGCTAACCATACATAGATAGAGTAATGCACAAGCACAAGCACAATCATGAAAGATAAACACATCAACATGCTATCACACATTTACCCATTTTATCATCTTTAAATAGTAGTCATTTACTCAAATCGTGTACATATAGATATATGAAATTATGTGACACGAGGACCGATACATCCTTGCCTCTGAGTTTGACAACCAGATGCACAAGTATCGGTCACACAATTTGTGTACCCTATGAGAGTGGATTGTGCCCTTCCTATAAAGTCAGTATGGCTTGACGCCAGAGAACCTCCCAGACTCCATGGCGGGATGAAAGGGAAAGGTTATCACAGCCACACAACGGGGCAGTCAATAAAACATAGGCCGGTACAAACGACATCTCATGCTATCATAGCAAACATATAGCGCACACACCACTCATGCAAATACCCAATATAGGAATGGTAGCTAAGTAAGTCCTACGGACTTACCTCAACCTTGTATAACCTCAACCATAGTCAACCTCCAATCTTGAGAGATGGGCACTGCCTAACAACAAGGCCTAGAAAGATATCAATCTCTATTCATCAAAGGGATCACACCTAGACCCAAGGGATCCATAGGATCATCCTCAACCTAAACCTCACAACCTAATAAACCTCAAAGGCTATACATGGCATATACCGATCATAACCTCATCCAAACACTTCCTCACACATCTAGCATGAACCTATAGACTCACATTAGCAAAGGAGAGAACAAAGGCATCCTAAAGCAAGTCTAGAAGCAACACACACCTACAGAACCAAGTGGAAACACTAGTCGCTGAAGGTGGCCACAGGGGCGGCTGGGAGGTGGCGCAGAGGCAGTGGTCACACAGCGCTGGTGGCGGCTGCAAGTAGCACAGGGGCGGCTGATCGTGCAGAAGGCACCCCTTCTGGTCCTCCTTGCTTCTTAAATCGATCTCTTCACTCCTTTTTCAGCCAGCATCCACACACCCATACATATACATACATATATACATCAAAAGAAGCCAATCAAGGCTAGAACAAGATCCAATCAAAGGGGATCCAAGCTATGAGAAGAGAAGATAAAAGAAGATGAAAGAATGAAGAAAGAAAGGGAAGAAGCCATGGAAGCTTACCAAGCTGAACCTAAATCAGAGTAGAACACCCTCAACACCTCAAGGCTGGCTCAAGCACAAGCACAACAGCAACAACAATCATCAACAACATCAAACAACCTCAAGATCCTACCAAACTCAAAGAAAGAGCCAAGAAGATCAAAGGAGCTAAAAGAGGAGAAGAAGATCGTGAGAGAGATAGAGCAGGAGAGATAATGGGGTAACCCTCACCTGGAGGAGAAGAAGAAGATATAAAGGGATGAAGGGTCAAAAAGCCAAGGCTCGGGTCAAAGCAGACGGCTACAACCCCCATAAACCACAAGGGCGGCTTGCTTGGCCGCAGGGGCGGCTCATATGCCCGTAGGGGCGGCCAGCCAGGGCGTAGGGGAGGCCCACTACAGCTCAAAAGGTGGACAACAACTGTGTCTCAGCTGAGGCGTAGGTGTAGGATCTCTCAAAGACTAAGGCTCTTAGATTTCACCCCCCCCCTAAAAACAAGTTTCGTCCCGAAACTTGCAAAATCCCAAAGCCTCTCAAACCCATAAGCCGAGGTATAACTCTCTCTCTCTCTCTCTCTCTCTCTCTCTCTCTCTCTATCGGAGGTATCACATCTCCATTCAGAAGATCATAACTTATAATAATCTATATCCTCAAACAACAACATGGAGGAATAATCAACTCCAGAAAACAGGGCCATAATGCTACCTAAAGGCGTAGAGGAATCACATCTCTCGTCATATCACATCACAAGGAATAGAGTAAGTACATATCTATCCAAATCATACTCATATATAACACAAGGAGGAATATCATCTCCAATAAACTATGTTCATCAAGATAGCATGGAGGAAAGAACCATCTCCATCTTAATCCTAATCACACTCAAATAGCTTGGAGAAAAGAACCATCTCCAGCTATAGATATAAATCATACTCAGATAGTGTGGAGGAAATAATCATCTCCAGCTATAACATAAATCGCGCTAGCACATCAAGATCTACTAAGATCATACATCACATCATAGCTAGCACGAGAATAAACACATCAAGGCATATAAGCACATAAGCACATCATTCATCAAGATAGCACTAAGATCTACTCGGGCTCCTACGGATGGATATGTCCCCACATAAACTCTGGATAGTCCCTCTAGATATATCCTCGGTCTCACATGTAGCCTCTTCGAGTTCTAGTCTCGACCACTATGTCATCAATATGGGGATGTCCTTCGAATGCAGGTATCCCATACCTCACTCTAGGAATGTAATCAAATTCTCAACAAAGGCGTGGTTGTTCGCTCCAAATGGTGTGTGCAAGCTTTCAATTTATAATCGAGGAAATATGCTTAAAACAAGGATGCGAACCCGTAGTGTACGGGTCAATTATAGTAAAAAGCAAGAATTTCAGGGGTTGATCACAGGGACTTATAAGCAGGAGGGGGAACATAAACTTCAGATTTCTCTTCCGGTTTTTGAGGCTCCACCTCGGTTGGTACCTCGGCCGAAGTGTTCTTCGACTGTACCTAGACCGAGGTGTTCTTTGTCTGTACTGGCATCGACCGAGGCACCGGATCTGCAGTTTGCAGTCCGCTTCTTGTCGTTATTGCCATAATTTGTCCCTTGGGATTGCTCTCTGTCCTTGCTGGGAGCTTCCCTGGATCTCTTGGCGCTTAATTCGCCTTGTTAAAGAATTATTGTTCTAAGGATTTTTGTGCCTTCGAAAATGAAGTCATGGATGTCTCCATCGCGTTTAGTTTGATCAAGATGGCCTCCAACACTGCATCTTTCTTTTCTGGTTGGGACGAACGTGATCCTTGTTCATGGCTCTTCAATGGAGTAGAAGAAGAAGAAGAAGAAGAGAGGAAAGGATTAGAAGAATTGTTTGAATTTGAGTTAGAGTAAGAGTTACCCGATTTTTGATTGTTAGATCTCCAATTGTTGCTGTTGGATCCTCTATTGTTATTGTAGTTGTTGTTTCAGGAACCTTGATTGTTGTTCCTTCACCCTTGATATCCTCCTTCTTCCTTTTTGGTTTGAGCAACCAAAAGGTCTTTCAATTGCTTCACATCATTCTTCAAAGAGGTGAGTTGATCATTGTTTGATTAAGCTTCTTGGAAGTTGACTCTTTTAACTCCACCTTCCGCTCCTTGATGGGAGTATTTCTCCATATGCAAAGCTTGTTTCTCTATGAACTCCCAAGCTTCGTCAATCGGCATGTCCATGAACGTGCCGGCGGATAGTAGTTGAAGGTTGAACTGGGTGTTTCCGTCCAGTCCCTTGAAGTATATCTCCAACAACTCTATCTTTGGAATCTCATGATGTGGGCAATTCAAAAGGATGTCTTTAAATCTCTCCCATGACTTGGACAAACTCTCCTTGTCCTTCATGATGAATGCATTGATCTTCCCTCTCATTTCAGTGGTCTTTGAGGGGGGAAAGAATTTAGTCAAGAACTCCGTCGTCATCTCCTCCCAAGTGTTGATTTTTCCGGGAGGAAGAGATTGATACCAAGTAAGCGCCCTATCTTTCAAAGAGAAGTAGAAAGGCCTTAGCTTGTAATTGTTGTTTCCAGCCTTGAATATCTCAAGGTCTCCATCAAGATCTCATAGTTTTGCAGATGTTGATGCGGAGATTCCCTCTCTAGCACTCCAAACTGGTATTGGCGAATCATGGAAAGAACTTGCGGTCGAAGTTCATAATCATGCTCCGCTGGATCACCGAGGTTGACTCCTGGACGCCTTAGTTGCTGGTTAGGGTCCATCCGCTGCCCTAGGGTCTGTGGAATACCTGCAATAAGAGCGTCTCGGACCGGCATCCGAGGTGGAAGCATTTCGACCGGGGCAGCTGGAACTGGGTTCTGCCTCGGTCGAGGAGCTGGATCTGGGTCTTGTCTCGGTCGAGGAGTTGGATTTGGTCGAGGTAGATATTGGTACTGTAAAGTCACCATATCTGCTTCGATTGCTTCCGTCCTTGCGCGAGTTTCTTCCTTTTCCAGTCGCAGTTCTTCTTTACTGAGGCGTAGCTGTTCCAATGCCTCCTTCAATTCGGCCTCAAGATCGCGATCGTCTCGGTTGGCCATTTTCGCTTCATTCAAGCGTCTTTTGTATGTCTATTCTGGTTCGGGATCGTAAGGAACGATTTCCTTCCCAGTGCGGGTTCTTCGCATAAACCTAGGAGAAAGAACCTGCGAACGTCACTCAAGTAGAGTGGTTAGTAGGAACAGGGGCAAGTGCCCCGAAAGATTACCGCAACCGGCTCGGTCAAGACCAAGTCCCCGACAAAGGCTCGGTCAAGCTTTAAATTTATAACCGAGGAAATATGCTTAAAACAAGGATGCGAACCCGCAGTGTACGGGTCAATTATAGTAAAAAAGCAAGAATTTCAGGGGTCGATCACAAGGACTTAAGTGAAACCTAAGCAAGTAGAGGTTGTCTATGTAATTACTAACCACAAAAGCGATTAAAGCAATCAAAGATGATAAAAAGTCAATTAAAGGAATATGCAATTCTAGGGATTAAAGCATCTAGTTGTGGTTCCAACTCAAGATCTAAAGAATTGCGGACAAAGCTGAGATTTTGCAAAGGAAAGGTGTTTCTAAAGTGGAATAGATCACCGGGTAAGTCTCACTACTCACAATCCCAAACCGAAGAACCTATTACAGGATAAGTCTCAAGGTACTAAGGAAAGAAACTATAACCTCAAACCAACACACCAACTAAGGGAATAGAATCAACCTTTACCGGGTAAGTCTCAGGCCAACTCACAAAGATGGGATGAAGGCACACTCAAACCCCAATAAAGGATAAACCTTTATTACCTACACTTATGATCTTGGGTAAATAAACAAAGGAATTACCGGGTAAGTCTCATCCTAGGCTTGCACTGAACCAGGAAAGGTGTAATAAGAATAGGATTTGGCAAACTCTAACACTTAACTCTCAGTTTTGGATCAAAAGGTCACCTCGGTCAGTCAAATCCCACCCCGGCCGAGATGTTCATCGACTGAGCGAGATGTTCTAGGGTTAAGGGTAAAGACTCGAGCTTTCAGGGTCCTACTGTGATTAAGATCATTCTATCATCGTCTTTCCTACAACTTTCAGCCAATCACCCTAGAATCACACAAAGAAATTAGCCACTCATCATCATAAAAGCAATAATCAAATATATGGGAAGAGAATGAATATTTGAACACAGAAACCTTAAAAACAAGGCTTCAATAACTGAATCAAATATCACAAATATAGGCGTTCTTGGATCACAAATCCAATCAAAGACAACAAACTAAAGGGAATCTAAGAAAGTCTTAGAAATCCCCTTTAAAAGCTATGACAAAGCTATCAATCCTTCCTTGATTGATCTTCAATCTTCCTTCCTTCAAGAACTCCTGGAAAAATCCCTTAATTACTGGATGCTCTCAGCCCTCTAAGCATGGTTGAACTTGTGGAAAATCCAACCCTTTTTATAGGAGAATTATCTTCCAAAGATAAAATATCTTGAAAAGATATTATCCTAATAAAAATATATCCATATCTCTAAAATAGATCTCCAAAATATATGATCTTCCTTCCAGAAATCCAGCCCAAAAATATAAGATCTCTTCTTCCAAAAATAAAAGATCTCAGCTAAGAATATATGATCTCCCCGCGCCAGGGTATTCGCCTCGGTCGAGAAGCTCCTTAAGATCACCTCGGTCGAGATGGTACTGTAGCGGACAGAGGTGACTCTCAGCTGAATGTGAAATCTCTCAAATCTGGTCCAAAGTAAATCCTCTTTGTTAATTCCTTACTTCCTGAGTTCCTTTTTAAGCTCCAGAATGTAGCTCCCATGACTCATTTGCTTCTTAGCTTCATTTTAGTCCAAAATGTGCCATTTTACCTACGATTACAACGAAACTTGGTGTAGACCTCGATTCCCGTAAAGGTAGATGAAACGAAAATATAATCACATAATATATGTTACGCTAAGGATGTGTGTACGCAATAAGCCTTCAATTTATACTCGTTATATTTCTCCTAACTCCTAGCAAACCCGTAGTGTACGAGACATTTTGTAGTAGGGATAGTATTTCGAGGTCGAACACAAAGACTGAGGTGAGATTGAATCAATTAGTGATTAAATTTAGTGAAGATCTAGGCTAAGAAAAGAGAAAGAAATAAAGAAATGAAAATCTCAATGTTTTTGGTTGGGTTTTTAGATGATAAGTCAAGATCTCAAATCATGCAAAGTAAACAGTCTACTAAGCTAACAAATCAACACAAACAAACAAGCTAAACACGAGATATGAGATCAAAGAGAGAAAAGCGGATTCTAGGGGTTGGAAATTCCGGTTATGGCATGGGACTCAAGCTATCTAATCATTCCTTGGATTACTAAAGTATGTTGGGAGTAAATGTTTCTAGGTTGGGATCAATCACCGGGTAAGTCTCATGATCCTCTAGTCCGTTCCTAAGGTCTCATCACCGGGTAAGTCTCAAAGAGCCTAAGGATAGGAAATCTACACAAACCGGATAGTATTCTAGGGATCTAACCTCTCTTTACCGGGTAAGTCTCGGAAAGGCAAGTCCTAAACAACTATCCTAGCACACTTAGTCCAATAGCGGCTTATGAGGCTCACTACTACCTAGAGTTTGTCATCTTGGATATCTAAGAGCAAGAATCACTGGGTAGGTCTCTTCTAACACTTAGTTGCTAACACTAGGTTACCCTAGGATAGATTTAACTCAACAAACACTAGGATTTCAACATTCTAACATTCTAGAACTTAGATTCATCAAATCAAACAAACCAGGCAAACCACGGGCTGTTCATCTACTTCCATGGCCGTGGACTGGCCAGAACAACCCGTGGACTCCAACAGTGGCTCTGTCCAAGAGAACGAATCATCCAAAGGCAAATCTAAGTCCATCCCATCATAGTCCTAGCCATAACCCTCCTTTCCTTACCGTAGAATCACATCTATCTAGCCAACGACATTCATCATCACAATCAAAATCATCAAACATAAAATCATGGCATCCATTTGCAAGATAATGAAGAGAAAGAGAGAAACAAGTGAATCAAAGAAAACGAAGCTGCATTCGAGATTTAGAAAGACTCACAATCCTTCAAAAGAAGGTTTAATCGATTCTTACAACCCTAGGAAACGATTTCGATAATCTTCACTCTAAAATCTATCAAAGGCTAACAATGGTGTCTTCTACTCTTCTTCTCCAATGGAGCTTTTCTCCACCTCCAATGGTAGTTGTTACGCTAGGAAATAGCACAAAAAGCTTTAAATTTATAACTCGAACTAAATCCTAAACTACCTAGCGAAACCCGCAGTGTACGGGTCGTTTTGTAGAAAGGAAAGTATTTCGAGGTCGAACTCAAGGACTGAGGAGAAACTAAGTCATTCAATGATCGAAAATAGTGTGAATCTAGACTAAGATAAGATGAGGAATAAAGAAAATGGAAAACACAATGTTTTTGGAGGATTTTGGGTGATCAAACAAGGATCACAAGTATGTGAACACAATCACGCAACACAAACACACACTAACACTAAAGATAGGAGATTGGAAATAACAAAGCGGATTCTAGAGTTTGGAAGTCCGGGTATGGCATAGACTCAAGCTATCCATTCATTTCTCGGATTAACTATGATATGTCGGGATTTAGCGTTTCTAGATTGGGATCAATTACCGGGTAGGTCTCATGGTCCACTAGTCCATTCCTAAGATCTCATCACCGGGTAAGTCTCTAAGAACCTAAGGAAGGAATTCTACACAAACCGGATTGTTACCTAGGAGTCTAACCTATCCTTACCGGGTAAGTCTCGGAAAGGCTAGTCCTAATCAACTATCCTAGCACACTTAGTCCAATGGCGGCTTGTGAGGCTCACCACTACCTAGGGTTTGTCATCTTAGGTATCTAAGATCGGAAATCATCGGGTAGATCTCTTTCCTCACTTAGGTTGATAGCATTAGGTGATCCTAAGCTAAATTAAACTCAACAAACACTAGGATTTCAACAACACAAGTAATCCAAGGGTAAAAATCTAAGTTCATCCTATCATGCTTCTAGCCATAGCCCTTCTTTCCTTACTCTAGAATCGCAACCTATCTAGCCAACAACATTCATTTCAAGATCAATCTCCACAAATAAATCATGCTTGCAAGTCATGGTCAAATGATGAAGAACAATCCAAAGAAAAGACATTAAAGCATAGAATAGAAATTACCAAATCCTTACAAGGCTCCAAGAGCAAATCCAACTTGACAACAATGGAAGCTTCACTCGAATCCACTCTAATCTCACTCTAAAACGAGAATCTACACTAATCTCTTCCAAGAACACCCCTAATGGGTGCTTGGAAGAGAGGCAACAATGGAGAAGTGTTTTGGGGAAGAAAGGTAGGTCAAAAGAGAGGAGAGAGATTCCTAATTACAGCCTGCAAAATCCTTTAAATGCCCACTAGGATGCAAGAGCAATGGAAGAGATCGTGGCCAGCTGTCGATGTGGTCCTGGCAAGAATCACGGCCGTGGAAAGGGCCTAGACCGTTGTTTGTTCCAGAGATTGCTTCTAGGCTCGTTTAGCCATGATTTTGTGCATGGCTTGTGTTGGCAAGGTTCCATGAGTCCTCCTTAGCCCTTAGCTTGCATTCCAATGAGTCGGGAAGTGTGTCATCTCGAGGAATGCTCCTCGGATGTATCGATTAGGCTCTTAAATCTCCCAAAATACCTACAAAGCAAGCAAAAGTCCGAGTAGACGTCTATCTCGACAAAATACGTGATTTGAGTGCAAACGCCGTGAACTAATGCTAAACCATGCATGAATGAGCGGGAAATCTATCTAAATGATTGTCTAAATCTAGGTCATAAATCGTGTTATCAAAATACCCCATACTTAAGGTTTTGCTCGTCCCCGAGCAAAATCCCAACTATAGACTAAGAGATGACATGATTTATGTATGCAGAAAAATGGCAAAATCTTTTTGGAGTTGTGCTTCTAATATTGAATCACCTTCATAGTCATGTTTCATGGCAATGGACAATGAATTATGTATCAAATAAATGAAAACATGGAAAGACAATTACACTTAACTTGATAGCATGCAATGAAATGTAAAGATGAAGAAGTCAAGATAATCATGAGTATATCCAATCTAAATCACTTAGTCTTACACACATGCAAGTAGGTCAAAAGGACTTGTAAAAATAGAAGGTCAAGAAACGTTGTGATTAGGTGGGAAATTTTTCTAGGTTATGTGATGCTAATCCGGGAAGGGAACTAAACAACCACAACTTCACATTTCTTATCAACTTCCCTCAAGTGTATATTTTTCTTCATTTTCTTTTCTTTCTTTTCTTTTATTTTTGAGACAATGGCATTGGTGTACAAAAGCCGAAACCTTGGTGATTAGCCTTCCTCGGGCTTTTTCTATTTTTTGAGGTGCATCCACACCGGGCACACATACCAAAGCTCGTTAGGACTATCGGTTTATTTGACTTTGGCAAGGCACCAACACCCGATTATGTGAAGTGTACTGAGTTACTTGTCATTTAAACCGATGTCCCCAAACCTATATTTTTGGCTACACTTTCACAACAATTTCAGCACTTCATTCATGACATTCCTTTCATCAACAACTTCACCCCACACTTGCTTTTCACACACATCAACACACTAACATGCTCCTATTCCTGGATGGGTCAAAAGAGGTCAAATTTATCTCAATTGAGGTGCTCAAGCAGCATGATCAAGATGAGAAGTAGAGGAAGATGAATTGCCTTAATCACTCCTAATTGATATGCAAGAACTAGCATGCAATTTCGACTTTCAATCCTCAATTAAATCAAGGCAAGCATCATAATCACAAGTCATTCATGGAATTCAAGATAAGTATTTCAAGTCCACATATGCATCATCAATTAAACACACAAGGCCATCCATAGCCAATCGACAAGACAAGGTTCATCATTAGGGTCATATCCAAGTCTAGAAAGCACAAAAATTTTTAAATTTTCTGATTTTTTTGGAATTTTCGAAATATGTATGTACAATGCAAGACATAATAAAACATGTGACTAAAAAGAAACTACTCTAGATGCTAGTCATGCAAAAGATCATGCAAACCCCACCCCATACTTAGAAACACATTGTCCCCAATGTGGTATTCAAGTAAAGAGAGTGAAAGAAGGTTATCACAATGTAAAATGGTTTGCTTCGGTATTTGGGATGAACTCGTGTGGAGTGGTGGTGATGGATGATCGATCAAGCATGGTAGAGAGCTCTTCATAATCATTCCGGCGTCGAGACCCGCGCCAAGGTATATGTGAGATGGGAGCTCTTCCATTTAACAAGACACCTCAAGCCGTCCAAGCCTCACGTCCGCTCCACCCATGTTTGAAAACGGAATCATCGTCATCAACTCGCCTTGCAAGGCTTCCTCATTACCTAAAATCTACCACAAACACAAAACACAAAAACACATAAAAGAAAAAACAAAGGCAAAAGAGAAAAGGGAAAGAGTTGTACCAATGGGTTGCCTCCCATTAAGCGCTTCTTTTAGGTCATTAGCTTGACCAAAATCCGTGGATATGTTAATCCACCTCGAATACCATGGTTTGCTTGAGGAGTCCAAGCAACCATCTCTTGCCGGAATCCATGATGACAAGCAAGGGCCACTTGATGCCCAAATAAGCTTTAAGTTCTCTCTTCACCGGTGAGTAGTGGACTCCTTCATCACCGCTTCCTTGATGATAGTATAGAGTGGCAACCATAGGCGTCACCCCATACTTAGGCAATTTGTACTCCGCGGTCACACCGGTGAGATGCTTGTCATCCTCATCCTCTATGATCCGAGGAAAGCCGATTCTTGGAAAGAATCCTTCATTGAAGTACTTCATAACCATCATGGATCCATCATGCTTGCCTCCATCATTCAATGATGGAGAATCCTTAGGAAAGGGGCTCCAATCTTCGTGTGTACTCCGGGCAAGCAAGAAAGGGTCGGAGGGAGCTGAGATTGGCTTAGGATGGACCACCACAGACCCTTCCACGGTCGTGGTTTGTACTCCACGGCCGTGGTTTCCTCTGTAGCCTCCCACGGCCGTGGTTTGTCCTCCACGGCCGTGGTTCACTCTGCCGCATCCTCGATCTCCCTCCTCACTTGTTCTTCTCTCTCGGTATTCAATCTCCTTGCTTCCTTCAGAGCCAAATCCCTTAGCCACAATTGCTCCCGAGCTTCATTCAACTCTTCCTCAAGGCTTCTATTGGTTATGGTTGAATCGGGCAATCCTTGGATCTCCTCATAGTGAACCTCCTCTTGGTGACATACTTCCGCTTCAAGCTCCATGTGGGAACTAGAAATGGAAGCAAGGTTGCTTTCTAGATCATCCATCTTTCTCAACATTTTCTCTAACATTGATTCCAATCGATCTTCATGAAGTTGATGGTGAGGTTCCTCATGAGGTAATGTAATCATGTGAGCTTGATCATGGGACTCATGATAGACATTGAACTCCTCCCAATACTCAAACTCATCATGGAGAGGTCCTAGATCTTGGCCTTCCATCCACTCCTCATACTCCATGTTGTCAAGGTCGTCTTGGAGGTACAATCCGTCCATGGCAAACATGAAAAGGCAAAGACAAAAACAACACAAGATCAAAAGTAACAACAAAGATAAACACTAAAAACAATCAAAAGCAAATGACTTAATCTTAACCTACTCCCCGGCAACGGCGCCAAAAACTTGTTACGCTAGGAAATAGCACAAAAAGCTTTAAATTTATAACTCGAACTAAATCTTAAACTACCTAGCGAAACCCGCAGTGTACGGGTCGTTTTGTAGAAAGGAAAGTATTCCGAGGTCGAACTCAAGGACTGAGGTGAAACTAAGTCATTCAATGATCGAAAATAGTGTGAATCTAGAATAAGATAAGATGAGGAATAAAGAAAATGGAAAACACAATGTTTTTGGAGGATTTTGGGTGATCAAACAAGGATCACAAGTATGTGAACACAATCAAGCAAAACAAACACACACTAACACTAAAGATAGGAGAATGGAAATAACAAAGCGGATTCTAGAGTTTGGAAGTCCGGGTATGGCATAGACTCAAGCTATCCATTCATTTCTCGGATTAACTATGATATGTCGGGATTTAGCGTTTCTAGATTGGGATCAATTACCGGGTAGGTCTCATGGTCCACTAGTCCATTCCTAAGATCTCATCACCGGGTAAGTCTCTAAGAACCTAAGGAAGGAATTCTACACAAACCGGATTGTTACCTAGGAGTCTAACCTATCCTTACCGGGTAAGTCTCGGAAAGGCTAGTCCTAATCAACTATCCTAGCACACTTAGTCCAATGGCGACTTGTGAGGCTCACCACTACCTAGGGTTTGTCATCTTAGGTATCTAAGATCAGAAATCATCGGGTAGATCTCTTCCCTCACATAGGTTGATAGCATTAGGTGATCCTAAGATAAATTAAACTCAACAAACACTAGGATTTCAACAACACAAGTAATCCAAGGGTAAAAATCTAAGTTCACCCTATCATGCTTCTAGCCATAGCCCTTCTTTCCTTACTCTAGAATCGCAACCTATCTAGCCAACAACATTCATTTCAAGATCAATCTCCACAAATAAATCATGCTTGCAAGTCATGGTCAAATGATGAAGAACAATCCAAAGAAAAGACATTAAAAGCATAGAATAGAAATTACCAAATCCTTACAAGGCTCCAAGAGCAAATCCAACTTGATAACAATGGAAGCTTCACTCGAATCCACTCTAATCTCACTCTAAAACAAGAATCTACACTAATCTCTTCCAAGAACACCCCTAATGGGTGCTTGGAAGAGAGGCAACAATGGAGAAGTGTTTTGGGGAAGAAAGGTAGGTCAAAAGAGAGGAGAGAGATTCCCAATTACACCCTGCAAAATCCTTTAAATGCCCACTAGGATGCAAGAGCAATGGAAGAGATCGTGGCCAGCTGTCGATGTGGTCCTGGCAAGAATCACGGGCATAATCACGGCCGTGGAAAGGGCCTAGACCGTGGTTTGTTCCAGAGATTGCTTCTAGGCTCGTTTAGCCATGATTTGGTGCATGGCTTGTGTTGGCAAGGTTCCATGAGTCCTCCTTAGCCCTTAGCTTGCATTCCAATGAGTCCGGAAGTGTGTCATCTCGAGGAATGCTCCTCGGATGTATCGATTAGGCTCTTAAATCTCCCAAAATACCTACAAAGCAAGCAAAAGTCCGAGTAGACGTCTATCTCGACAAAATACGTGATTTGAGTGCAAACGCCGTGAACTAATGCTAAACCATGCATGAATGAGCGGGAAATCTATCTAAATGAGTGTCTAAATCTAG
>BSUD01000005.1:107704896-107793386 GCA_033239045.1 Fagopyrum esculentum
ATGGAATTCAAGATAAGTATTTCAAGTCCACATATGCATCATCAATTAAACACACAAGGCCATCCATAGCCAATCGACAAGACAAGGTTCATCATTAGGGTCATATCCAAGTCTAGAAAGCACAAAAATTTTTAAATTTTCTGATTTTTTTGGAATTTTCGAAATATGTATGTACAATGCAAGACATAATAAAACATGTGACTAAAAAGAAACTACTCTAGATGCTAGTCATGCAAAAGATCATGCAAACCCCACCCCATACTTAGAAACACATTGTCCCCAATGTGGTATTCAAGTAAAGAGAGTGAAAGAAGGTTCTCACAATGTAAAATGGTTTGCTTCGGTATTTGGGATGAACTCGTGTGGAGTGGTGGTGATGGATGATCGATCAAGCATGGTAGAGAGCTCTTCATAATCATTCCGGTGTCGAGACCCGCGCCAAGGTATATGTGAGATGGGAGCTCTTCCATCTAACAAGACACCTCAAGCCGTCCAAGCCTCACGTCCGCTCCACCCATGTTTGAAAACGGAATCAACGTCATCAACTCGCCTTGCAAGGCTTCCTCGTTACCTAAAATCTACCACAAACACAAAACACAAAAACACATAAAAGCAAAAACAAAGGCAAAAGAGAAAAGGGAAAGAGTTGTACCAATGGGTTGTCTCCCATTAAGCGCTTCTTTTAGGTCATTAGCTTGACCAAACTCCGTGGATATGTTAATCCACCTCGAATACCATGGTTTGCTTGAGGAGTCCAAGCAACCATCTTTTACCGGAATCCATGATGACAAGCAAGGGCCACTTGATGCCCAAATAAGCTTTAAGTTCTCTCTTCACCGGTGAGTAGTGGACTCCTTCATCACCGCTTCCTTGATGATAGTATAGAGTTGCAACCATAGGTGTCACCCCATACTTAGGCAATTTGTACTCCGCGGTCACACCGGTGAAATGCTTGTCATCCTCATCCTCTATGATCCGAGGAAAGCCGATTCTTGGAAAGAATCCTTCATTGAAGTACTTCATAACCATCATGGATCCATCATGCTTGCCTCCATCATTCAATGATGGAGAATCCTAAACTACCTAGCGAACAAAATCCTAAACTACCTAGCGAAACCCGCAGTGTACGGGTCGTTTTGTAGTAGGGATAGTATTCCGAGGTCGAACACAAGGACTGAGGTGAAACTAAGTCATGCAATGATCGAAAATAATGTGAATCTAGACTAAGATAAGATGAGGAATAAAGAAAATGGAAAACACAATGTTTTTGGAGGATTTTGGGTGATCAAACAAGGATCACAAGTATGTGAACACAATCAAGCAACACAAACACACACACTAACACAAAAGATAGGGAAATGGAAATAACTAAGCGGATTCTAGAGTTTGGGAGTCCCGGTTATGGCATAGACTCAAGCTATCCATTCATTTCTCGGATTAACTATGATATGTCGGGATTTAGCGTTTCTAGATTGGGATCAATTACCGGGTAGGTCTCATGGTCCACTAGTCCATTCCTAAGATCTCATCACCGGGTAAGTCTCTAAGAACCTAAGGATAGGAATTCTACACAAACCGGATTGTTACCTAGGGGTCTAACCTATCCTTACCGGGTAAGTCTCGGAAAGGGAAGTCCTAAGCAACTATCCTAGCACACTTAGTCCAATGGCGGCTTGTGAGGCTCACCACTACCTAGGGTTTGTCATCTTAGGTATCTAAGATCGGAAATCATCGGGTAGATCTCTTTCCTCACTTAGGTTGATAGCATTAGGTGATCCTAAGCTAAATTAAACTCAACAAACACTAGGATTTCAACAACGCAAGTCATCCAAGGGTAAAAATCTAAGTTCATCCTATCATGCTTCTAGCCATAGCCCTTCTTTCCTTACTCTAGAATCGCAACCTATCTAGCCAACAACATTCATTTCAAGATCAATCTCCACAAATAAATCATGCTTGCAAGTCATGGTCAAATGATGAAGAACAATCCAAAGAAAAGACATTAAAAGCATAGAATAGAAATTACCAAATCCTTACAAGGCTCCAAGAGCAAATCCAACTTGACAACAATGGAAGCTTCACTCGAATCCACTCTAATCTCACTCTAAAACGAGAATCTACACTAATCTCTTCCAAGAACACCCCTAATGGGTGCTTGGAAGAGAGGCAACAATGGAGAAGTGTTTTGGGGAAGAAAGGTAGGTCAAAAGAGAGGAGAGAGATTCCCAATTACACCCTGCAAAATCCTTTAAATGCCCACTAGGATGCAAGAGCAATGGAAGAGATCGTGGCCAGCTGTCGATGTGGTCCTGGCAAGAATCACGGGCATAATCACGGCCGTGGAAAGGGCCTAGACCGTGGTTTGTTCCAGAGATTGCTTCTAGGCTCGTTTAGCCATGATTTGGTGCATGGCTTGTGTTGGCAAGGTTCCATGAGTCCTCCTTAGCCCTTAGCTTGCATTCCAATGAGTCCGGAAGTGTGTCATCTCGAGGAATGCTCCTCGGATGTATCGATTAGGCTCTTAAATCTCCCAAAATACCTACAAAGCAAGCAAAAGTCCGAGTAGACGTCTATCTCGACAAAATACGTGATTTGAGTGCAAACGCCGTGAACTAATGCTAAACCATGCATGAATGAGCGGGAAATCTATCTAAATGAGTGTCTAAATCTAGGTCATAAATCGTGTTATCAAAATACCCCATACTTAAGGTTTTGCTCGTCCCCGAGCAAAATCCCAACTATAGACTAAGAGATGACATGATTTATGTATGCAGAAAAATGGCAAAATCTTTTTGGAGTTGTGCTTCTAATATTGGATCACCTTCATAGTCATGTTTCATGGCAATGGACAATGAATTATGTATCAAATAAATGAAAACATGGAAAGACAATTACACTTAACTTGATAGCATGCAATGAAATGTAAAGATGAAGAAGTCAAGATAATCATGAGTATATCCAATCTAAATCACTTAGTCTTACACACATGCAAGTAGGTCAAAAGGACTTGTAAAAATAGAAGGTCAAGAAACGTTGTGATTAGGTGGGAAATTTTTCTAGGTTATGTGTTGCTAATCCGGGAAGGGAACTAAACAACCACAACTTCACATTTCTTATCAACTTCCCTCAAGTGTATATTTTTCTTCATTTTCTTTTCTTTCTTTTCTTTTATTTTTGAGACAATGGCATTGGTGTACAAAAGCCGAAACCTTGGTGATTAGCCTTCCTCGGGCTTTTTCTATTTTTCGAGGTGCATCCACACCGGGCACACATACCAAAGCTCGTTAGGACTATCGGTTTATTTGACTTTGGCAAGGCACCAACACCCGATTATGTGAAGTGTACTGAGTTACTTGTCATTTAAACCGATGTCCCCAAACCTATATTTTTGGCTACACTTTCACAACAATTTCAGCACTTCATTCATGACATTCATAATATCAACAACTTAACCCCACACTTGCTTTTCACACACATCAACACACTAACATGCTCCTATTCCCGGATGGGTCAAAAGAGGTCAAATTTATCTCAATTGAGGTGCTCAAGCATCATGATCAAGATGAGAAGTAGAGGAAGATGAGTTGCCTTAATCACTCCTAATTGATATGCAAGAACTAGCATGCAATTTCGACTTTCAATCCTCAATTAAATCAAGGCAAGCATCATAATCACAAGTCATTTATGGAATTCAAGATAAGTATTTCAAGTCCACATATGCATCATCAATTAAACACACAAGGCCGTCCATAGCCAATCCACAAGACAAGCTTCATCATTAGGGTCATATCCATGCCTAGAAAGCACAAAAATTTTTAAATTTTCTGAATTCTTTTGGAATTTTCGAAATATGTATATACATTGCAAGACATGTGCAAATATTAAACTACCCTAGATGCTCATCATGCATAGGATCATCCAAACCCCACCCCATACTTAGAAACACATTGTCCCCAATGTGGTATTCAAGTAAAGAGAGTGAAAGAAGGTTCTCACAATGTAAAATGGTTTGCTTCGGTATTTGGGATGAACTCGTGTGGAGTGGTGGTGATGGATGATCGATCAAGCATGGTAGAGAGCTCTTCATAATCATTCCGGTGTCGAGACCCGCGCCAAGGTATATGTGAGATGGGAGCTCTTCCATCTAACAAGACACCTCAAGCCGTCCAAGCCTCACGTCCGCTCCACCCATGTTTGAAAACGGAATCATCATCATCAACTCGCCTTGCAAGGCTTCCTCATTACCTAAAATCTACCACAAACACAAAACACAAAAACACATAAAAGCAAAAACAAAGGCAAAAGAGAAAAGGGAAAGAGTTGTACCAATGGGTTGTCTCCCATTAAGCGCTTCTTTTAGGTCATTAGCTTGACCAAACTCCGTGGATATGTTAATCCACCTCGAATACCATGGTTTGCTTGAGGAGTCCAAGCAACCATCTCTTGCCGGAATCCATGATGACAAGCAAGGGCCACTTGATGCCCAAATAAGCTTTAAGTTCTCTCTTCACCGGTGAGTAGTGGACTCCTTCATCACCGCTTCCTTGATGATAGTATAGAGTGGCAACCATAGGCGTCACCCCATACTTAGGCAATTTGTACTCCGCGGTCACACCGGTGAGATGCTTGTCATCCTCATCCTCTATGATCCGAGGAAAGCCGATTCTTGGAAAGAATCCTTCATTGAAGTACTTCATAACCATCATGGATCCATCATGCTTGCCTCCATCATTCAATGATGGAGAATCCTTAGGAAAGGGGCTCCAATCTTCGTGTGTACTCCGGGCAAGCAAGAAAGGGTCGGAGGGAGCTGAGATTGGCTTAGGATGGACCACCACAGACCCTTCCACGGTCGTGGTTTGTACTCCACGGCCGTGGTTTCCTCTGTAGCCTCCCACGGCCGTGGTTTGTCCTCCACGGCCGTGGTTCACTCTGCCGCATCCTCGATCTCCCTCCTCACTTGTTCTTCTCTCTCGGTATTCAATCTCCTTGCTTCCTTCAGAGCCAAATCCCTTAGCCACAATTGCTCCCGAGCTTCATTCAACTCTTCCTCAAGGCTTCTATTGGTTATGGTTGAATCGGGCAATCCTTGGATCTCCTCATAGTGAACCTCCTCTTGGTGACATACTTCCGCTTCAAGCTCCATGTGGGAACTAGAAATGGAAGCAAGGTTGCTTTCTAGATCATCCATCTTTCTCAACATTTTCTCTAACATTGATTCCAATCGATCTTCATGAAGTTGATGGTGAGGTTCCTCATGAGGTAATGTAATCATGTGAGCTTGATCATGGGACTCATGATAGACATTGAACTCCTCCCAATACTCAAACTCATCATGGAGAGGTCCTAGATCTTGGCCTTCCATCCACTCCTCATACTCCATGTTGTCAAGGTCGTCTTGGAGGTACAATCCGTCCATGGCAATCATGAAAAGGCAAAGACAAAAACAATACAAGATCAAAAGTAACAAGAAAGATAAACACTAAAAACAATCAAAAGCAAATGACTTAATCTTAACCTAGTCCCCGGCAACGGCGCCAAAAACTTGTTACGCTAGGAAATAGCACAAAAAGCTTTACATTTATAAACTCGAACTAAAATCCTAAACTACCTAGCGAAACCCGCAGTGTACGGGTCGTTTGTAGAAAGGAAAGTATTCCGAGGTCGAACTCAAGGACTGAGGTGAAACTAAGTCATTCAATGATCAAAGATAGTGTGAATCTAGACTAAGATAAGATGAGGAATAAAGAAAATGGAAAACACAATGTTTTTGGTTGGTTTTTAGGTGATCAATCAAGGATCACAAGTATGTGAACAAAATCAAGCAACACAAACACAAAAGATAGTAGAGTGGAAGTAACAAGCGGATTCTAGAGATTGGAAGTCCGGTTATGGCATAGACTCAAGCTATCTATTCATTCCTTGGGTTAACTATGATATGTTGGGATTAAGCATTTCTAGATTGGGATCAATTACCGGGTAGGTCTCATGATCCACTAGTCCATTCCTAAGGTCTCATCACCGGGTAAGTCTCTAAGAACCTAAGGATAGGAATTCTACACAAACCGGATTGTTACCTAGGAGTCTAACCTATCCTTACCGGGTAAGTCTCGGAAAGGCTAGTCCTAATCAACTATCCTAGCACACTTAGTCCAATGGCGGCTTGTGAGGCTCACCACTACCTAGGGTTTGTCATCTTAGGTATCTAAGATCGGAAATCATCGGGTAGATCTCTTCCCTCACTTAGGTTGATAGCATTAGGTGATCCTAAGCTAAATTAAACTCAACAAACACTAGGATTTCAACAACACAAGTCATCCAAGGGTAAAAATCTAAGTTCATCCTATCATGCTTCTAGCCATAGCCCTTCTTTCCTTACTCTAGAATCGCAACCTATCTAGCCAACAACATTCATTTCAAGATCAATCTCCACAAATAAATCATGCTTGCAAGTCATGGTCAAATGATGAAGAACAATCCAAAGAAAAGACATTAAAAGCATAGAATAGAAATTACCAAATCCTTACAAGGCTCCAAGAGCAAATCCAACTTGACAACAATGGAAGCTTCACTCGAATCCACTCTAATCTCACTCTAAAACGAGAATCTACACTAATCTCTTCCAAGAACACCCCTAATGGGTGCTTGGAAGAGAGGCAACAATGGAGAAGTGTTTTGGGGAAGAAAGGTAGGTCAAAAGAGAGGAGAGAGATTCCCAATTACACCCTGCAAAATCCTTTAAATGCCCACTAGGATGCAAGAGCAATGGAAGAGATCGTGGCCAGCTGTCGATGTGGTCCTGGCAAGAATCACGGGCATAATCACGGCCGTGGAAAGGGCCTAGACCGTGGTTTGTTCCAGAGATTGCTTCTAGGCTCGTTTAGCCATGATTTGGTGCATGGCTTGTGTTGGCAAGGTTCCATGAGTCCTCCTTAGCCCTTAGCTTGCATTCCAATGAGTCCGGAAGTGTGTCATCTCGAGGAATGCTCCTCGGATGTATCGATTAGGCTCTTAAATCTCCCAAAATACCTACAAAGCAAGCAAAAGTCCGAGTAGACGTCTATCTCGACAAAATACGTGATTTGAGTGCAAACGCCGTGAACTAATGCTAAACCATGCATGAATGAGCGGGAAATCTATCTAAATGAGTGTCTAAATCTAGGTCATAAATCGTGTTATCAAAATACCCCATACTTAAGGTTTTGCTCGTCCCCGAGCAAAATCCCAACTATAGACTAAGAGATGACATGATTTATGTATGCAGAAAAATGGCAAAATCTTTTTGGAGTTGTGCTTCTAATATTGAATCACCTTCATAGTCATGTTTCATGGCAATGGACAATGAATTATGTATCAAATAAATGAAAACATGGAAAGACAATTACACTTAACTTGATAGCATGCAATGAAATGTAAAGATGAAGAAGTCAAGATAATCATGAGTATATCCAATCTAAATCACTTAGTCTTACACACATGCAAGTAGGTCAAAAGGACTTGTAAAAATAGAAGGTCAAGAAACGTTGTGATTAGGTGGGAAATTTTTCTAGGTTATGTGTTGCTAATCCGGGAAGGGAACTAAACAACCACAACTTCACATTTCTTATCAACTTCCCTCAAGTGTATATTTTTCTTCATTTTCTTTTCTTTCTTTTCTTTTATTTTTGAGACAATGGCATTGGTGTACAAAAGCCGAAACCTTGGTGATTAGCCTTCCTCGGGCTTTTTCTATTTTTCGAGGTGCATCCACACCGGGCACACATACCAAAGCTCGTTAGGACTATCGGTTTATTTGACTTTGGCAAGGCACCAACACCCGATTATGTGAAGTGTACTGAGTTACTTGTCATTTAAACCGATGTCCCCAAACCTATATTTTTGGCTACACTTTCACAACAATTTCAGCACTTCATTCATGACATTCCTTTCATCAACAACTTCACCCCACACTTGCTTTTCACACACATCAACACACTAACATGCTCCTATTCCCGGATGGGTCAAAAGAGGTCAAATTTATCTCAATTGAGGTGCTCAAGCAGCATGATCAAGATGAGAAGTAGAGGAAGATGAATTGCCTTAATCACTCCTAATTGATATGCAAGAACTAGCATGCAATTTCGACTTTCAATCCTCAATTAAATCAAGGCAAGCATCATAATCACAAGTCATTCATGGAATTCAAGATAAGTATTTCAAGTCCACATATGCATCATCAATTAAACACACAAGGCCATCCATAGCCAATCCACAAGACAAGGTTCATCATTAGGGTCATATCCAAGCCTAGAAAGCACAAAAATTTTTAAATTTTCTGATTTTTTTGGAATTTTCGAAATATGTATGTACAATGCAAGACATAATAAAACATGTGACTAAAAAGAAACTACTCTAGATGCTAGTCATGCAAAAGATCATGCAAACCCCACCCCATACTTAGAAACACATTGTCCCCAATGTGGTATTCAAGTAAAGAGAGTGAAAGAAGGTTCTCACAATGTAAAATGGTTTGCTTCGGTATTTGGGATGAACTCGTGTGGAGTGGTGGTGATGGATGATCGATCAAGCATGGTAGAGAGCTCTTCATAATCATTCCGGCGTCGAGACCCGCGCCAAGGTATATGTGAGATGGGAGCTCTTCCATCTAACAAGACACCTCAAGCCGTCCAAGCCTCACGTCCGCTCCACCCATGTTTGAAAACGGAATCATCGTCATCAACTCGCCTTGCAAGGCTTCCTCATTACCTAAAATCTACCACAAACACAAAACACAAAAACACATAAAAGAAAAAACAAAGGCAAAAGAGAAAAGGGAAAGAGTTGTACCAATGGGTTGCCTCCCATTAAGCGCTTCTTTTAGGTCATTAGCTTGACCAAACTCCGTGGATATGTTAATCCACCTCGAATACCATGGTTTGCTTGAGGAGTCCAAGCAACCATCTCTTGCCGGAATCCATGATGACAAGCAAGGGCCACTTGATGCCCAAATAAGCTTTAAGTTCTCTCTTCACCGGTGAGTAGTGGACTCCTTCATCACCGCTTCCTTGATGATAGTATAGAGTGGCAACCATAGGCGTCACCCCATACTTAGGCAATTTGTACTCCGCGGTCACACCGGTGAGATGCTTGTCATCCTCATCCTCTATGATCCGAGGAAAGCCGATTCTTGGAAAGAATCCTTCATTGAAGTACTTCATAACCATCATGGATCCATCATGCTTGCCTCCATCATTCAATGATGGAGAATCCTTAGGAAAGGGGCTCCAATCTTCGTGTGTACTCCGGGCAAGCAAGAAAGGGTCGGAGGGAGCTGAGATTGGCTTAGGATGGACCACCACAGACCCTTCCACGGTCGTGGTTTGTACTCCACGGCCGTGGTTTCCTCTGTAGCCTCCCACGGCCGTGGTTTGTCCTCCACGGCCGTGGTTCACTCTGCCGCATCCTCGATCTCCCTCCTCACTTGTTCTTCTCTCTCGGTATTCAATCTCCTTGCTTCCTTCAGAGCCAAATCCCTTAGCCACAATTGCTCCCGAGCTTCATTCAACTCTTCCTCAAGGCTTCTATTGGTTATGGTTGAATCGGGCAATCCTTGGATCTCCTCATAGTGAACCTCCTCTTGGTGACATACTTCCGCTTCAAGCTCCATGTGGGAACTAGAAATGGAAGCAAGGTTGCTTTCTAGATCATCCATCTTTCTCAACATTTTCTCTAACATTGATTCCAATCGATCTTCATGAAGTTGATGGTGAGGTTCCTCATGAGGTAATGTAATCATGTGAGCTTGATCATGGGACTCATGATAGACATTGAACTCCTCCCAATACTCAAACTCATCATGGAGAGGTCCTAGATCTTGGCCTTCCATCCACTCCTCATACTCCATGTTGTCAAGGTCGTCTTGGAGGTACAATCCGTCCATGGCAAACATGAAAAGGCAAAGACAAAAACAACACAAGATCAAAAGTAACAACAAAGATAAACACTAAAAACAATCAAAAGCAAATGACTTAATCTTAACCTACTCCCCGGCAACGGCGCCAAAAACTTGTTACGCTAAAAGGTGTGCACGCAATAAGCCTTAAATTTATACTCGTTATATCTCTCCTAACTCCTAGCGCACCCGCAGTGTACGGGACGTTCGTAGTGTGGATAGTATTCCGAGGTCGAACACAAGGACTGAGGTGAAACTAAGTCATTCAATGATCGAAAATAGTGTGAATCTAGAATAAGATAAGATGAGGAATAAAGAAAATGGAAAACACAATGTTTTTGGAGGATTTTGGGTGATCAAACAAGGATCACAAGTATGTGAACACAATCAAGCAAAACAAACACACACTAACACTAAAGATAGGAGAATGGAAATAACAAAGCGGATTCTAGAGTTTGGAAGTCCGGGTATGGCATAGACTCAAGCTATCCATTCATTTCTCGGATTAACTATGATATGTCGGGATTTAGCGTTTCTAGATTGGGATCAATTACCGGGTAGGTCTCATGGTCCACTAGTCCATTCCTAAGATCTCATCACCGGGTAAGTCTCTAAGAACCTAAGGAAGGAATTCTACACAAACCGGATTGTTACCTAGGAGTCTAACCTATCCTTACCGGGTAAGTCTCGGAAAGGCTAGTCCTAATCAACTATCCTAGCACACTTAGTCCAATGGCGACTTGTGAGGCTCACCACTACCTAGGGTTTGTCATCTTAGGTATCTAAGATCAGAAATCATCGGGTAGATCTCTTCCCTCACATAGGTTGATAGCATTAGGTGATCCTAAGATAAATTAAACTCAACAAACACTAGGATTTCAACAACACAAGTAATCCAAGGGTAAAAATCTAAGTTCACCCTATCATGCTTCTAGCCATAGCCCTTCTTTCCTTACTCTAGAATCGCAACCTATCTAGCCAACAACATTCATTTCAAGATCAATCTCCACAAATAAATCATGCTTGCAAGTCATGGTCAAATGATGAAGAACAATCCAAAGAAAAGACATTAAAAGCATAGAATAGAAATTACCAAATCCTTACAAGGCTCCAAGAGCAAATCCAACTTGACAACAATGGAAGCTTCACTCGAATCCACTCTAATCTCACTCTAAAACGAGAATCTACACTAATCTCTTCCAAGAACACCCCTAATGGGTGCTTGGAAGAGAGGCAACAATGGAGAAGTGTTTTGGGGAAGAAAGGTAGGTCAAAAGAGAGGAGAGAGATTCCCAATTACACCCTGCAAAATCCTTTAAATGCCCACTAGGATGCAAGAGCAATGGAAGAGATCGTGGCCAGCTGTCGATGTGGTCCTGGCAAGAATCACGGGCATAATCACGGCCGTGGAAAGGGCCTAGACCGTGGTTTGTTCCAGAGATTGCTTCTAGGCTCGTTTAGCCATGATTTGGTGCATGGCTTGTGTTGGCAAGGTTCCATGAGTCCTCCTTAGCCCTTAGCTTGCATTCCAATGAGTCCGGAAGTGTGTCATCTCGAGGAATGCTCCTCGGATGTATCGATTAGGCTCTTAAATCTCCCAAAATACCTACAAAGCAAGCAAAAGTCCGAGTAGACGTCTATCTCGACAAAATACGTGATTTGAGTGCAAACGCCGTGAACTAATGCTAAACCATGCATGAATGAGCGGGAAATCTATCTAAATGAGTGTCTAAATCTAGATCATAAATCGTGTTATCAAAATACCCCATACTTAAGGTTTGCTCGTCCCCGAGCAAATTCCCAACTATAGACTAAGAGATGACATGATTTATGTATGCAGAAAAATGGCAAAATCTTTTTGGAGTTGTGCTTCTAATATTGGATCACCTTCATAGTCATGTTTCATGGCAATGGACAATGAATTATGTATCAAATAAATGAAAACATGGAAAGACAATTACACTTAACTTGATAGCATGCAATGAAATGTAAAGATGAAGAAGTCAAGATAATCATGAGTATATCCAATCTAAATCACTTAGTCTTACACACATGCAAGTAGGTCAAAAGGACTTGTAAAAATAGAAGGTCAAGAAACGTTGTGATTAGGTGGGAAATTTTTCTAGGTTATGTGTTGCTAATCCGGGAAGGGAACTAAACAACCACAACTTCACATTTCTTATCAACTTCCCTCAAGTGTATATTTTTCTTCATTTTCTTTTCTTTCTTTTCTTTTATTTTTGAGACAATGGCATTGGTGTACAAAAGCCGAAACCTTGGTGATTAGCCTTCCTCGGGCTTTTTCTATTTTTCGAGGTGCATCCACACCGGGCACACATACCAAAGCTCGTTAGGACTATCGGTTTATTTGACTTTGGCAAGGCACCAACACCCGATTATGTGAAGTGTACTGAGTTACTTGTCATTTAAACCGATGTCCCCAAACCTATATTTTTGGCTACACTTTCACAACAATTTCAGCACTTCATTCATGACATTCCTTTCATCAACAACTTAACCCCACACTTGCTTTTCACACACATCAACACACTAACATGCTCCTATTCCCGGATGGGTCAAAAGAGGTCAAATTTATCTCAATTGAGGTGCTCAAGCATCATGATCAAGATGAGAAGTAGAGGAAGATGAGTTGCCTTAATCACTCCTAATTGATATGCAAGAACTAGCATGCAATTTCGACTTTCAATCCTCAATTAAATCAAGGCAAGCATCATAATCACAAGTCATTTATGGAATTCAAGATAAGTATTTCAAGTCCACATATGCATCATCAATTAAACACACAAGGCCATCCATAGCCAATCGACAAGACAAGGTTCATCATTAGGGTCATATCCAAGTCTAGAAAGCACAAAAATTTTTAAATTTTCTGATTTTTTTGGAATTTTCGAAATATGTATGTACAATGCAAGACATAATAAAACATGTGACTAAAAAGAAACTACTCTAGATGCTAGTCATGCAAAAGATCATGCAAACCCCACCCCATACTTAGAAACACATTGTCCCCAATGTGGTATTCAAGTAAAGAGAGTGAAAGAAGGTTCTCACAATGTAAAATGGTTTGCTTCGGTATTTGGGATGAACTCGTGTGGAGTGGTGGTGATGGATGATCGATCAAGCATGGTAGAGAGCTCTTCATAATCATTCCGGTGTCGAGACCCGCGCCAAGGTATATGTGAGATGGGAGCTCTTCCATCTAACAAGACACCTCAAGCCGTCCAAGCCTCACGTCCGCTCCACCCATGTTTGAAAACGGAATCAACGTCATCAACTCGCCTTGCAAGGCTTCCTCATTACCTAAAATCTACCACAAACACAAAACACAAAAACACATAAAAGCAAAAACAAAGGCAAAAGAGAAAAGGGAAAGAGTTGTACCAATGGGTTGTCTCCCATTAAGCGCTTCTTTTAGGTCATTAGCTTGACCAAACTCCGTGGATATGTTAATCCACCTCGAATACCATGGTTTGCTTGAGGAGTCCAAGCAACCATCTCTTGCCGGAATCCATGATGACAAGCAAGGGCCACTTGATGCCCAAATAAGCTTTAAGTTCTCTCTTCACCGGTGAGTAGTGGACTCCTTCATCACCGCTTCCTTGATGATAGTATAGAGTGGCAACCATAGGCGTCACCCCATACTTAGGCAATTTGTACTCCGCGGTCACACCGGTGAGATGCTTGTCATCCTCATCCTCTATGATCCGAGGAAAGCCGATTCTTGGAAAGAATCCTTCATTGAAGTACTTCATAACCATCATGGATCCATCATGCTTGCCTCCATCATTCAATGATGGAGAATCCTTAGGAAAGGGGCTCCAATCTTCGTGTGTACTCCGGGCAAGCAAGAAAGGGTCGGAGGGAGCTGAGATTGGCTTAGGATGGACCACCACAGACCCTTCCACGGTCGTGGTTTGTACTCCACGGCCGTGGTTTCCTCTGTAGCCTCCCACGGCCGTGGTTTGTCCTCCACGGCCGTGGTTCACTCTGCCGCATCCTCGATCTCCCTCCTCACTTGTTCTTCTCTCTCGGTATTCAATCTCCTTGCTTCCTTCAGAGCCAAATCCCTTAGCCACAATTGCTCCCGAGCTTCATTCAACTCTTCCTCAAGGCTTCTATTGGTTATGGTTGAATCGGGCAATCCTTGGATCTCCTCATAGTGAACCTCCTCTTGGTGACATACTTCCGCTTCAAGCTCCATGTGGGAACTAGAAATGGAAGCAAGGTTGCTTTCTAGATCATCCATCTTTCTCAACATTTTCTCTAACATTGATTCCAATCGATCTTCATGAAGTTGATGGTGAGGTTCCTCATGAGGTAATGTAATCATGTGAGCTTGATCATGGGACTCATGATAGACATTGAACTCCTCCCAATACTCAAACTCATCATGGAGAGGTCCTAGATCTTGGCCTTCCATCCACTCCTCATACTCCATGTTGTAAAGGTCGTCTTGGAGGTACAATCCGTCCATGGCAAACATGAAAAGGCAAAGACAAAAACAACACAAGATCAAAAGTAACAAGAAAGATAAACACTAAAAACAATCAAAAGCAAATGACTTAATCTTAACCTACTCCCCGGCAACGGCGCCAAAAACTTGTTACGCTAGGAAATAGCACAAAAAGCTTTAAATTTATAACTCGAACTAAATCTTAAACTACCTAGCGAAACCCGCAGTGTACGGGTCGTTTTGTAGAAAGGAAAGTATTCCGAGGTCGAACTCAAGGACTGAGGTGAAACTAAGTCATTCAATGATCGAAAATAGTGTGAATCTAGACTAAGATAAGATGAGGAATAAAGAAAATGGAAAACACAATGTTTTTGGAGGATTTTGGGTGATCAAACAAGGATCACAAGTATGTGAACACAATCAAGCAACACAAACACACACTAACACTAAAGATAGGAGAATGGAAATAACTAAGCGGATTCTAGAGTTTGGAAGTCCGGGTATGGCATAGACTCAAGCTATCCATTCATTTCTCGGATTAACTATGATATGTCGGGATTTAGCGTTTCTAGATTGGGATCAATTACCGGGTAGGTCTCATGGTCCACTAGTCCATTCCTAAGATCTCATCACCGGGTAAGTCTCTAAGAACCTAAGGAAGGAATTCTACACAAACCGGATTGTTACCTAGGAGTCTAACCTATCCTTACCGGGTAAGTCTCGGAAAGGCTAGTCCTAATCAACTATCCTAGCACACTTAGTCCAATGGCGGCTTGTGAGGCTCACCACTACCTAGGGTTTGTCATCTTAGGTATCTAAGATCGGAAATCATCGGGTAGATCTCTTCCCTCACTTAGGTTGATAGCATTAGGTGATCCTAAGCTAAATTAAACTCAACAAACACTAGGATTTCAACAACACAAGTAATCCAAGGGTAAAAATCTAAGTTCATCCTATCATGCTTCTAGCCATAGCCCTTCTTTCCTTACTCTAGAATCGCAACCTATCTAGCCAACAACATTCATTTCAAGATCAATCTCCACAAATAAATCATGCTTGCAAGTCATGGTCAAATGATGAAGAACAATCCAAAGAAAAGACATTAAAAGCATAGAATAGAAATTACCAAATCCTTACAAGGCTCCAAGAGCAAATCCAACTTGACAACAATGGAAGCTTCACTCGAATCCACTCTAATCTCACTCTAAAACGAGAATCTACACTAATCTCTTCCAAGAACACCCCTAATGGGTGCTTGGAAGAGAGGCAACAATGGAGAAGTGTTTTTGGGAAGAAAGGTAGGTCAAAAGAGAGGAGAGAGATTCCCAATTACATCCTGCAAAATCCTTTAAATGCCCACTAGGATGCAAGAGCAATGGAAGAGATCGTGGCTAGCTGCCGATGTGGTCCTGGCAAGAATCACGGGCATAATCACGGCCGTGGAAAGGGCCTAGACCGTGGTTTGTTCCAGAGATTGCTTCTAGGCTCGTTTAGCCATGATTTGGTGCATGGCTTGTGTTGGCAAGGTTCCATGAGTCCTCCTTAGCCCTTAGCTTGCATTCCAATGAGTCCGGAAGTGTGTCATCTCGAGGAATGCTCCTCGGATGTATCGATTAGGCTCTTAAATCTCCCAAAATACCTACAAAGCAAGCAAAAGTCCGAGTAGACGTCTATCTCGACAAAATACGTGATTTGAGTGCAAACGCCGTGAACTAATGCTAAACCATGCATGAATGAGCCGGAAATCTATCTAAATGAGTGTCTAAATCTAGGTCATAAATCGTGTTATCAGTAGCTCTCTTCCAAGCTCCCCTTGAGAGAATCTTCTTGTTGAGAGTGTGGTGGAGAGTGTGGATTTTGATTTTGAAATTTGATTCCCCTCTCAGCCTTGCAGGACCACTTTTTATACACAACTTTGTAAGATTCGGCCATGAGAATCGTGGCACAGCTGTCACAACCGTTTGGCAAAAACCACGGTCCATTTCCACGGCCGTGGAAAGTGCCAGTGACCGTGGTTTGGTGCTTCAGCTTGTTTTGGATCATTAAGCTACGATTTGGTGCATGACATGCAACAACATTGTACCATGAGTCCTCCTTAGCCTCTAGCTTGCATCCTAATGAGTCCGAAGGTGTGTCATCTCGAGGAACGATCCTCGAATGTATCGATTAAGCTCTCAAATTTCCCAAAATACCTACAAAGCAATGCAAAAGTCCGCGTAGACGTCTATCTCGAGAAAAGACATGAATTGAGTGCAAACGTCGTGAACTAGTGCTAAACCATGCATGAATGAGTGGAAAAACTATCTAAATGAGTGTATAATCCTAAGTCATAAATCGTGTTATCAAAAATACCCCATACTTAAGGTTTGCTCGTCCCCGAGCAAGTTCCCAACTATAGACTAAGAGATGACATGATTTATGCATGCAGAAAATTGACAAAATCTTTTTGGAGTTGTTCTTCTAATATTGGATCGCCTTCATAGTGATGTTTCATGGCAATGGATAAGCGATCATGCATCAAATAAATGACGGCACGGAAAGACAATTATACTTAACTCGAAGGCATGCATGAAATGTAAAAATGAAGAAGTCAAGATGATCATGAGCATATTCAATCTAGATCACTAAGTCTTACACACATGCAAATAGGTCACAAGGGCTTGTGAAATAAAAGGCCAAGAAACGTTGTGATTAGGTGGGAATTTTTTTCTAGGCTATGTGATGCTAACCCGGGAATGGAACTAACTCCGCAATTTTACATTTTTATCAACTTCCCACAAGTGTATATTTTCTCCATCTTTTCTTTCTTTTCTTTTCACTTATTTTTGAGACAATGGCATTGGTGAACAAAAGCCGAAACCTTGGTGATTAGCCGTCCTCGCGTTTTTTTATTTTTCGAGGTGCATCCACACCGGGCACACATACCAAAGCTCGTTAGGACTATTGATTTATTTGACTTTGTCAAGGCACAAACACCCGATTATGTGAATGGTGCCGAATTACTCGTCATTTAAACCAATGTCCCCAAACCTATATTTGTGTCTACACTTTCACAACAAATTCAACTCTTCATTTATAACATTCATCCATCAACAACTTCACCCCACACTTGTTTTTCACACACATCAACACACTAGCATGCTCCTATTCCCGGATGGGTCAAAAGAAGTCAAATTTATATCAATTGAGGTGCTCAAACAACATGATCAAGATGAGAAGTAGAGAAGGGTGAATTGCCTTAATCACTCCTAGATGGTGTGCAAGAACTAGCATGTAATTTCGACTTTCAATACTCAATCCAATCAAGGCAAACATCATGATCACAATCCATTCATGGGATTCAATATAAGTACTTCAAGTCCACATATGCATTCATCAATTAAACACATAAGGCCATCCATAGCCAATCCACAAGACAAGATTCATCATTAGGGTCATATCCAAGCCTAGAAAGCACAATTTTTTTTTTAAATTTTCTGATTTTTTTGGATTTTTCGAAATGAGTATATACAATGCAAGACGTGTGACAATATTAAACTTTCCTAGATGCTAATCATGCAAAAGATCATGCAAATCCCACCCCATACTTAGAAACACATTGTCCCCAATGTGGCATTCAAGTAAAGAAGAGTGAAAGAGGGTTCTGACAATATAAAAATGGTTTGCCTTGGTATTTGGGATTACTCAAGTGGATTGATGGTGGATGATCCTATCAATAATGGTAGAGAGCACTAGATGTTCATCATGGCGTCGAGACCCGCGCTAGGCACCGCTAACCGTCCAAGTTCCGCGTCCGCTCCACCCATAATTGATGAGGGGTTCATCATCATCATCCACATGCCATGCAAGGCTTCCAATGCTACCAAGACTCTAGCACACACACAAAGTAACCAAACACACAAAGCACACAAAAACAGAAAAATCAAAACAAAGACAAAAACGAAAAAGGGAAAACGTTACCAATGGGTTGCCTCCCATCAAGCGCTTCTTTAAGGTCATTAGCTTGACCATACTCGGGGGTGTCTCATTCTAGGTGAAGTGGGGCAATCATATCCACCGGAGCTCCCGGGATATACTTCTTCAACCGGTGCCCATTCACCTTGAAATCTCCACAATGCTCCCCTCTTATCTCAATTGCTCCATGGGGGAAGATCTTCTTCACCACATAAGGACCGGTCCATCTTGATTTTAGCTTCCCGGGGAAAAGCCGCAGCCTTGAGTTGAAGAGAAGGACAAGGTCGCCTTCACTCAACTCCTTCGGGATGAGGCGCTTATCATGCCAACGTTTGGTCCTTTCCTTGTAGATCCGGGTATTTTCGTAAGCATCCAACCGGATCTCCTCAAGAGCATTCATATCAATCTCTTCTCGCCGGCCTCCTTGAGGTCAAAATTTAGCCACTTAATAGCCCAATATGCTCTATGCTCCATCTCTACCGGAAGGTGGCAAGACTTGCCAAAGACTAACTTGTAAGGAGTGGTGCCAATCGGTGTCTTGAAAGCGGTTCTATATGCCCACAAGGCATCATCGAGCTTCATAGCCCAATCCTTTCTCGTTCTAGAGACCGTCTTCTCAAGGATTCCCTTCATCTTCCGGTTGGAGAATTCCACTTGGCCATTAGTTTGGGGATGGTAAGGTGTTGCCACCTTATGAGTCACCCCATACTTAGCCAAAAGTGCCCCAAAGTTCCTATTAGTGAAGTGCTTCCCTCCATCACTTATGATCACCCTTGGTGTTCCAAATCTAGGAAAGATCACTCGGTTGAAGAACCGCACCACAACCTTGGCATCATTTGTGGGAGAAGCGATTGCCTCCACCCATCTTGAGACGTAATCTACCGCCAATAGGATGTAGAGGTTTCCACATGAAGAGGGGAATGGTCCCATCAATTCCACACCCCACACATCAAATATCTCTACCTCTTGTATGTTGTTCAAGGGCATCTCATTCCTCCTTGAGATGTTGCTCGTCCTTTGGCAAGCATCACAAGATACCACAAAGTTTTGCACATCCTTGAACAAACTTGGCCAAAAGAAGCCCGATTGCAACACCTTCGCACATGTCTTGTGTGAGCTAGCATGCCCTCTACATGGTAAGGAACGACAATGGCGGATCACACTCTCCACCTCATCTTCCGGTATGCATCTTCTAAACACTCCATCCGGCCCTCTCTTGAACAAAAGTGGTTCACTCCAATAGTAGTGCCTCACATCTTTGAAGAACTTCTTCCTTTGGGCATATGACAAACCGGGAGGCACTTCCTCACACACAAGATAGTTCACAATGTCGGTATACCATGGCTCACTTCCTCTAGACACTTGGAACAAGCATTCTTCCACCATATGCAATTGCTCATCCCGGAACGAGTCATCAATCGGGATGTCATCTCTTTCAAGCTCTAATGGTGAGAGTCTACTAAGGTGATCAGCCATAGAATTTTCGGACCCCTTCTTGTCCCGGATTTCCAAATCAAACTCTTGAAGAAGAAGGATCCACCGAATCAACCTAGGCTTGGCATCCTTCTTTCTAAGGAGTTAACGGATCGCAGCATGATCCGTATAAACAATGACCTTCGCTCCAACAAGATATGAGCGGAACTTCTCAAATGCATACACAACCGCTAGCAACTCTTTCTCGGTGGTAGCATAATTGAGTTGGGCATCATCTAGCGTCTTGCTAGCATAATAAATGGCATGTGTGCGCCCATCTTTCCTTTGCCCCAAAACTGCCCCAACGGCTACATCACTTGCATCACACATGATCTCAAACGGTAGACTCCAATCCGGAGGTTGCATGATAGGCGCAGAGATCAAAGCGTTCTTCAACCTACAAAAAGCTTCAAGGAAATTCTTGGAGAAAACAAACTCAACATCTTTCATTAGTAGGTTAGTAAGAGGCTTAGAAATCTTAGAGAAGTCTTTAATAAACCTCCGGTAAAAACCGGCATGCCCTAGAAAACTCCTTACCCCTTTCATCGAGGTAGGTGGTGGCAACTTCTCTATCGTTTCAATCTTTGCCCTATCAACCTCAATGCCACGGTTGGACACCAAGTGTCCCAATACAATTCCCTCACTTACCATGAAGTGGCATTTCTCCCAATTCAAGACTAGATTAGTCTCCTCACATCTTTTAAGCACTAAAGACAAGTTAGCTAAGCAATTATCAAAGGAAGATCCATAAACAGAAAAATCATCCATAAACACTTCCATGATATTCTCAATGTACTCAGAAAATATAGCCATCATACACCTTTGAAAGGTGGCGGGTGCATTACACAACCCAAATGGCATTCTCCTATATGCAAAAGTTCCCCATGGACATGTAAATGTGGTTTTCTCTTGGTCATCGGGATGGATAGGGATTTGGAAGAATCCACTATAGCCATCTAAGTAGCAAAAGTGAGAATGTTGAGCTAACCTTTCTAGCATTTGGTCAATGAAAGGAAGAGGGAAGTGATCTTTTCTAGAGGCCATGTTCAATTTCCTATAGTCAATACACATCCTCCATCCCGTAACCGTCCTAGTTGGGATTAGTTCATTGTTCTCATTAGTTACTACGGTCATCCCACCCTTCTTAGGAACTACATGCACGGGACTAACCCACTTACTATCCAAAATAGGGTAAATGATTCCCGTATCTAGCAACTTAATGGTCTCTTTCTTGACTACCTCTTTCATTATTGGATTCAATCTTCTTTGATGTTCAATAGAGGGTTTGTGGTCATCTTCCATCAATATCTTATGCATGCACAAAGAGGGTTTAATGCCAACAAGGTCATCAATGGTGTATCCTATTGCCTTTATATGTAGTTTCAATTCATTCAACAATCTATTAAGGTCATCATCATTCAAAGATGCATTCACAATCACCGGATAAGTAGAATTTGAACCAAGGAAAGCATACTTTAAATGAGAAGGGAGAGGTTTGAGTGCAAGTTTAGGAGGACCTTTATTGAGTGGAAACGGTCCAAATAACGTTGGTTGAGATGAATCCAAAGCAAATGAAGGCTCTCCAAGACTCCTTGAAGCTTGACCAACAACAAGGGCTGCTTCTGGGGAAACCACGGGCAAATCCACGGCTTCTGGCACATCCACGGCCGTGGACTTTGCAAAGCTTGCTCTTCGGAGCATTCCAGAGAGTTCCATGGCCGTGGAAGTCCCTTGACGACCGTGGTTCCTACAGGAATTCAGCATACTTTCGTGGCCTTCAAATTCAGCTCTTGTCTCATTTTCTAATGCTTCCAAGGCCTTGATTTCTTCATTGCAAGCCTCCTAACCACCTTCCTCCATCAAACTTAAGCTAAGAACCTTCTCCAAGGGATCTTGATCAA
Organism: Fagopyrum esculentum; assembly: GCA_033239045.1. NCBI lineage: Eukaryota > Viridiplantae > Streptophyta > Magnoliopsida > Caryophyllales > Polygonaceae > Fagopyrum > Fagopyrum esculentum. Next base: position 107,726,630 of record BSUD01000005.1, read on the forward strand.
GATCGAGCTCACAACTTCTCTAGACTCCTCTTGCTCGACTATGTTGAATACACCCTCATCAAGGGTTGGCCCTTTCATCATTGTGGATAATTTGAACTTGATATTCTCCTCTCCAATGTTGAAGGAGAGAATTCCATTCTTGCAATCCACTAGGCATCCAGAAGTGCCTAGGAAAGGTCTCCCTAAGATGATGGGAACCGGATAGTCCGCCGGGATGTCTAAGACAACAAAATCAATCGGCACATAGAACTTCCCGAGTTGCACCGGTATGTCCTCCAAGATTCCAACCGGGTGAGTGATAGAACGGTCCGCCATGTAGAGGGTCATCTTGACCGGTTTTGGCTCTCCTAGCCCGACCTTGTTGCAAAGTGCAAGTGGTATGATGCTTACACTTGCTCCAAGATCACAAAGGGCTTCATACTTCACTTCCCCCACTCCGATTGGCACACAAAAGGAACCGGGATCTCTTAGCTTAGGAGGCATTTTCTCCTTCATGGTTTGGATCAATTCCGAGGACCTCTTAGTCATCCTCACTTCCCCATACTCCTCCAACTTCCTTTTGTTGGAGAGTATCTCCTTCAAGAACTTTCCATACGCCGGCATACCTAAGATAGCATCCATGAACGGAATGTTACTATGCAATTTAGACATAAGTTTAAGGAATTTAGCAAAGTGTTTGTCCAAGCGAGCTCTTGCTCGTGATTGTGGGAATGGTAGTGGTGGCTTGTATGGAGGTGGTGCCACATAAGTTGGCTCATCATCCTTGCTCTTGCCTCCATCTTCTTGCAAGGTCTCTTCCTCAACCACTATTTGCTTCCCCTTGTCACTTCCCTTAGGCAAGGGATCCTTCATACTCAACCCACTCCTTGTTGAGATGGTCAACACTTGGCCTCTTGGGTTGTCTTCGGTTCTCCCGGGAAGCTTTCCCGGATCTCTATGCGCATCACCCGCCTTTTGGAACACTTGTGCTTCCAATACTTTTTGAGCCTTGGAAATAGAAGTCACCGTGCTCTCAAGACCACTCAACCTTCCAAGCAATTGCTCAAACATCATCTCGGTTCTATCCTTTGGAGGTTGAGTAAATCCGGGTGGAGGTTCTTGTGAAGCTTTTGGTGGTGGAGCTGCGCTTGTGGAAGCGGGAGGGTTCAAGGCACCATCCGGGTTAGAATAGGAAAACCCGAGATGGTTGTGGTTTGGCCGGTAATTGTTGAATTGCCGGTTGTTGTTGAAGTTCCTTGGGCCTTGATAGTTGTTATAATTGCCTCTCCCCATGTAATTCACATCTTCCTCTTTGGAAGACAAATTAGCTTGCACTTGCACTTGAGAGGTTGCTTGATTCTTCAAAGTTGTAGCACACAACTCCCTCAATGATTTTAACTCATTGTTGATGGCATCAAGCTTGAAGTTGCTCATGGTGACTTCACTCACCTCATATGCTCCCGCTTTCCTCCCATCACTCTTCCTATGGGAGTACTTCTCAATCACCAAAGCTTGTTTCTCTATAAACTCCCAAGCTTCATCCACATGCTTTTCCATGAAAGTCCCACCGGAAAGAGATTGGAGCTTGAATTGGCTATCTTCATCAAGTCCTTTGAAGTAGATCTCCAATAGCTCAATTTTTGGTATACCATGGTGTGGACAATCTAGGAGAAGGTCTTTGAACCTCTCCCAAGACTTGAACAAACTCTCTCTATCCTTCATTACAAAGGCATTGATCTTCCCTCTTAATTCGGTAGTCTTGGAAGGTGGGAAGAACTTAGTCAAAAACTCGGTTGTCATCTCCTCCCAAGCACTCACTCGCCCTTGTAGAATAGATTGATACCAAGCTAAGGCTTTATCCTTAAGTGAGAAGGAGAAAACCCTAAGCTTATGGTTGTTGCTCTCCAATCTAGGCGGTCTAAAAGTCTCCATCAAGATCTCATAGTTCATCAAGTGTTGATGAGGAGACTCCCCTTCCATCCCTCCAAATTGATTATGCCGGATCATTTGTAGAACTTGAGGGCGGAGCTCGTAATCATGGGATGCGGGATCTCCTAAGTTCACACCCGGACGGTGCGCTCTTTGTACCGGATCCATATGTTGCCCTAACGTTTGTGGTTCTTCAATAGCAATGGGCACAACCCGAATATTAACCGCCGGCTGCGGTTGTGGTGGAGGTGGAGGAGGTTGTTGACGATTAAGCTCTCTTTGCACAAGAGCTTGCCTAATCTCTTCAATCTCACTCCTAGTTGCCCCTTGCCTCTCATTGGCAAGTCTCCTTTCATTCTCCAAAGCTTCATCCTATATCCTAATTTGCTCTAAAGCCTCATCCAACTCAGCTTGGAGATCTCTTCCGGCCATCTCTTTTCCTTTTCGAATGCTCTTGGATCTAGATCTAAGGGTTTTCTCCGGTTCGGGATCGAATGGAGCTAAATCCTTGCCACGAGATCTTCGCATACACCTAAAGGGTGAGAGATGTCCCGAAAAGAAAAGACACAAACCAAAAAGAGATCAAAAGCAACAAGAAAGACCTACACTATAAACAATCACAAATAATGACTCAATCTAGACCTAGTCCCCGGAAACGGCGCCAAAAACTTGTTACGCTAAGGATGTGTGCACGCAATAAGCCTTAAATTTATACTCGTTATATTTCTCCTAACTCCTAGCGAACCCGCAGTGTACGGGACGTTTTGTAGTAGGGATAGTATTCCGAGGTCGAACACAAAGACTGAGGAGAGATTGAATCAATTAGTGATTAAATTTAGTGAAGATCTAGGCTAAGAAAAGAGAAAGAAATAAAGAAATGAAAATCTCAATGTTTTTGGTTGGGTTTTTAGATAATAAATCAAGATCTCAAATCATGCAAAGTAAACAGTCTACTAAGCTAACAAATCAACACAAACAAACAAGCTAAACACGAGATATGAGATCAAAGAGAGAAAAGCGGATTCTAGGGGTTGGAAATTCCGGTTATGGCATGGGACTCAAGCTATCTAATCATTCCTTGGATTACTAAAGTATGTTGGGAGTAAATGTTTCTAGGTTGGGATCAATCACCGGGTAAGTCTAATGATCCTCTAGTCCGTTCCTAAGGTCTCGTAACCGGGTAAGTCTCAAAGAGCCTAAGGATAGGAATTCTACACAAACCGGATAGTATTCTAGGGATCTAACCTCTCTTTACCGGGTAAGTCTCGGAAAGGAAAGTCCTAAATAACTATCCTAGCACACTTAGTCCAATAGCGGCTTATGAGGCTCACTACTACCTAGAGTTTGTCATCTTTGATATCTAAGAGCAAGAATCACCGGGTAGGTCTCTTCTAACACTTAGTTGCTAACACTAGGTCACCCTAGGATAGATTTAACTCAACAAACACTAGGATTTCAACATTCTAACATTCTAGAACTTATATTCATCAAATCAAACGAACCAGGCAAACCACGGGCTGTTCATCAACTTCCACGGCCGTGGACTCCAACAGTGGCTCTGTCCAAGAGAACGAATCATCTAAAGGCAAATCTAAGTCCATCTTATCATAGTCCTAGCCATAACCCTCCTTTCCTTACCCTAGAATCACATCTATCTAGCCAACGACATTCATCATCACAATCAAAATCATCAAACATAAAATCATGGCATCCATTTGCAAGATAATGAAGAGAAAGAGAGAAACAAGTGAATCAAAGAAAACGAAGCTGAATTCGAGATTTAGAAAGACTCACAATCCTTCAAAAGAAGGTTTAATCGATTCTTACAACCCTAGGAAACGATTTCGATAATCTTCACTCTAAAATCTATCAAAGGCTAACAATGGTGTCTTCTACTCTTCTTCTCCAATGGAGCTTTTTTCCTCCTCCAATGGTAGCTCTCTTCCAAGCTCCCCTTGAGAGAATCTTCTTGTTGAGAGTATGGTGGAGAGTGTGGATTTTGATTCTGAAATTTGATTCCCCTCTCAGCCTTGCAGGACCACTTTTTATACACAACTTTGCAAGAGTCGGCCATGAGAATCGTGGCACAGCTGTCACAACCGTTTGGCAAAAACCACGGTCCATTTCCACGGCCGTGGAAAGTGCCAGTGACCGTGGTTTGGTGCTTCAGCTTGTTTTGGATCATTAAGATACGATTTGGTGCATGGCATGCAACAACATTGTACCATGAGTCCTCCTTAGCCTTTAGCTTGCATCCTAATGAGTCCGAAGGTGTGTCATCTCGAGGAACGATCCTCGAATGTATCGATTAAGCTCTCAAATTTCCCAAAATACCTACAAAGCAATGCAAAAGTCAGCATAGACGTCTATCTCGAGAAAATACATGAATTGAGTACAAACGTCGTGAACTAGTGCTAAACCATGCATGAATGAGTGGAAAAACTATCTAAATGAGTGTCTAATCCTAAGTCATAAATCGTGTTATCAATATACACTCAAACATGCAAATTATTGAAGATAAAACGTCTAAACAGGTCCCAAAATATAGACTATAATTCATGCTATCAGTGGTCCGACTCAACCACCAAATCATCCTAAATCACAATGTGTCTCGGCTCTAGTATGTACACCTTCAGTTGTGACACATAAAACACAAGGTGAACATCCTCTAATCGTGGAGGCAAAGCTAATCTTTAGGCTACCCTCCAAATTCTATTCAAGATCTCAAGTAAACCGACATATTGGGAACTCAGCTTCCCCTCTATGCCCACACAATTTGACGTCTTGCATCGGAGATAATCTCAGCCATACATGAGCTATAACTTTGAAATCTAGAGGTCGACGCCTCTTGTTTGCATATAACTTCTGGCGACTCTGTGCAATCAACATTCTCTCTCTAATCAACATAACTGAAGTTATATAATCCTGAATCTAATTAGGTGCTATCCCACGGATACTGCTAGGCTTATTCTAGCATAAAGGTATACGGCATCTACGTCTATGTAGTGCCTCATATGGGGCCATCCCAATAAATATACGCCAAACATTGTTATATAATAAATCAATTAATGGGAGGTAATCTAACCATCCATATTTCCAATCCAGCACACAAGCTCATAATATATCCTCAAGGGTCTAGTATATGGTCCTCTTTGACTGATCATTTGTGTGGGTGTGAAACGCAGTCGTAAAGTGTAGACTCGTCCCCAAAGCAGTCTATATATGCTGCCAAATCTCTAGGTATATCGTCCATCTCGATCAGAGACAACCGTTCTCGGTAATCCATGGGGTCTCACTTTTTGTCTAGTGTACTCCTCAGTTAATCTGCTCACTGGCTACGTCTCTTTGATAGGAATGAGAGTGCCGTCTTGGTTAGTCTATTAACAATAACCCACATAGCATCAAAGCTCCTACTGGACCTCAAACCGGTCACAAAGTCCATGGAGACGTCCTCCCACTTCCACTGCGGTACCGGCAGTGGATGGAGTTCACCTCCAAGTCTAAAATGCTCTATCTTGACCTGCTGGCAGGTCGCATACTGTGCTACAAATCTGGCTATATCGGGCTTCAACCCTCCTCATCCACATGAGCGTCTCACATCATGGTACATCTTACTCGCACCTGGATGTACTGAGAAAGGTGTATAGTGAGTCTCCTGTAAAATCTTCCGTCTTAAATCTACATCAGTAGATACACAGTTGTGGTCATAGCACATCATCACTCCATCTACTTCAATGGAGAATTGTGGTGCCTCTCCACGAGATATCCTATCTCTAATCCTCATCAAGGTCGGGCAGGTCCTTTGCTTTTGTGGGATCTCATCCAATAGAACAAGTAGAACCTCTAAAGCATATAACTGGGCATCCTCATCAGGAAACTGGATGTCCATCTCTAGCCAAGCTAGATCCCTCTGAAGCTGAGGTTGTACTATTAGTTTCACAATCACCTTCTCTCGAAGCGTCTTCTTGCTAAAGGCGTCAACTACAACATTTACCTTCCTTGGATGATACAAAATCTCAAGGTCAAAGTTCTTGATCAACTCAAGCCATTGACGTTGGCGGTTGTTCAACTCCCGCTGCGTAAAAATGTACTTCAGACTCCTATGGTCTGTTGAGATCTGGCATGAAATATCACGCAGGTACGGTCTTCAAATCTTCAAGGCTTGAAATACCACTGCTCACTCTAGATCCTGAGTCGAGTAGTTCTCTTAATACACTTCCAACTGTAGACACACATATTCAGTAACTCTACCCCTCTGCATTAACACACGTCTTAAGCTTAGCTAGGGTGCATCACCGTAAATTACGGGATCCCTAGATCCTTCTGACTATAACAGAATAGAAGCAGAGGTCATGTGCCTCTTCAACTCTTGAAAGCTCTGGCATACTGCTTTGACTAAATAATTCTGGTGGTCTTCCTCAGAAGTCTCGTAAGTGGATATGCCATCACATAAAATCCTTCAACAAAGCGTCGGTAATGATCGGCTAAGCCGAGAAAGCTACGTACTCCCTTATTGTTCGTCAATATCGTCCATGCTGAAACAAACTCGATCTTTGCCGGATCAACCATAATATAATCCCGTCGGTGGAGACGATGTGTCCACGAAAATCAACCTCAGACATCCAGAACTCGCATTTAGAGAGCTTGGCATACAATCTCTATCCCTCAAAATCTGCTAAACCGTCCTCAGATGACCGGCATGCTCCGCTCTGCTACGAGAGTATACCAGAATGTCATGAATGAAGACCACCACAAACTGATCAAGGAAGTCGATGAAAATACTGTTCATCAACTCCATGAAGACAGTTGGGCATTCGTTAGCTCAAATGGCATCACTACAAACTCGTAGTGTCCATAACGGGTATGAAATGATGTCCTGTGCACATGTTGCTCTCGCACCCTCAACTAGTGATATCCTGAGCGCAAGGAAATCTTGGAAAACAAAATTGCCTCTTGAAGCTGACCCAACAAGTTGTCAGTACGAAACAATAATACACTAGGGCGAATGAAGCCCTTCTCTATTAACTCCTCAAGTTGTTTCTTCATCTCTAACTTCTAAACAGGCGTCATACGATATGGTGCCTTCCAAATCAGTCTCGTACCATACTTCAACTCGATATCAAAGTCCACACTCCACTGAGGCGGCAAATCAGACGGTTCAGTGACACGTCTATAAGCTCATAAACCACTAGAATATCCTCCAACGTTAAACTATCTCTCTCCTTCAAAGCATAACACTAGAAAGTATCACCTCCTTGTGCTATCAACATCGCTGCTCGTACGGCACTAATGATAGAACCGGTCTCTTCAAAGTTCTTAACCTCAGAAGACCTCTATCTAATCTATCTCAGTAGAGTCTATAACAGCCTTCCAACTGACATCTAACATCACATGATATCTATCCGTCCAATCCATACACATAATGACCTCCTCATGCACCTATGGCATGACAAAGAAGTCTACAAGCAACACACAAGTCCCTGAATAAATGGGACAATCACATATCTAGCGGGTATCTCAGACCCCTAACATCAGGTAACTCTATCAAAGAAGGTTTACCCTCTATTGTTTCTAAAGTTAATCTATACATACATAAAAAAACGAAGAGTGCATAGCACCCATATCAAACAAAACTCTACTAGTAAACCATTAACGAGAATGGTACCTGTAACAACTAACGTCAGCAGCTCCATTGCATATCATCACTCAACCTCGGACCTTTGCTCCTCAGGTATCACTGAGGTCATCGTCATAGCCTCCACTTCTACTCTTTCTACACCGGAAAGAGGAAGGTCTTTTTGAGAAGAAACACTACCTTGTTGACAGAAAGGGGCCAGATGGCCTAATTCACCACAGGTGAAGCAAGCTATTGGTGTCAAAGGGCACCCAGAACGTAAATGACCTGGATCACCACAGTTGAAACACAATCGTCCCACCCTTGCAACATGTGCAACTAAAGGGTAACTTGATCTTCGTCGTCCACCCTTAGTAATCTTACTCCAGGAGGGAACTTGTAGAGGCAACGCCTTCCTCAAATGGACCCACACGAGATCTCCCTCCATGAAGAGCATTTCCCGGCGCCCTTTGTTGGCTTGGTTGACATATTGTTCGGTACGTTTTTCTAATTGGATTTGGACCCGCTCATGCAAACCTTTTAAAAACTCAGCTCTAGATTGCCCATCCATATCAACGGGTTGTGGAGCCGGTTGAGGAGTCAAATCTAGTAGAGTAAGAGGATTCTTGCCATAAACAATTTAAAAAGGGGACTTCTTGGTCGCCGAATGAATAGCCCGGTTATATGAAAACTCCACAAGGGGCAAACAATCCTCCCACCTGCACAAGTTAGTATCCATCATAGTACAAAGCAAAGTGCCAAGAGTCTGGTTTACTACCTCCGTTTGTCCATCCGTTTGGGGATGACAAGAAGTCGATAAACACAACTTCGTCCCCATCTTGGCCCAAAGTGTCTTCCAAAAATAACTAAAGAACTTAGAGTCTCGGTCCGACACAATTGACCTAGGTATCCCATGAAACTTAACAATATATGCTCAAAGAAAAGGTTAGCCACATTTGACGCATCATCAGATTTACTACAAGCAATAAAATGCGCCATCTTAGAAAACGTATCAACAACCACAAAAATGGAATCATATCTCTCCTAGAACGAGGTAATATTAGGACAAAATACATGGAAATTTCTTCCCAAGGTGAGCTAGCAATAGGCAAGGGTAAGTACAATCCATGTGGGTTAGCCTTAGACTTAGCCTTACGACAAGGTACACAACTAGCACAACATCTCTCTACATCATTTCTCATCTTACGCCAATAAAAGTCCTCCCTCAATATGCCCAAAGTCTTAGTAACCCCAAAATGACCCATCCATCCCTCTCCATGGGCCTCTAAAACAATCAAAGCTCTCAAAGTGCAAGTAGGCAAACATAACCTAGAAGCTCTAAACAAATATCCATCATGAATGTAATAATTACTAGCATGAGAGTCACTAATAGAGCGTAAACAAAGCGAAAAAAATGTCCCGGAAGTCCACATCAAGAGCATATAAATCACGAATCAGTCCAAAACCCAAAACACATGCATCTAAGGAAGAGAGAAGTGTGTACCTTCGAGATAACGCATCAACTACAATGTTGTCCTTTCCCTTCTTGTAGCGCACCACATATGGAAAAGCCTCAATATACTCCACCCAACGTGCACGGCGTTTGTTCAACTTGGCTTGCCCTCTCATATACTTCAACGACTCGTGATCGAAATGTATAACAAATTCATGAGGTAAGAGATAGTGCTCCCTGATAACACGATTTATGACTTAGTTTTAGGCAATCATTTAGGTAGATTTCTCACTCATTCATGCATGGTTTAGCACTAGTTCGCGACATTTGCATTCAATTCACGTACTTTGTCGAGATAGACGTCTACACGGACTTGTGCGTTGCTTTGTAGGTATTTTGGGAGATTTAGGAGCTAAAACGATACGTTTGAGGATCGTTCATAAAGATGACACACCCTCGGACTCATCAGGATGCAAACAAGGGCTAAGAAGGACTCATGGAACCTTGCCAACACTAGCCATGCACCAAATCACAGCTTCATGATCCAAGGCAAAGTTTCTGCACAGAATCACGGTTCTCTGACAAATCACGGCCGTGGAATCACCCGTGGATTTTGCCAGATTTTTGTGACAGCTGTGCCACGACTCTCATGGTCAGCTCATGCAAGTTTGTTATAAAAGTGGTCCTTCATGGGCTGTGAGAAGCATCTTGGAGCAGCTCTCCATTATCCATGACCCTCTAACAAAAATATTCTTTGGACAAGAGGATTTTCTAGGAAGGAAAGTGTCAAAAAGGAAGAAGAAGAGCTCCATTGAAGAGGAGAAGAAGAACACACACCATTGCCATTGTTGATAGTTTTTGTAGTGAAGAACTCCGGATTCTATTTCTAGATTTGTATGAACCATTTGAACCTTCTTTTGGAGGGATTGTGAGTTTCTCTAATTCCATTTTCAGCTTGGTTTTGTTTTTAGTTCACTTGTTCATCTCTTTTCCTTCATTATCTTGCAAATGGATACCTTGATTTTGTGTTTGATTGTTTCGATTTCTATTATGAATATTGTAGGCTAAATAGATGTGGTTCTAGGGTAAGGAAAGGATGGTTATGGCTGGGGCTATGATAGGACGGACTTAGATTTATCTTTGGACGACTTGTGTTTATAAACATAGCCTCTGTTAGAAATCACGGGTGGTTCTTGACAAACCACGGCCGTGGTGTATGCAGAACAAACCGTGATTTTCCCTGGTTCGGTAGATCTAGTTTTAGACTAATAGAATGTTGAAATCCTAAGTGATTGTTGAGTTAAATCTATCCTAGGGTGACCTAGTGCTAGCAACTAAGTGTTAGGAGAGACTTACCCGGTAATCCTTACTCTTAGATTCCAAAGATAACAACCCTTAGGTAGTGGTGAGCCTAATAAGCCGCCATTGGATTAAGTGTGCTGGATGGTAGCTTAAGACTAACCCTTCCGAGACTTACCCGGTGAGGATAGGTTGGATCTTTAGATAACAATCCGGTTTGAGTAGAATTCCGTCCCTTAGGTTCTTAGAGACTTACCCGGTAATGAGATCTAGGTAATGGACTAGTGGATCATGAGACTTACCCGGTGATTGATCCCAATCTAGAAACACTTAACCCCAACATAGTCAATCCAAGGAACGAATAGATAGCTTGAGTCCTATGCCATAACCGGAACTTCCAACCCCTAGAATTCGTCTTTTCTTTCTTTGATCCATATCTTGTCTATTTGTGTTGATTCATAGTTTAGTTGATTGATTACTTTGCATGTATTATGATCTTCGATTGATCACCAAAAAACCACCCAAAAACATTTGAGATTTTCATTTCTTTATTTTTTTCTTCTCATTCAACCTAGGTCTTTACTAGACTCAATCACAAAACGAATCAATTCCACCTTAGTCTTTGTGTTCGACCTCGGAGTACTATCCCTACTACAAACGTCCCGTACACTGCGGGTTTCGCTAGGTAGTTTAGGATTTAGTTCGAGTTATAAATTTAAGGCTTTTTGTGCTACCGATTTTAGCGTAACAAGTTTTTGGCGCCGTTGCCGGGGACTAGGTCTAGATTGAGTTTATTTTGTGATTGTTTATTAGTGTAGATCTTTCTTGTTGCTTTTGATCTCTCTTTGGTGTATGTTTTTGCTTTTCAGGACATCTCTTATTCTCTAGGTGTATGCGAAGATCTCGTGGCAAGGATTTAGCTCCATTCGATCCCGAACCGGAGAAAACCCTTAGATCTAGATCCAAGAGTATTAAGAAGGGAAAAGAGATGGCCGGAAGAGATCTCCAAGCTGAATTGGATGAAGCCTTAGAGCAAATAAGGCTAAGAGATGAGCTCTTGGAGGAAGAAAGGAGACTTGCCAATGAGAGGCAAGAAGCAACTAGGAGGGAGATTGATGAGATTAGGCAAGCCTTAGTACAAGGAGAGCTTAATCGTCAACAACCTCCACCTCCTCCACCACAACCGCAGCCGGCGGCTAATGTTAATTGTACCCATTGCTATTGAGGAGCCACAAACCCTAGGGAGACGTATGGATCCGGCACAAAGAGCACACCGACCGGGTGTGAACTTAGGAGATCCCGCAACCCACAACTATGAGCTCCGCCCTCAAGTTCTACAAATGATCCGGCATAATAAATTTGGAGGGATGGAAGGAGAGTCTCCTCATCAACACTTGATGAATTATGAGATCTTGATGGAGACTCTTAGACCGCCAAGATTGGAGAGCAACAACCATAAGCTTAGGGCTTTTTCCTTCTCTCTTAAGGACAAAGCCTTAGCTTGGTATCAATCTATTCCACAAGGGCGAGTTGGTACTTGGGAGGAGATGACAACCGAGTTTTTGACTAAGTTCTTCCCACCTTCCAAGACTACCGAATTAAGAGGGAAGATCAATGCCTTCGTGATAAAGGATAGAGAGAGTTTATTCAAGTCTTGGGAGAGGTTCAAAGATCTTCTCCTTGATTGTCCACACCATGGCATACCGAAAATTGAGCTATTGGAGATCTACTTCAAAGGACTTGATGAAGATAGCCAATTCAAGCTCCAATCTCTTTCCGGTGGGACTTTTATGGAGAAGCATGCAGATGAGACTTGGGAGTTTGTGGAGAAGCAAGCTCTAGTGATTGAAAAATACTCCCATAGGAAGAGTGAAGGGAGAAAGGCGGGAGCATATGAGGTGAGTGAAGTCACCATGAGCAATTTCAAGCTTGACGCCATCAACAACGAGTTGAAATCCTTGAGGGAGTTGTGTGCTACAACTTTGAAGAACCAAGCAACTCCTCAAGTGCCTCCACAAGCCAACTTGTCTTCCAAGGAGGAGGATGTGAATTATATGGGAAGGGGCAACTTCAACAATTACCAAGGCCCAAGGAGTTTCAACAACAACCGGCAATTCAACAATTACCGGCGCAACCACATCCATCCCGGATTTTCTTACTCTAACCCGGATGGAGCCTTGAACCCTCCCGCTTCCACAAGCTCAACTCCACCACCAAGAGCTTCACAAGAACCTCCACCCGGATTCACTCAACCTCCCAAGGATAGAACCGAAATAATGTTTGAGCAATTGCTTGGAAGGTTGAGTGGTCTTGAGAGCACCGTGACTTTAATCTTTAAAGCTCAAAAGGTTTTGGAAGCACAAGTGTTCCAAAAGGCGGGTGAAGCCCATAGAGATCCGGGAAAGCTTCCCGGAAGAACCGAAGACAACCCAAGAGGCCAAGTGTTGGCTATCACAACGAGAAGTGGGTTGAGTATGAAGGATCCTTTGCCCAAGGACCATGGTAAGGGAAAGCAAGTAGTGGTAGAAGAGGGAAATATGCAAGAAGATGAAGGCAAGAGCAAGGATGTAGAGCCAACCTATGTGGCACCACCTCCATACAAGCCACCACTACCGTTCCCACAATCAAGAGCAAGAGCTCGTTTGGACAATCACTTTGGTAAGTTCCTTGAACTAATGTCTAAATTGCATTTTAACATTCCGTTCATGGATGCCATTTTAGGAATGCCGGCATATGGCAAGTTTTTGAAAGAGATACTCTCCAACAAAAGGAAGTTGGAGGAGTATGGGGAGATAAGATGACCAAGAGATCCTCGGAATTGATCCAAACAATGAAGGAGGAGATGCCTCCCAAGCTAAGAGATCCGGGTTCTTTTTGTGTCCCAATTGGAGTGGGAGATGTGAAGTACGAGACCCTTTGTGATCTTGGAGCGAGTGTAAGCATCATACCGCTTGCACTTTGCAACAAGGTCGGGCTAGGAGAGCCAAAGCCGGTCAAGATGACCCTCTATATGGCGGACCGTTCTATCACTCATCCGGTTGGGATTCTACACGACATTCCGGTGCAACTAGGAGGATTCTATGTGCCAATTGACTTTGTCGTCTTGGATATTCCGGCGGACTATCCGGTTCCTATCATCTTAGGAAGACCTTTCCTAGCCACCTCCGGATGCCTAGTGGATTGCAAGAACGGGACTCTCTTCTTCAACATTCGAGAAGAGAACATCAAGTTCAAATTATCCACAATGATGAAAGGGCTAACCCTTGATGAGGATGTCTTCAACATAATCGAGCATGAAGAATCTAGAGAAGTCGTGAGCTCGATCTTGATCAAGGATCCCTTGGAGAAGGTTCTTACCTTAAGTATGATGGAGGAAGGTGTTGAGGAGGCTTGAAATGAAGAGATCAAGGCCTTAGAAGCATTGGAAGAGAAGCCAAGAGTTGCATTTGAAAGCCACGAAGAGGTGTTGAACAGCTGCAAGTTCCACGGTCGAGATTCATTTTCCACGGTCGTCAAACTTTCTGGACAACTCCGGGAAGCAAGCTTGGCAAGAACCACGGCCGTGGAAGTTGAGAAAACCGTGATTCCAGCCGTGGTTTTCCCTGGATCAGCCCTTGATGGTGATCAAGCTTCTAGGAGCCTTGGAGGGTCTTCATTTGCTTTGGATTCATCTCATCCAACATTGTTTGGATCGTCTCCAATCGATAAAGGTCCCCCTAAACTTGAACTTAAACCCCTTCCCTCTCATTTGAAGTATGCTTTTCTTGGTGAAAATTCTTCATATCCGGTGATTGTTAATGCATGCTTGAGTGATGATGAACTTGCTAAGTTATTGCATGAACTAAGATTGCATAGGAAAGCCATTGGTTACACTATTGATGATTTGGTTGGCATACAACCTTCTTTGTGCATGCATAAGATAATGATGGAAGATAACCACAAACCCCTATTGAACATCAAAGGAGATTAAATCCTATAATGAAAGAGGTACTCAAAAAGGAAATCATTAAGTTGCTAGATGCGGGAATTATATACCCTATCTCGGATAGTAAGTGGGTTAGTCCCGTTCATGTAGTTCCTAAGAAGGGTGGGATGACCGTAGTGACTAATGAGAACAATGAACTAATCCCGACTAGGACGGTTACGGGGTGGAGGATGTGCATTGATTATAGGAAATTGAACATGGCCTCTAGGAAAGATCACTTCCCTCTCCCCTTCATTGACCAAATGCTAGAGAGGTTAGCTCAACATTCTCATTTTTGCTATCTAGATGGCTATAGTGGATTCTTCCAAATCCCTATCCACCCCGACGACCAAGAGAAAACAACCTTTACATGTCCATGGGGTACTTTTGCATATAGGAGAATGCCATTTGGGTTGTGTAATGCACCCGCCACCTTCCAAAGGTTTATGATGGCTATCTTCTCGGAATACATAGAAAATATCATGGAAGTATTCATGGATGATTTTTCTGTTTATGGTTCTTGCTTTGATAATTGCTTGGCTAACTTGTCTTTAGTATTGCAAAGATGTGAGGAGACAAATCTTGTCTTAAATTGGGAAAAATGCCACTTCATGGTAAGTGAAGGTGTTGTGTTAGGACACTTGGTGTCTAACCATGGCATTGAGGTTGATAGGGCCAAGATTGAGACGATAGAGAAGTTGCCACCACCTACCTCGGTGAAAGGGGTAAGGAGTTTCTTAGGGCATGCCGGTTTCTACCGGAGGTTTATTCAAGACTTCTCTAAAATTTCTAAGCCCCTCACTAACCTACTATTGAAGGATGGTGATTTTGTCTTTTCCAAAGATTGTCTTGAAGCCTTTTGTAGGTTGAAGAACGCCTTGATCTCCGCACCTCTCATGCAACCTCCGGATTGGAGCCTACCATTTGAGATCATGTGTGACGCGAGCGATGTAGCCGTTGGGGCTGTTTTGGGGCAAAGGAAAGAAGGGCGTACTCATGCTATTTATTATGCTAGCAAGACGCTAGATGATGCCCAACTCAATTATGCTACCACCGAGAAGGAGTTGCTAGCGGTTGTGTATGCATTTGAGAAGTTCCGCTCATACCTTGTTGGAGCGAAGGTCATAGTTTATACGGATCATGCTGCGATCCGTTATCTACTTACCAAGAAGGATGCCAAACCAAGGTTGATTCGGTGGATCCTTCTTCTTCAAGAGTTTGATTTAGAAATACGGGACAAGAAGGGATCCGAGAACTCGGTTGCGGACCACCTTAGTAGATTCCCACCATTAGAGCTTGAAAGAGATGACATCCCAATTGATGACTCATTCCGGGATGAACAATTACAAATGGTGGAGGAATGCTTGTTCCAAGTGTCTAGAGGAAGTGAGCCATGGTATGCCGACATCGTGAACTACTTAGTGTGTGAGGAAGTGCCTCCCGGATTGACTTATGCACAAAGAAAGAAGTTCTTCAACGATGTGAGGCACTACTATTGGAGTGAACCACTTCTATTCAAGAGAGGGCCGGATGGGATGTTTAGAAGATGCATACCGGAAGATGAAGTGGAGAGTGTGATCCGGCATTGTCACTCCTTACCATGTGGAGGCCATGCTAGCTCACACAAGACGTGTGCAAAGGTATTGCAATCCGGTTTTTATTGGCCTAAATTGTTTAGAGATGTGCAATGTTTTTTAGCGGCGTGTGATGCTTGCCAAAGGACCGACAACATCTCAAGGAGGAATGAAATGCCCTTGAACAACATCCAAGAAGTCGAGATTTTTGATGTGTGGGGTGTGGACTTCATGGGACCATTCCCTTCTTTATGTGGCCATCTCTACATCCTATTGGCGGTAGACTATGTGTCAAGATGGGTGGAGGCAATCGCCTCTCCTACAAATGATGCCAAGGTGGTGGTGCGGTTCTTCAACCGGGTGATCATCCCTAGGTTTGGAACACCAAGGGTGATCATAAGCGATGGAGGAAAGCACTTCACAAATAGGAATTTTGGGGCGCTTTTGGCCAAGTATGGGGTGACTCTTAAGGTGGCAACACCTTACCATCCCCAAACTAGTGGCCAAGTGGAGATCTCCAACCGGGAGATAAAGGCCATCCTTGAGAAGACGGTGTCTAGAACTAGAAAGGATTGGGCTATGAAGCTCAATGACGCATTGTGGGCATATAGAACCGCCTTCAAGACACCAATTGGGATCACTCCTTACAAGTTAGTCTATGGCAAGTCTTGCCATCTTCCGGTGGAAATGGAGCATAGAGCTTATTGGGCCATTAAGTGGCTAAATTTTGACCTCAAGGAGGCGGGAGAGAAGAGGTTGCTTGATATAAACGCCCTTGAAGAGATCCGGTTGGAAGCTTATGAGAATGCCCGGATCTACAAGGAGAGGACCAAAAGATGGCATGACAAGCGCCTCATCCCGAAGGAGTTGGATGAAGGCGACCTTGTCCTTCTCTTCAACTCAAGGCTAAGGCTCTTTCCCGGAAAGCTCAAATCAAGATGGACCGGGCCATATGTGGTGAAGAAGATCTTTCCCCATGGAGCTATTGAGATAGGAGGGGAGCATTGTGGGAATTTCAAAGTGAATGGGCACCGCTTGTAGAAATATATTCCGGGAGCTCCGGTGGACATGATTGCCCCACTTCACCTTGAATAGACGCCCCCGAGTTTGGTCAATCTAATGACCTTAAAGAAGCGCTTGGTGGGAGGCAACCCATTGGTAACATTTTTCCTTTTTCGTTTTGTTTTTGTTTTTAGATTTTTCTATCTTTGTGTGTGTTTTGTCTACTTTGTGTGTATGCTAGAGCATTAGTGGCATTGGAAGCCTTTCTTGGCATGTGAATGATGATGATGAACCCTTCATCAATAATGGGTGGAGCAGACGCTGAACTTGGACGCCTAGCGGTGCCTAGCGCGGGTTCCGAAGCTTTGATGGATGCTTAGAGCTCTCTACCATGGTTGATAGGATCATCAAACATCAATTCACTATTGAGGAATCCCAAATACCATAGCAAACCATTTTTTACATTGTGAGAACCCTCTTTCACTCTCTTTACTTGTATACCACATTGGGGACAATGTGTTTATAAGTATGGGGTGGGGTTTGCATGATGAGCATCTAGGATAGTTTAATATTCGCACATGTCTTGCATTGTAGATACATATTTCGAAAATCCCATAAAAATCAGAAAATTTAAAAATTTTTTGTGCTTTCTAGGCTTGGATATGATCCTAATGATGAATCTTGTCTTGTGAATTGGCTATGGATGGCCTTATGTGTTGAATTGATAAATGCATATGTGGACTTGAACTACTTCTCTTGAATTCTATGAATGATTTGTGATCATGATGCTTGCCTATAATGGATTGAGTATTGAAAGTCGAAATTACATGATAGTTCTTGCATAGCATCTAAGAATGAATGATGCGTTTCATCTTTCTCTACTTCTCATCTTGATCATGATTGCTTGAGCACCTCAATTGATATAAAATTGACCTCTTTTAACTCATCTGGGAATAGGAGCATGCTAGTGTGTGAAAAGCAAGTGTGGAGTAAAGTTGTTGATAAAAGGAATGTCATGAATGAAATGCTGAAAATATTGTGGAAGTGTAGCCAAAAATATAGGTTTGGGGGCGTTGGTTTAAATGACAAGTAACTCGGTACACGTCACATAATCGGGTGTTGGTACCTTGCCAAAGTCAAATAAACCAATAACCCTAACGAGCTTTGGTATGTGTGCCCGGTGTGGATGCACCTCGAAAAAGAGAAAAAGCCCGAGGATGGCTAATCACCGAGGTTTCGGCTATTGTACACCAATGCCATTGTCTCAAAAATAAGTCAAAGAAAAAGAAAAGAAAGCAAGAAAGGGGAAAATATACACTTGGGGGAAGTTGATCGAGGACAAGGATGTGGAGTTAGTTCCATTCCCGGATTAGCATCACATAACCTAGAAAAATTCCCCACCTAATCACAACGTTTCTTGGCCTTTTATGTCACAAGACCTTATGACCTACTTGCATGTTTGTAAGACTTAGTAATCTAGATTGGATATACTCTTGATCTTCTTGACCTCTTCATCCTTACATCTCATGCATGCTTTTGAGTTAAGTACAATTGTCTTTTCATGGCTTCATTTGTTTGATACATAATTGCTTGTCCAATTGCCATTGAACATGACTATGAAGGTGATCCAATAGTAGAAGCACAAATCCAAAAAGATTTTGCCATTTTTCTGCATACATAAATCATGTCATCTCTTAGTCTATTGTTGGGAATTTGCTCGGGGACGAGCAAACCTTAAGTATGGGGTATTTTGATAACACGATTTATGACTTAGTTTTAGGCAATCATTTAGGTAGATTTCTCACTCATTCATGCATGGTTTAGCACTAGTTCGCGACATTTGCATTCAATTCACGTACTTTGTCGAGATAGACGTCTACACGGACTTGTGCGTTGCTTTGTAGGTATTTTGGGAGATTTAGGAGCTAAAACGATACGTTTGAGGATCGTTCATAAAGATGACACACCCTCGGACTCATTAGGATGCAAACAAGGGCTAAGAAGGACTCATGGAACCTTGCCAACACTAGCCATGCACCAAATCACAGCTTAATGATCCAAGGCGAAGTTTCTGCACAGAATCACGGTTCTCTGACAAATCACGGCCGTGGAATCACCCGTGGATTTTGCCAGATTTTTGTGACAGCTGTGCCACGACTCTCATGGCCAGCTCATGCAAGTTTGTTATAAAAGTGGTCCTTCATGGCTGTGAGAAGCATCTTGGAGCAGCTCTCCATTATCCATGACCCTCTAACAAAAATATTCTTTGAACAAGAGGATTTTCTAGGAAGGAAAGTGTCAAAAAGGAAGAAGAAGAAGAGCTCCATTGAAGAGGAGAAGAAGAACACACACCATTGCCATTGTTGATAGTTTTTGTAGTGAAGAACACCGGATTCTATTTCTAGATTTGTATGAACCATTTGAACCTTCTTTTGGAGGGATTGTGAGTTTCTCTAATTCCATTTTCAGCTTGGTTTTGTTTTTAGTTCACTTGTTCATCTCTTTTCCTTCATTATCTTGCAAATGGATACCTTGATTTTGTGTTTGATTGTTTCGATTTCTATTATGAATATTATAGGCTAAATAGATGTGGTTCTAGGGTAAGGAAAGGATGGTTATGGCTGGGGCTATGATAGGACGGACTTAGATTTATCTTTGGACGACTTGTGTTTATAAACGTAGCCTCTGTTAGAAATCACGGGTGGTTCTTGACAAACCACCGCCGTGGTGTATGTAGAACAAACCGTGATTTTCCCCGGTTTGGTAGATCTAGTTTTAGACTAATAGAATGTTGAAATCCTAAGTGATTGTTCAGTTAAATCTATCCTAGGGTGACCTAGTGTTAGCAACTAAGTTTTAGGAGAGACTTACCCGGTAATCCTTACTCTTAGATTCCAAAGATAACAACCCTTAGGTAGTGGTGAGCCTAATAAGCCGCCATTGGATTAAGTGTGCTGGATGGTAGCTTAAGACTAACCCTTCCGAGACTTACCCGGTGAGGATAGGTTGGATCTTTAGATAACAATCCGGTTTGAGTAGAATTCCGTCCCTTAGGTTCTTAGAGACTTACCCGGTAATGAGATCTAGGGAATGGACTAGTGGATCATGAGACTTACCCGGTGATTGATCCCAATCTAGAAACACTTAACCCCAACATAGTCAATCCAAGGAACGAATAGACAGCTTGAGTCATATGCCATAACCGGAACTTCCAACCCCTAGAATCCGTCTTTTCTTTCTTTGATCCATATCTTGTCTATTTGTGTTGATTCATAGTTTAATTGATTGATTACTTTGCATGTATTGTGATCTTTGATTGATCACCAAAAAACCACCCAAAAACATTTGAGTTTTTCATTTCTTTATTTCTTTCTTCTCTTTCAACCTAGGTTTTTACTAGACTCAATCACAAAACGAATCAATTTCACCTTAGTCTTTGTGTTCGACCTCGGAGTACTATCCCTACTACAGACGTCCCGTACACTGCGGGTTTTGCTAGGTAGTTTTGGATTTAGTTCGAGTTATAAATTTAAGGCTTTTTGTGCTACCGATTTTAGCGTAACACTCCCAAACCTAGACGACCTGATGTGATCCGGGAAACCAATGCAAACGGCTTCACTTTAATTCGACCCTTCCGTATTTTGGTTATAACAAATTCTACGTTTATCCAATGAAGGTCCGTAAATACTTGTTGGAAAGCTGATTTCAAGGGCTACAATATTGATGAAGACTTCAAGAGCAGATTCGTCCAAGAGATGGGTCTTAATTTCAGTTCTTCCAACAGCCGGATTTATGGTCAAGATGTGAAGAGTCCAAAACCAATGCCTCATTATGTGGATCTTTAAGGCCTATATTTTTATTTTGACTTTTGGCCTTGTTTTTGATCTTTCATCTAGCCTTATTTTCCCTATTTAAAGGCTTGATTGATTCATATAGAAATTAAGTGAGAGTTGATAATATTTTGAAAACAATTTGGTTACTTGGTTTTTGGTGAGATGCCGAAACCTCCTCCTTGGTGAGATGGCGGGTGGGTTGCCTTTGTGAGATGCGAGGGCGAAGACATTAGTTCTCATAGGTGAGAGGCTTGTGAGAGTTGATGCGAGTATTGTAGAGTGGATGGTGAGATGCTTGAAGCTCTAGCAATAAATATCTTGTACTTTATTTTCAATTATCAAAAATCCAAAACACGTGTATGTTTTCTTTAGTTTTTCGTTTGGCTTGCATCAATCCTTTGGCTGGGGCAGATCATTTGGTACAAGAGCCTTTTTCGATGCAATTCAATAAGAGACATGAAGATTCTAGGACGAATCTTTTTAAAAGGTGGAGAGGATGATGTGATCCGGGAAACCAATGCAAACGGCTTCACTTTAATTCGACCCTTCAGTATTTTGGTCATAACTATCTAATGAAGGTCCGTAAATACTTGTTGGAAAGATGATTTCAAGGGCTACAATATTGATGAAGACTTCAAGAGCATATTCATCCAAAAGATGGGTCTTAATTTCAGTTCTTCCAATAGCCGGATTTATGGTCAAGATGTGAAGAGTCCAAAAACAATGCCTCATTATGTGGATCTTTAAGGCCTATATTTTTATTATAACTTTTGGCCTTGTTTTTGGTTTTTCATCTAGCCTTATTTTCTCTATTTAAAGGCTTGATTGATTAATAGAAAAAATAAGTGATAGTTGATAATGTTCGGAAAACAATTTGGTTACTTGGTTTTTTGTGAGATGCGGAAACCTCCTTCTAGGTGAGATGCCAGGTGGGTTGCCTTTGTAAGATGCGAGGGTGAAGGCATTAGTTCTCATAGGTGAGAGGCTTGTGAGAGTCGATGCGAGTATTGTAGAGTGGATGGTGAGATGCTTGATGCTCTAGCCATACATATCTTGTACTTTATTTTCAATTATCACAAATCCAAAACACATGTGTATGTTTTCATTAGTTTTTCGTTTGTCTTGCATCAATCCTTTGGCTGGGGAATATCATTTGGTACAAGAGCCTTATTCGATGCAATTCAATAAGAGACATGAAGATTCGAGGACGAATCTTTTTAAAACGTGGAGAGGATGATGTGATCCGGGAAACCAATGCAAACGGCTTCACTTTAATTTGACATTTCAGTATTTTGCTCATAACGAATTCTACGTTTATCCAATGAAGGTCCGTAAATACTTGTTGGAAAGCTGATTTCAAGGGCTACAATATTGATGAATACTTCAAGAGCAGATTCGTCCAAGAGATGGGTCTTAATTTCAGTTCTTCCAACAGCCGGATTTATGGTCAAGATGTGAAGAGTCCAAAACCAATGCCTCACTATGTGGATCTTTAAGGCCTATATTTTTATTATGACTTTTGGCCTTGTTTTTGATCTTTCATCTAGCCTTATTTTCCCTATTTAAAGGCTTAAATGATTCATAGAAAAAAATAAGTGAGTGTTGATAATATTTGGAAAACAATTTGGTTACTTGGTTTTTGGTGAGATGCCGAAACCTCCTCCTTGGAGAGATGGCGGGTGGGTTGCCTTTGTGAGATGCGAGGGCGAAGGCATTAGTTCTTATAGGTGAGAGGCTTGTGAGAGTTGATGCAAGTATTGTAGAGTGGATGGTGAGATGCTTGAAGCTCGAGCAATACATATCTTGTACTTTATTTTCAATTATCACAAATCCAAAACACATGATGTTTTCTTTAGTTTTTCGTTTGTCTTGCATCAATCCTTTGGCTTGGGCATATCATTTGGTAAAAGATCCTTATTCGATGCAATTCAATAAGAGGCATGAAGATTCGAGGACGAATCTTTTTAAAAGGTGGAGAGGATGATGTGATCCGGAAAACCAATGCAAACGGCTTCACTTTAATTCAACCCTTTAGTATTTTGGTCATAACGAATTCTACGTTTATCCAATGAAGGTCCGTAAATACTTGTTGGAAAGCTGATTTCAAGGGCTACAATATTGATGAATACTTCAAGAGCAGATTCGTCCAAGAGATGGGTCTTAATTTCAGTTCTTCCAACAGCCGGATTTATGGTCAAGATGTGAAGAGTCCAAAACCAATGCCTCATTATGTGGATCTTTAAGGCCTATATTTTTATTATGACTTTTGGCCTGGTTTTTGATCTTTCATCTAGCCTTATTTTCCCTATTTAAAGGCTTAATTGATTCATAGAAAAAAAATAAGTGAGTGTTGATAATATTTGGAAAACAATTTGGTTACTTGGTTTTTGGTGAGATGCCGAAACCTCCTCCTTGGAGAGATGGCGGGTGGGTTGCCTTTGTGAGATGCGAGGGCGAAGGCATTAGTTCTTATAGGTGAGAGGCTTGTGAGAGTTGATGCAAGTATTGTAGAGTGGATGGTGAGATGCTTGAAGCTCGAGCAATACATATCTTGTACTTTATTTTCAATTATCACAAATCCAAAACACATGTGTATGTTTTCTTTAGTTTTTCGTTTGTCTTGCATCAATCCTTTGGCTTGGGCATATCATTTGGTAAAAGAGCCTTATTCGATGCAATTCAATAAGAGGCATGAAGATTCGAGGACGAATCTTTTTAAAAGGTGGAGAGGATGATGTGATCCGGAAAATCAATGCAAACGGCTTCACTTTAATTCGACCCTTTAGTATTTTGGTCATAACGAATTCTACGTTTATCCAATGAAGGTCCGTAAATACTTGTTGGAAAGCTGATTTCAAGGGCTAAATAATTATGCAGACTTCAAGAGCAAATTCGTCCAAGAGATTGGTCTTATTTTTAGTTCTTCCAACAGCCGGATTTATGGTCAAGATGTGAAGAGTCCAAAACCAATGTCTCATTATGTGGATCTTTAAGGCCTATTTTTTTATTATTATTTTGGCCTTGTTTTTGATCTTTCATCTAGCCTTATTTTTCCTATTTAAAGGCTTGATTGATTCATACAAAAAATAAGTGAGAGTTGATAATATTTGGAAAACAATTTTGTTACTTGGTTTTTGGTGAGATGCCGAAACCTCCTCCTTGGTGAGATGTCGGGTGGGTTCCCTTTGTGAGATGCGAGGGCGAAGGTGTTAGTTCTAATAGGTGAGAGGCTTTTGAGAGTTGATGCGAGTATTGTAGAGTGGATGGTGAGATGCTTGAAGCTCTAGCAATACATATCTTGTACTTTATTTTCAATTATCACAAATCCAAAACACATGTGTATGTTTTCTTTAGTTTTTCGTTTGTCTTGCATCAATCATTTGGCTTGGGCATATCATTTGGTACAAGAGCCTTGTTCGATGCAATTCAATAAGAGGCATGAAGATTCGAGGACGGATCTTTTTAAAAGGTGGATAGGATGATGTGATTCGGGAAGCCAATGCAAACGGCTTCACTTTAATTCGACCCTTCAGTATTTTGGTCACAACGAATTCTACGTTTATTCAATGAAGGTCCGTAAATACTTGTTGGAAAGCAGATTTCAAGGGCTACAATATTGATGAAGACTTCAAGAGCATATTTGTCCAAGAGATGTGTTTTAAATTTCAGTTCTTCCAACATCCGGATTTATGGTCAAGATGTGAAGAGTCCAAAACCAATGCCTCATTATGTGGATCTTGAAGGCCTATATTTTTATTATAACTTTTGGCCTTGTTTTCGATCTTTCATCTAGCCTTATTTTCTCTATTTAAAGGCTTGATTGATTGATAGAAAAAATAAGTGATAGTTGATAATATTCGGAAAACAATTTGGTTACTTGGTTTTTTGTGAGATGCCGAAACCTCCTTCTTGGTGAGATGCCGGGTGGGTTGCCTTTGTAAGATGCGAGGGTGAAGACATTAGTTC
The DNA here is from genome assembly GCA_033239045.1 of Fagopyrum esculentum. Taxonomy (NCBI): domain Eukaryota; kingdom Viridiplantae; phylum Streptophyta; class Magnoliopsida; order Caryophyllales; family Polygonaceae; genus Fagopyrum; species Fagopyrum esculentum. The sequence continues at coordinate 107,751,243 of BSUD01000005.1, forward strand.
TCATAGGTGAGAGGCTTGTGAGAGTCGATGTGATAGCATGAATTATAGTCTATATTTTGGGGTTTGTTTGGGCGTTTTATCTTTCATAACCTGCATATTTGTATGTACATTATGTGATTTTACTACCATTTCATCTACCTTTGCGAGAATCGAGGTCTACACCTAGTTTTGTTGTAATTGCAGGTAATTTGGTACGTTTTGCATCAAAAAGGAGCAAAAGGAGTCATGAGTCACATCCAGGAAGCATAGCCATAGATTAAAGATTTACTTTGGACCAGTTTTGAGAGATTTCACATTCAGTTTTGACTCACCTCGGTTGACCAGAGATTCATCTCGACCGAGGTGATCCAGAGACGCCGACTCGACCGAGGCGAACACCTAGGACGCGGCGAGAATATTTTATTCTTGGATGAGATCTTTTTAATTTGGAAAGTGATCTTATATTTTTGGGCTTGGCTCCTGGAAGGAAGGAGATATGCAGAATCATATATTTTACCTATATTTATGGGAAAATATCTTTCTAAGATTTATTATCTTTGGAGGGTTATTTACCTATAAAAAGGGTTGGATTTTCACAAATCCAGGATCCCGCATACGATCCGCTATCAGCACAAGGAAGTCGTTTACACAGCAGCAGCGGTATACTCCAATTTGGGAGTTTCGAAGGACCTTTTTGAAGGTTGAAGGAAGATTGAAGTCCATAGCTTTTATAGCTTTATTGAAGGGTTTTGTAAGATTGTCTTCAATTCCCTCAATTGTTGTCTTGTCTTTTTGCATTGTTATCCAAGGAACGCTTTGTTGTGATATTTGATTCAGTTATTGAAGTCTTTTCATTAAATTCTTCTTTGTTCAAATATTCACCTTCTTCCCATATATTTAATACTTTCATTATGATGATGAGTGGCTAATTTCCTTGTGTGATTCTAGGGTGATTGGCTGAAGGTTGTGGGAAAAACAATGATAGAATAATCTTAGATTCCAGTAGGATCCTGAAAGTTCGAGTCTTTAACCTTAACCCTAAGCATCTCGTTCAGTCGATGAACATTTCGGCCGAGGTGGAAACTGGCTGACCGAGGTGGCTTATCTGATCCATAACTGAGAGTTAAGTGTTAGAGTTTGTCAAATCCTATTCTTATTACACCTTCCTGGTTCAAAGCAAGCTTAGGATGAGACTTACCCGGTAATTCCTTAGTTTGTGTACCAACGATCATAAGTGTAGGTAATAAAGGTTTATCCTTTATTGGGGTTTGAGTGTGCTTCCATCCCATCTTTGTGAGTTAGCCTGAGACTTACCCGGTAAAGGTTGATTCTATTCCCTTAGATGGTATGTTAGTTTGAGGTTATAATTCTTATCTTGATTCCTTGAGACTTACCCGGTAATAGGAGTTACGGTTTAGGATTAGTGTGTAGTGAGACTTACCCGGTGATCTACTCCACTTTAGAAACACCTTCCCCACGCAAAAATCTCAGCTTTGTCCGCTTATCTATAGATCTTGAGTTGGAACCACAACTAGATGCTTTAATCCCTAGAATTGCATGTTTGTTTTATTGACTTCTTATTCATCTTTGATTGTGTTAATCGCTCTTGTGGTTAGTATTGACATAAGCACACCGTATTGACTTTGTTTCACCGAGTCCCTGTGATCGACCCCTGGAATTTTCTTGCTTTTACTACGATTGACCCGTACACTGCGGGTTCGCATCCTTGTTTTAAGCTTAAGTCTAGGGTTATAAATTTAAAGCTTGCACACACCGTTTGGAGCGAACACGATGCGAGTATTGTAGAGTGGATGGTGAGATGCTTGAAGCTCTAGCAACACATATCTTGTACTTTATTTTCAATTATCACAAATCCAAAACACGGTGTATGTTTTCTTTAGTTTTTCATTTGTCTTGCATCAATCCTTTGGCTGGGGCATATCATTAATGATGTGATCGAGATTACCTCGAACACGAATGACCGGCGGTACGATTCGACTTGACTCAAACGGTATGAACGAGATGAAGATGAATGGATTTGAAGGATCGAAATCCGGATATGATGAGCAAACTCCCTCCGAATCTCACTTCGGGAATCCCTCAAATCGAACGCCTCACCCTCGGAATCGCACTCCGGGTTTGATGAACCTCTGTTGTCTTCGCCTCTCACTAGGACAACTCCTTTAGCATCTCACCAAAGGTTGTGAAAACTAAGCCTCTAACCTAGATTTCGGGATGATTTTGAGAAAAACAAACAAAATATTTTAGAGAAACTCTCTTTCATTCAACTTTAACTTGTCAAATTACATGATTAGAGGTCCGTTATATAGGGCTGGAAAATTAACCAAATACAAGAAAATAAAAGCAAAAACAATAAATTAAAACGGGAAATACGAAGAGTTGAACGAGATTTGAAATTAATGCAACTTGGGCTTCTTTTTTGGCACAGAAGGGAAAGAGACGGACTTGTCTTGATCGATGGAATATGGCTGGATTGGTCGTGCATGTGTGCTCCATATCCACCTTGCTTGCCTCCATGCATGAATTTGGTCAAAAGTCCACACAAGTATAAACGTTGTTGCATTGTCAGGTCATTTTGACCTTCTTTCTTTTGAAATCTCGACTTATCATAAACTAAAAAGTTGTAGATCTTGAAAATACCTTCGAAAGTAGTACTTGTGGGTCTTCTAACTCCAAACGCAGTTGCAGATATAGGCATTTTACAGAGAGTGCATAAATTTGACAGCTTAGCCGAATCGAGCGGAATATGACTTAACTTGACCACACTCGGAGTGAACATTTTCGGCTTCATCTTGGGGCTCTCGGGGATCACATCATCCCCTTTCCCTTGAAAAAGATTCGTCCTCAAATCCGTCATGCCATCCTTGGGAAAGTGATCGTCGGATTTATTAACATGGTAACTACTTCTCTCGACTTTGTCGCCATCATGTCGAGATGCTTGACTACGATCCGGGTTTAAGGGAAGGAAAGGAAACCTTCTCCATATCTCAAATAGTTGGGCTTGAAGCCTATCCAAACGTTGGTCGATTTGATTACCACCGTTTTCATTATCGTTGATGTTCGGTGGAGAAGTAGGCGGTGGTGGAGGAGCCGTATCCGGTGGACGAGGAGGCGGGGCTGGTGGAGCAACCTTCGGTGGTGGAATAGGCGGTTCTGTGTACTTCGATTTTTTTGCCCCTATTTCAACTCGGCTCGATTGAAAATAATCCGCGCCTTTCATCCATTTTTCGACCGCTCTACGCCGTCAGTCTTCTTCTTCTTGTTTTCTAGCCTCCTTTTCTCGACGACGACATCAGTCTTCTTCTCTTGTTTACGAGCTTCCTCTTCACGGTGACGAGCTTCTCTTCTCTTTCGTCGTCTTCGTAGTTCTTCATTGACGGTCTCGTAAAGATCGTCTTCCATTTAACTCAAACGAAGATAACCATCGTCATACTCTTGAATAGCCCATCGAATGTATTCTCATTTATTGTTCTTTTTCGGTCGCATCTTGACATTCCCGAACAATTCACAACTTACAACAAGTTCAATTCCAAAAACAACCGAGTATGCAAACTCGCAATAATAAATAATCAAATCAACCATTGAGTATGCAAACTCCTAAAATTCGCAAATCAAACAAATAAACTCGTACTTTCCTTTCTTTTTTTTCTGACACTTTTTTTTTATTTGAAAGAAAGAAGATGAACAATACCGACAAGATATGTTGAACACGTACCGTAGGCTCTGATACCAAATGATGTGATCGAGATTGCCTCAAACACGAAGGACCGGCGGTACGATTCGACTTGACTTAAACGGTATGAACGAGATGAAGATGGATGGATTTGAAGGATCGAAATCCGGATATGATGAGCAAACTCCCTCCGAATCTCACTTCGGGAATCCCTCAAATCGAACGCCTCACCCTCGGAATCGCACTCCGGGTTTGACGAATCTATGTTGTCTTCGCCTCTCACTAGGACAACTCCTTTAGCATCTCACCAAAGGTTGTGAAAACTAAGCCTCTAACCTAGATTTCGGGATGATTTTGAGAAAAACAAACAAAATATTTAAGAGAAACTCTCTTTCATTCAACTTTAACTTGTCAAATTACATGATTAGAGGTCCGTTATATAGGGCTGGAAAATTAACCAAATACAAGAAAATAAAAGCAAAAACAACAAATTAAAACGGGAAATATGAAGAGTTGAACGAGATTTGAAATTAATGCAACTTGGGCTTCTTTTTTGGCACAGAAGGGAAAGAGACGGACTTGTCTTGATCGATGGAATATGGCTGGATTGGTCGTGCATGTGTGCTCCATATCCACCTTGCTTGCCTCCATGCATGAATTTGGTCAAAAGTCCACACAAGTATAAACGTTGTTGCATTGTCGGGTCATTTTGACCTTCTTCCTTTTGATATCTCGACTTATCATAAACTAAAAAGTTGTAGATCTTGAGAATACCTTCGAAAGTAGTACTTGTGGGTCTTCTAACTCCAAATGCAGCTCCAGATATAGGCATTTTACAAAGAGTGCGTAAATTTGACAGCTTAGCCGAATCGAGCGGAATATGACTTAACTTGACCACACTCGGAGTGAACATTTTCGGCTTCATCATGGGGCTCTAGGGGATCACATCACGACCCGAACCAAGGCGTATAACTCCTTGTCGTATGTAGGGTAGTTCAAGGTGGCTCCACCTAGTTTCTCGCTAAAGTAGGCTACGGGACGTCCCTCTTGCATCAAAACTCCTCCAATCCCGATTCCCAAAGCGTCACACTAGTCCTGAAGCACAAGAACGGGGGCAAGGGTCAGCCGCTCTCTAAGTATCATAAATGACGCCTCTTGAGCGGATCCCCACTCAAATTGCACGCCCTTCTTGGTCAACTCGGTGAGGGGGCGGCAATGGTGCCAAAGTCCCGAACGAACCTCCTATAGAATCCGGCAAGTCCAAGGAAACTCCGTATGTGAGGGACCGTTGTCGGACGAGGCCATTTTGATATTGCCTTGGTCTTCTCTTCGTCCACTCGCAAGCCTTCCTTTCCTACCACAAAACCCAAAAAGACCACAGATTCCGAGCAAAAGTGGCATTTCTTAAAGTTTACAAACAAATGTTGTTCTTTAAGGACAAGAAATACACTTCTCAAATGTTCAACATGCTTATCCAACGTCCGACTATAAACCAAGATGTCATCAAAATACACCACAATAAAGTTACCTAAGAAATCACGTAGGACATGGTTCATTAGGCGCATAAACGTACTAGGTGCATTCGTTAATCCAAAAGGCATTACAAGCCACTCATATAATCCATACTTAGTTTTGAAAGCAATTTTCCATTCATCACCCTTATGCATCCTAATCTGATGATATCCACTTCTAAGGTCTATTTTAGAGAAAAGAGTACCACCGTGAAGTTCATCTAGCATATCATCAAGACGAGGAATAGGATGTCGGTACCTTACAGTTATTTGGTTGATGGTACGGCAGTTGTTACGCTAATTAGGTAGCACAAAAAGATTTACATTTATAAACTCGATCTAAAATCCTAAACTATCTAGCGAATCCCGCAATGTACGGATCGTTATGCAGGAAGGAAAGTATTTCGAGGTCGAACACAAGGACTGAGGTGAAATCAAGTCATTCAATGATCAAAGATAGTGCAAATCTAAACTAAAATGAGATAAGGAATAAAGAAAGTACAAAACACAATATTTTTGGTTGGTTTTGGGTGATCAAACAAGGATCACAAATATATCAACACAAATAAGAAAACATACACACAATCACAAAGGTGAGAGATAAGAGGTAAGTAATACGGATTCTAGAGATTCGGAATTCCGATTATGACAATGGACTCATGCTTCTAAAGATCAAAGGAAAGTTGTGGTTGTTCGGTGTTGGGTGTTTCTCTAATGGGAGCAATTACCGGGTAAGTCTCATGCTCCACTAGTCTCGAACCTAAGGTCCTATTACCGGGTAAGTGTCAAGGAACCTAAGGACGGGAATTCTACACAAACCGGCCGCTACCGAAGGGTCAAACCCCTCCTTACCGGGTAAGTCTCGGAAAAGGTAAGACTTAGGCAACGATCCTAGCACACTCAATCCAATAGCGGCTTTTTTGGCTCACTACTACCTAGAGTTCATCATCTTAGGTATCTAAGAGGGGAAATTACCGGGTAAGTCTCATTCCTCATTTAGGTTGCTAACAATAGGTTACCCTAAGTTAGGTTAGGCTCAACAAACACTAGGATTTCAACACATCTACATCCAAACATCCAGATTCATCAATAAAAGAACAACAGAGCAAAACAAGGATGGATCATGCAGAACCACGCCCGTGGAAGCATGAAGAACAGGCCGTGGTTTGGGTCTGAGTTGGGATTTCGAAAAAAAATCTATCCTAAGCTAACATGGAAGTCCATACAATCATAGTCCAAAGCATAAACATCATTCCTTCACCCTAGAATCACATCTATTCAGCCAACAACATACAAATCAAGATCAAACTTCATAAATAGAGCATGCTTGCAAGTCATGGCTAGATATTGAAGAATGAACCAACGAAAAGACATTATCAAGATAGAATAGAAGTTACCAAATCTTACAAAGGGTCCAAGATGCAGTTCCAAAGTATCAACAAAGAAACCTCACTCAAAACCACTCTAATCTCACTTTAAAATGAAAATCTACACTAATCTCTTCCAAGAACACCCACAATGGGTGCTTGGAAGAGAGGCTACAATGGAGAAGTGTTTTGGGGAAGAAGATAGGTAAAAAAAAAGGAAGAGAATCCCCCAATTACAGCTTGCAAAGATCACTTAAATACCCCACCAAGAGCAAGAGTCGGCCAAAGAGATCGTGGGACACGTGTCAAAGTGGTCCAGACAGAAACCACGGCCAAAACCACGGGCGTGGTTCTGGCCTCTGGGCCGTGGTTTTGCTCCAGAGACTCTCTTTGGATCCTCAAGCCATGAGTTGGTGCAAGGCATGCACCAACTAGGTCCTATGTGTTCTCCCTTGCTCCTAGCTTGCTCCTTAATGAGTCCGGAAGTGTGTCATCACGAGGAACGATCCTCGAATGTATCGATTAAGTCCAAAAGCTCCCAAAATACCTACAAAACATGCAAAAGTCCGTGTAGACGTCTATCTCGACAACATACATGAATTAAGTACAAACGTCACGAACTAATGCCAAACTATGCATGGAAAACAAGAAAAACTATCTAAATGAATGCCTAAACTAACGTCATAAATCGTGTCATCAGCAGTCGACGCACATCCTCCAACTCCCATCTTTCTTGGGTACCAATAGCACAGGAACGGCACATGGACTCAAACTCTCCCAAATATATCCCTTGCTCAGAAGATCCTCCACTTGAGCTTGTAGCTCCTTTGTTTCCACCGGGTTTGCTCGATATGCTGGCCGATTAGGGATGGAAGACCCGGGTATGAAGTCAATCTGATGTTCTATGCCTCGGATAGGGGGTAGTCCCAGGGGAATCTCTTTGGGCATAATCGCCTTGAACTCTTCAAGTAGTCCTGAAATACAAGAAGGCAAAGACAAATTATTAGCTTCCATAGTACATAAAGTTGTTACACAAATAAGAAGGAAGCAAACATCCCCCCTTTGTAGGGATCGAGGGGTGTCGTGTAACCGTGCGGTGAGTAGGGTCTTGGGGTCGGATGTTGTTTCAAGAACCATCTTAGTCTTTCCCTTTTTCCGTGCGGCCTCACCTTTCTCCAACTTCTTCCTTTCTCTACACATGTGGTCTTCCATAATCACGGATGTGCTGAGAGGCATGAGTTTTACTTTCTTCTCGGCCATGGCGAAGAAGTATATGTTGGTGTAACCATAATGAAACACCCTTCGGTCAAACTGCCACGGTCTCCCAAGTAAGAGGTGGCAAGCTATGATTGGAAGCACGTCACACACAACGTCGTCTTGGTACGGTCTGATGGCAAAGTGAATAAAACATTGCTCCTTGACTTGAATGGGAGCGTTGGTGTTGAGCCACTGGAGCGAATATGGTTGCGAGTGTGCCTTCGTTTTGAGTCCTAGGTGTGCAACGACCTCCTGACTATCAATGTTACAACAAGACCCACTATCAATAATAACAGTAAATAATTGCCCCGAAATTAAACAACGAGTGTTAAAGAGATTCTCCCTTTGTGAGACATTTGCACGAGTTCACTTGCTTGTAGGGCCTTCTTTGTGACAAGTCTGAAATCTCCCACAGGAGCATGAGCTTCAACTTCAACACCTTCTATCATTGGAGCTACTGTTTCATAGTCATCTTCGGATTCATGATTCTCGGTGACCTCTTCCCCAAACACATTCAATAAAACCTTACGGGGATTAGGGCATTCCCGGGCATAATGACCAATGCTCATAACACTTGTAGCACTTCACTTCTCTAGTCCGGCTTGATTCTGGTGTTTGTGGGACACTAGGAAGAGGGGCACTAGGGTCAGAGGCGGAAGTGGCCTTGGGAGATACTGTTGGGGATGAACCGATTGTGTGGGTAGGACGATTATGTCGAGAGGGTTCGGTGAACTCATGACTTGTCCCTCTTCTTGATGATCCAGATGCCTTACGTTTCTGGATGGTATTATAGGCGTGGGTAGCATAATGAAGGGCATCAGTTAGGCTTGTGTGTCGGATTTGTTTGACTATTTCGGACACATCGGGGTTAAGCCCAGATAAGAACTTGGCTAGAATATAGTTGTCGGGCTGTCGGGTTCCCGATCTTTGAAGGAAAGTTCTCAACTCTCTGTGGTATTCATTTGGGGTTCGGTTACCTTGGCGTAGCCTTTCAAGTTTGAGCAACAATTATTTCTTGTAATCCGAAGGTATGAACCGAGCACGCATCCTTCTACGGAGTTCAAACCAAGTGTTGATGCGTGTTTGTTGATGTGCCTCCACATATTCCAACTCTTCCTGCCACCAAGTTAGAGCAAAATCAACAAATTGGATAGTAGCAGCTTCAATCTTTTTATACTTGTTAAAATCATAATAACGGAAGACTTGTTCAGCCTTAGTCTCTCACTCAATGTAGGTCTCAACTTCTGCAATTCAAGTGAAGTTGGAACATCCACTTTTGATCCATGGTAACGCCTCCTATTGCGGTGACCACGATTTTCTTCACCGTCCGAGTCATCGTGTCGAGAAGCTTGACTATGGTCCCGGTTTTTGTTCCGGTCTCTATCTCGGTTTCTTCTTGCATGGCTATTCACACTCACACTCCGATCCCGGCGTCTACGAGGTGGTTGTTCCTTGTTACTACCTCATTGACTTTGTTCAGGTGGGGCGGGAGGTATTTTTCTTAGAAGCTCCGCTAGTTGGGCTTCAAGGCGGTCAAGACGTGGGTCGGCTTGATTGATCTCATTACCATTGACGGATGTCATCCTGTTTTTGGACTACAAATCAAGCAAGGAAACAAACAAAACCAAGTGTCCAAAGTTTAATTCCAACAACAAACAAGTAGGTGCTCAAAACCAAAGGAAAACCAATAGTAAGGACTTCAAAGGCAAAACCGAAAGTAATAAAAATGCCAATTTTGTGACCGAAACGGTGTCGAATGGCAAAAAAAGCCTATTGATCACGGCATAGTGCTGAGTTGGACTCGGAGGCCCGTTTCCCTTCTCGAAAAGGTATAACAATTGGAATTCTGAGTTCGGACACCTTTTTGCCGCAAAACCGCAAAACCGGCCGTTTTTCACCTTATTTGGTTTCTTCACCTATCACACAAGACAAACTCAAAGGGAAAAAGGTTAGGAAAGAAACGTTCTCTCTCTCTCTCTTCTCGCAAGTGTATTTCCCCTCACACTCACTCAAGTGTTTGATAGTGTTTGGTTCGCACAACTCCCCTTTTCCTTTGCTTCGAGGCAAAGCTCTCACTCACCTTTTTCAATGCACTAGGCAATGCTCTCCACTCAAATATTTCACTTGGTAACAAAATTCCGCAATTTTCCAAGGTAGTGCACAAGGTAAACAAAGTATTCCAAGTTGCAATATAAGTTTGGAAAAGAAAACACAAAGGGCGACAAAAGCAACAACTAATAAGAGCCTTCCGGCGAGTATTTACTTAGTCCCTAACAAGTAGTTAGTCAAAGCAATAACAAGCGTTTTCCCCAAAACGTGCGGGTTGTGTTTTGTTTGGCTAGAACACTCAAGAACAATTTTGATAACAGTTTCAATAACATTCTCAAGGACAACTTTGATAATAATTTTAATAACACTCACAAATAATTTCAACGATAACACTCAAACAACTTTTTCTTTTCTTTTCTTTTGCTTTCTTTTCTTTTTTTTCGACTTTACTAGATGATATAAAATAAACTTTTGTTTTTTTTATTGAATAAAAGGTCAACAATATCTCTCTAAAGACTCACAAGAAAGAAGATTGCAAGCACCAAAATTTTTGAGAACTACTCAAAATTGCAAAAACTAAAAACAAGTTTAGGTAAGAAATACGTACCCCGAAAGCTTGAGGAACTCGTAGCATTGGGCTCTGATACCACTTGATGCGCTCTTCGTTAGTTGAACACGAGGATCCACCGGTGTTGTTCCTTCCGACCACTTCTTTTGTATATTTTCGATTTATGGGATATGCCAAGCAAGGAATCGTCCAGCCTCGCACCTTGGATCTCCTTGGCTCGAGATCTTCTTTCCTCGGAATCTCACTTCGGAATTTGGATCTCCTTTGTCCTTCTAGCCTCGCACCGTAAGGACACCACTCGGCCTCTCACCTTGTGGGTTTCGAAACTTTGTCCTCTCACCTTAGTCTCTAGGTTTGTTTTTCTCAAATTGAAAACACAACTTTTTGATTGAAACTCAACTCTATTTCGTCCTCAAAAACGTACTGGGGAGAGGCCTTATATGGGCTGAAAATTCAGCACCAACTCCCAACATTAATAGCTTACAAGTTCAAGAGTTGTGATATTGAATAAAGGCAAACATAGGGACTTTCAACCAACAACTTCAAGCAATCAAATGGCCTAAAAGCCATAAATATGGCCGGCCAATTAGAGCTCCAAGGGTCCAAAAACGTGGCTGAAAATAAATCCCAAAATAATGTGGTTTTAATCCCTTGACAAGGTTGGCTTAAGTACAAGTGAACACTTGTACTAAACAACCTTCATTATTCCATAATACCATGCATTAGTGGGCATTATATCATGAAATAAAATCAAGCATGACCACATAATACAAAAATAAAAAGGTTACATCTAAGGTTCAAGTTTTAAATTGATCTGGAATCCTCAATCGCCTCAAGCATGTTCACCAATTGATAGTCATGAACGTCCTCAAATGCCGGAGCTCCGAAAGGGTGGTAGGTCAAAGTGGTTTGGCCTAGCATGCGGGATCTAGCTTGAGTGAGAGGTGGTGTTGATCTTGGTGCTGTCACATTAGTCTCGTTGCTTAAGTCCGGCGGGCTCACATCACTAGGTGTAATCTTGAGGAATTGATGGAGAAAGTTGACATGAATTGGATCAAACACTCTTTTCAAGGAAAAGAAGGGAATAAATCGACTTACCATAAGTAAATCGATCGATTCAGGCTACAAAGCAAGTCGATTTTTGGCAACAGAAAGAAAAATTGAGTGAAAAATCGACATACCAAGAAAAAAAAATCGGTCGATTTCCCTTATTGATTTATTAAAGAGGAGAAAAATCGAACCGATGAATATATCGCCCTAGAAAATCTGCCGATTTTCTTCATATTTTGGCCGGCCTATATAAAGCTTTCTCCACTCCATTCTTCATTCAAAACTTAACAAAATTTTCGTCCTCCTTCACTCCAAAGAGCCAAAAATCGCCTACCCTCCCATCTCCTCAATTTGTAACCATTTTGAGTGATTCTTGAGTCTAAACTGAAGGATTTTCAACAAGGAAGAAGGATCTAGCATCAGCAAGCTTGGCAAACTGCTCATTCATCCAGAATTCAGGTTTTTTGATCCAAAACCTAAGCACTTTGTTCGATTTCATAAATCTTGCCTAGCAGTTGTTAGATTGTTGAGTTTGATAGAGGGTTTTGCTTAGAAACAACCCTAGCAAGCTGTGTGTAGTGTTGCATTCATCAGAACTTTACAGATTTGTGATTTGTGTTTAAATCGTGAGAAAAATCGGGCCAGCCTAGAAAAATCGGCAGATTTTCACCAACAGCCCGATTTTTTTTAGCAAAATGGTGACCTTAAAGACAATCACCAGAAATGCAAACAAGAAGAAAGGATCTTCATCTAAGCCCGATTTTCTAAGGCACCCCCACCACAACCACCACCTTCCCTAGCTCGACCAAACCTTCCCCCTCCCGCTTCCAAACACAAGAAGAGATATGAACGTCTCTTAGAATGGCCTTTTACTCCTCCTCGCTACATTGTATTAGATAACTTGTGATAACACGATTTATGATGTTAGTTTAGGCATCCATTTAGATAGTTTTTCCCGTTATTCATGCATAGTTTGGCATTAGTTCATGACGTTTACATTTAATTCATGCATATTGTCGATATAGACGTCTACACAAACTATTGTCGGGTTTGTAGGTATTTTGGGGAACTTTTGGAGCATAATCGATACATTTGAGGATCATTCCTCGTGATGACACACTTCCGGACTTATTAAGAAGCAAGCTAGGAGCTAAGGAGAACACATAGGACCTTGTTGGTGCATGCCTTGCACCAACTCGTGGCTTAACGATCCAAAGGAAGCTTAATCACTAAAACCACGACCCAGAGGCCATTTCAACGCCCGTGGTTTTGGCCGCGGTTCTCTCTGGACAGCTGTCCCACGATCTCCATAACCGACTATTGCCCTTGATGGAGGATATAAGTGGTCCTGCAGGCTTATGCTAGGGGATTCTCTCCCACACTCTCTAATTACACATCACTCCATTGGAGGCTACTCTTAGGAGGAAGCAAAAACACTCTCATTTGGAGAAAAAGAACAACAACACTAGTTTTAGAGTTTTCATAGCTTTTTAGTGGTTTTTTAGTGAGCTTGTTGAAGACATTTGCAAGGATTTGTAAGGAACGATTTGGACCTTCTTTTGAAGGGTTGTAAGTCTTTCTTAAACATACATTCATCTTGGTTTACTTGTGTTTACTTGATTCTCTTCTCTTTCATTTCGTTTTCTTGCTATGGAAGCCATGAATGTTTGCTTGTTGAGTTTGAATGTTAAAATGCATGTTGTTGGCTAAATAGTTGTGATTCTAGGGTAATTGAATGATGGTTATGGCTTGGACTATTATAGAATAGACGTAAATGTATCCTTGGATGAATTGCTTGCTCGATCTTAATCTCTGTTACAAATCACGGTCTATTCTTGCCTAAACACGGCCGTGGTTCTGATGATTTGCCCGTGATTTGATTCTGTTGTGCTTGTATTGATGAATCTGAATGCTAGGATGTTGGATTGCTTAAATCCTAGTGTTTGTTAAGCTTAATCTAGCCTAGGGTAACCTAATGCTAGCAAACTAAGTGAGGGAAGAGACCTACCCGGTAATTCTTGACATTAGATACCCAAGATGGTGAACTCTAAGTAGTAGTGAGCATCACAAGCCGCTATTGGATTGAGTGTGCTAGGACTATTACTTAGGACTTGCCTTCCTGAGACTTACCCGGTAAGGAGAGGTTTGACTCTTAGATAGCAATCCGGTTTGTGTAGAATTCCCAACCGTAGGCTCCTAGAGACTTACCCGGTAATAGGACCTTAGGTGAGGGATTAGTGGACTATGAGACCTACCCGGTGATTGATCCCATTTGAGAAAAACTCTTTCTCAACATATCATAGCTAGTCCAAGGTTGATTAGAAACTTGAGTCCAATGCCATAACCGGAATACCTAACCCCTAGAATCCGCTTTTCTCTCTTTGATCACATATCTCGTGTTTGTGTTGCTTGTTTGTGTTGCTAGCTAGATTTGTTAGCTTTTTTTGCAATCTTGCATCAATTGTGATCTTGTTTGATCACCATAAAACCAAACCAAAAACATTATGATTTTCATTTCTTTATTCCTTTCTCTTTTCTTAAACTAGATTTGCACTATTCATAATCACTTATTTGATTCGATTTCACCTTAGTCTTTGTGTTCGACCTCGGAATACTATCCTTGCTACAAAACGACCCATACACTATGGGTTCGCTAAGAGTTCGGAAAATATATCGAGTTAAAAATTTAAGACTTTTGTGCTATACATTTCTAGTGCGAACAAGTTTTTGGCGCCGTTGCCGTGGACTTGGTCTAGATTGAATCATTGTTTGTGATTGTTTATAGTGTAGGTCTTTCTTGTTGCTTTTGATCTTGTTTGGTTTGTAAATTTTTTATTTTCAAGACATCTCTCGCTCTTAGGTGTATGCGAAGATCTCGTGGCAAGGATTTAGCTCCATTTGACCCCGAACCGGAGAAAACCCTTAAGACTAGATCCAAGAACGCTAAGAAGAAGAAGGAGATGGCCGGGAGAGATCTCCAAGCTGAGTTGAATGAAGCTGTAGAGCAAATTAGGCTAAGGGATGAAGCCTTGGAGAATGAGAGGAGACTTGCCAATGAGAGGCAAGAAGCAACTAGGAAGGAAATTGAAGAGATTAGGCAAGCTCTTGTGCAAAGGGAGCTTAATCGTCAACAACCTCCTCCACCACCACCACCGCAGCCGACGGTCAATGTTCGGTTTGAGCCGATCATCATTGAGGAGCCACAAACGCTAGGGCAACGTATGGATCCAGCCCAACGAGTGCACCGTCCGGGTGTAAACTTAGAAGATCCCGCAGCCCATGATTACGACCTCCGCCCTCAAGTGCTACAAATGATCCAGCACAATCAATTTGGAGGGATGACAACCGAGTTCTTGACAAAGTTCTTCCTACCTTCCAAGACAACCGAGCTAAGAGGGAAGATCAATGCCTTCGTGATGAAGGATAGAGAGAGCCTATTCAAGTCTTTGGAGAGGTTCAAGGACCTCCTCCTAGATTGTCCACACCATGGTATACCGAAGATAGAGCTATTAGAGATCTACTTCAAGGGGCTTGATGAGGATAGCCAATTCAAGCTTCAACCGCTTTCCGGTGGAACATTCATGGAAAAGAATGTGGATGAGGCTTGGGAGTTTGTAGAGAAGAAAGCCTTGGTGATAGAGAAGTACTACCATAGGAAGAGTGATGGGAGAAAACCGGGAGTTTTAGAAGTGAGTGAAGTCACCATGAGCAACTACAAGCTCGATGCAATCAACAATGAGCTAAGGTCTTTGACGGAGCTGTGTGCTACAACCTTGAAGACTCAAGCTAGTCCTCAAGTGCAAGTGCAAGCCAATTTGGCTTCCAAAGAGGAGGATGTTAACTACATGGGAAGGGGCAATTACAATAACTATCAAGACCATAGGAACTTCAACAATAACAGCCGGCAATTCAATAATTACCGGCCTAATCATAACCATCCCGAGTTCTCTTATTCTAACCCGGATGGAGCCTTGAACCCTCCCGCTTCCACAAGCGCAGCACCACAATCTGAGGCTTCACAAGCTCTCCACCCGGCATTGCTCAACCTCCAAAGGATAGAACGAGATGATGTTTGAACAATTGCTTGGAAGGTTGTGTGGACTAAAGAGCATGGTGACGTCCATTTCTAAAGCTCAAAAGGTGCTAGAAGCACCGGTGTTCCAAAAGGCGGGTGAAGCACAAAGGGATCCGGGAAAGCTTCCCGGAAGGACCGAGGATAACCCAAGAGGCCAAGTGTTGGCCATTACAACAAGGAGTGGGCTGAGCATGAAGGGTCCCTTACCTAAGGGGAATGACAAGGGAAAACAAGTAGTGGCGGAAGAAGAGCCATTGCAAGAAGAAGGAGGCAAGAGCAAGGATGATGAGCCAACATATGTGGCACCACCTCCATACAAGCCACCACTACCGTTCCCACAATCACGAGCAAGAGCTCGTTTGGATAAGCATTTCGGTAAATTCCTTGAACTCATGTCTAAATTACATATTAACATTCCGTTCATGGATGCTATTCTAGGTATGCCGGCGTATGGAAAGTTTTTGAAAAAGATACTCTCCAACAAGAGGAAGTTGGAGGAGTATGGAGAAGTGAGAATGACAAAGAGATATTCCGAGTTTATTCAAACTATGAGGGAGGAGATGCCTCCTAAACAAAGAGATCCGGGATCGTTTTTTGTGCCAATTGGGGTTGGAGAAGTGCAATATGAAGCCCTATGTGATCTTGGAGCTAGTGTAAGCATTATCCCGCTTGCTTTTTGCAACAAGGTTGGGCTAGGAGAGCCAAAGCCGTTCAAGATGACCCTCTACATGGTTGACCGTTCAATCACTCACCCCGTAGGAATCCTACAAGACATACCGGTTCAGCTTGGGAAGTTCTATGTGCCAATCGATTTCGTTATTTTGGACATCCCAGCGGACTACCCAGTTCCTATCATTTTGGAAAGGCCATTGTTAGCATGAAATATTGTGATATTTTAGGCACGTTTTCTAAGTATATTTTATTCATATTGATAGTCATTGATTGAGCATTGTTGCATAAGTGAGCTAGTTTGCCTATATTGTCGATATGGATGTCTACACAAGCTTTATGTTGATTATAGGTGATTGAGAGCCATTTCCGAACGGAATTGAGCAAAGATGAGTTGATTGAGTA
Source organism: Fagopyrum esculentum (assembly GCA_033239045.1). NCBI lineage: Eukaryota > Viridiplantae > Streptophyta > Magnoliopsida > Caryophyllales > Polygonaceae > Fagopyrum > Fagopyrum esculentum. The sequence continues at coordinate 107,767,867 of BSUD01000005.1, forward strand.
TGTCCATGGATTGAGGACATTCTTAGGAGCAAAAAGGAGTTCAACTTGAGGAATGCACGAGACTAGGGAAGAATCACGTTCTTGCCCTAAACCACGCTCTAAAATACGGCCGTACTACATTCCACGTTCAGTTCCACGGCCGTGGAACCATGCAGGAGAAGCGTGAATCATTCCAGAAGCTTTTACGGTCGTGGAATCTTGTGTTCAAACCGTGTTGATTTCCACGCTCTAAATTACGATCGTGGAACCTTCCACGACCGTGATCTTGGCGATCTTTTTCGCCACATTTTAAGCCACGATCTTTTAAGAGATTGGGCCGGGCCGCTACTTCATCATACATTATAAAAGGACGGACAAAGAGAGATTCGATCATCATCTCTTAGAGGCATTTACATCCTCGCTTAGACGCGTTTTCGATCTCCGCTTAGAGACTTTGGCGGACTTTTGCAAAAAGACGTATTTTGCGCGCATCCTTGGAGTTGCCCTAATCTCACACTTTGGTGGATATTGCGATTGAGATTTCCGGATTGACGGAAGATTCGAAGATTTAGAAGATTGTTTGCAAGAAGATTCCTCTTCTTGTTTAGGTTTGATTTAGAAGACGGATTGACATCCCGTTCTTCCTTCTTACCTAAGATTGTGTTTAATTGGTCTATTCTGAATCTAGTGACGATATTTGTTCTTGATTGTGACTTTGAGATTGGTTTGAAGTTTATTGAAGGTTTTCGGAAGTTTTCATCTTTCAATCTTTTAATTCTTGAATTTGATATCAATATGACTGTTATTGGCTAAAAACCCTTAACAATTCTAAGGTGAAGGGTTGATAGTTGTGGCTTAGATGATGATAGATCGATCGTAAACAGATTAGACCCTGAGAGTTAGAGAGAATCGTCGACGAACCCTAAATCACGGTTTGTTCTTGAGTTCCACGACCGTGGAATCTCAAGATCCACCCGTAATTTCCCTTAAGTTTACGAACCTGCTTTTACTTTAATCCAAAGTTAAAGATTAGCTTTAACTTAGTCTTGGCTTGCCTTTTCTAGGTGGTAGTGAAGCCTCAACAACCTCTACCTCGATTGTGAGTGTCACAACCTTAATCGGTTAAGTTAGTCTTGATCCTTGGATTACAAGTTTGGGTATTTGACATTAATTCTCGCCTTTAGAAACTTTCTATATTGAAGCCTCAACAACCTGTATAGAGAGTGTCTTGTAGGTGATTCACATAAGGTTTTTGGAACTTCACCGTACGATTACCTTATATCAGCATACCTTTGCATATCTCAACCCTGTCTTTATATCATTAAGTATATCTTGAATTGATTGCCACAACTGGATACTTGGATCTTTAGGATTGTTGTTTTCCCAATATATTGCAAAGCTCTTACATTCACTTGCTTGATAACCTACGATCGAATTTATTCTCCTCAAATCCCTGTGTTCGATACTCTGGAATTCTTGCTTAACTACGTCGATCCGTACACTGCGGGTTTGCTTGCTTTATTCTAGTTTTATAAATTTAAAGCTTATTTGCACGCACGTTTAGGGGCGAACATCCATTCTTAGCCACATCCGGATGCTTAGTGGATTGCAAAAATGGAATCCTTTCCTTCAACATAGGAGAAGAAAATATCAAGTTCAAGCTGTCCACAATGATGAAGGGGCCAGCCCTTGGTGAAGATGTTTTCAAAATTGTTGAGCAAGAGGAGTCTAGAGAAGTTGTGAGCTCAATCTTGATCAAGGACCCACTTAAGAAGGTTCTTAGCTTAGGTTTGATGGAGGAAGGAGTTGAGGATGATTGAAATGAAGAAATCAAGGCTTTGGATGCATTAGAAAAGGAGACAAGTGCTGAATTTGAAGTGCACGAAGGTGTGCTGAATCACTGTAGGAACCACGGCCTGGCACCAGAAACCACGGCCGTAATTTTACCCGTGGAACTCTCTGTAATGCTCAAATGTGCCAGCTCTTCCAATTCCACGCCCGTGGTTGTGCCAGAGGTCGTGGTTTTGCCCGTGGTTTCCCCAGAAAGTGCCTTTGTTGTTGATCAAGCTTCAAGGAGTCTTGGAGAGTCTTCCATGGCTTTGGAATCATCTCAACCTACATTGTATGGAGCGTCTTCAACCGATAAAGGTCCTTCTAAACTTGATCTTAAGCCTCTCCCTTCTCATTTAAAGTATGCTTTACTTGGTGCAAATTCTACTTATCCGGTGATTGTGAATGCATCTTTGAATGATGATGAGCTTGATAGATTGTTGCATGAGTTAAGATTGCATAGGAAAGCTATTCGTTACACCATTGATGACTTAGTTGGCTTTAAAGCTTCCCTATGCATGCATAAAATCTTGATACAAGACAACCATAAACCCTCAATTGAGCCTCAAAGAAGATTGAACCCTATCATGAACGAGGTAGTCAAGAAAGAGATTCTAAAACTGCTAGATACGGGAATCATTTTCCCGATTTCGGATAGTAAATGGGTTAGTCCCGTTCATGTTGTTTCTAAGAAGGGTGGTATGACCGTAGTAACTAATGAGAACAATGAACTAATCCCAACTATGACGGTTACGGGGTGGAGAATGTGTATTGACTATAGGAAGCTTAATGTTGCCTCTAGGAAAGATAATTTCCCTCTTCTCTTTATTGACCAAATTCTAGAGAGATTAGCTCAACATTCACACTTTTGTTACTTAGATGGCTTTAGTGGGTTCTTCCAAATCCCTATTCACTCGGATGACCAAGAGAAAACAACATTTACATGTCCTTGGGGAACATTTGCATATAGGAGAATTCCATTTGGGTTGTGTAATGCACCCGCCACCTTTCAAAGATGTATGATGGCTATCTTTTCTGAATATATTGAAAACATCATGGAAGTGTTTATGGATGATTTCTCGGTTTATAAATCTTCATTTGATGATTGCTTAGCTAACTTGTCGTTGGTGTTGAAAAGATGTGAGGAAACTAACCTTGTTTTGAATTGGGAGAAATGCCACTTCATGGTGAGTGAAGGCATAGTGTTGGGACATTTGGTTTCCCAACGAGGCATCGAGGTTTATAGGGCAAAGATAGAAACGATAGAGAAGTTGCCACCACCTACCTCGGTGAAGGGGGTAAGGAGTTTCTTAGGGCATGCCGGTTTTTACCGGAGGTTTATAAAAGATTTCTCTAAAATTTCTAAGCCTCTCAATAACCTACTAATGAAGGATGTTGAGTTTGTTTTCTCCAAGGATTGCATTGAAGCGTTTTGTAGGTTGAAGAATGCCTTGATCTCGCCCCTATCATGCAACCTCTGGATTGGAGCCTTCCGTTTGAGATAATGTGTGATGCAAGTGATGTGGCCATTGGGGCTGTTTTGGGACAAAGGAAAGATGGGTTTACACATGCCATCTATTATGCTAGCAAGACGCTTGATGACGCCCAACTCAGCTATACCACAACCGAGAAGGAGTTGCTAGTGGTGGTGTATGCCTTTGAGAAGTTCCGGTCATATCTTGTTGGAGGCAAGGTCATTGTGTACACGGATCATGCTACAATCTGTTATCTCCTCACAAAGAAGGATGCCAAACCTCGCTTGATTCGATGGATCCTTCACCTCCAAGAATTTGACTTGGAAATTCGGGGCAAGAAGGGTTTCGAAAATTTAGTAGCAGACCATCTTAGTAGGCTACCACCATTGGAGATTGAAAGAGATGACATCCCGATTGATGGCTCATTCCAGGATGAGCAATTGCAAATGATGGAGGAGTGCTTACTTCAAGTGTCTAGAGGGACTGAGCCATGGTATGCGGATATAGTGAACTACCTTGTGTGTAAAATGATAACACGATTTATGACTTAGGATTAGGTAATCATTTAGATAGATTTCTCACTCATTCATGCACGTTTTGGCATTGGTTCATGATGTCTTCGCTCAATTCATGCACATTTCTAGAAAAGACGTCTACACTACCTTTTATCGGTTTTGTAGGTAATTCGGGGATCTATTGGACACTAATCGATACATTTGAGGGCCAAGCCTCATGATGGTCCACATCCAAAGCTTTGGAGGAGCATAATTGGAGCAACAAAGGACACAAAGACCACTATTGGTGCAAGCAATGGATCAACTCATGGCTAAACGAGCATAGCATGTTTCTGCTGAAGAAAATCGGACCAGCTAGCAGCTAAATCGGACGATTTTCTCCTACTGGGTCGATTTTTGGGCATTTGACAGCTTAAGCCACGTGTCTCACGATCTCTTGTCCGTCCTTGCTCTTGGTGGAGAATATAAGTGGTCCTGCAGGTGGTTGCTGAGCATCTCTCCTCTCCCACACTCTCATTCACAACTCACCAATTTGGGGGAAAAGATTGGAGAAGAAGAAAGCTCTAAAAGATTGAAGGAAGAAGAAGAACACCATTGTAGGAGAATAGTGAGGTTTTGAGTGACTTTTGAGTGATTTTTGTAATCTTGGATTGAAGAAGTATTGCAAGGATTGTTAGAAACGTTTTGAATCTTCATTTAAGAGTTTGTAAGTCTTGCTACAACTTGGATTTGGCTGAGATATATTGATTTTACTTGCTTATCTTTCATTATCCATCTATGAACACCATGTATGCTTGTATGATGATTTTGGATCTTAATATGCATACTATTGGCTAGTTTGTTGTGATTCTGGAGTGATGGATTGATGGTTATGGCTAGGGTGATGATAGGATGGGCTTATATGTTAGTTTAGGATGATTTATATGCACGAAACCCACAACGGAAGGAAAAACCGACCTGTTCATCAGATAAATCGACCGATTTATCTATAGAACAGCCCGATTTATTCCCCTGTTGCTCTTTAAATGATGAATCTGCATGTTAGGGGGTTTGGTTGCTTAAATCCTAGTGTTTATTAAGCCTAATTTAGCTTAGGATCACCTAATGCTATCAACCTAAGTGAAGGAAGAGATCTACCCGATGATTCCCGATCTTAGATACCTTAGAAGATGAATTCTAGGTAGTAGTGAGCCTCATAAGCCGCTATTGGATTGAGTGTGCTAGGATTATTGCTTGAGATTTCCCTATTCCGAGACTTACCCGATAAGGAGAGGGCTACCCCTTAAGTAGTATCTAGTTTGCGTGGAATTCCTTATTCTAACCCCTTGAGACCTACCCGGTAATAGGAATTTGATGCGGGATTAGTGAAGTGAGAGACCTACCCGGTAATCGCTTCCATTAGTGAAACATTCTTTCCTCAACACCGCAACTAGTCCTTAGAATCCTTAGAACCTTGAATCCTATGCCATAACTGGAAATCTTGACCTCTAGAATCTACTTTTCTCTTTTGATCATATACTTGTGCTTTGTGTTACTTGATCGTTTGTTAGCTTGAGTTGTTAATTGTTTTATTTTCTTGCTTGATTTGTGACCTTGTTTGATCATCACAAAAACCATCAAAAACATTGAGTTTTTCCATTTTCTTTGTTTCTCATCTTATCTTAGTCAAGATTCACACTATCTTTGATCATTGTTTGACTCGATTTCACCTTAGTCTTTGTGTTCGACCTCGGAATGAATACTTACCTTTCTACAAACGTCCCGTACACTGCTGGTTCGCTAGGAGTTAGGATAGATATAACGAGTATAAATTTAAGACTTATTGCGTGCACTTCACACGATCTTAGCGTAACAAGTTTTTGGCGCCGTTGCCGGGGACTAGGTCTAGATTGAGTCATTTTGTGATTGTTTATAGTGTAGATCTTTCTAGTTGCTTTTTATCTCTCTTTGGTGTGTGTCTTTGCTTTTCAAGACATCTCTTACTCTTTAGGTGTATGCGAAGATCTCGTGGCAAGGATTTAGCTCCATTCGATCCCGAACCGGAGAAAACCCTTAGATCTAGATCCAAGAGCATTAAAAAAGGAAAAGAGATGGCCGGAAGAGACCTCCAAGCTGAATTGGATGAAGCCTTAGAGCAAATAAGGCTAAGAGATGAGCTCTTGGAGGAAGAAAGGAGACTTGCCAATGAGAGGCAAGAAGCAACTAGGAGGGAGATTGATGAGATTAGGCAAGCCCTTGTACAAGGAGAGCTTAATCGTCAACAACCTCCACCTCCTCCACCACCACAACCGCAGCCGGCGGCGAATGTTAGGGTTGTACCCATTGCTATCGAAGAGCCACAAACTTTGGGGAGACGTATGGATCCGGCACAAAGAGCACACCGTCCGGGTGTGACCTTAGGAGATCCCGCAGCCCACAATTACGAGCTCCGCCCTCAAGTTCTACAAATGATCCGGCATAATCAATTTGGAGGGATGGAAGGAGAGTCTCCTCATCAACACTTGATGAACTACGAGATTTTGATGGAGACTCTTAGACCGCCAAGATTGGAGAGCAACAACCATAAGCTAAGGGCTTTATCCTTCTCTCTTAAGGACAAGGCCTTGGCTTGGTATCAATCTATTCCACAAGGGTGAGTTGGTACTTGGGAGGAGATGACAACCGAGTTTTTGACTAAGTTCTTCCCACCTTCCAAGACTACCGAGTTAAGAGGGAAGATCAATGCCTTCGTGATGAAGGATAGAGAGAGTTTGTTCAAGTATGGGGAGAGATTCAAAGATCTTCTCCTAGATTGTCCACACCATGGCATACCGAAAATTGAGCTATTGGAGATCTACTTCAAGGGACTTGATGAAGATAGCCAATTCAAGCTTCAATCCCTTTCCGGTGGGACTTTCATGGAGAAGCATGTGGATGATGCTTGGGAGTTTGTGGAGAAGCAAGCTCTAGTGATTGAGAAATACTCCCATAGGAAAAGTGAAGGGAGAAAGGAGGGAGCAAATGAGGTGAGTGAGGTCACCATGAGCAATTTCAAGCTTGACGCCATCAACAACGAGTTGAAGTCCTTGAGGGAGTTGTGTGCTACAACTTTGAAGAACCAAGCAACTCCTCAAGTGCTTCCACAAGCTAACCTATCTTCCAAGGAAGAGGATGTGAATTACATGGGAAGGGGCAATTACAACAACTATCAAGGCCCAAAGAACTTCCACAACAACCGGCAATTCAACAATTACCGGCCCAACCACAACCATCCCGGGTTTTCCTATTCTAACCCGGATGGAGCCTTGAACCCTCCCGCTTCTACAAGCACAACTCCACCACCAAAAGCTTCAGAAGAACTTCCACCCGGATTCACTCAACCTCCAAAGGATAGGACCGAATTGATGTTTGAGCAATTGCTTGGAAGGTTGAGTGGTCTTGAGAGCACCGTGACTTCCATTTCTAAGGCTCAAAAGGTGTTGGAAGCACAAGTGTTCCAAAAGGCAGGTGAAGCACATAGAGATCCGGGAAAGCTTTCCGGAAGAACCGAAGAAAACCCAAGATGCCAAGTGTTGGCTATTACAACAAGAAGTGGGTTAAGCATGAAGGATCCATTACCCAAGGAGAATGCTGAAGGGAAACAAGTGGTGATAGAGGAAGAGACTTTGCAAGGAGATGGAGGCAAGAGCAAGGATGTTGAGCCAACATATGTGGCACCGCCTCCATACAAACCACCACTACCGTTCCCTCAATCACGAGCAAGAGCTCGCTTGGACAATCACTTTGGTAAATTCCTTGAACTAATGTCTAAATTGCATATTAACATTCCGTTCATGGATGCTATTTTAGGAATGCCGGCATATGGCAAGTTCTTGAAAGAGATACTCTCCAACAAAAGGAAGTTGGAGGAGTATGGGGAGATAAGAATGACAAAGAGATCCTCGGAGCTGATTCAAACGATGAAGGAGGAGATGCCTCCTAAGCTAAGGGACCCGGGATCCTTTTGTGTGCCAATCGGAGTAGGAGAAGTGAAGTATGACGCCCTATGTGATCTGGGGGCAAGTGTAAGCATCATCCCGCTTGCACTTTGCAACAAGGTTGGGCTAGGAGAGCCAAAGCCGGTCAAGATGACCCTCTACATGGCGGACCGCTCAATCACTCATCCGGTTGGAATCTTGGAAGACATCCCGGTGCAATTAGGGAAGTTCTATGTGCCCATAGACTTTGTTGTTTTGGACATCTCGGCGGACTATCCGGTTCCTATCATTTTGGGGAGACCTTTCCTAGCTACTTTCGGATGTCTAGTAGATTGCAAGAATGGGACTCTCTCCTTCAACATTGGAGAAGAGAACATCAAGTTCAAGCTATCAACAATGATGAAAGGGCCAACCCTTGATGAAGATGTATTCAACATAGTTGAAGAAGATGAGTCTAGAGAGGTTGTGAGCTCAATCTTGCTCAAGGATCCACTTGAGAGGGTTCTTAGCTCAAGCTTGATGAAGGAAGGAGTTGAGGAGAGTAGCAATGAAGTAATCAAGGCCTTGAATGCATTGGACGAGCTACCAAGTGTTGGATTTGAAATGCTAGAAGAAGGGAGAAATTGGCAGAAAAATCGGACTGAAGGGCAAAAATCGGCCGATTTTTGTACTTGTGCTGAAATTTCAGCCAGTTTTGCAAAAACAGAAACTCAGATCGACCCACTACCAGAAAAATCGTCCGATTTTTCTTCCTGGGCCGATTTTCCTGAGTCTTTTCAGCATCAACCACTTGAGTATGAGCAATCATCAAGGGACTTCAAGGAGGCTTCCATGGCTTTGCAATCATCTCAACCTACATTGTATGGATCGTCCCCAACCGAAAAAGGTCCTCCTCAACTTGATCTTAAACCTCTTCCTTCTCATTTAAAGTATGCTTTCCTTGGTTCAAATTCTACTTATCCGGTGATTGTGAATGCATCTTTGAATGATGATGAGCTTAATAGATTGTTGAATGAATTGAAACTGCATAGAAAGGCAATAGGATAGACCATTGATGATCTTGTTGGCATCAAGCCCTCTTTGTGCATGCATAGGATAATGATGGAAGATAATCATAAACCCTCTATTGAACATCAAAGAAGATTGAATCCCATAATGAAAGAGGTAGTCAAAAAGGAAATCATTAAGTTGCTAGATGCGGGAATTATCTACCCTATCTCGGATAGTAAGTGGGTTAGTCCCGTTCATGTAGTACCTAAGAAGGGTGGGATGACCGTAGTGACTAATGAGAACAATGAACTAATCCCCACTAGAACGGTTATGGGATGGAGGATGTGTATTGATTATAGAAAGCTTAACATGACCTCTAGGAAAGATCACTTCCCTCTCCCCTTCATTGACCAAATGCTAGAGAGGTTAGCTCAACATTCCCATTTTTGTTACCTAGATGGCTATAGTGGATTCTTCCAAATCCCTATCCACCCCGATGACCAAGAGAAAACAACCTTTACATGTCCATGGGGTACTTTTGCATATAGGAGGATGCCATTTGGGTTGTGTAATGCACCCGCCACCTTCCAAAGGTGTATGATGGCTATCTTTTCGAAATACATAGAAAACATCATGGAAGTGTTCATGGATGATTTCTCTGTTTATGGTTCTTCTTTCGATGATTGCTTGGCTAACTTGTCCTTAGTATTGCAAAGATGTGAGGAGACAAATCTTGTCTTAAATTGGGAAAAATGCCACTTCATGGTAAGTGAAGGTATTGTGTTAGGACACTTGGTGTCTAACCGTGGCATTGAGGTTGATAGGGCCAAGATTGAAACGATAGAGAAGTTGCCACCACCTACCTCGGTGAAAGGGGTAAGGAGTTTCTTAAGGCATGCCGGTTTTTACCGGAGGTTCATTCAAGACTTCTCTAAAATTTCTAAGCCCCTTACTAACCTACTAATGAAGGATGTTGAATTTTTCTTCTCCAAAGATTGCCTTGAGGCTTTTTGTAGGTTGAAGAACGCTTTGATCTCCGCACCTATCATGCAACCTCCGGATTGGAGCTTACCGTTTGAGATCATGTGTGATGCAAGCGATGTAGCCGTTGGGGCTGTCTTGGGGCAAAGGAAAGATGGGCGCACTCATGCCATTTATTATGCTAGCAAGACGCTAGATGATGCCCAACTTAACTATGCCACAACCGAGAAAGAGTTGCTAGCGGTGGTGTATGCTTTTGAGAAGTTCCGCTCATATCTTGTTGGAGTGAAGGTCATAGTCTATACGGATCATGCCGCGATCCGTTATCTACTTACCAAGAAGGATGCCAAGCCTAGGTTGATTCGGTGGATCCTTCTTCTTCAAGAGTTTGATTTGGAAATCCGGGACAAGAAGGGATCCGAGAACTCTGTGGCAGATCACCTTAGTAGACTACCTCCCTTAGAGATTGAGAGAGATGACATCCCGATTTATGACTCATTCCGGGATGAGCAATTGCAAATGGTGGAGGAGTGCTTGTTCCAAGTGTCTAGAGGGAGTGAGCCATGGTATGCCGACATTGTGAACTACTTGGTGTGTGAGGAAGTGCCTCCCGGTTTGACATATGCCCAAAGGAAGAAGTTCTTCAAGGACGTGAGGCATTACTATTGGAACGAGCCACTTTTGTTCAAAAGAGGGCCGGATGGAATGCTTAGAAGATGCATACCGGAGGATGAAGTAGAGAGTGTGATCCGGCATTGCCACTCCTTACCATGTGGAGGCCATGCTAGCTCGCACAAGACATGTGCTAAAGTGTTGCAATCGGGCTTCTTTTGGCCAAGTTTGTTCAAGGATGTGCAAGGCTTTGTGGTAGCTTGTGATGCTTGCCAAAGGACGGGCAACATTTCAAGGAGGAATGAGATGCCTTTGAACAACATCCAAGAGGTTGAAATATTTGATGTATGGGGTGTGGACTTCATGGGACCGTTTTCTTCTTCATGTGGCAATCTCTACATCCTATTGGCGGTGGATTATGTGTCGAGATGGGTGGAGGCAATTGCCTCTCCCACAAATGATGCCAAGGTGGTGGTGCGGTTCTTCAACCGAGTGATCTTCCCTAGGTTTGGAACACCAAGGGTGATCATAAGTGATGGAGGGAAGCACTTCACTAATAGGAACTTTGGGGCACTCTTGGCTAAGTATGGGGTGACTCATAAGGTGGCAACACCTTACCACCCCCAAACTAGTGGCCAAGTGGAGATCTCCAACCGGGAGATCAAGGCCATTCTTGAGAAGACGGTATCAAGGACGAGAAAAGATTGGGCTATGAAGCTCAATGATGCCTTGTGGGCATATAGGACCGCCTTCAAAACACCAATTGGCACCACTCCTTACAAGCTAGTCTATGGCAAGTCTTGCCACCTTCCGGTAGAGATGGAGCATAGAGCTTATTGGGCCATTAAGTGGCTAAATTTTGATCTCAAGGAGGCGGGAGAGAAGAGGTTGCTTGACATAAACGCTCTTGAAGAGATCCGATTGGATGCTTATGAGAATGCCCGGATCTACAAGGAGAGGACCAAAAGGTGGCATGACAAGCGCCTCATCCCGAAGGAGTTGAGTGAAGGAGACCTTGTCCTTCTCTTCAACTCAAGGCTGCGGCTCTTCCCCGGAAAGCTGAAATCAAGATGGACCGGGCCATATGTGGTGAAGAAAGTTTTTCCTCATGGAGCGGTGGAGATAGGAGGAGATCATTGTGGTAACTTCAAGGTGAATGGGCATCGATTGAAGAAGTACATCCCGGAAGCCCCGGTGGAAGTGATTGCCCCGCTTCACCTTGATTGAAACACTCCTGAATTTGGTCAAGCTAATGACCTTAAAGAAGCGCTTAATGGGAGGCAACCCATTGGTATATATTTTTCCTTTTCTTTTTCTCGCTTTTGTTTAATCTCACTCTTGGTGTGCTTTGTTTTTCTTTTGTGTTTTTGGGTGCTAGATCTTGTTGATTGTCATAAGTGATGAGATGCTGGAGGTCATGTGAAAACCTCATGAACCAGTTGAAGGTACAAGATCCAAGCACATGGACGAGGAGAAAATCACCCAGAAAAATCGGACTGTTCATGCACAAAATCGGCCGATTTTCCTGAGCTATGGGGCGATTTTTCCTCTGTATTAAGGAAAGTGATGATCTCAAATCAAGCATGGGTGGAGCGGACTTGGAACTTGGACGGCTTGCGGCACCAAGCGCGGGTTCCGACACCATAATAAACATCAAGAGCTCTCTACCATCCTTGATCAATCATCCACCATCATCATCCAATGTGAACCGAAATACCAAAGCATCACCAATTTTACATTGTGAGGACCTTCTTTCACTTCTTTATTTAGTTTACACATTAGGGACAATGTGTTTCTAAGTATGGGGTGGGGTTTTCATGATCACTTGCATGATTAGCATCTAGGATAGTTTAATTTTGTCACATGTTTCATTATGTCTTGCATTGTACATACATATTTCGAAAAATCCAAAAAAAAAAAATTCAGAAAATTTAAAAATTTAAAAATTTTTGTGCTTTCTAGGCTTGGATATGACCCTAATGATGAACCTTGTCTTGTGGATTGGCTATGGATGGCCTTATGTGTTAAATTGATGAATGCATATGTGGACTCGAAATACTTATCTTGAATTCCATGAATGACTTGTGATTATGATGCTTGTCTTGATTTAATTGAGTATTGAAAGTCGAAATTGCATGCTAGTTCTTGCACATCATTTAGGAATAAATGAGGCAATTCATCTTTCTCTACTTCTCATCTTGATCATGTTGTTTGAGCACCTCAATTGATGAAAAATTTAACCTCTTTTGACCCATCCGGGAATAGGAGCGTGATAGTGTGTTGATGTGTGTGAAAAGCAAGTGTGGGGTGAAGTTGTTGATGAAAGAATGATGTGAATAAAATGCTGAAATTGTTGTGAAAGTGTAGACAAAAATATAGGTTTGGGGACGTTGGTTTAAATGACAAGTAACTCGGTACACTTCACATAATCGGGTGTTGGTGCCTTGCCAAAGTCAAATAAACCGATAGTCCTAACGAGCTTTGGTATGTGTGCCCGGTGTGGATGCATCTCGAAAAATAGAAAAAACCCGAGAATGGCTAATCACCGAGGTTTCGGCTTTTGTACACCAATGCCATTGTCTCAAAAATAAAAGAAAGAAAAGACAATGAAGAAAAATATACACTTGAGGGAAGTTGATAAGAAAATTGGAAGTTGTGGTTGTTTAGTTCCTTTCCCGGATTAGCATCACATAGCCTAGAAAATTCCCCACCTAATCACAACGTTTCTTGGCCTTTTATTTCACAAGTCCTTATGACCTACTTGCATGTGTGTAAGACTAAGTGATTTAAATTGGATATGCTCATGATCATCTTGATTTCTTCATCTTTACATTTCATTGCATATTATCAAGTTAAGTGTAATTGTCTTTTCATGTTTTTCGTTTATTTGATACATAATTGCTTGTCCATTGCCATGAAGCATGACTATGAAGGTGATCCAATATTAGAAGCACAACTCCAAAAAGATTTTGCCATTTTTCTGCATACATAAATCATGTCATCTCTTAGTCTATAGTTGGGAATTTGCTCGGGGACGAGCAAACCTTAAGTAAGGGGTATTTTTGATAACACGATTTATGACTTAGGATTAGGTAATCATTTAGATAGATTTCTCACTCATTCATGCACGTTTTGGCATTGGTTCATGATGTCTTCGCTCAATTCATGCACATTTCTAGAAAAAACGTCTACACTACCTTTTATCGGTTTTGTAGGTAATTCGGGGATCTATTGGACACTAATCGATACATTTGAAGGCCAAGCCTCATGATGGTCCACATCCAAAGCTTTGGAGGAGCATAATTGGAGCAACAAAGGACACAAAGACCACTATTGGTGCAAGCAATGGATCAACTCATGGCTAAACGAGCATAGCATGTTTCTGCTGAAGAAAATCGGACCAGCTAGCAGCTAAATCGGACGATTTTCTCCTACTGGGTCGATTTTTGGGCATTTGACAGCTTAAGCCACGTGTCCCACGATCTCTTGTCCGTCCATGCTCTTGGTGGAGAATATAAGTGGTCCTGCAGGTGGTTGCTGAGCATCTCTCCTCTCCCACACTCTCATTCACAGCTCACCAATTTGGGGGAAAAGATTGGAGAAGAAGAAAGCTCTAAAAGATTGAAGGAAGAAGAAGAACACCATTGTAGGAGAATAGTGAGGTTTTGAGTGACTTTTGAGTGATTTTTGTAATCTTGGATTGAAGAAGTATTGCAAGGATTGTTAGAAACGTTTTGAATCTTCATTTAAGAGTTTGTAAGTCTTGCTACAACTTGGATTTGGCTGATATTTATTGATTTTACTTGCTTATCTTTCATTATCCATCTATGAACACCATGTATGCTTGTATGATGATTTTGGATCTTAATATGCATACTATTGGCTAGTTTGTTGTGATTCTGGAGTGATGGATTGATGGTTATGGCTAGGGTGATGATAGGATGGGCTTATATGTTAGTTTAGGATGATTTATATGCACGAAACTCACAACAGAAGGAAAAATCGACCTGTTCATCAGATAAATCGGCCGATTTATCTATAGAACAACCCGATTTATTCCCCTGTTGCTCTTTAAATGATGAATCTGCATGTTAGGGTGTTTGGTTTCTTAAATCCTAGTGTTTATTAAGCCTAATTTAGCTTAGGATCACCTAATACTATCAACCTAAGTGAAGGAAGAGATCTACCCGATGATTCCCGATCTTAGATACCTTAGAAGATGAATTCTAGGTAGTAGTGAGCCTCATAAGCCGCTATTGGATTGAGTGTGCTAGGATTATTGCTTGAGATTTCCCTATTCCGAGACTTACGCGGTAAGGAGAGGGTTACCCCTTAAGTAGTATCTAGTTTGCGTGGAATTCCTTATTCTAACCCCTTGAGACCTACCCGGTAATAGGAATTTGATGCGGGATTAGTGAAGTGAGAGACCTACCCGGTAATCGCTTCCATTAGTGAAACATTCTTTCCTCAACACCGCAGCTAGTCCTTAGAATCCTTAGAACCTTGAATCCTATGCCATAACCGCAAATCTTGACCTCTAGAATCTACTTTTCTCTTTTGATCATATACTTGTGCTTTGTATTACTATATCATTTGTTAGCTTGAGTTGTTAATTGTTTTATTTTCTTGCTTGATTTGTGACCTTGTTTGATCATCACAAAAACCATCAAAAACATTGAGTTTTTCCTTCTTTTTTTTTCTCATCTTATCTTAGTCTAGATTCACACTATCTTTGATCATTGTTTGACTCGATTTCACCTTAGTCTTTGTGTTCGACCTCGGAATACTTACCTTTCTACAAACGTCCCGTACACTGCGGGTTCGCTAGGAGTTAGGATAAATATAACGAGTATAAATTTAAGACTTATTGCGTGCACTTCACACGATCTTAGCGTAACATGAAGAGGTGCCACCCGGATTGTCATATGCCCAAAGGAAAAAGTTCTTCAAGGATGTGAGGCATTACTATTAGAGGGAGCCTCTCTTGTTCAAGAGAGGACCGGTTGGAGTCTTTAGGAGGTGCATTCCGGAGGATGGGGTGGAGAGTGTGATCCGCCATTGTCACTCCTTGCCATGTGGAGGCCATTCGAGCTCACAAAAAACTTGTGTAAAGGTATTGCAATCCGGTTTTTATTGGCCTAACTTGTTTAAGGATGTGCAGAATTTTGTTGTAGTTTGTGACGCTTGCCAAAGGACGGGCAACATCTCAAGAAGGAATGAGATGCCCTTGAACAACATACAAGAGGTTGAGATATTTGATGTTTGGGGTGTGGACTTCATGGGGCCATTCCCCTCTTCATGTGGCAACCTCTATATTCTCTTGGCGGTGGACTATGTGTCGAGATGGGTGGAGGCAATCGCCTCTCCCACAAATGATGCCAAAGTTGTGGTGCGGTTCTTCAACCGAGTCATATTCCCTAGGTTTGGAACACCAAGAGTGATCATAAGTGATGGAGGGAAGCATTTCACCAATAGGAACTTTGGGACACTTTTGGCTTAGTATGGGCTGACTCATAAGGTGGCAACACCTTACCATCCCCAAACTAGTGGCCAAGTGGAGATCTCCAACCGGGAGATAAAAGGGATACTTGAGAAGACGGTTTCTAGGACAAGAAAAGATTGGGCTATGAAGCTTGATGATGCTTTGTGGGCTTATATAACCGCCTTCAAGACACCAATTGGCACCACTCCCTGCAAGCTAGTTTATGGCAAGTCTTGCCACCTTCCAGTGGAGATGGAGCATAGGGCATATTGGGCCATAAGGTGGCTGAATTTTGACCTCAAGGAAGCCGGTGAGAAGAGGTTGCTAGACATTAACGCTCTTGAGGAGATCCGGTTGGATACTTATGAGAACGCCCGGATTTACAAGGAAAGGACCAAGCGTTGGCATGACAAACGCCTCATCCCGAAGGAGTTGAGTGAAGGTGACTTAGTCCTTCTCTTCAATTCAAGGTTGCGGCTCTTCCCCGGAAAGCTTAAGTCAAGATGAACGGGTCCTTATATGGTGAGGAAAGTCTTCCCCCTTGGAGCGGTTGAGATAGGTGGGGAGCATTGTGGAGATTTTAAGGTGAATGGGCACCGGTTGAAGAAGTACATCCCGGAAGCTCCGGTGGATATGATTGCCCCACTTCACCTTGAGTGAAACGCTCCCAAATTTGGTCAAGCTAATGACCTTAAACAAGCGCTTAATGGGAGGCAACCCATTGTACATATCTTTCCCATTTCGGTTTTCGTTTTCGCTTTTTGTATTTGTCTTTGTTTCGGTGTTTGTGTGCTAGAGTCTAAGTAGCATGGAAGCCTTGCAAGGCATGAGGAAGGTGATGATGATGATCCCACATCAAACGTGGGTGGAGCGGACGTGGGACTTGGATGGCTAGCGGTGCTTAGCGCGGGTCCCGACGCCATAAAGAACATCAAGAGCTCTCTACCACCTTTGATTGATCATCCACCATCACTTCACATGGGTGAACCAAAATACCGAAAACACCATTTTTACATTGTGAGGACTCTCTTTCACTCTTCTTTACTTGATATGCACATTGGGGACAATGTGTTTCTAAGTGTGGGGTGGGGTTTTCATGATCATTTGCATGATTGCATCTAGGATAGTTTCTTTTTGTCACATGTTTCATTAGCTTTTGCATT
This sequence comes from Fagopyrum esculentum, assembly GCA_033239045.1. Classification (NCBI taxonomy): domain Eukaryota; kingdom Viridiplantae; phylum Streptophyta; class Magnoliopsida; order Caryophyllales; family Polygonaceae; genus Fagopyrum; species Fagopyrum esculentum. The sequence goes on from BSUD01000005.1 coordinate 107,784,850, forward strand.
GTACATATATATTTCGAAATTTCCAAAAAAATCAGAAAATTTAAAAAATTTTAGTGCTTCTAAGTTTGGGTATGACCCTTATGATGAGATTGTGTTGGGAATTGACTATGGATGGCCTTATGTGTTGAATGGATCTATGCATATGTGGATTTGAAGTACTTGTCTTGAATCCAATGTATGAATTGTGACTATGATGCTTGTCTTGACTAGATTGAGGATTGATGGTCGAAATTACATGCTAGTTCTTGCACATCATTTAGGAGTGATTAAGGCAATTCATCTTTCTCTACTTCTCATCTTGATCATGTTGTTTGAGCACCTCAATTGATATAAAATTTGACCTCTTTTGACCCATCCGGGAATAGGAGCATGCTAGTGTGTTGAGTGTGTGAAAAGAAAGTATGGGGTGAAGTTGTTGATGAAAGAATATTGTGAATGAAGTGTTGAATTTGTTGTGAAAAGTATAGAAAAAATATAGGTTTGGAGACGTTGGTTTTGATGACGAGTAACTCGGCACCATTCACATAATCGGGTGTTTGTGCCTTGCCAAAGTCGGATAAACCGATAGTCCTAACGAGCCTTGGTATGTGTGCCCGGTGTGAAGCACCTCGGAAAAATTCCGAGGTCCGCTAATCACCAAGGTTTCGGCTTTTGTACACCAATGCCATTGTCTCAAAAATAAGTAAAAGAAAAAGAAAATGAAAAAAAAGAAAAGAAAGAAAAGATGGAGAAAAATATATACTTGTGGAAAGTTGATCAAGGATGAAATTGTGGAGTTAGTTCCTTTCTCGGATTAGCATCACATGACCTAGAAAAATTCCCACCTATTCACAATGTTTCTTGGCCTCTTCTTTCCTAAGTCCTCGTGACCTATTTGCATGTGTGTAAGACTTAGTGATCTAGATTTGACATACTCATGATCATCTTGACTTCTTTACTTTTACCTTTCATGCGTGCTTTCGAGTTAAGTATAATTGTCTTTCCATGCCTTCATTCATTTGATACATGATTGTTTGTCCATTGCCATGAAACATGACTATGAAGGTGATCCAACTTTAGAAGCACAATTCCAAAAAGATTTTATGTTGTCTTTCCGCATTCATAAATCATGTCATCTCTTAGCCTATAGTTTGACCTTGCTCGGGGACGAACAATTCTTAAGTATGGGGTATTTTGATAACACGATTTATGACGTTAGTTTAGGCATCTATTTAGATAGTTTTTCCCGTTATTCATGCATAGTTTGGCATTAGTTCATGACGTTTACGTTTAATTCATGCATATTGTCGAGATAGACGTCTACACGAACTATTGTCAGTTTTGTAGGATCATTCCTCGTGATGACACACTTCCGGACTCATTAAGAAGCAAGCTAGAAGCTAAGGAGAACACATAGGACCTTGTTGGTGCATGCCTTGCACCAACTCGTGGCTTAACGATCCAAAGGAAGCTGAATCACCAAAACCACGGCCTAGAGGCCATTTCCTTGCCCGTGGTTTTGGCCGTGGTTCTCTCTGGACAGCTGTGAAAACTGTCCCACGATCTCCATAACCGACTCTTGCCCTTGATGGAGGATATAAGTGGTCCTGAAGGCTAATGCTAGGGGATTCTCTCCCACACTCTCTCATTACACATCACTCCATTGGAGGCTACTCTTGGGAGGAAGCAAAAACACTCTCATTTGGAGAAGAAGAAGAAGAACAACAACACTAGTTTTAGAGTTTTCATAGCTTTTTAGTGGTTTTTTAGTGAGCTTGTTAAAGACATTTGCAAGGATTTGTAAGGAACGATTTGGACCTTCTTTTGAAGGGTTGTAAGTCTTTCTTAAACATACATTCAGCTTGGTTTACTTGTGTTTACTTTATTCTCTTCTCTTTCATTTCGTTTTCTTGCTATGGAAGCCATGAATGTTTTCTTGTGGAGTTTGAATGTTAAAATGCACGTTGTTGGCTAAATAGTTGTGGTTCTAGGGTAATGGAATGATGGTTATGGCTTGGACTATGATAGAATAGACTTAAATGTATCCTTGCTAAATTGCTTGCTCGAACTTAACCTCTGTTACAAATCACGGTCTGTTCTTGCCTAACAACGGCCGTGGTTCTTATGATTAGCCCGTGATTTGATTTTGTTGTGCTGTATTGATGAAACTGAATGCTAGGATGTTAGATTGTTGAAATCCTAGTGTTTGTTAAGCTTAATCTAGCCTAGGATAACCTAATGCTAGCAAACTAAGTGAGGGAAGAGACCTACCCGGTAATTCTTGACCTTAGATACCCAACATGGTGAACTCTAGGTAGTAGTGAGCCTCACAAGCCGCTATTGGACTGAGTGTGCTAGGATTGTTACTTAGGACTTGCCTTCCCGAGACTTACCCGGTAAGGAGAGGTTTGACTCTTAGATAGCAATCCGGTTTGTGTAGAATTCCCAACCTTAGGCTCCTAGAGACTTACCCGGTAATAGGACCTTAGGTGAAGGATTAGTGGATCATGAGACCTACCCGGTGATTGATCCCAGTTGAGAAACACCCTTTCCCAACATATCATAGCTAGTCCAAGGTTGATTAGAAACTTGAGTCCAATGCCATAACCGGAATTCCTAATCCCTAGAATCCGCTTTTCTCTCTTTGATTACATATCTCGTGTTTGTGTTGCTTGTTTGTGTTGCTAGCTAGATTTGTTAGTTTTTTTCTTACAATCTTGCATCAATTGTGATCTTGTTTGATCACCAAAAAACCAACCCAAAAACATTAAGATTTTCATTTTTTTATTCCTTTCTCTTTTCTTAAACTAGATTTGCACTATCCATAATCACTTATTTGATTTGATTTCACCTTAGTCTTTGTGTTCGACCTCGGAATACTATCCTTGCTACAAAACGACCCATACACTGTAGGTTCGCTAGGAGTTAGGAAAATATATCGAGTTAAAAATTTAAGACTTTTGTGCTATACATTTCTAGTGCGAACAACTTGGATGCGCTGTTTGTGAGAGAGGACATTGACATGATGTTGGATAGGATAGGGTTGAGTCAGTTTGCGCTCATTCGGGAGAATGATTACACTGAGATTACTTTTGAGTTCCTTAGTACCTTTGAGCACGACGCTAGAGATAGGAGAGTTTCTTTTCGGCTCATTAATGAGGATCATGCCATGTCTATTCTTGCTTTTGTAGATTTGTTTGGTTTCCCCTCATCTTCTGCAGGGACATTTCCACGAGGTTTGAGCGCTAGTGCATTCTGGGAGAGTATCTCTGTTGGTGAAGCGGGAGGAGATAAGTGGAGACCGGGAAACTCAAAGGAGAAAAGCATCTGCAGTCTCTATTTCAAGATAGCTCACCAGATCCTTAGTGAGTCTTTGTTTGCAAGAACGGAGACACCACAAAAGCTAAAGGCAGATGAGCTTTATCTCCTTCATTGTATGACCACCGGCACTATTCCAACATCACTACTATGCTTGCCGACTTTCTTGGGAAGATAGCCAACAAGTCGAAGGGAGATATTTGTGCTAGAGGCCTTGTCACTCAAGTGGCGTTGGCGTTGGAGCTTGACTTCTCAAATTGCCACTTGGCTGAGGGTGCCCGTCCTCTTGGCTCACAGAGATTGGTCTCTAGGCAGGTTTTGATTCCTACAGGTATGGGAGCTTTGCATATATCCATGCCATGGGCAAAGACGCCATCTAGGAAGCCGGTTGAGATTGAGTGGAAGTCCGAATACACTATTCGGAACAGGAGGAACTGGAAGGAGACCTTTGAGCATTTATTTGATGAGATGGCCCCTCCGACCACTTATTATGATGATGATGAGGATGGAGAGGATGATGAGGAGGAGGAGGACTATGAGAAAGGAGTTGCAGCATACCAGAGATCAATGCTAGAGTTCGAGAGTGACACGTATAGCGGCCATGCTACAGATGCTATGGATATTGACACAAATTGAGCTGGACCTAGCAGGACGAGTAGGGGTACAGAGGAGACCGAGGATGAGATGCAAGCTCCCCATCATTCCTTTTCTCATGCACCCAGTCGCGGGAGAGGACGCGGGCACGGATCTAGACTCCATCGACAGATGAGAGCATTTCACACCGACTACAAAGCTCTGAACACGAGGGCCTTCGCACTGATTATGAGGCCTTTCACACCACTACAAAGCTCTGAACACCCAGTTCACCGAGTACCACCAGGAGACAGATGCGAGGCACTCCTCCTACGATGGACAGATGAGGGACATGTACTACCACACTTTTGGTACATTCTATGACCACGGAGCTCCGAGGTACCCATATCCACCATCACCACCGGCTGAGGATTGAGATTCCACTTCATTTTACATAGTAAGTATTTTTTTTCCATCTTATGCTTGACTTTTCACATTGGGGACAATGTGAAGGTTAAGTATGGGGTGGGGGTACTTACAATCTCTTTCATATTTTCACACTTTAGGTACATTGAATTGCACTTGATGACTTGGTTTGTAGTAACTCTTGCACTATTCGCTTTCCACTATGACTTTTGCATTGCATGCTTTCATTAAAAAATTTGTGAGTTTTTCAAAAAATTTAGTGCTTCTTTCGATGGAAGTGACCTCTATGATGTGATGTGGAAAAGGCAAAAAGATGACTTTGCTATGTTGAGATTTTAATGGTAGCATGAATGAATTTGATTATCTTACTTGAATACATAAGTGATTCATATGATCTTGATGTATTGATAGAAGAATGAAATAATGATCGAAGCTATATTATAAGTTCTTTTGCATCATGTTGGAATAACCAAGGCAATTCACTTCTTTTCTTTTTCACATCTTGCTCATGCAAGCTCCTCGATGAAATATTTGACCTCCTATTGACCATCCGGGAATTAGGATAAGTGTTCATGTAAGGCATATTTGATGTGGGAGGGCCATTGTGAAAGTGTTAAGTGAAAGTTTTGCAAATATTAGGTTTGAGGACGTTGAACATGAGGATGAGTAACTCGCACCATTCACATAGCCGGGTGTTTGTGTCTTGTCAAAGTCCGAATGAACGACAAGTCCTAACGGGATATGGTATGTGCATCAAGGGTTTGAGGCATCTCTAAAATTGAGAAACGCCGATCTCCTAGGCTTTGGTTTTTGTGCACCACAATCCATACTCTCAAAAAGTAAAGTAAAAGAAAAGCAAAAAATTTTACATGCAAAGCATGTGTGGTGAAGTTGTTATGTTGTTCCTCTTTTCCGGATTAGCATCACATTACCTTAAAGATTTCCCACCTTTAACACGCTTCTTTGACCTTTTTCTTGATTGGAAGACCTTGAGACCTTTGTGCACATGTTTAAGGCTTCATGGCTTAGATTTGTTTGACTTTGATTATCTTTACATCTTTATCATGTCTTTTATTTGTGTCTTTGAGAAAGAAATGATGGTTTGTTCATGATATGGTTATTATTGATGCATACTTTGTCTTCCTATGTCTTGAAGCATTACTTTGAGGGTGATCCAATAAAAAGAAGTACTTTTCAAAAAGTTTTTGAGTTTTTCGCATCATATAATCCATGAGATCTTGTATTTTAGATATGAACCTTGCTTAGGGACAAGCAAGAGGCAAGTATGAGGTATTTTGATGACATTAATTATATGCCATTACAATCATGCAAATTGTGGAGGTTTTACCTCAATTTCCCTTGTATTCGAAGAGATTTGTGTACCTTTTATAAGGTTTATTTCATTCATACTTCAGAAATAGAGGTCTACACGAGTTTTGGTTGAATTATAGGTAAATTTGATGGAATTGGAAGCAAAAGTAGAGTAAGGAGCAGCTAAGGTCAATAAGGAAACTTAAGGAACCTTTGAGGAGTCATGAAGAGCAAAGAAAGTGCGTAGAAGAGTTACAAAAGTAAGGGAGGAAACAAGTCAAGAGACGAGCTCTTTCTGTTGTCAAAAATCGGGTGATTTATGCAAAAATCGGGCGGTTCTATTTGCCCTTATTTCGAACGATTTTCTTCATTAATCATCTAAAAAATATTACGATCAAAAGCCAATCACGTGCAGGATTTAGAAGTGATATGCCAACGAGCCCATTAGTGAGAAAGTATACATTGGAACCCTAGCAACGAAAATCGGGGGTTCACATCGTGGAAAATTTACAGGATTTTACGGAATTGAAGATTCTTGGAGAGAGGATTGAAGGAAAGAAACAAGAAGTAAAGATTCAAGGAAGTTTGTGAGATCTTTTGTTTCCTTTCTAATTCTTGTGATTTGTGATCATATTGTTGATTGCTTTGGGAGATTTTTTGAAAGATTTTAAGGTTTGATTACAGATTTGGAGATTCTTTGGTTTTTATGCAAAGTTTGAGTTTTAAATGATTTTCTTCATTCAATATTGATTTTGATTTGAATATAAAAATGATTGGCTAAAAACCTTGTGATTCTGGGGAGAATAGTTGATGATTTAGGCTTAGATGATGATAGACTGAACTCATTTAAAACCATTTGGACCCTGAGAGTTGGGATCTAACTTTGCGACACCGGAAAATCGACCTGTTCTTGAGTAGATCGACCGATTTATCAAGAACAGCCCGAGTTTTCTCTCTGATGTCCTTTAATTGCTTTATCCTTTAACCAAGGTTAAACCTTGCCTAAATCCTACCCTTGCCTAACCTTTCTAACCCTTATTCAAGTGTAAGAAGAGACTTCATCATTGATTCTACACTTGGTAGCCAAAGTTTGCAAGATTCGGGTAATAGAGAGACTCAACATCCTCTATTAAGGTTTGAGTGTGCTTTCCATCTTTACCTTCGAGAGTCATATCCTTGGGTTTGGGTGGTTAGTTTGAGCGTTAATCCTTCCTTTGAGTGCTCTTCTTGATGAGACTCAATATCCTTCGGGTTGAGAGCTTTTAAGTTGGGATATGTGAGTGTTGGAACTTCACCGTACAATTACTCCTTCCTTTGAAACACATAACCTTGGCAATGCCAACTTTGTCCTTTGATCTTTAGAAGTGTCTTGAATCGAAAGCCGCAGTCGGATACTTGAATCCTTGGAATCATTTGTCTCCTTTATATTTACAAAAGCTTTTGCATCTTTCCAGATATTTTGAAATCGATTTTATTCTTACCAAATCCCTGAGTTCGACTCTGGAATTTCTTGCCTTACTACAGGTGATCTGTACACTACGGGTTCGCGTTTGCATAAGTTTTGGATATAAATTTAAGACTTTGACGCACACACTTTTGAGCGAATAAGAAGCCACTGAATTGCAGAACAATATATCACATGTTTGGGGTTAATTTATACTCCATAGTAGTAGTGTTGTTTATTTAGGCATCTTGCATCAACACCACTATTTATAAAGAAAATTTGTTGCCCTCAATATAAGAAGTGTGAAATTTGTTACCCTCATTTTTAGATGTTGCCTCCATTGTTAGGGCTCACAAAATGGTACAACTTCAATTCATCCATTGAAGTTATCTTCTTTTCGGTATGAACTTTTGGTATGAATTTTCTAGTATGAATATTCTGGTTTGAATTTTCTCGTATGAAAATTTGGTATGAATTTTCTGGTAGGAGTTTTTGATAGAATTTCTAGTATGAATTTTGTGGTATGAACTTTGGTAAGAAAATTTCTAGTATGAATTACATACCAGAAAATAAAAAAGGGCAAAAAAAAGAAAATAAAAAATAAAGCCAGGAATTTATTTTATGTAACAAAGGAATGTGTGTTTCTTTTTTTTAAATAGATGGGTTAATTACTTTTAGCTACCATTAATAAAAGTGGTAAAAATTAAAGAGTACACAAAATAAATGGAAATAGAAAAGAGCATACTTGGTCAAATTCTTTCTTTAATTTTTCTATTATATTTAAAAATACTAAAAAAAAACAGTTTTGTAAAAACTTCTTGAATTTTTTTTTCCAGTTTTTTTCTATTTACAAAGCTTGGTCGGTTTATAATAAATTTTATTGAGTTATTTTTTATTACTTTAATTTTTTTAATATTAAAATATTTTCCAAAAATAATTCCAAACGATTTTACTTTTATTTTTATCTTTAGAAATTATTTAAATTAATTAAAGGGACCAAACTGCGAAAAAAAATCAAAACATTTGTAAGGTTTTTTTTATTGAAAATTTATTAAGAATAATATATTTGAGAAAAAATTATAGAGAAAAAACCAATTCGGCCCGATTGTGAGTTCAATTTATTAAATTGATTCACGATTTAGAGAAATAATATTTAAATATATAAATATTTAAAAGTGGACCTTTCACTTTTTTGGACGAAAATGAGGTGACAATGGTTTTTTCTGAACGGAGATCCTATTCATGGTTCTTTCCGACAATTATTGAAATAACAAGTAGAATTTGCAAATGATCTTATTTAAAGGGTGATTTTTGTGATTAACTCAGTTATTTTTATGCATATAATGACATTTATGTATTGTTAATATAAATAAAAATAAATAATATGCAATGGGTCCTACAAATTTTTATTGTTTGCGTCATCTTACACAAGTTGTACCTTTTTTTTCAAACATAAAAAAAAAAAAAAAAAAAAATTTATTTTTTT
>BSUD01000005.1:107793558-107971479 GCA_033239045.1 Fagopyrum esculentum
TTTAAAAAAAAAAAAAAAAAAAAAAAAAAAATTTATTTTTTTCATTACTTAACGCAAGCCGACTCCGTTAAAAAATTCAACTTCAATGCACTACATTGAAAATTTTGTTGAAATAATAATAGTAAAAAAGCATCAATTTAATTATCATAAGATTGTGCTATATCAATAAATTTATAGGTATAAAAATAAAAGTTCTTTCATTGTGATAAAAATCATATACAAAATGGTGTCTATAACTTGATAATATTATATTATATAGTAAAATTTTATTTTTAAAATTATGTCATTTAAAATGAATTTAAATATGAATAAACTGGCCAGGACACGTGGCGCTCGATGAATAGTATGGAAATGGCTAATCCAGCCTCACCAAAAGTTCATGAACTCATCTAGAGAATTTTTTTAAAAAAAAAGAATGCATGGATTGCCTAAGATATATGTTAGAGAACAACTAAAATTAGGGCCCGTTTGGTTTTAACTCTGAAATCGGAAACGGAATATAAATGAATTTAGTTCATATGTATACTCTTGTTCATGAAAATTTTTGGAATCATTCCTTGTGGTTTGAGGTAATTGGAGTTGAATTTGATTACTTTTGATACACTATAAGAAAACAAAATATGGGAACACGAGAAATGATTCCATAAAATTTCATGAATAAGGATATATATGTGGACTAAATTTGTTTCTATTATGTTTCCGGAGTTTAAACCAAACGGGCCCTTAATCTTAACCTTTATTTACATTTTTTTTAATTTTCTCTCTTTGCACTACCAGATTCAGAACTCAATTCAAATTTTCAATTACATTAATAAAACAAATAACGAGTTCTTAATATATCATTTTATGTATACTACCTTTGTATTTGTATTGTTAATATATAAGTACAAAGTAGAATAATAGTAAAAATAAGAATTTTTCCGTTTAATATCTTTGAATTTTTGGCTTTTTCGGATGGTGCTCAAAGTTTTTCACGTTTTCGCTTGGTACTCCTGAAGTTTCGGTCTTTCCGTTCCGTACCCTTATTTTTTATTCCAGTCTAAGCTAGCGTTTCTTATATTAAAATTATAAAAAAAATGAAAAAATATAATAACAGTTTTATATTATAATTTTTGAAGACGAGTATATTTGAATTAAACAGCTTTGATCAACTATTAATAAATTATAATATTTCTTAAAATATAAGATTTTTACCTTCTTTTTTTTATGATTTTAATATATTTAGTACTATATGACGCTTTAACATATTTTGCACCGAAATATGAGAAATTTATTATGTTTTATCTAAAAGTATAAGATATTTAGTTTATATTTATATGATATGCTAATCAAAATTTATAAAATTAGACATAATTTATATCTATATGATATTTTGTTGTTGGTATACTTCGTGGATTTATTTGTTGGTTTATTATATAATATTGGATGGTTCATATTCCTTTATATAAAAGAATATATTGATTCGATGTGAAAGTACTTATACTTTGGGGAAAAATCTTCTAAAATCATAGGATATTCATTGAGTATACCAACAACGAAATATCACATAAATATAAATACTCTCACATCGAATCAAAATATAAGTATTCTCACATCGAATCAATGAATATCAAATATGAAATATCACAAAGATATAAATTATGTTTAATTTTAAATTTTTTTTAATTAAAGTATCATATAAATATAAACTAAATTTATTATATTTTATATAAAACATAATAAAATTTTCATTCTTTGATGCAAAATATGATAAAGTATCAAATAGTAATAAAAATATTAAAAATCATAAATGTAAGACCCCACTCTTTCGCCTTCACCGCCCCCGCGGTGAAGTGTGCCGCTCCTACGGCAGGCCGCACCCGCGACTGACTACAGATCGCGCCCGATCTTTCTTTCGTTCGTTTTTATCTTATTTCCATAGATAGAAGATCCAATCTTCTATCTTATGGGCCGACTTTCTTATCTTGTTCATAACCCTAAAACGTTCTTCCTTCTATCTTTCCAGCCCTTCTCTATATATTCCCGTCTTTTCTTCCTTTTCCCATTTCTTGCTTACATCTTCTTCAATCCTAGAGTGTTGCAGCCTTGCCCCCGTGTTCTTGCTCAACGTGTAAGTTCTTCGTCCCTTATTCTTCATCACATTCATGTGCTGCTGCACCTTGCTTCTCTTCTATTTCGCTTCCCCCTTTGTTTCCTCTTTTCTTCTTCTCCAAGAATCAAGTTTGATCCTCGATTCTTGTGGAGTGTTCCGTTGATGATCCTTTGATGTTCACAGGCTCCCTTGGTTGAGTTGTGACGTGGTTGTGTGTTGAGAAGAGCAAGCTTTGGCCTTTGCTGCGTTCCTTGCTGTCGAAGGAGTCGACAACGCATCTACACTGAACACCGCCCCGAGCCTCTGTTGTGCCGCCCCTGCGTGTTGCCTCCTCTATGTTTGTTCAAACGCCCCTGCGTGTTTATGTTGTTTCTTTTCCCTTTTGTTTTAAACTCGATTGCAAGTCTTTTACGTTTCCTTTTGTTCAAACCTTTGGTTTTAATTCATATGTGTCTTGTTGTAAGATCCGTTGTGTTGTTGCTACTCTGAGGGTCGGGACCCATTGTGCGGTCCTAGCCCGTAACGCTTCGAGTTTCTAGAACTTGGGGTGTTACAATATGGTATCAAAACTCTAGGTTGGCAACAATGGCAATCGAAATCTTCTAAAGGTCGGATGGATAAATAAATAGAACCCGCAAGGGGTCTAACGTTTTCAAAAGGGGTTTGTATTTAAACTTGTTGGTCTGGGATAGATGTACAGGCGACTATCACTACCTCCGCGGATCTCAACAATGTAGTTTCTTAAATGTTGGCCTTTATATGTGCTTTTTCTTGGATTTTTTCTTTAACTGAAGCGTCGCCTTCTATCTATATATAGTCTTATATATCTATCCTTATAGCAGATTACACACACTAGAGATACCGCTTCTATAGGGCGAGGAAGGGTTCGACCACCACTTCCACCTGCCATCCGTGGATGAGGACGTGCATGAAGACCACCACTAGTTAGAGGTCGGGGCCAAGCCCCAATTGCTTACCCGCCTATCGCTGAGGCGTTTGCTGATGAAGTCATTGAGAGTGTTGTTCCAGAGGCTGGGAACGGGACCGCTGCTAGGTCCGGAGCACAAAGAGCGCCATCAACAAAATCCGCTTGAGTGTCTATCAGAGCTTCTGCATATCGTGACTATGTGTAGAGAGTTGAGGAGGCTATCAAGACTGGAGGACCAGCACCAGTGCCGCTAGTTCCCGCAAGATAAGTTGCGGTTTCGCAAAGAGTTACACATGTTGTTGCCCCGCCTGCTAGAGTTGTTGAGGTTGTTAGAGCGCCGGTTGAGGCGAAGTAGCCGAAGCCCGACAGTTGGTTGAAGGCTTTCGACCAGCTGAAGGTTCCCACTTTCATGGGAATGACTGGATTGGAGGTGGAGCAGTGGCTAGGATAGCTGGATTTTGCTATGGAGGCTATCGGTTGCCTAGAGGGACGTCGAGTCAACAAAGCACAAACGCTGCTGAAGGATTTGGCTAATTCTTGGTGGATGACAACTCGTATTAAGGTCACCAGTTCTGAACAAATGAAGACGGTGATTAGAGATCGCTACTGCGTTGCAACTATGAGGAGAGACCGTCTTCAGGATTTCCTTGAGGATGGATTCGATGATTTGCCTATTGTTGAGATCATCAGCAAGCTTCATGATGGGTTGTCTTTGCTGGGTCCGTCAGCACCACCTGAGGATCAGCATGTTTACATTATCTCTCAGAGGCTGAGAGAGTCGACACGCTCTTATCTTGTTGGTTTTCGTTGTGATTCTTTGACGGACTATCAAGATACAGCTTTTGCGTATAACAGAGACCGACCGGGTCACAGGAGAGTTTCTCAGACAGGAGGTCCTGAAAAGAGACAGAAGACTAGATCAGCCGGTGCTGGAGCTGTAGCAGCTGGATTTGGGCGTAATCAGACACCGGGACGTTCTAGTTTTCAGTAGAGTTCTGACAGAGGACGGCAATGTCATAACTGCGGAGGTGCAGGACACATCCGAGTTGATTGCAAGAAGCCAACAATGACATGCTTTTCGTGTGCCAAGCCCGGACGCAGAGCTGTGTTTTGCTGTCAGGGCAAGGCGTTATCGCAGCAGGGTTCTTCACCTGCTAGTGCAGCAAGAGGTGGACAGAGATCAAAGTATCAACAACAGCAGTAGAGCGTTTCTGGTTCTACTACTCCTTAGGGTTCCTCTCCGGGACAAGGGAGAGGTATAGGATGTGTTGGTGGATCTACAGACACCGAAGATGCATCAGCTAGAGTGTGTGAGTGTTGTAGAGCCGACAACGCCAGTGACCAAAGGTACCATTCATATTAATGGTTTTCTTGTCCGAGTTCTTTTTGATACCGGTGCTACACAGTCTTTCATATTTGATGCATGTGTAGATAGATTGACCTTAGTTACCGTAGAAGATATACCCATCTTTATAGGATTACCCGATGGGGGTAAGATTCGAGATACACGAGAGGTTCACGATTGCCCTATTAGATTGGGAGGTCGCGATTGGCCAGTTGACTTCTTCGTTATGTACTTAGTACATGAAGAAGTTATTTTGGGTATGGATTGGATGGATCGATATCGAACAGTTTTGGACATCGGCAAGAGGACAGTGACGGTAACTACAGATGCAGGCCACGTTGAGCCTTCCGAGGATGGGATCTCGGGAAGAGTGGTACATTCATCAGTGTAGTGCGAGCTGCGAGACTTATCGGTCAGGGTTGCGAGGCTTTTTGGTGCTACGCCATGAAGGATAGTACGAGTCCGGCTTTGGAGGAGATTCAAGTAGCTTGCGAGTTTTCTAACGTCTTTAGAGAGTCATCAGGTTTACCTCCATAGAGGAGTGTAGACTTTGGCATTGAGCTAGAGCCCGGTATCAGACCGGTCTCTAAGGCTCCTTATCGTATGGAGCTTATCGAGATACTTGAGTTGAAGAAGAAGCTCGAGGAGTTAGTAGAGAAGGGTTTCATCCGCCCTAGTGTATCTCCTTGGGGCGCACCAGTCCTCTTCTTCAGGAAGAAAGATGGGTCAATGAGGTTATGTATCGACCACCGAGAGCTTAACAAGGTGACGATCAAGAACAAGTACCCATTGCCCCGTATCAATGATCTTTTGGATTATCTGCATGGAGCTTTAGTGTTTTCGAGGATCGATCTTAGATCCGGTTATCACAAGCTGAGGGTGAGAGAGCAAGACATAGCCAAGACGGCATTTTGGACCAGATATGGACACTACGAGTTTGTAATGATGCCATTCGGGCTTACGAACGCGCCCGCAGTCTGCATATATTCCCGCAGTCTGCATAGCCAAAACGTTCTTCCTTCTATCTTTCCAGGCCTTCTCTATATATTCCCGTCTTTGCTTCTTTTCCCCATTTCTTGCTTACATCTTCTTCAATTGTAGAGTGTTGCAGCCTTGCCCCCGTGTTCTTGCTCAACGTGTAAGTTCTTCGTCCCTTAATCTTCATCACATTCATATGCTGCTGCACCTTGCTTCTCTTCTATTTCGCTTCACCCTTTGTTTCCTCTTTTCTTCTTCTCCAAGAATCAAGTTTGATCCTCGATTCTTGTGGAGTGTTCCATTGATGATCCTTTGATGTTCACAGGCTCCCTTGGTTGAGTTGTGACGTGGTTGTGTGTTGAGAAGAGCAAGCTTTGGCCTTTGTTGCGTTCCTTGCTGTCGAAGGAGTCGACAGCACATCTACACTGAACACCGCCCCGAGCCTCTTTTGTGCCGCCCCTGCGTGTTGCCTCCTCTACGTTTGTTCAAACGCCCCTGCGTGTTTATGTTGTTTCTTTTCCCTTTTGTTTTAAACTTGATTGCAAGTCTTTTACGTTTCCTTTTGTTCAAACCTTTGGTTTTAATTCGTATGTGCCTTGTTGTAAGATCCCTTGTGTTGTTGTTACTCTGAGGGTCGGGACCCATTGTGCGGTCCTAGCCCGTAACGCTTCGAGTTTCTAGAACTTGGGGTGTTACAATATGGTATCAAAACTCTAGGTTGGCAACAATGGCACTCGAAATCTTCTAAAGGTCGGATGGATAAATAAATAGAACCCGCAAGGGGTCTAACGTTTTCAAAAGGGGTTTGTATTTAAACTTGTTGGTCTGGGATAGATGTGCAGGCGACTATCACTACCTCCGCGGATCTCAGCAGTGTAGTTTCTTAAATGTTGGCCTTTATATGTGCTTTTTCTTGGATTTTTTTCTTTAACTGTAGCGTCGCCTTCTATCTATTTATAGTCTTATATATCTATCCTTATAGCAGATTACACACACTAGAGATACCGCTTCTATAGGGCGAGGAAAGGTTCGACCACCACTTCCACCTTCCATCCGTGGACGAGGACGTGCATAAAGACCTCCACTAGTTAGAGGTCGGGGCCAAGCCCCAATTGCTTACCCGCCTATCGCTTAGGCGTTTGCTGATGAAGTCATTGAGAGTGTTGTTCCTGAGGCTGGGAACGGGACCGCTGCTAGGTCCGGAGCACAAAGAGCGCCATCAACAAAATCCGCTTGAGTGTCTATCGGAGCTTCTGCATATCGTGACTATGTGTAGAGAGTTGAGGAGGCTATCAAGACTGGAGGACCAACACCAGTGCCGCTAGTTCCCGCAAGATCAGTTGCGGTTTCGCAGAGAGTTACACATGTTGTTGCCCCGCCTGCTAGAGTTGTTGAGGTTGTTAGAGCGCCGGTTGAGGCGAAGTAGCCGAAGCCCGACAGTTGGTTGAAGGCTTTCGACCAGCTGAAGGTTCCCATTTTCATGGGAATGACTGGATTGGAGGTGGAGCAGTGGCTAGGATAGCTGGATTTTGCTATGGAGGCTATCGGTTGCCTAGAGGGACGTCGAGTCAACAAAGCACAAACGCTGCTGAAGAATCTGGCTAATTCTTGGTGGATGACAACTCGTATTAAGGTCACCAGTTCTGAACAGATGAAGACGGTGATTAGAGATCGCTACTGCGTTGTAGCTATGAGGAGAGACCGTCTTCAGGATTTCCTTTAGGATGGATTCGATGATTTGCCTATTGTTGAGATCATCAGCAAGCTTCATGATGGGTTGTCTTTGCTGGGTCCGTCAGCACCACCTGAGGATCAGCATGTTTACATTATCTCTCGGAGGCTGAGAGAGTCGACACGCTCTTATCTTGTTGGTTTTCGTTGTGATTCTTTGACGGACTATCAAGATACAGCTTTTGCGTATAACAGAGACCGACCGGGTCAGAGGAGAGTTTCTCAAACAGGAGGTCCTGAAAAGAGACAGAAGACTAGATCAGTCGGTGCTGGAGCTATAGCAGCTAGATTTGGGCGTAATCAGACACCGGGATGTTCTAGTTTTCAGTAGAGTTCTGACAGAGGACGGAAATGTCATAACTGCGAAGGTGCAGGACACATCCGAGTTGATTGCAAGAAGCCAACAATGACATGCTTTTCTTGTGCCAAGCCCGGACGCAGAGCTGTGTTTTGCTGCCAGGGCAAGGCGTTATCCCAGCAGGGTTCTTCACCTGCTAGTGCAGCAAGAGGTGGACAGAGATCAAAGTATCAACAACAGCAGTAGAGCGTTTCTGGTTCTACTACTCCTTAGGGTTCCTCTCCGGGACAAGGGAGAGGTAGAGGATGTGTTGGTGGATCTATAGACACCGAAGATGCATCAGCTAGAGTGTATGAGTGTTGTAGAGCCGACAACGCCAGTGACCAAAGGTACCATTCATATTAATGGTTTTCTTGTCCGAGTTCTTTTCGATACCGGTGCTACACAGTCTTTCATATTTGATGCATGTGTAGATAGATTGACCTTAGTTACCGTAGAAGATAGACCCATCTTTATAGGATTACCCAATGGGGGTAAGATTCGAGATACACGAGAGGTTCACGATTTCCCTATTAGATTGGGAGGTCGCGATTGGTCAGTTGACTTCTTCGTTATGCACTTAGTACATGAAGAAGTTATTTTGGGTATGGATTGGATGGATCGATATCGAACAGTTTTGGACATCGGCAAGAGGACAGTGACGGTAACTACAGATGCAGGCCACGTTGAGCCTTCCGAGGATGGGAACTCGGGAAGAGTGGTACATTCATCAGTGTAGTGCGAGCTGCGAGACTTATCGGTCAAGGTTGCGAGGCTTTTTGGTGCTACGCCATGAAGGATAGTACGAGTCCAGCTTTGGAGGAGATTCAAGTAGCTTGCGAGTTTTCTAACTTCTTTAGAGAGCCATCAGGTTTACCTCCATAGAGGAGTGTAGACTTTGGCATTGAGCTAGAGCCCGGTACGAGACCGGTCTCTAAGGCTCCTTATCGTATGGAGCTTATCGAGATACTTGAGTTGAAGAAGAAGCTCGAGGAGTTAGTAGAGAAGGGTTTCATCCGTCCTAGTGTATCTCCTTGGGGCGCACCAGTCCTCTTCTTCAGGAAGAAAGATGGGTAAATGAGGTTATGTATCGATCACCGAGAGCTTAACAAGGTGACGATCAAGAACAAGTACCCATTGCCCCGTATCAACGATCTTTTGGATTAGCTGCATGGAGCTTTAGTGTTTTCGAGGATCGATCTTAGATCCGGTTATCACAAGCTGAGGGTGAGAGAGCAGGACATAGCCAAGACGGCATTTTGGACCAGATATGGACACTACGAGTTTGTAATGATGCCATTCGGGCTTACGAACGCGCCCGCAGTCTGCATGGAGTTGTTGAACAACATCTTCATGGACTTCCTAGTCCAGTTTGTAGTTGTCTTCATAGACGATATTCTGGTTTATTCTCACAGTGGAGAGGAGCATGCAGGACACTTGAGGATCGTTCTTCAGGTCTTACAGGATAAAGATCTTTACGCCAAGCTCTCTAAGTGCGAGTTTTGGATGTCCGAGGTAGCATTCCTTGGTCACATCGTTTCAGCTGAAGGGATCAAGGTAGATCCGGAGAAGATCGAGTCAGTGGCATCTTGGCCGCCACCTAAGAACGTCAAGGAGGTACGCAACTTCTTAGGATTGGCGGGATACTACCAGCGTTTTGTTGAGGGCTTTTCAATTATTGCCCGACGCTAACTTCCTAGCTGAGGAAGTCTACGAGGTTCATATGGTCCGAGCCGTGCATGTAGAGCTTCGAGGAACTGAAGAAGAGGTTGACCTCTGCTCCTATCCCAGCTCAGCCAAAGGGCAATGAGGACTTTGTGGTTTACAGCGACGCATCCAAGTTGGGCTTGGGATGTGTTCTAACGTAGAGGGGTAAGGTGATTGCTTACGCGTCTAAACAACTGAAGACATATGAGGAGAATTACCCTACTCATGACCTTGAGTTGGCTGTTGTGGTTCACGCTTTGAAGATTTGGAGGCATTATATGTACAAAGCTACGTGTAAGATATTCACAGACCATAAGAGTCTGAAGTACATATTCACTCAGTGGGAGTTGAATAACCGCCAAAGCAGATGGTTGGAGTTGTTCGAGGACTTCGACCTTGAGATCTTATACCACCTGGGGAAGACAAACATAGTAGTTGACGCCCTCAGTAGGAAGACTCCCCAGGAGATGGTGATCGCTAGGCTGACATCTCAGCCACAGTTACAGCGAGATCTTGCATGGCTAGAGATGGATATTCACTTTCCGGATTCCGATAGCCAGTTGTCCACCTTGGATATAGTACCTGATCTGTTGGCCAAGATCCGACAGAAGCAGGAGAGTTGCCCAACTTTGACGCAGATCCGAGACCGGATGTCTCGAGGAGAGACGCCACAGTTTGCAGTTGGTGCTGATGGGATCTTGAGACGTCAAGAGCGTGTTTGTGTGTCTTCAGATCGAGAGTTGAGACAAAGGATCCTTCAAGAGGCTCATTATTCACCTTACTCAGTGCACCTTGGCGCGAGTAAGATGTATCAGGATATCATACGCTCTTTCTAGTGGGGAGGTCTAAAGCCAAACGTGACGAGATATGTAGCTTAGTGTGCGATATGTCAGCAGGTCAAGATCGAGCATCATCGACTAGGAGGCAAGCTACACCCACTTCCCGTTCCTCAGTGAAAGTGGGAGGACATCTCAATGGATTTTGTTACCGGTTTGAGACCGAGTCAAGGCTTCGATGCTATCTGGGTCATAGTAGATCGACTGACGAAGACCGCACGTTTCATTCCGATCAAGGAAACGTAGCCGGTGAGTCGGTTTGCAGAGGAGTTTACTTGACAGATAGTGAGACTTCATGAAGTACCTAGGACTAAAGTCTTTGATAGAGACGGAAGGTTCACCTTGAGGTTCTGGCAGCAAGTGCACGCTGTCCTAGGTACAAGTCTGCAGTTCACGACTACTTATCATCCTCAAACCGTTGGTTAGTCCGAGCGGACCATCCAGATTTTGAAGGACATGTTGCGAGCCTGCGTGCTAGACTGGGGACAAGTGTTGCGAGATCACCTTCCTTTAGTGGAGTTTTCGTATAACAATAGTTGGCACGCATGAATCAGGATGACTCCTTTTGAAGCTTTACACGGACAATGATGTCGTACACCGCTGTGTTGGGACGAGCCTAGTAGTGCTAGCGGAGTAGCACCTGAGCAGATTCAGGATGACATAGCTCGAGTAGTAGTGATCCGTGAGCGGATGTTAGCAGCACAAAGTCGATAGAAGTCGTATGCCGGTAAGAGGCGCAAACCTGTAGAGTTCAGAGTCAGAGCTCGGGTTTATTTGAGAGTATCTCTGACACGAGGCGTCAGACGTTTCGGCGTCAAGGGGAAGCTGAGCCCTAGATATGCCGGACCGTTCGAGATTCTTGAGCGAGTTGGAGAGGCAGCATACAGACTTGCTTTGCCACCGCGACTCGAGGGTGTTCACCCAATCTTCCATGTGTCTCAGCTACGGGAGAACATACCATACCTCAGACACATTGTCAGCCATGAGGATCTAGTGATTGAGCCAGACCACATGTTCGCAGAGAATCCGGTGACTGTCTTAGAGCGTAGTACGAGACGTTTGCGTTTGAAGGACATACTGATGTTGAATATTCAGTGGTCGATGCGAGGAGCTGTTGAGGCGACTTGAGAGACAAAGGATAGTATCCACAGGAGCTATACAAAGTTTTACGCTGAGTTCGATGCACCTATAGTGTAGTTGTGTGTTTCAGTTTCCTTTTTGTTGAGTTGCGTACGCTTTTTGTGACGTTTTGAGTTACGTGCCCCGAGTGGGAATATATGAGTTCAGTTCAGCTCTGGGTGTTGTTGTAATCGTCGGGTTGTTGCAAGTTTCGGGACGAAACATTTTTTAGGGAGATCTGATGTAAGACCCCAGTCTTTCACCTTCACCGCCCCGCAGTGAAGTGTGTCGCCCCTACGGTTGACTACAGATCGCACCCGATCTTTCTTTCGTTCGTTTTATATTCTTTCCATATATAGAAGATCCGATCTTCTATCTTATGGGTCGGCTTCCTCATCCTGTTCATAACCCTAAAACGTCCTCTCTTCTATCTTTCCAGCCCTTCTCTATATATTTCCGTCTTTTCTCTTTTCCCCGTTTCTTGCTTACGTCTTCTTCAACTCTAGAGTGTTGCAGCCTTGCCCCTATGTTCTTGTTGAACGTGTAAGTCCTTCCTCCCTTGTTCTTCATCATATTCATGTGTTGTTGCACCTTGCTTCTCTTCTGTTTCGTTTCCCTTTTTGTTTCCTCTTTTCTTCTCCTCCAAGAATCAAGTTTGATCCTTGATTCTTATGGAGTGTTCCGTTGATGATCCTTTGATGTTCACACGCTCCCTTGGTTGAGTTGTGACGTGGTTGTGTGTTGATAAGAGAAAGCTTTGGCCTTTGTTGCGTACCTTGTTGTCGAAGGAGTCGATAGTGCTTCTGCACTGAACACCGCCCCACGCCTCTACTGTGCCGCCCCTGCGTGTTGTCGCCCCTGCGTTTGTCCAATTGCCCCTGCGGTTTCCTTTGCAGTAACTCCCGTTCTTGTGAGTTGCTTCCTTCCTCCCTGCCTCGTTCCTTTCCTTGTTCCTTCTGATTATTCCTTGACCCTTGAGTGTGCTGTAAGACTAAGGTTGAACCCTTAGGTTGTGGAGATCTCTTAGAGATAATTGAGAATAGAAGTTATAGACTTCTAGCAACCGTGTCGTTCCTAATTCGTGATGCTTGTGTGAACAGGCTTTCCTTGCTCCTTTCCTAAGGGAAACTGAACCGTCTTTGAGTTGTTTGTTGAGCTTTGAGTTACCTTCGAGTGAGGTAAGTCCCTTGGATTTACTTAGCTTCATTTCGTATATTAGTTTGAGTGCTTTGGCTTGTTTGTGTTGATTATCATGTTATAACGGATAACCGGAATATGGTTCACCCTTTATAACCTTAACAGGCCCAAGTGTATGATAACCGGGCGGTAACGACTTCTCTAGTTCTTCAAGAGACTAGATTGTGCGCTTGCAACCTAGGCCCGTAGGTAATGGATAGTAGTGATTTATTCCTATTGGTAGACAGAAGCGGAGGCGAGTTTCGGGAGATTCTCGTGTGACAAAAGAAGTTGAATTGGTAATGGATAACTTAATGAAAGATAATAACGGGTTATGTGCAAGCATGCTATATGTTTACCTTTACCTTATGTGTGTTTGTGCCCTTACGTTTTCTCCGATATCTAGAATGTCAGCTAATGGTTTATACCGTCGTTGTAGATGTTCCGCAGGTTCAGTATGTTGCTGAGTGATCTGAATGGTGTGGTCAGCCAGGGTTCTCATACATTATAGGACGGGATCGGGTTTATGTTTATGCTGTTGCTTTTCCCTTTTGTTTTAAACTCGATTGCGAGTCTTTTACGTTTTCTGTTGTTCAAACCTTTGGTTTTTATTGAGTTTTGGTTTTCATTCGGCTGTGTCTTATTGTAAGATCCGTTGTCCCGTTACTACTCTGAGGGTCGGGAGCCATTGTGCGGTCCTAGCCCGTAGCGTTTCGAGTTCTCAAAACTTGGCGTGTTAAAAACAATAGGTAAAGCTCTTATATTTTTAAGACATATCGTAATTTATTAATAGTTGATTAAATTTTTAATTAAAACATACTTGTCTTCAAAAATTATAATATAAAATTGTTATTATATTTTTCCCCTTTTTTAAATAATTTTAATATAAGAAAGATTAGTTTAGACCGAAAATAAGAAATAAAGGTACTGAATGGAAAACTGAAACTTCAAGGATACCACACGAAAACGTAAAAACTTTTGGGCACCATCTGGGAAAGCCAAAAACTCAATGGTATCAAATAGAAAAATCCTAAAAACATATATAAATTACAAAAATATGTTATGGATAAAACCATAAAATTTGAAAATTTGAAATTCTATAATGTGTATGTTACGAGTTTGATAAGTATTAAGTATATGCGCAAATTACCTTTTTTTTTTATCAAATTGGTACAAAAATATACCAAATGGGTATTTATGAATAGATAAAATTATTTTATATATGATAAAATGTATTTGTATAGTTTATGTAAGAAAAATGGTGATAAATAGAACCAACTTTTAGGTATATCCGGTGACACGAACTTTCAAAATCTCAAAATTAATCACCAACTATAGGGTGGTTGCGTTTTATAGAAAAAGTCTAATTCCGATGATAAATTCCAATAATTTTACTAGTGTGGCACTAGAAAATCATGATTTAGCATAACTTTTATTTTTTTGTCACTTATTTGAAATAAGTTTTTTTTTTAAAAGTATAATACATTAAAGATAAAAAAAAATACAAAACACAATTGATTAAGATTATATATTTTCTAAAATCATCTTAAGTTTAAATAATTATGTTTCTTGAAACAAAATATATATGCTAAAAAAATACTTAACAAGCTAATAGACTTTAAGTCCTAAAATTAAACAATAAATGATAATAATAGGGAAACACACACACACACACACATATATATATATATATATATATATATATATATATATATATATATATATATATATATATATATATACAAATTCAAAAAACAATTATAAGATGAAGTGTTTACATTTATAGAAAAAAAATCTTATACTATATAAATTAATAAATTTGAAACAATTTGGTTTACTAGGATTTTTCTAGTTTTGTGTTTAGTAAATGTACCCCTTGAGAAAAGAGTATGTAGAGTTTGAGAATAAATACAAAAGTTGGGGTATATTTACTTAATTGAAACATTAAAAAGCCTAGTAACTACTCTAGTTTCTAAAAAAGGCCTAGTTACCAAAATTGCCATATAAACTTTGAGTACATAATAAATATATAAATTTCATCAATGAAAAATTAATTAATGTTCAACAATGATACTTTAAAAATTGTCATTAAACAATTCTGCATATATATATATATATATATCCATTCAAAATCTATAACGAGATAAAGAATCTTATGGTACATAATTTTTAAATTTATTGTATTATATTTTTAACTTAGAAATAATACAAATTAGTTACAAAAAGTATTTTTCGGCACCGGAATTAAACATCCGCTATAAAACATAATCACCCCTAAAGTTGGTGCTTTATATTGAGTTTTTGAAAGGTCATGTCAGTGGACACAACCAACCATAAAGTTTCTGCTATTTATCACCGTTTTGCCTTTATATAACTAACGATATGAATAATTAATGTAATGTTTATAAACATCTCAAGACATAGACACATCTTAATCTTGTAGTATTCTTGCAACAACCTTTTTATGAAGGAAAGCAGTTCGATACACTAGACGACACACGGTCTTTTAGATCGAAAAGACGAAATAAATTGGTAGACGGATAAACCGTCAAGAAGAGTTAGGAAAAAAGAAACATCAAAGAAAAACAAAAAATGTACAACAAGTAGATCTGTAAACAATGAGATCTTCAATGGAAAGGAGAGTGAGTCGGTCTCTTGAAAGCGGAGAGTATAACGTCTGTCATCGAAGGAACTACACAAGATGGGATCTAGGGACAGACGGAGGAAACCTCACATTTGGACTCGAATTAGAGCCTTCAGGATTCGATCACAAATTCACGACCCCTTCAAGACAGACAACTCAAACGGCCACCAATAAAACTTCTCAAAACTCGGAAGAGTCCACTACAACACGTAACACTTGCAATACAAGTGAATAACTCTGAAAAGAAGGTCGATGAGAAGCACAAGGTATTCCTAAAACAGGAGCTTGTTGAAGTACATATTTCCAAAATTTGAAGCGCTTTAATGCAAAAGAGCTAGGTTTTGTGCATTGATCCTCTTTTGTTGTTTGTCTTGCCTAGATTAAATGAATCCTTTTTCTTCTACCAAATCGTGTTTTATTTTGTGAGTTTGTCAAGAAATAGGTTTCTTTTTATTACGGGAGGGGGACGGCGTTGATCAAGAAAGAGGTTTCGTTTTATTGTAAAAGGGGGAGGGGTTTCAACGAAACAAGGAAAAGTAAAGGGTTTGTAAACCCGTTGTCACCAAATATGAAAACAAGCGGCAAGAAGGGGTGGTGGGGAGGAATCGAACCCACGACCATGACCACAAGCCGGGAGAGGCTTCCTTTTATTACATTTTGTTTTTGTTAAAGAAGAACTATTATCCTACCTACAAGTAAGATTAAGTTTTTTGTCATGAATGTTGTCTCCATTAATACTCATTTGAAAAACTTTATACAATTTACAATTCATAGTCCAAATATTTATATTATTGGATTTATTCGTATATTTAAACTCATTTCTAAAACATGTATAAATAAAAAAATTTTTTTTTTTACCTTCATTAGCTCGACAATGAATTTTCTATATAAATATAAAATCAAAATCTATAGAACGGATCTCATTCGGAGAACTCCGTAAACATTGTTACGGTGTTATCCCTTCTTTATAAAACGGATATCCATATGTCTAAAGAAAATTTATTTTAATTAATTAAAAAAATATTCATACAACTTGATTTGGATTATTTTGTTTGACTTTGGATTACTATTTATAAAACTTAAAATGGAGAAAGGAAAAAATTCAATTCAAATATTAAGTTTTAACTCGATCAAACAGATTATCCGAATATCCGTGAATAATTATTCGATTTTTAAAGAACCGAATAGGTGAATAATAAGAATATAAATACTCCAGAAGGGGGGTTGAATAGAGTATGAGAATTTTTCACAATATCGTATATCAAGGCTTTGAAACTAATCTCAAGGCCTTGAAGACGATCTGTGCCCTTAGTGACAAAACTGTTTCTCAAGGCTTTGAAGTTGATTTCAAGGCCTTGACTTCAAAACCTGCAGAAGATTGTTAGTCACAATATAAGTAATAGAATGTGCAGAAAATTAAAGATCGACACGACGATAGGTTTACGAAGTTCGGCCCTAGCAACCTACTAGGGTTTCCGACCCTAGAATTCTAAATATCTATTATTTGATTTTTATGAGTCCTAGATACAATCTAGAAGAACTTCCCTTCTTCTCTCAATGTAGCCTCAATGCTGCGATCTAGTCAACTCTATTCTAGCAATAATAACCTAGTTACTTCGTAGAGTAACACAATCAAGTATAACACTCTCTAGATATGTCAATGGAGCTCTTGTGTTTATCTCACTCTAAGGAAGTAAACTAATTTAAGTTAAGAGAAGGATAAACTTTTAGATCGATGAAGATATTCTCGTAAGATCGCTTGAAGACTTGGTTTCTTTCACTTGTAAGCACTTGTTTTTCATCTTCAATCGACATCCTTATTTATAGTCTTCTATGTAGATCTTTTTTAGCCGTTGTAACATAACCGTTTTAACGTGTCTATTTCTCCACTGAATACACTTCTTGGTTGAACAAGATCTTGTTTGAGAAGTAGCCGTTGCAAGATCTTCATCTTTAAAGTTGTTGCAAGTTTGTTGATGATCTTCAAGCCCTAGATCTTTTCTTGAGAGTCGTTGTAGATCTTCTTCACCGAAATATTCTATTCAAGTCATTGAAGATCTTCTCTTATCTTCAAACTCAGTCATCCAAGATCTTCTCGTTGGTTGGGGCGAATCTTTGAAGAACTTTATCCGAGATCTTCTCTCCTAGATCGTTGGTTAAGATCTCATCTTCAAAAAGCCTTTAGCCGAGATCTTCTAAGATATTCTTGTTTAGTTAGTTGCCTTTGAAGATCTTTTCCTAGATTCTCTCTTATTTGTTGTAGGCGTTGGTATCTTAATCTTCCCTTGTAATTCTTTTCAAGACATGTACACACTTTAACAAACAAACCAAGACATGCAATCTAGAAATATGATCAAAATTTGTTTGTTTATAAATCCGCATTTATATGTTAAGTCTTTCATCATTTACATAAAACAATTCATAATCAAGCTGGAGTTATCAATCTCCCCTTTGATGGAAAACAAAACAAATATCGTACGGCATTCAATGTTAGACATATGCATGAATTAATATTTCAAAAATGCAAATTGTAGTAATGTCGGATCGATCGCATATAATTTCTCCCCATTTGTCTTTCAACAAGGGAAAAAATAATAAAGTACGGGAGTTAAAATATTACAGAGCCACAATTCAAAAACAA
Organism: Fagopyrum esculentum; assembly: GCA_033239045.1. Classification (NCBI taxonomy): domain Eukaryota; kingdom Viridiplantae; phylum Streptophyta; class Magnoliopsida; order Caryophyllales; family Polygonaceae; genus Fagopyrum; species Fagopyrum esculentum. The sequence goes on from BSUD01000005.1 coordinate 107,811,093, forward strand.
AGTTTTAAAAGCAGCCCACAAACGCAGTTCATGGCCTTGAAGTTAAAAATAAAGAAAATTTGAAGTGCATGCCAAGGCCTTGACATCCAATTTCAAGGCCTTGAAATCGATTTCAAGGCTTTTAAATCTAGTTTTCGTAGAACTTCTTCCTCCACTTGGAATGAGTTGTACCCTTGCTTCTATCCTTGACCTCTGCCTCTAGTCGTCATTTCCTATCTTCATTACTGTATTCCTTGACAAAAACATACTCCTTAGTTGTCAAAATGATCGGCTTGACATGAGTAGGGTGAAGGATATGTTTGTTCTGCACACTGCGTGGACAATTCAAAAGAACATTTGCAGCCTTCTCATTAGTATATTGAGTTGCGTCTTCAGTCAGCAGCATGATTTTTTCAATGGATGTGAAGGTTAGGGAATTTAGGAGAAATATTTGGTTAATATTGGCATGCATCACAGATAAAATCTCATGGTTGGCATCCATCTTGCTGAGCATATCTAATTGAAAATCAGCCATTTCCTTGTTCACAGTGTCCAATTCTAATTCCAGTCCATCTAATCTTGTCTCAGACACTGAAGGAGCTTTTGAAGAAGATGTCACAACTACAACCTTCCCTTTCAATTTCGACTCTCCAGCAAGAGTTTTCTCAACCCCTAGACATTCCAAAAATTGTTCATTAGTTTTACCAGTCGACACCTGCTGGTCCTTATTAGAGGTGTCGATAAAAAAATGAGAAAAGATTTTGGGGAGCGGAATTCCATAGGGTAAAGGTATGGCTCTAGTTGAATTAATGGTATGAATCATGTGGTTTAAGATAAGGTTGGGCAGGATGACATCTAAACCAGACAAAATCTTATAGATCAACTCTAGTATTTGATCCGTCAGTAGTTCTCTCGAATTGACTCGGGGAATCACATATCTAATCAACACCGTAAAAACAATTTTGGCTTCTAGGGTTAGGGAGATATGAGTAAGCTGTCGAGAGGTGGAGTTGGGAATCAAAAAATGTTCCTTTTCAAGCCTAATGCTTTCAGATTGAGACGGATGATTGAAGGAGGTAGTTGTGAAAAGCCCTAATATTTCATATAAAACCTTCGGTTTAAGAGTGATAGGCATACCTTTTACCATTGTTTCGAGGGTTAGGGTTCCCCTATCCCTTTTGGCTGAGAGATTCACATAGAACAACCTGGTGAGTCTGGTAAAGGTAACATCTCCACGATTAAGGACCTTCCAGACCAAGCAACCTTCCAACAAAGAAATGCATAGTAACTGAAGAGTCTTTAAGAACTCCAAATCGACCGAGTCACACATGTAGAGAGGTCAATTGTGGAATCCATCCAACCATGTCCTTTTAGCTTTAAATTTCCAAAACCTGGTTGTCGGCAACCCGGTGCGAGTCGAGATCTCCACATCTTCCTGAGTGGAAGGCTTTGCTGGTGTTGAAGAGATGTGAGTCACAATTTTTCTCTGTGAGTTGAAGCAAGACGGTTAGGTGATTTCTTAGGAGCCATGGATGACAGTTTGTGTGTGTATGTGTGTGTGTGTGTGAGAGAGAGAGAGAGAGTTAGTTAGTTTTGAAATTTGAACGAGTAAAGCACAAAGTGGGTTTTGTAAAGCATTGAATGAAGGAAAGAGATAAGTGGGAAATGATGATTACTTTTGAAGGGGCATGTCAAATCAATGTAAGGCATATCAAGATCTTGATAGAATCAGTATCTTGATAACCGAAATTGATTTGCATGCTTTCCTAATAAATCACAACCAAATATCAAATTAAGATTTGAATTTTGAAAACAAAATCTTGGTAAAAATTTTTGAAATCATTTTACAAATTCTTCTTTAAAATGATTTAATGATCAATCATCTAAAATGATGAAAATCATAAATCTGATCTGTGATTGTCGCTGTAGTCCTTGAAATCCGTTTCAAGACCTTGTATTGCATTTCAAGGCCTTGAAATGGAAAAGTGGACTTCTTTTTAAGGAGAAAATAAAACGATTTACTCCCCCTAAAATAATGTTTCCTTGTTCACCATACCAAGCTCCGATCTTGTAAAACTGAATCGATCTTCAGGTAGAGGCCTAGTGAATGTATCTGCAAGCTACAAGTTTGTCAAAATAAAAGATATCGATAAATCACCTTTTGAACATAATCACATATGAAGTGATGTCTTACGTCGATATGCTTTGTTCTTGAATGCTACATAGGATTTTTAGTTATCGAAATAGCACTAGTATTATCAAATTTAATTGGTATACATATGAGATCAAAACCAAGATCACAAAGTTGTTGAGCTATTGATAGGTGATGGAATCACTATCATTTAGGATAGTTTTTAGAGTCTTTTTATTGTATTTGTGTCAGTTTATGCTACTAACTCCTTGGTCCAGAAGAAGAAGACTAAAAGAAGGTAAGGAAGGAGTTATAAGCACTTAGGAGTGAAGATCGATTATGAAGCAAAGCTTTTGTTGACTCACCGCCCCAACGGAGCCTTGCCACCGCCCCTGCGGGTGACAGCTTACACCGGAGCGCTCCCTGTGCCTTCACCAGCGCTGGTTAGAATGTGTGTCACCACCCCTGCGCCACTCCTTGGCACCCCTGCGGGGACCTGTCCTGAAGAGACGAAGACCAGCTCCTCTGCGCCTCCCACTGCGCCCCTGCCTGCGCTTCAACCTGGGAGCTGGAAGATGAAGAGGTTGTGTCACCGCCCCTGCGTTGACATAGGGACGCCCCGGCGGCGTGGCATCAGAAACGTCAGGAAGTCGAAGGGGCAGACGTTTGAAGAACATTGAAGATCCGCCCCAGCGGAATTACCTAGGCGCCCCTGCGGCCATGAAGAAGATCAAGCGTTTTTGCCTTCACCGCCCCTGCGGAGCTGAAGGCCGCCCCTGCGGCTTAACGTCAGAAGCCTTACTCCGGCTATTTACACCACCTTTATGGCATTAAAGGTGGTTGTTTTGGGCCGGCCATTTACTCCTATTTAGTGTCTTTTGTAGTATAAATTGTCCTTGGTTGATTGCTAGAATCATCCAACCTATCCATGTTTTTCCACACAAAAATCCATTTTAGAATTGAGCTTTCCATTGTAATGAGTTGCTAACTCCCTTGCTACATTGGGTTGGTTTGAAGCTGCGTTGTTACTTTGGGTGTAAGTTCCTTATAATATAAGTTTTTATTCAGTAATACTTTGTGTTTTCTTGATCTCCATTGTCTAATTGCATGTTTACTATTGCTTGAGATTGATCACCTTAGGTTCTAAAGTGCATGTAAACAACTAGGATTAATATGTTCCGGGTTCGGGTCTTTAATCTAGTAGCAACTTTAAGTAATAACGGGTTGTAATTACTTAAAGAAAAGGAACACAAATATAAAGATAAGTTTAACGGTTTTAATCTTCTCTTTATATCCCTTAGTCTTTGTTTGAAAGCTAACTTGTTATTTGTTCTTGTAGGTTTACGGAACACTAACATGTTAAGTTGTGTTGATGCCGGTTTGCTCAACACATATATATGATCGAGACGGGAGATTACTTAAAAACTTGAAAAAGGAACGCACCAAAGTAGCAATCGCATGCTTAGAATTAATCTAGTGTAGATTCACCCATCATTGTCTTACTTGCCGCGTTAATCGTTTTCTTAAGTTTTTGTGCATCAATTCAACCAAACCCCCCCCCCCCCCCCCTCTTGTTAGTTTTTACTATAATCGATAATTGCATCTAAAACACCTTAACTCTCTTGGGTTCGACCCTTACTTAGTCACTATACTTGTTCTTAGTCCTAAGTCGGGATTTATTTTTGATTGGGTATAGACGACCATAGAAATACCTTCGGTCAGCTATCCATAGAATTTGTGAACAACATGCTCCAACATCTATGCATTCGGCTTTAGCGGGATAGGGTGACTTGCTTCTTGGAGTTCCAACTGATTAGGGATGACCCTAAGAATTGGCAGCATCCAGAAGTATTCTTTCTATCAATCTGCAAAGTCTGCATCTGAATAGCCAACGAGGTGAAACGAGTTTTGACGTGGATACCATAACCCTAAATCCTTAGTGCCATTGAGATATCGAAATATCATTTTCACAGCTATCAAGTGTGACTCTTTGGGATCAATTTGAAATCTTGCACACATGCACACACACTAAACATACTGTCAAGTCGACTAGTGGTTAAATATAACAAAGAAGCAATCATACCTCGATACTCCATTTGTACGATACTCTTACCATTCTTGTCTTGATCTAATGAAAGAGTAAAACTCATAAGAGTTTTTGCTACCTTTGATTGACCCATTTTATATTTCTTGAGCAAATCCTTGATATACTTGCTTTGGTTAAGAAAGATTCCTTTCTTAGCTTGAGTAACTTGAAGACCAAGAAAGAAATTCAACTCTTCCATCAAGCTCATTTCGAATTCTCTACACATAATATCTAAAAATTCCTTTCATAGAGAGTCGGTAGTAGCACCAAATAATATATAATCAACATAGAATTGTACTACTAATAAATCGTTGCCTCTGGTTATGACAAGCAATGTTTTGTCAATCAAACCTCTTTTGAAATCATTTTCAAGGAGATACTTGGAAAATCTTTCATACCAAGCTCGAGGAGCTTACTTAAGACCATAAAGAGATTTTTCTAATTTAAAAACATGATCCGGAAAATCATCATTTTCAAAACCAAAAGGTTGAGCAACGTAGACTTCTTCTTCTTAGAAGCCATTAAGAAAAGCACACTTAACATCCATTTGAAAAACTTTATGTTCATGAAGGATGCAAATGCAAGTAGCATACGTACAACTTCTAACCTGACTGGAGCAAAATTTTCCTCATAATCCATACCTTCTTTTTGGTTATAGTCTTGAGCTACAAGTCGTGCTTTGTTTCGAATGACTTTACCATGTTCATCCAACTTGTTTCGAAACACCCATTTTGTTCCTATGACGGATTGTTGGTTAGGTTTAGACGTGAGAGTCCACACTTTGTTTCTCTCGAATTCATTTAGCTCATTTTGCATGGAAATGATCCAATCTGGTTCTTGAAGTGCTTGAACGTAGTTTTTGGGCTCTACAAGAGACACAAATGCAGAAAAAGCACACAAACTGTTTACCTTAGATCGGGCTTGCACACTTGCTTTTGGATTAAAGATCACGTTCTCTTGTGGATGATATGAATAATTTTGGAACTTTCTTCTTTTGTATAGTGGAACGGATTCTGATGTTTGAGGTTTAGTTGTTTGACTTGATTTAGGTACCGCTGGAGTAGTACCCTTGTTTCCTATGTCAAGGCCTTGAAGTTCAGTTTCAAGGCCTTGAAATTAACTTTCAGCAGCATTGTTGTTTGCCGTTCAAGATCTTGAAAATGCGTTTTAATGTTTTGCCCGGTATCTTGAATTTGTTCTTGCATGTTCTTATCTTGAGCCTTAGGGTCTTCTTCTCCATAAGAATTTTGATCTCCATGTCGATTAAGATTCAGATCTGTAAAGCTATCACTCAAAGTACCATCATTGCTTTCATAAAAAATAACATGTATACTTTCCTCGACAATTTTGGTACGTTTATTGTAAACACAATAAGCTTTACTATTTGAAGCGTATCCAATAAAGATAGCTTCATCACTACGTGCGTCAAACTTTTCAAAGTTGTCTTTGCCATTATTATGGACAAAGCACGTACATCCAAAGGGTTTAAAATAGGAAATATTAGGTTTTCGTCCTTTAAAGAATTTGTAAGGAGTCTTTTTCAAAATAGGGCGGATTAAAGATCTATTTAAGATGTAATTAGCCCTGTTAACAACTTCTTCCCAAAAGCTTTTTGGCAAACTATTTTCTAAAAGCATATTCCTAACCATGCCCTCCAAGGTGCGGTTCTTATGTTCCACAACCCCATTTTATTGAGGTGTTTTGTAATAACAAGTTTTATGACTGTCACCGCCCCCGTGGTGATAGTGGCCGCCCCATCGGCAAGTGACGAATGTCACCGCCCCCGCGGTGACAATGGCCGCCTCTGCGGCGTGGTCGAGCCGCGTGTGTGGTAGACCCCATATCGTAAAATTTTCTTTCCTTTTTTGTTTCTATCTTGTTTCCTTTCATATAGGATCCAACTTTATATCTTTGGTCCGGCTTTCCTGGAACTTCTAAACCCTAAAACTTCTTTCCTTCTATCCTTTCCCATCGTTCCTATAAATTCCCTCTTTCTCTTCCTTTTCACGTTTCTTGCATACGTTCTTCTTCAACCTGGAAAGCTACAATCTTCCTTCCTTGTGATCTCTTGCTGGACATGTAAGTCTCCTCCTTCTTTGTTTCTCCCTCATGTTCGTGAGTTGTTGCATGCCTTTTCCTTCTATTTTTCTTTATTCTTTCGTTCTTCCTTTTCTTCTTCACAAGAATCAAGTTTGAACCTTGATTCTTGTTGGCCTTCCCGTTGTTGATTCGTTGATGTTCACAGGCTCCCTTGGTTGAGTTGTGGCGTTTGTGTGTGTTGAGAGAAGAAAGTTTTGGCCTTTGTTGAGTTCCTTGCTGTCGAAGGAGTCGACAGTCGCTTTTTGTCATGCTGCCGTCCCCACGCCCTGTTCAACCGCCCCTGTAGATTCTCCCCAGTGCCGCCCCTGCGTTTTTCCCCCAGTTGCTCCCATCTTTGGTGAGCCGCTTCCTTTCCTTGATTCCTCGTTCCTTCCCTTGGCTTGTGTTGATGTTGTTGACCCGTGGTGATCTGTAAGATTAAGGTTGAGACATTAGCTTGTGGAGATCTCTTAGAGATCATTGAGACTAAAAGTTGTAGACTTTTAGCAATCATATCGTTCCTGATTCGTTATGCCTTGTTAAAAACGCTTTCCGTCCTTCTTTCCCGCGGAAAACTGAGTTGTTTGCTGACCTTGAGTTTACCTTCGAGTGAGGTAAGTCCCTTGGACTTACTTAGCTTCATTTCGTATATTGGTTTGAGTGTATTGGCTTGTTTCCGTTGTTGTTTATCGTATAACGGATAATCGGACTAGGATTGACCTCTATAACCATAATTGCCCCAAGTGAATGATAACCGGGCGGTGACCACTTGTCCAGTTCTATAGGAGACTAGGAGGTGATCTTGCAACCCAGGCCTGCAGGTAACGGATAATACTAATCTATTTCTTTTGGTAGACAGAAGCGGAGGCGAGTTTCCGGAGATTCTCGTGTGACAAAAGAAGTTGAATTAGTAATGGATAACTTAATAAAAAGATAATAACCATTTGAGTGCGAGCCTGCTATGTGTTTATATTACATTATGTGTGTTTGTGCATTTACTATATTTTTGATATCTATAATGTTAGCTAACGGTTCATATCGATATTGTAGATGTTCCACACGTTAGGGATGGTGCTGAGTGATCCGGACGGTGTGGTCGTCGGGGTTCCCGTACATTATAGGATGGGATCGAGTTTATATTTATGTTATTGCTTTCCCTTTGTTTTGAACGTAGCTGCGAGTCTTTTACGCTTCCCCTTGTTATAACCTTTGGTTGTATATTGAGTTTTGGTTTTCATTTATTTGTGCCTTGTTGTAATATCTGATGTTGTTGTTGCTACTTTGAGGGTCGGGACCCATTGTGAGGTCCTAGCCCATGACGCTCTGAGTTCCCAGAACATGGGATGTTACAATATGGTATCAGAGATCTAGGTTGGTAACAAAGGAACTCGAAATCTTCTAAAGGCCAAATAGATATATAAACAGAACCCACAAGGGGTCTATATTTTCAAAAGGGGGTTTTGATTTAAAACTTGTCGGTCTGGGATAGATGTAAGGGTGACCACCACTACCTCCGCAAATCTCAGCAGTTAGTTTTCTTATATGTTGACCTTTATATGCTTTTTTTGGATTTTGCTTTAGTTATAGTGTGGCCTTATATGTGTGTGTGTATATATATATATATATATATATATATATATATATATATATATATATATATATATATATATATCGTAGATGGTGCGTAGTAGAGCTACATCTGCTATGGGGCGAGGAAGGGGTCGATCACCTCTTTTACCTATTATCCGTGGACGAGGACGTGTAGGAAGACCTCCACTAGCTAGAGGTTAGGGCCAAGCCCCAGTTGCTGATCCACCTATCGTGAGGCATTCGTCGAAGAAGTTGTTAAGAGCGTTGTTCCCAAGGCTGGGATCGGGACCGCTGCTAGGTCCGGAGCACCGCGAGCATAGTCGACTGAGTGTGATCAATTATCCAACAGAACTTCTGCATATCGTGACTATGTGAAGAGAGTTGAGGAAGCTATAAGGATTGGAGGACCTGTACCAAAACTTCCAGTACACGCGAGATCACTTGAGGTTTCGTAGGGAGTGACGCAGGTGATTGCTGCACCTACTAGAGCTGCTGAGGTTGCTAGAGTTCTAGACGAGATGAGAGAGCCAAGACCCGAATGTTGGTTGAAGGATTTTATCCAACTGAAGGTTCCTTCTTTCGTAGAAAAGACTGGATTAGAGATGGACCTGTGGCTAGGACAATTGGATTCTTCTATGGAGGCGATCGGTTGCCTAGAGAGACATCAAGTTGACATAACATAGACGTTATTGAAAGATTAGGCTCATTCTTGGTGGAGGATTGCTTGCAACAAGGTCATGAGTTACGAGAAGATGAAGATGGTGATTAGGGATCGCTATTGCCTTGCAGCTATGAGGAAAGATTGACTACGGGATTTCCTTGAGGCTGGATTCGCTGAGATTGTCAACAAGTTTCAAGAGGAGTTGTCTTTGTTGGGTCGGTCTACACTTCCCGAGGATCAGCATGTTTATCTTTTCTCTCGGAGTTTGAGAGAGTCTACACGCTCTTATCTTGCTGGTTTACGTTGTGACTCCTTGACGGACTATCAGGATAGAGCATCAGCTTATGAGAGTGATCGACCAGGTCAATGGAGAGCTTCTCAGGTAGGAGAACTTCAAAAGAGGCAGAAGACTGGACCAGCCAATACAGGAATTCGAGTAGCTGAATTCGGGCGTAGTAAGACGCCGGGACACTCTAGTTTCCAGCAGATGATGTAGAGTTCTGATAGATGACGGTAGTGTGATAACTACAAAGGTGTCGGACATATCCGAGCTGAATGTAAGAAAACTGTAGTGACTTGCTTTTCTTGTGGCAAGCCAGGACACGGAGCTGCGTTTTGCTGTTAGGGTAAGGTGCTATCTCAGTAGGGTTCTTCACCAGCCAGTGTTGTAGGAGGTGGACAGAGACCTTAGTACCAACAGCAGGAGAAGCAGAGAGCTCTTGGTTTCTTCACCAGCCAGCGTTGACCCTTGGTTAACTGTAAGACTAAGGTTGAGACCTTAGCTTGTGGAGATCTCTTAGATATCATTGAAACTAGAAGTTATAGACTTCTAGCAATTGCTTCATTCCTTATTCTTTATTCCTTATTGAACAGGATTTCCGTCCTTCTTTCCTGCGGGAAACTGATTTGTTTGCTGACCTTGAGTTTACCTTTGAGTGAGCTAAGTCCCTTGGATTTACTTAGCTGCATTCCTTATATTGGTTTGAGTGTATTGACTTGTTTGTGTTGTTGTTTATCATATAACGGGTAACCGGACTAGAGTTGACCTTCATAAATTTAACTAGCCGAAGTGTATGATACCCGGTAGGTGACCACATGTCTAGTTCTACAAGAGACTAGGAGGTGCTCTTGCAACCCAGGCCTGCAAGTAACAGAAAGTACTGATCTATTCCTGTTGGTAGACGGAAGCGGAGGCGAGTTTCGGAAGATTCTCGTGTGACAAAAGAAGTTGAATTAGTAATGGGTAACTTAATAAAAGATAATAACCGGTTGAGTGCGAGCACGCTATGTGTTTATATTACCTTATGTGTGTTTGTGCCTTTACTATCTTTTTGATATCTAGAATGTTAGCTAACGATTCATACCGATGTTGTAGATGTTCTGCAGGTTAGGGATGTTGCCGAGTGATCCAGACGGTGTGGTCAGCCGGGGTTCCCGTACATTTTAGGATGCGATCGGGTTTATATTTCCGTTGTTGCTTTCCCTTTGTTTTGAACTCGGTTGCGAGTCTTCTACGCTTCCCCTTGTTATAACCTTTGGTTTTATATTGAGTTATGGTTTTCATTTATTTGTGCATTGTTGTAAGATTCAATGTTGTCGTTGCTACTCTGAGGGTCGGGACTCATTGTGAGGTCCTAGCTTGTGACGCTGTTCGCCACTTAGCGTGCGTGCAATCAAGCTTTAAATTTATAAAACTAGAATAAAAGCAAGCGAACCCGCAGTGTACGGATCGACGTAGTAAAGCAAGAATTCCAGAGTATCGAACACAGGGATTTGGGAGGAACAAATTCAGTTTGTAAATTGTCAAGCAAGTAAAAGTATGAACTTTGCAAATATTGGGAAAACAGCAACCCTAAAGATCCGGGTATCTAATTGTGGCAATCGATTCAAGATATACTAAAGAACTAAGGACAGAGTTAAGAGTTGCAAAGGTATACTAAAGTAAAGCAATGCACGGTGAAGTTCCAAGGCTTTATATGACTTATCTAGAAATACTCTCTATAAAGGTTGTTGAGGCTTCAGTATAGAAAGGATCTAAAGACAAGAACTAATATCAAACACCCAAACTTGTAACCCAAAGATCAAGACTAACTAAACCGATTAAGGTTGTGACACTCGAAATCGAAATAGAGGTTGTTGGGGCTTCACTACTACCTAGAAAAGGCAAGCCAAGACTAAGTTAAAGCAAATCTTTAACTTTGGATTAAAGTAAAAGCAAGGTTCGTAAACTGACATAAATTACGGGTGGATCTTGAGTTCCACGGCAGTGGAACCTCAAGAACAGGCCGTGATTCTGGCTCGTCGGCGAAATCTCTCTAACTCTCAGGGTCCAATCTGTTTACGATCAATCTATCATTATCTAAGCCACAACTATCAACCCTTCATCTTAGAATTTCTAAAGGGTTTTAGCCAACAACAATCATTATGATATCAAATTCAAGATTAAGAAGAATGAAAGATGAAAACCTTCGAAAACCTTCAATAAACTTCAAATCAATCTCAAATCCACAAACAAGAGTATGATGTATATCAGATTTAGAATAACACAAACCAATCACAATCCTTAATAAGAACGAAGAACGGGATGTCAATCCGTCTTCTAATCAAACTTAAGGACAAAGCGCAACTTCCAAATCTTCAAGCCTTTGCAAATCTCCGTTGCAAAATGGCAATCCTCCGCACGTCCAATGAAACCCTAGGCACGTGCAAGCAAGCGTAAGCGAAGGTCCTGAAATCTCTCTCCTTCAGTCCTTTTATAGGGAAAGATAGAATAAACGTCCGGCCCATGTGCGTAGACAATGTGTCTATATTTTATTCGTCAAAAGATTGCCTAAATCACGGTTTCATGGCGTTCCACGGCCGTGGTTTAGAGCGTGGAAGTGGATTACGGTTCTTCATAACTTCCACGACCGTACTTTATACCGTGTAACTCTATAGAATGCTCCACGTTCATGTTGCCAAGTTCCACGGCCGTGGTTTAGAGCGTGGACTTCATTACGGCCGTATTTTAGAGCGTGGAAGCATAGGTTGCTCGTAATTCCCTTTGTTTCGTGCCATTCTCATCCTAGCATCTTCCTTGGCTTCTTTGTGGTATCCTCAATCCTTGGATGTGCTCAATTCATCTCCATCCTCTCTTAATTCGTTTGGTTTTAGCTCTTATTCGCCTACAACCAACACAAAGCTTATGTAGACCTCTATATCGACAATGTAGACAAAATAGCTAACAATTGCTTCAATGCTTTATCGATGAACACTATAATGGATGAAATACATCTAGAAAACGTGCCTAAAATATCACAATATTTCATGCTAACAAAATACCCCATACTTGCCACTTGCTTGTCCCCAAGCAAGGTCTTTCAAAAGCCTTAAAACTCAAGTTAGGATGAAATATGGATGCACTCTCAAAAACAAAACATATTTTAAGTAAATGTGCTTCTAGTCAATAGATCATTCTCAAACCTTGCTTCATTCATTCATAAGACTCTCATATGCATAACCAAAGAATAAAGAGGAAGGAAGACTCATGAATTGATCAAACTTCCATGTAAGCATCATAACCTTCAAACATTATCAAAATCAATCATAAGAAACTTCAATTTAGATCACCAAGTCATATAACATTCTCTTGATCTTAAGGACTTTCAAGTAAGGTCTAGAATGCGGAAAGGGAGAGAAAATCATAAGGAATGTGGTGCATGAATCCGGGAAAGTGGATAACTAACTCTTTTCTTTTTCTCTTGCGGTTTTGCAACACTTTCAACTTAGAGCTTTGCTCTCTTCTTTTGCACATAATTTTTCGACTTTACTTTTGGAGTTATGGACAGAGGTGCACAAAAACCGAAGCCTAGAAGATTGGCGGTTCAAAATTTGAGAGATGCCTCAAACCCTTGATGCACATACCATAATCCGTTAGGAATATCGCTCAATCCAACTTTGGCAAGACACAAACACCTGGCTATGTGAATGGTGCCGAGTTACTCATCGTCATGATTGACTTCCCCAAACCTATAAGTTCTTTCTATTCTTTGAATGCAAAATTTTGCTTTCATGGCCCTCCCACATCAAACATGCCAAATATCTACTCCTCCAAATTCCCGGATAGGTAAGGGAGGCCATTATTTCATTGAGAGGCTAAATGATCAAAGAAAGAAGAAAGAAAATCAAATTGCCTTAATCATTTCAAGAAGAAGTATAAGAACTTATCATGTGATTTCAACCTTGATTTTTCAATATGATTTAGGTAACATTTTTCACATTATGAAACTTGCAAAAGAGGAATAATTAACTCATTCAATTTCTTTTCAATTCACTATTTGTTTAAGCATACAATTGTCATTAAACTCAATTCACAAGTAGTGAGTATCATAGAAATTATCTCAATCCTTAGAAGCACAAAATTTTCAAAATTTTTCGATTTTTATGGGTTTTTCAAAAGCTTTTTCATGCAATGCGATAATGAAACGTGTAACAATGGAATGAAACATGCAAGGTGTTCTCGATCAAAGCAAGCAAAGTGAGTAGAGTTATTACAAACGAATAGTCACACCCCACCCCATACTTGAGACAAACATTGTCCCTAATGTTCAAAAAGAAATAAAGAAAAGAAAGAAAGAAAATAAACTCACAAGACGGTGGTGGAGTGGCTAAGGCGGTAGATCATCATCGTCCTCACTGGGGTGCCGGTGGAGGTGGAAACGGGAAGAAGCCGGGATCATAGTTCCGCCCAAACTACTGGCGGTAAATGTCTCTCATCATTTGGTCATGCGCATCGGCTCGTGCATCCCTAGTATCCGCGCGGATCTCCAAGGCTCCGACCCTACTGGAAAGGTCGGTGGCCCACTCTGGCAGCTGCTCATACCATCCCGGCGGCTGGCTATACCAAGCTGGTGCATCAGACGGTGCTGGTGCAGGTGGTGGCTGGGCATGCCAAGCTGGTGGAGCTCCCATCCAATCCGGCTGCGTGCTATACCACTGACGAGGGGTCGCCATCCATGTCGGCCTCTCACTCACGCTGGCGCGGCGAGAGGAAGAACCAGAAGCTCTAGCGGGGCGGGGAGAGTGTCTAGGGAGGTCGGGAACTGCATCTGGCTGATCCGGGAAGGTACCATAATCGTGCTCCTCTCCTCCTCCCTCAAACTCATCACCTCCTCTCATCTCCTCCTCATCTACAACGGGTGGCTCAAGGGGGACGTAACGAGGTGCTACTAATCTATTCGCATGCATAGTAGCGAATGTCTACTTCCAGTTATGGCGTCCAGCCATAATGGAATACTCGGGAAGCCATGTAACCCCTCTACCTCCTCTACCCTCCCAAGGCATGGCAGCGGTAGGTGGACCTCTATGTCTAGGAAAGATAATGCCTCTAGTCATGAGGCTCTAGAGTCCTAGAGGTCTAAAGACCCTAGAATAGTGAACACCAAGTGAAGAGCCACCCTCCGGGAACGTCGAGAAGGGGGACGAACAGCTTTCAGCTATCCTGGTGCACGCGGAGAAGTCGATACCAAGCTGCCTAGCAAGGTGGGTGACCATCCCACCGTATCCAATATTGCCGGCCCTCTTATTCTTTAGCTTACTCATAGTAGAAGCTAAGAGGGTGGCACAGTCAGCCGGCCTACCATGCAACATACAATAAAGCAAAAAAAACTCACCAGTCTTGATTTTGTGAGGGGTCTCCGTCCTAGGGAAGAGACACTCAAAAAGCACTCGGTGGGCAATCTTCAAGGCTAAGTGATAGATCAACTTAGCCTTGGTATCAGCAGGTTGCCAGTGGTCCTTGTTGGCGTACACCATAGCAATGTCCTCCCAAAAATCTTTGGCGTACACGCCACTAGGAAATCGACCATTGAAGCGAAGTTCTTCAAGCTCATTGAGGTCCAAGAGAAGTTCTTCAAACGAAGTTCTTCAAGCTCATTGAGGTCCAAGAGACGCTTCTCTCCCGCTTCCTTCATGCTGAAGTTCAACCACTTTATTGCCAATATGCCTTATGCTCCAATTCTACCGGCAAGTGACAAGACTTCCCATACACAAGGTTGTATGGTGTTGTTCCGATGAGAGTCTTATATGCAGTCCGGTATGCCCATAATGCGTCATCTAGCTTCAAAGACCAATCCTTCCTTGTCCTTGAAACCGTCTTCTCTAAGATCCCTTTAATCTCCCGGTTTGAGATCTCCAGTTGTCCACTAGTTTGTGGATGGTAAGGGATGGAAATCTTGTGAGTCACCCCATACTTAGCTAAGAGAGCTTCGAAACGTCGGGCAATGAAGTGAGAACCTCCATCACTAATGATAGTCCGTGGTGTCCCAAATCGTGGGAAAATGGTCTTGTTAAAGAACTTAACCACAACCATGGCATCATTGGTGGGAGAGGCAATTGCTTTAACCCATCTCAAAACATAATCCACGGCTAAAAGTATGTATTGGTTTCCACAAAATGATGGGAAAGGTCCCATGAAATCTACTCCCCAAACGTCAAAGATCTCCACCTCTTGAATGTTGTTAAGAGGCATCTCGTTTCTCCTAGATATGTTCCCTGTTCTTTGACAAGCATCGCAGCAGGAAACAAAGGTTTGCACATCTTTAAATAAAGTAGGCCAAAAGAATCCAGATTGCAATACCTTAGCGCTAGTCTTGTTCGAACTAGCGTGTCCTCCACAAGGTAGTGAATGACAATGACGGATGACACTTTGTATCTCATCTTCCGGTACACATCGCCGAATGATGCCGCCCGGACCTCTCTTAAAGAGGAGAGGTTCGTTCCAAAAGTATTCCCGAACAGCCTTAAAGAACTTATTTCTTTGTGCGTAGGATAATCCGGGTGGTAATTCCTGGCAAACCAAATAGTTAACAAAGTCAGCAAACCATGGTTCGTTACCTTTGGTGATCACATCGATGCACTCCTCTATGATATGTAAATGCTCGTCCGGAAAGGAGTCATCTATAGGTAGATGGTCGTCCTCTAGATGTGGTAGACGACTCAAATGATCCGCAACAGAATTTTCCGAACCCTTCTTGTCACGGATCTCTAGATCGAATTCTTGTAGGAGAAGAATCCATCTAATCAGCCTTGGTTTCGCATCTTTCTTTGCAAGCAAATACCGGATCGCAACATGATCCGTGTACACGATCACCTTAGCACCTACAAGATAAGAGCGAAACTTTTCAAATGCATATACAATTGCTAAAAATTCTTTCTCGGTAGTGGCGTAGTTCAGCTGCGTTTCATCTAGCGTCTTGCTAGCGTAATAAATAGCATGGGTTCGTCCTTCCTTTCTTTGCCCAAGCACAGCCCCTATGGCTACGTCACTTGCGTCACACATAACCTCAAATGGAAGATTCCAATCCGGAGGTTGGATAATTGGGGCTGAGATTAGAGCTTCCCGAATCATATTAAACGCATTTAAGCATTCCTGCGAGAAATCAAAAACTGCATCCTTCATCAATAAATTAGTAAGTGGTTTTGATATCTTGGAGAAATCCTTTATAAAACGCCTATAGAATCCAGAATGTCTTAGAAAACTTCTTATCCCTTTCACCGAAGTTGGGAGAGGAAGCTTTTCTATAGTCTCTATCTTAGCCTTGTCCACTTCAATCCCTCTACTAGAGATTAAGTGTCCTAATATAATACCCTCTTTCACCATAAATTGACACTTCTCCCAATTAAGAACTAGGTTAGTGTCTTCACACCTTTGTAATACAAGAGCAAGGTTAGAGAGACAATTATCAAAAGAAGAACCATAAACGGATAAATCATTCATAAAGACCTCCATGATCTCCTCTATGTATTCCGAAAAGATAGCCATCATGCACCTTTGAAAGGTGGCTGGGGCGTTGCAAAGCCCAAACGGCATCCTCCTATACGCAAATGTTCCCCACGGACACGTGAATGTGGTCTTCTCTTGATCGTACAGATGTATCGGGATCTGAAAGAAACCACTATAACCGTCAAGATAGCAAAAGTGTGAGTGTTGTGCTAACCTCTCAAGCATTTGATCGATGAAGGGTAGTGGGAAGTGATCCTTCCTCGTTGCGTTGTTTAGCTTCCGGTAATCTGTGCACATCCTCCATTCAGTTACGGTTCGTGTGGGAATGAGTTCATTGTTTTTATTGGTGATGACCGTCATTCCTCCCTTCTTTGGAACCACCTGTACGGGACTCACCAACTTGCTATCGGAGATAGGGTAGATGATACCTGCATCAAGTAGTTTAAGAATTTCCTTCTTGACAACCTCCTTCATGGTCGGATTTAACCGCCTTTGAGGTTGTCGCGAAGTTCTAAAGTCTTCTTCCATTAGGATCTTATGCATGCATAGTGAAGGTTTGATTCCTACTATATCCTCTATAGTATACCCTAAGGCTTTCCTATGTTTCTTAAGAACAACCATGAGCTTACTATGTTCATCAATACTCAAATCGGAACTAACAATTACCGGAAAGGTAGAATTAGGTCCTAGAAATGCATACCTTAGATGTGTAGGAAGTGGCTTCAATTCCATCACTGTAGGAGTCTCTAATGTCTCTTGAGGAGTATACGATGCTTCCTTAGAAGTGTCTAAGGATGTAGAAGGTGTTGGAGAAGAGTCAAGAGAAGTGGTGGAGAAGATACAATCTCCTTCAGATTCACCCAAAATTACGGCTCCCCTGTTCCCTCCACGGCCGTGGTTTTGGGCGTGGAAGTCAATTACGGTGCCTCTGTTTGTTCCACGGCCGTGGTTTTGGCCGTGTAACTTACTGGAGTCCTATGAATAGCTGATTACGGTCATGTTGGTAGATTCCACGGCCGTGGATTAGCAAGACTGGCCGTGATTTCGTACGTTTTCTGACCCATCGTAGAGTTTCTCAAATTCTTCTTCAAACACTTCTTTTTGCTTCTCTAAAGCTTCAATTTCTTCATTGCATGCCTCTTCTTCCCCTATATCCATAATGCTCACAGAAATAACTTTTTGCAAGGGATCTTTGAAGAGAATCGAACTTACCTCCTCTCTAGATAGCTCTTCGTCATGGATGTTGAATATATCCTCATCGAAAACTGGTTCCTTCACCAAAGTGAAGAGAACGAATTCTATCTTTTCTTCTCCTATGTCGAAGGCGAGTCTAGCATTCTTGCAATCAACTATACAACCGGATGTTGCAAGAAACGGTCTTCCGAGTATGATCGGGATCGGAATATCTGCTGAAATGTCAAGCACAACAAAGTCTATAGGAACATAGAACTTACCAAGCTTGACCGGGACGTCTTCAACTATACCGACGGGACGAGTTATGGATCGATCCGCCATGTACAACGTCAGCTTCACCGGCTTAGGTTCGTCTAATCCGATCTTCCTGCATAAGGCAAGCGGAATGATGCTCACGCTTGCTCCTAAATCACATAATGCATCATATGTGACATCTCCCACTCCTATGGGAATACAAAACGACCCCGGATCCTTTAGCTTTGTAGGAATCTTCTCCTTCATTGTCTTGATGAGATCCGATGAATCCCAACTCATCTTGACCTCTCCAAAATCCTCTAATTTTCTTTTGTTAGAGAGGATCTCCTTTAGAAATTTTCCATAAGCTGGCATACCTACAATTGCATCAATGAAAGGTATATTAATATGCAGTTTGCTCATGAGTTCAATAAACTTACCAAATTGCTTGTCTAGATGCGCTCTTACTCTAGATTGCGGGAATGGTAGGGGAGGTTTGAAAGCTGGAGGAGGAACGTAGACATCTTCCTTATCCTTCCCCTTTTCTTTCTCCTTTTCGGCAGGGACTTCTACAAACTTAGGCTGCGGGTCGATGGTTGTTGCTCCGCTCCTAGTGGTGATTGCCATCACCATTCCCTTTGGGTTATCCTCCGTCTTTCCTGGAAGTTTTCCTTGATTCCTAGGAACTTCTTCAGCTTGACTAAACATTTGGTTTTCTAAAACCTTTTGGGCTTTATCAACCTTAGTAATGTGATCATCGACCTTAATGATGCGAGTCTCCAATCCTTGAAGCTTTCCCAAGATTGTTTCCAACATGGGATCGGACTTCTCTTTCCCCGAAGTGCTTCCGCTATTAGATGCTTATTTCTGGATTTTCAAGGGAATGGAAGAAGAAGAAGGTGGAGTTAGTGAATTTCCTGAATTGGGATAAGAATTACCGGAATTGTGTTGTTGGTTGGAACGCCAATTGTTGTTGTTTGAACCCCTATTGTTGTTCCAGCCGTTATTCCGATCGTTGTTGTTGTTGTTCCAATTGTTCCGGTTGTTGTTCCGGTTGTTGCGATTTGTATTCTCATTCCCATTGTGGTTATTGTTGTTTCCCAAATAACCCACATCTTGTCCCTTTTGCTTTGGGAAATTTGTTTTAATGGCTTCCTTCAACTCTTTAATCTCGGTATTGAGAGAAAAGATTTGAGTTTGAGTAGCTTGTGATAATTTTGCTCCTTGCTCCACTTGATTTGGTTCTACTTTCCGGTGAGAATACTTTTCTATGATTCGGGCTTGTTTCTCAATGAAGTCCCAAGCGTCATCTTCCCTCATGTCCATGAATGTACCACATGAAAGGAATTGGAGCTTGAATTGTGTTTCCACATCCAGCCCTTTATAGTATATCTCCAATAAACCCAACTTTGAAATGCCATGGTGTGGGCAATCCAATAATAAGTCCTGAAATCTTTACCAAGATTGAAACAAACTTTCGTTAGATCTCATAGGAAACGCATTAATCTTACCTCTCAACTCCGCCGTCTTGGATGGCGGAAAGAATTTGGTGAGGAATTCCGCGGAAAGATCCTCCCATGTGTTAAGTGATAACACGATTTATGGCTTAGTTCTAGGTAATCATTTAGATAGATTTCTCACTCATTCATGCATGGTTTAGCACTAGTTCACGACGTTTTGCACTCAATTCATGTATTTTGCCGAGATAGACGTCTACACGGACTTGTGCGTGTTTTATAGGTATTTCGGGAGATTTAGGAGCAAAACGATACGTTTGAGGATCGTTCATCTAGATGACACACCCTCGGACTCATTATGACACAAGCTAAAGGTTAAGGAGGACTCATGGAGCGTTGCCAACACAAGCCATACACCAAATCACAGCTTAATGATCTAAGGCGAAATTTCTGCACAGAATCACGGTTCTCTAACACTCCACGGCCGTGGAATCACCCGTGGATTTTGCCAGATTCTTGTGACAGCTGTGCCACGACTCTCATGGCCAGCTCATGCAAGTTTGTTATAAAAGTGGTCCTTCATGGGCTGTGGGAGATATCCTGGGGCAGCTCATCCATTATCCATTTTTCTCTCTAACAAAAATATTCTCTCAACAAGAAGTTTTTCTAGGAAGGAAAGTGTCAAAGAGGAAGAAGAAGACCTCCATTGAAGAGGAGAAGAAGAACACACACCATTGCCACACCTTGATAGATTTTTGTAGTGAAGAATTCCGGATTCTATTTCTAGAGTTGTATGAATCATTTGAACCTTCTTTTAGAAGGATTGTGAGTTACTCTAATTCTATTTTCAGCTTGGTTTTGTTTTAAGTTCACTTGTTCATCTCTTTTCCTTCATTATCTTGCAATGGATGTTATGATTTTATGTTTGTTTGTTTCGATTTCTATTATGAACGTTATAGGCTAAATTGATGAGGTTCTAGGGTAAGGAAGGGAACGTTATAGGCTAAATTGATGAGTGCAAAACATCGTAAACTAGTGCTAGATCATGCATGAATGAGTGAGAAATCTATCTATATGTTACGCTAAAACTAAGTCATAAATCGTGTTATCAAAATACCCCATACTTAAGGTTTGCTCGTCCCCGAGCAAATTCCCAACTATAGATTAAGAGATGACATGATTTATGTATGCAGAAAAATGGCAAAATCTTTTTGGGTTTGTGCTTCTACTATTGGATCACCTTCAAAGTCATGTTCATGGCAAGGACAAGCAATCATGCATTCAAACAAATGAAGACATGGAAAGACAATTGTACTTAACTCAAAAGTATGCATGAAATGTAAAGATGAAGAAGTAAAGAAGATCAAGAGTACATCCAATCTAAACCACTAAGTCTTACAAACATGCAAATAGGTCATAAGGTCTTGTGAGATAAAAGGGCCAGGAAATGTAGTGATTGGGTGGGGATTTCTAGGTTATGTGATGCTAATCCGGGAACGGAACTAACTCCACATTCTTGTCCTCGATCAACTTCCCTCAAGTGTATATTTTCCTCTATCTTTTCTTTCTTTTCTTTTTCTTTGACTTATTTTTGAGACAATGGCATTGGTGTACAAAAGCCGAAACCTTGGTGATTAGCCGTCCTCGAGCTTTTTCTTAGTTTTCGAGGTGCATCCACACCGGGCACACATACCAAAGCTCGTTAGGACTATTGGTTCATTTGACTTTGGCAAGGCACCAACACCCGATTATGTGAAGTGTACCGAGTTACTTGTCATTTAAACCAATGTCCCCAAACTTATATTTTTGGCTACACTTTTCACAACAAATTCAGCATTTTATGCATGATATTCTTTTCATCAACAACTTCGCCCCACACTTGCTTTTTGCACACATCAACACACTAGCATGCTCCTATTCCCGGATGGGTTAAAAGAGGTCAAATTTATCTCGATTGAGGTGCTCAAGCATTCATGATTAAGATGAGAAGTAGAGAAAGATGAATTGCCTCATTCATTCCTAGATGGTATGCAAGAACTATCATGTAATTTCGATTTTCACTACTCAATCCTTTCTAGGCAAACATCATGGTCACAAATCATTCATAGAATTTCAAGAGAAGTACTTCAAGTCCACATATGCGTTCATTAATCCTAACACATGAGGCCATCCATAGCCAATTCACAAGACAAGATTCATCATTAGGGTCATATCCAAGCCTAGAAAGCACAAAATTTTTAAAAATTTTCTGATTTTTATGGTATTTTCGATTGAAGTATGTATAATGCAAGACATGTGAAGATTTTAAACTATCCTAGATGCTCATCATGCAAAGGATCATGCAAACCCCACCCCATACTTAGAAACACATTGTCCCCAATGTGGTATACAAGTAAAGAGAGTGAAAGAAGGTTCTCACAATGTAAAAATGGTTTGCTACGGTATTTGGGATTGCTCAATAGTGAATTGATGTTCGATGATCCTATCAACCATGGTAGAGAGCTCTTAGCATCCATCAAAGCTTCGGGACCGCGCTAGGCACCGCTAGCCGTCAAAGTTCCGCGTCCGCTCCACCCATAATTGATGAGGGGTTCATCATCATCATTCTTATGTCAAGCAAGGCTTCCAATGCAACTAATGTTCTAGCACACACACAAAGTAGACAAAACACACACAAAGATAGAAAAATCTAAAAACGAAAACAAAATGAAAAAGGGAAAATGTTACCAATGGGTTGCCTCCCACCAAGCGCTTCTTTAAGGTCATTAGCTTGACCAAACTCGGGGCGTCTATTCAAGGTGAAGCGGGCGATTATCTCCACCGGAGCTCCCGGAATATACTTCTTCAACCGGTGCCCATTCACCTTAAAGTTCCCACAATGTTCCCCTCCTATCTTAATAGCTCCATGGGGAAAGATCTTCTTCACCACATATGGCCCGGTCCATCTTGATTTGAGCTTTCCGGGAAAGAGCCTTAGCCTTGAGTTGAAGAGAAGGACAAGATCTCCTTCACTCAACTCCTTGGGGATGATCCTCTTGTCATGCCATCTTTTGGTTCTCTCCTTGTAGATCCGGGCATTCTCATAAGCGTCCAATCGGATCTCCTCGAGGGCATTCAATTCAAGCAATCTCTTTTCTCCCGCCGCCTTGAGATCAAAATTTAGCCACTTAATGGCCCAATAAGCTCTATCCTCCATCTCTACCGGAAGGTGGCAAGACTTGCCATAAACCAACTTGTAAGGAGTGGTGCCAATCGGTGTCTTGAAGGCGGTTCTATATGCCCATAAGGCATCATTGAGCCTCATAGCTCAATCCTTTCTAGTCCTAGACACCGTCTTCTCAAGGATGGCCTTGATCTCCCGGTTGGAGATTTCCACTTGGCCACTAGTTTGGGGATGGTAAGGTATTGCAACCTTGTGAGTCACCCCATACTTGGTCAAAAGCGCCCCAAAATTCCTATTGGTGAAGTGCTTTCCTCCATCACTAATGATCACCCTTGGTGTTCCAAACCTTGGGAAGATCACCCGGTTGAAGAACCGCACCACCACCTTGGCATCATTTGTAGGAGAGGCGATTGCCTCCACCCATCTTGACACATAGTCCACCGCCAATAGGATGTAGAGATTGCCACATGAAGAAGGGAATGGTCCCATGAAGTCCACACCCCACACATCAAAAATCTCCACTTCTTGGATGTTGTTCAAGGGCATTTCATTCCTTCTTGAGATGTTGCCCGTCCTTTGGCAAGCATCACATGCCGCTACAAAACCTTGCACATCTTTGAACAAGTTAGGCCAATAAAAACCGGATTGCAATACCTTTGCACACGTCTTGTGTGAGCTAGCATGGCCTCCACATGGTAAGGAGTGACAATGCCGGATCACACTCTCCATTTCATCTTCCGGTATGCATCTTCTAAACATCCCATCCGGGCCTTTCTTGAACAAGAGTGGCTCACTCCAATAGTAATGCCTCACATCGTTGAAGAACTTCTTTCTTTGTGCATATGTCAATCCGGAAGGCACTTCCTCACACACTAAGTAATTCACAATGTCGGCATACCATGGCTCATTTCCTCTAGACACTTGGAACAAGCATTCCTCCACCATTTGCAATTGCTCATCTCGGAATGAGTCATCAATTGGAATGTCATCTCTTACAAGCTCTAATGGAGGCAATCTACTAAGGTGATCTGCCACGGAGTTCTCGGATCCCTTCTTATCTCGTATTTCCAAATCAAACTCTTGAAGAAGAAGGATCCACTGAATCAACCTTGGTTTGGCATCCTTCTTTGTAAGTAGATAACGGATCGCCGCATGATCCGTATAAACTATGACCTTCGCTCCAACAAGGTATGAGCGGAACTTCTCAAATGCATACACCACCGCTAGCAACTCCTTCTCGGTGGTAGCATAATTGAGTTGGGCATCATCTAGCGTCTTGCTAGCGTAATAAATAACATGAGTGCGCCCATCTTTCCTTTGCCCTAAAACAGCCCCAACGGCTACATCGCTTGCATCGCACATGATCTCAAATGGTAGACTCCAATCCGGAGGTTGCATGATAGGTGCGGAGATCAAGGCGTTCTTCAACCTACAAAAAGCCTCAAGACAATCTTTGGAAAAGACAAAATCTACATCCTTCATTAGTAGGTTAGTGAGAGGCTTAGAAATTTTAGAGAAATCTTGGATAAACCTCCGGTAAAAACCGGCATGCCCTAAAAAACTCCTTACCCCCTTCACCGAGGTAGGTGGCGGAAACTTCTCTATCGTTTCAATTTTGGCCCTATCAACCTCAATGCCACGGTTAGACACCAAGTGTCCTAACACAATGCCTTCACTTACCATGAAGTGGCATTTTTCCCAATTCAAGACAAGATTTGTCTCCTCACATCTTTGCAATACTAATGACAAGTTAGCCAAGCAATTATCAAAGGAAGAACCATAAACAGAGAAATCATCTATAAATACTTCCATGATATTTTCTATGTATTCCGAAAAGATAGCCATCATACACCTTTGAAGGTGGCGGGTGCATTACACAACCCAAATGGCATTCTCCTATTTGCAAAAGTACCCCATGGGCATGTAAAGGTTGTTTTCTCTTGGTCATCGGGGTGGATAGGGATTTGGAAGAATCCACTATAGCCATCTAAATAGCAAAAATGAGAGTCTTGAGCTAACCTTTCTAGCATTTGGTCAATGAAGGGGAGAGGGAAGTGATCTTTCCTAGAGGCCATGTTCAATTTCCTATAATCAATGCACATCCTCCACCACGTAATCGTCCTAGTCGGGATTAGTTCATTGTTCTCATTAGTTACTACGGTCATCCCACCCTTCTTAGGAACTACATGAACGGGACTAACCCACTTACTATCCGAGATAGGGTAGATAATTCCCGCATCTAGCAACTTAATGATTTCCTTTTTGACTACCTCTTTCATTATAGGATTCAATCTCCTTTGATGTTCAATAGAGGGTTTGTGGTTATCTTCCATCATTATCTTATGCATGCACAAAGAAGGCTTAATGCCAACCAAATCATCAATAGTATAGCCAATGGCTTTCCTATGCAATCTTAGTTCATGCAACAACTTAGCAAGTTCATCATCACTCAAGCATGCATTAACAATCACAGGATATGTAGAGTTTTCACCAAGAAATGCATACTTCAAATAAGAGGGGAGGGGTTTAAGTTCAAGTTGAGGAGGACCTTTATCGGTTGAAGATGATCCAAATAATGTTGGATGAGATGAATCCAAAGCAAATGAAGACTCCTCATGGCTCCTAAAAGCTTGATCATCATCAAGGACTGGTCCAGGGAAAACCACGGCTGGAATCACGGTTTGCTCAACTTCCACGGCCGTGGTTCTTGCTAAGCTTGCTTCCCGGAGTTGTCCAGAAAGTTTGACGGCCGTGGAACATAAATCTCGTCCGTGGAACTTGCAGTTGTTCAACACCCCTTCGTGGCTTTCAAATCCAACTCTTGGCTCCTCTTTCAATGCTTCTAAGGCCTTGATCTCTTCATTGCAAGCCTCCTCAACACCTTCCTCCATCATACTTAAGGTAAGAACCTTCTCCAAGGGATCCTTGATCAAGATCGAGCTTACAACTTCCCTAGATTCCTCTTGCTTGACTATGTTGAAGAGATCCTCATCAAGGGCTGGCCCTTTGGTCATTGTGGATAACTTGAACTTGACGTTCTCTTCTCCAATGTTGAAGGAGAGAGTTCCATTCTTGGAATCCACTAGGCATCCGGAGGTGGCTAGGAAGGGTCTTCCTAGGATGATGGGAACCGGATAGTCCGCCGGAATGTCCAAGACCACAAAATCAATTGGCACATACAATCCTCCTAGTTGCACCGGGATGTCTTCTAAGATCCCAACCGGATGAGTGATAGAATGATCCGCCATATAAAGGGTCATCTTGACCGGTTTCGGTTCTCCTAGCCCAACCTTGTTGCAAAGTGCAAGTAGTATGATGCTTACACTCGCTCCAAGATCACAAAGTGCCTCGTACTTCACATCCCCCACTCCTATTGGGACACAAAAGGAGCCCGGATCTCTTAGCTTGGGAGGCATCTCCTCCTTCATTGTTTGGATCAATTCCGAGGATCTCTTGGTCATTCTTATCTCCCCATACTCCTCCAACTTCCTTTTGTTGGAGAGTATTTCCTTCAAAAACTTTCCATATGCCGGCATTCCTTAAATGGCATCCATGAACGGAATGCTAATATGTAATTTGGACATTAGTTCAAGGAACTTACAAAGTGATTGTCCAAACGAGCTCTTGCTCTTGATTGTGGGAACGGTAGTGGTGGCTTGTATGGAGGCGGTGCCACATAGGTTGGCTCTACATCCTTGCTCTTGCCTCCATCTTCTTGCAACTTTCCCTCTTCTACCACTACTTGCTTTCCCTTAGCATTGTCCTTGGGCAAAGGATCTTTCATACTCAACCCGCTCCTCATTGTGATAGCCAACACTTGGCCTCTTGGGTTGTCTTCGGTCCTTCCGGGAAGCTTTCTCGGGTCTCTATGGGCTTCACCCGCTTTTTGGAACACTTGTGCTTCCAAAACCTTTTGAGCCTTAGAAATTGAAGTTACCGTGCTCTCAAGACCACTCAACCTTCCAAGCAATTGCTCAAACATTATTTCGGTTCTATCCTTTGGAGGTTGAGTAAATCCGGGTGGAGGTTCTTGTGAAGCTCTTGATGGTGGTGTTGTGCTTGTGGAGGAGGAAGGGTTCAAGGCTCCATCCGGGTTAGAGTAAGAAAATCCGGGATGGTTGTGGTTGGGCCGGTAATTGTTGAATTGCCGGTTGTTGTTAAAACTCCTTGGGCCTTGGTAATTGTTGAAGTTGCCCCTTCCCATATAATTCACATCCTCCTCCTTGGAAGACAAGTTGGCTTGTGGAAGCACTTGAGGAGTTGCTTGGTTCTTCAAAGTTGTAGCACACAACTCCCTCAAGGACTTCAACTCGTTGTTGATGGCGTCAAGCTTGAAATTGCTCATGGTGACTTCACTCACCTCATATGCTCCCACTTTTCTTCCTTCACTCTTCCTATGGGAGTATTTCTCAATCACTAGAGCTTGCTTCTCCACAAACTCCCAAGCTTCATCTACATGCTTCTCCATAAATGTCCCACCGGAAAGAGATTGGAGCTTAAATTGGCTATCTTCATCAAGTCCTTTGAAGTAGATCTCCAATAGCTCAATTTTCGGTATGCCATGGTGTGAACAATCAAGGAGGAGATCTTTGAACCTCTCCCAAGACTTGAATAAACTCTCTCTATCCTTCATCACGAAGGCATTGATCTTCCCTCTTAACTCGGTAGTCTTGGAAGGTGGGAAGAACTTAGTCAAAAACTCGGTTGTCATCTCCTCCCAAGTACCAACTCTCCCTTGTGGAATAGATTGATACCAAGCTAAGGCTTTATCCTTAAGAGAGAAGGAAAAAGCCCTAAGGTTATGGTTGTTGCTCTCCAATCTTGGCGGTCTAAGAGTCTCCATCAAGATCTCATAATTCATCAAATGTTGATGAGGAAACTCTCCTTCCATCCCTCCAAATTGATTATGCCGGATCATTTGTAGAACTTGAGGGCGGAGCTCATAGTTGTGGGCTGCGGGATCTCCTAAGTTCACACCCGGACGGTGTGCTCTTTGTGCCGGATCCATACGTCTCCCTAGGGTTTGTGGCTCTTCAATGGCAATGGGCACAACCTTAACATTAGCCGCCAGCTGCAGTTGTGGTGGAGGAGGCGGAGGTTGTCGGCGATTAAGCTCTCCTTGAACAACGGCTTGCCTAATCTCCTCAATCTCCCTCCTAGTTTCCTCTTGCCTCTCATTGGCAAGTCTCCTTTCTTCCTCCAAGAGCTCATCTCTTAGCCTTATTTGCTCTAAGGCTTCATCCAACTCAGCTTGGAGGTTTCTTCCGGCCATCTCTTTCTCTTTTCGGATGTTCTTGGATCTAGATCGAAGGGTTTTCTCCGGTTCGGGATCGAATGGAGCTAAATCCTTGCCACGAGATCTTCGCATACACCTAAAGAGTAATAGATGTCCTGAAAAGCAAAGACACAAACCAAAAAAAGATCAAAAGCAACAAGAAAGATCTACACTAAAAATAATCACAAAATAGACTCAATCTAGACCTAGTCCCCGGCAACGGCGCCAAAAACTTGTTACGCTAAGATCGTGATGCGCAAATGGGTTTTAAATTTATAACTCGAACTAATTCCTAACTACCTAGCGAAACCCGCAGTGTACGGGTCGTTTGTAGAAGGGATAGTATTCCGAGGTCGAACACAAAGACTAAGGTGAAATTGATTCGATTTGTGATTGAGTTTAGTAAAGATCTAGGTTGAAAGAGAAGAAAGAAATAAAGAAATGAAAATCTCAAATATTTTTAGTTGGTTTTTGGTGATCAATCAAAGATCACAATTCATGCAAAGTAAACAATCAAACTAAACTAAGAATCAACACAAATAAACAAGCTAAATAAGATAATGATCAAGGAAAGAAAAGACGGATTCTAGGGGTTGGAAGTTCCGGTTATGGCATAGGACTCAAGTTGTCTATTCAATTCTTGGATTAACTATGATATGTTGGGATTAAGTGTTTCTAAATTGGGATCAATTACCGGGTAGGTCTCATGTCCAACTAGTCCACTCCTAAGGTCTCATTACCGGGTAAGTCTCTAAGAACCTAACGATAGGAATTCTACACAAACCGGATTGTTAATTAGGAGTCTAACCTATCCTTACCGAGTAAGTCTTGGAAAGGAAAGTCCTAAACAACTATCCTAGCACACCTAATCCAATGGCGGCTTATTAGGCTCACCACTATCTAAGATTTGTTATCTTTGGAATCTAAGAGTAAGGATTACCGGGTAAGTCTCTCCTAACACTTAGTTACTAACACTAGGTTACCCTAGGGTAGATTAAACTCAACAAACACTTAGGATTTCAACATTTTATAGATCTAAGACAAGATCCATCGAACGAGGGAAAATCACGGTTTGTTCTACCTAAACCACGGCCGTTGTCAGACAAGAACCACCCGTGATTTCTAACAGCAGCTATGTTCATATACACAAGTCATCCAAAGGTAAATCTAAGTCCATCCTATCATAGCCCTTGATAACACGATTTATAGCATAGTTTTAGGTGTACATTTAGGTAGGATTATCGCTCAATCATGCATTGTCTAGCACTAGTCCAAAACGTTTTGCACTTAAAACATGTATTTTGTCGAAATAGACGTCTACGCGGACTTTTGGGCGTTTTGTAGGTATTTCGGGAAGTTTCGAGCCAAAACGACGCGTTTGAGGGACGCTCATTCAGAGGACGCGTTTCCAACTCATTAGGGCACAAAGAATGACTCAAGGAACCTTGCAAACAAAAGGCCATACACCAAACCACAGCCTATTGAGCGTAAACAAAGTTTCTGTTAGAAATCACGGTTTCCTGGAGAACCACGGCCGTGGAAATGGCCGTGGTTTTTGCCAGATTCTCGTGACAGCTGTGCCACGACTCTCATGGCCAGCTCATGAAGAAATTGGTTATAAAAGTGGTCCTTGAATGTTGTTAGAGGCAGCTGGGATTTGGGGGGTAGTTTGGTGAAGCAGCTCACACATTCTCTATTGGCTTTCACAAAATATATCCCAAGAGGAAGAAAGATTTTTCTAGGAAGGGAAGTGCAAGAAGAAGAAGAAAGGAACCATTGCCATTGGAAAGGAGAAGAGAAGACACACTTAGCTCTTATATTTTCGGATTTGTTTCTAGAAGTTTTTGAACTCTTGAACCTTCCCTTGGAAGGGTTGTAAGTCATCCTAAATTCAATCTTCAGATTCGGATTTTATTTGGAGATTATTGTTCATCTTCTTTCTCTCATTTTTCTTGCTATGAAGACTATGAATCTATGCTTGTTCGTTTTGAATTCCAATATGAATGTTGTAGGCTAGATTGATGTGATTCTAGGGTTAGGAAAGGATGGTTATGGCTAGATCTATGATAGGATGAACTTAGGTGTACCTTTGGATGATGTTCGTTTATGGACGTAGCTACTGTTAGGAATCACGGGTAGTTCTTGAAGAACCACGACCGTGGTTTCTGTAGAACAAACCGTGATTTTCCTGATTCGAAGGATCTTACCTTAGGTTCATAAAATTGCTGAAACCCTAAGTTTTTACTAAGTTTAACCTACCCTAGGGTGTCCTAGTGTAGAGACTAAGAGTTAGGAGAGACTTACCCGGTAATCCTTGCCCTTAGAATCTAGAATAGTAAAGCCTTAGGTAATGGTGAGCCTAATAAGCCGCCATTGGATTAAGTGTGCTAGGATAGTTGCTTAGAACTTCCCTTTCCGAGACTTACCCGGTAAGGATAGGATAGACCTCTAGGTAACAATCCGGTTTGTGTTAAAATCCTATCCTTAGGTTTCTAGAGACTTAACCGGTAATGAGACCTTAGGTGTGGATTAGTTGGATCATGAGACCTACCCGGTAATTGACCCCATTTTAGAAGCACTAAATCCCTAGCATATCATCATCAATCCAAAGTATTAATAGATGACTTGAGATTATGCCATAACCGGAATTTCCAACCCCTAGAATCCATTTTCCCTTTCTCTTGATCACATCTTGTTCTATTTGTTTATTTCTGCCGATCTTTTAGATTGAGTTTGATTTGGTTGTTTGCATAAGCTGTGATTTTCGATTTTGATCATCTAAAACCAACAAAAACAATTTTCGATTTCCCTTTCCCTTGCTTAGATTAGATCTTGCTAAATTCAATCACAACTTAGTTCGATTTCACCGTAGTCTTTGTGTTCGACCTTGGAGTACTTATCTTTCTACATACGCCCCGTACACTGCGGGTGCGCTTAGAATTAGGGTAAATATAACAAGTAAAATTTAAGGCTTATTGCGTACACTTTCTAGCGTGACAAGTTTTTGGCGCCGTTGCCGGGGACTAGGTCTAGATTGAGTCTATTTTGTGATTGATTCTAGTGTAGATCTTTCTTGTTTCTTTTGATTTCTTTTTGGTTTGTGTCTTTGCTTTTCAGGACATCTACTTCTCTTTAGGTGTATGCGAAGATCTCGTGGCAAGGATCTAGCTCCATTCGATCCCGAACCGGAGAAAACCCTTCGATCTAGATCTAAGAACATTCGAAAGGAGAGAGAGATGGCCGGTAGAAATCTTCAAGCTGAATTGGATGAAGCCTTAGAGCAAATAAGGCTAAGAGATGAGCTCTTAGAGGAAGAGAGGAGACTTGCCAATGAGAGGCAAGAGGAAACAAGAAGAGAGATTGAAGAGATTAGGCAAGCCCTTGTTCAAGGAGAGCTTAATCGCCGACAACCTCCACCACCTCCACCACAACCGCAACCGGCGGCTAATGTTAGGGTTGTTCCCATTGCTATTGAGGAACCACAAACCCTAGGGAGACGCATGGATCCGGCACAAAGAGCACACCGACCGGGTGTGAATCTAGGAGATCCCGCAACCCACAACTATGAGCTCCGCCCTCAAGTTCTACAAATGATCCGGCACAATCAATTTGGAGGGATGGAAGGAGAGTCCCCTCATCAACACTTGATGAATTATGAGATCTTGATGGAGACTCTTAGACCACCAAGATTGGAGAGCAACAACCATAAGCTAAGGGCCTTTTCCTTCTCTCTTAAGGACAAAGCCTTAGCTTGGTATCAATCTATTCCACAAGGGAGAGTTGGAACATGGGAAGAGATGACAACCGAGTTCTTGACCAAGTTCTTCCCACCTTCCAAGACCACCGAGTTAAGAGGGAAGATCAATGCCTTTGTGATGAGGGATAGAGAAAGCTTGTTCAAGTCTTGGGAGAGATTCAAAGACCTTCTTCTAGATTGTCCACACCATGGCATACCAAAGATTGAGCTATTGGAAATCTACTTCAAGGGGCTTGATGAAGATAGCCAATTCAAACTTCAATCACTCTCCGGTGGGACATTTATGGAGAAACATGTGGATGATGCTTGGGAGTTTGTAGAGAAGCAAGCTCTAGTGATTGAGAAGTACTCGCATAGGAAGAGTGAAGGGAGAAAGGCGGGAGCATATGAGGTGAGTGAAGTCACCATGAGCAATTTCAAGCTTGACGCCATCAACAACGAGTTGAAATCCTTGAGAGAGTTATGCACCACAACCTTGAAGAGCCAAGCAACTCCTCAAGCACCTCCGCAAGCAAATTTGTCTTCTAAGGAGGTAGATGTCAACTACATGGGAAGAGGCAACTTCAACAATTACCAAGGCCCAAGGAACTTCAACAACAACCGGCAATTCAACAATTACCGGCCAAACCATAACCATCCCGGATTCTCTTACTCTAATCCGGATGGAGCCTTGAACCCTCCCGCCTCCACAAGTGCAACTCCACCACAAAGAGCTTCACAAGAACCTCCACCCGGTTTTGCTCAACCTTCAAAAGATAGGACCGAAGTCATGTTTGAACAATTGCTAGGAAGATTGAGTGGACTTGAGAGCACCGTCACTTCAATTTCTAAGGCTCAAAAGGTCTTGGAAGCACAAGTCTTCCAAAAGGCGGGTGAAGCACATAGAGATCCGGGAAAGCTTCCCGGGAGAACCGAAGACAACCCAAGAGGTCAAGTTTTGGCTATTACAACAAGGAGTGGGTTGAGCATGAAGGATCCTTTGCCCAAGGACCAAGCTAAGGAAAGTCAAGTGGTGGTAGAAGAGGAAAGAAAGCATGAAGATGGAGGAAAGAGCAAGGAAGTAGAGCCAACTTATGTGGAACCGCCTCCATACAAGCCACCACTACCGTTCCCGCAATCAAGAGCAAGAGCTCGCTTGGACAATCACTTTGGTAAGTTCCTTGAACTAATGTCCAAGTTACATATTAACATTCCGTTCATGGATGCCATCTTAGGAATGCCGGCATACGGAAAGTTCTTGAAGGAAATACTCTCCAACAAAAGGAAGTTGGAAGAGTATGGGGAGATTAGGATGACCAAGAGATCCTCGGAGTTAATCCAAACGATGAAGGAGGAGATGCCTCCTAAGCTAAGGGATCCGGGCTCTTTTTGTGTTCCAATTGGAGTAGGAGATGTGAAGTACGAAGCCCTTTGTGATCTTGGGGCGAGTGTAAGCATCATACCGCTTGCACTTAGTAACAAGGTCGGGCTAGGAGAGCCAAAACCGGTCAAGATGACCCTCTATATGGCGGACCGATCCATCACTCACCCGGTTGGAATTCTTGAAGACATTCCGGTGCAATTGGGAGGATTCTATGTACCTATCGACTTTGTAGTGTTGGACATTCCGGCGGATTACCCGGTTCCCATCATCCTAGGAAGACCTTTCCTAGCCACATCCGGATGTTTAGTGGATTGCAAGAACGGGACTCTCTCGTTCAACATTGGAGAAGAGAACATCAAATTCAAGCTGTCCACTATGATGAAAGGGCCAACCCTTGATGAAGACATCTTCAACATAGTCGAGCAAGAAGAATCTAGAGAAATAGTGAGCTCGATTTTGATCAAGGATCCCTTGGAAAAGGTTCTCACCTTGAGTATGATGGAGGAAGACATTGAGGAAGATTGCAATAAAGAGATCAAAGCCTTGGAGGCATTGGAAGAGGAGCCAAGAGTTGGATTTGGGAGCCATGAAGAAATTGTGAACAGCTACAAGTTCCACGGTCGAGATTTGGAAACCACGGCCGTCAAACTCTCTGGACAACTCCGAAAAACAAGCCTAGAAGGAACCACGGTCGTGGAAGTTGAACCAACCGTGATTCCAACCGTGGTTTCCCCTGAATCAGCTCTTAATGATGATCAAGCTTCTAGAAGCCAAGGGGAGTCTTCATTTGCTTTGGATTCATCTCACCCAATCTTATTTGGATCGTCTTCAACCGAAAAAGGTCCTCCCTCACTTGAACTCAAACCCCTCCCCTCTCATTTAAAGTATGCATTCCTTGGTGATAATTCTACATATCCGGTGATTGTTAATGCATGCTTGAGTGATGATGAACTTTCTAAATTGCTACATAAGTTGAGATTGCATAGGAAAGCCATTGGTTATACTATTGATGATTTGGTTGGCATTAAGCCATCTTTGTGCATGCATAAGATAATGATGGAAGATAACCACAAACCCTCTATAGAGCATCAAAGGAGATTGAACCCTATAATGAAAGAGGTGGTCAAAAAGGAAATCATTAAGTTGCTAGATGCGGGGATTATCTACCCTATCTCGGATAGTAAGTGGGTTAGTCCCGTTCATGTAGTACCTAAGAAAGGTGGAATGACGGTAGTAACTAATGAGAACAATGAACTAATACCTACTAGGACGGTCACGGGATGGAGAATGTGCATAGATTATAGAAAGTTGAACATGGCCTCTAGGAAAGATCACTTTCCCCTCCCCTTTATTGACCAAATGCTAGAAAGATTAGCTCAACACTCTCATTTTTGCTATCTAGATGGGTATAGTGGATTCTTCCAAATCCCTATCCACCCCGATGACCAAGAGAAAACAACTTTCACATGTCCATGGGGTACCTTTGCATATAGGAGAATGCCATTTGGGTTGTGTAATGCACCCGCCACCTTTCAAAGGTGTATGATGGCTATCTTTTCGGAATACATAGAAAATATCATGGAGGTGTTCATGGACGATTTCTCTGTTTATGGTTCTTCTTTTGATGATTGCTTGGCTAACTTGTCATTAGTATTACAAAGATGTGAGGAGACAAATCTTGTCTTAAATTGGGAGAAATGCCACTTCATGGTAAGTGAAGGTATTGTGTTAGGACACTTGGTGTCTAACCGTGGCATTGAGGTTGATAGGGCCAAGATTGAAACAATAGAGAAGTTGCCACCACCTACCTCGGTGAAGGGGGTAAGGAGTTTCTTAGGGCATGCCGGTTTTTACCGGAGGTTTATTCAAGATTTCTCTAAAATCTCTAAGCCTCTCACTAACCTACTAATGAAAGATGTTGATTTTGTTTTCTCCAAGGATTGTCTTGAAGCATTTTGTAGGTTGAAGAACGCCTTGATCTCCGCACCCATCATGCAACCTCCGGATTGGAGTTTACCATTTGAGATCATGTGCGATGCGAGTGATGTGGCCGTTGGGGCCGTTTTAGGGCAAAGGAAGGAAGGGCGCACTCATGCTATTTACTATGCTAGCAAGACGTTAGATGAAGCCCAACTCAATTATGCTACTACCGAGAAGGAGTTGTTAGCGGTAGTGTATGCATTTGAGAAGTTCCGTTCATACCTTGTTGGAGCGAAGGTCATAGTTTACACGGATCATGCGGCGATTCGTTATCTACTTACGAAGAAGGATGCCAAGCCAAGGTTGATTCGGTGGATCCTTCTTCTTCAGGAGTTTGATTTGGAGATAAGAGATAAGAAGGGATCCGAGAACTCGGTAGCGGATCACCTTAGTAGACTCCCACCATTGGAGCTTGGGAGAGACAACATCCCAATAGATGATTCATTCCGGGATGAACAATTGCACTTGGTGGAAGAATGTTTGTCCCAAGTAGCTAGGGGAAATGAGCCATGGTATGCCGACATTGTGAACTACTTGGTGTGTGAGGAAATGCCACCCGGACTAACGTATGCACAAAGGAAGAAATTCTTCAACGATGTAAGGCATTACTATTGGAGTGAGCCACTTCTATTCAAGAGAGGCCCGGATGGGGTGCTTAGGAGATGCATACCCGAAGATGAAATGGAGAGTGTGATCCGGCATTGTCACTCCTTACCATGTGGAGGCCATGCTAGCTCACACAAAACGTGTGCCAAGGTATTGCAATCCGGTTTTTATTGGCCTAACTTGTTTAGAGATGTGCAAGGTTTTGTAGCGGCATGTGATGCTTGCCAAAGAACGGGGAACATCTCAAGGAGGAATGAAATGCCCTTAAACAACATCCAAGAAGTTGAGATTTTTGATGTGTGGGGTGTAGACTTCATGGGGCCATTCCCTTCTTCATGTGGCAATCTATTCATCCAATTGGCGGTGGACTATGTGTCAAGATGGGTAGAGGCAATCGCCTCTCCTACGAATGATGCCAAGGTGGTAGTGCGGTTCTTCAACCGAGTGATCTTCCCTAGGTTTGGAACACCAAGGGTGATCATTAGTGATGGAGGGAAGCACTTCACAAATAGGAACTTTGGAGCACTTTTGGCTAAGTATGGGGTGACTCATAAGGTGGCAACACCTTACCATCCCCAAACAAGTGGCCAAGTGGAGATCTCCAACCGGGAGATCAAGGCCATTCTCGAAAAGACGGTGTCTAGGACAAGGAAGGATTGGGCCATGAAGCTCAATGACGCACTATGGGCATATAGAACCGCCTTCAAGACACCTATTGGCACCACCCCCTACAAGTTGATCTATGGCAAGTCTTGCCATCTTCCGGTGGAAATGGAGCATAGAGCTTATTGGGCCATTAAGTGGCTAAACTTTGACCTCAAGGAGGCGGGAGAGAAGAGATTGCTTGATATCAATGCACTTGAGGAACTCCGGTTGGAAGCTTATGAGAATGCCCGGATCTACAAGGAGAGAACCAAAAGGTGGCATGACAAGAGGATCATTCCAAAAGAGTTGAGTGAAGGAGATCTTGTCCTTCTTTTCAACTCAAGGCTAAGGCTTTTTCCCGGAAAACTGAAATCAAGATGGACCGGGCCATATGTGGTGAAAAAGATCTTTCCCCATGGAGCAATTGAAATAGGAGGGGAGCATTGTGGAAATTTCAAAGTGAATGGGCATCGCTTGAAGAAATACATTCCGGGAGCACCGGTAGACATGATTGCCCCACTTCACCTTGCATAAACACTCCCGAGTTTGGTCAAGCTAATGACCTTAAAGAAGCGCTTGGTGGGAGGCAACCCATCGGTAACATTTTTCCTTCATTTTAGCTTAGATTTTTCTGTTTTTTGTGTGCTTTGTGTGTTTTGTCTATTTCATGTGTGCTAGAACATTGATGGCATTGGAAACCTTTCTTGGAAATGATGATGATGAAACCCTCACCAATTATGGGTGGAGCGGACGCGGAACTTGGACGGCTAGCGGTGCCTAGCGCGGGTTTCAAAGCTTGAAGGATGCTTAGAGCTCCCTACCATGGTTGAAAGGATCATCCAACATCAATCCTCTTGAGAATTCCCAAATACCAAAGAAAACATTTTACATTGTGAGAACCTTCTTTCACTCTCTTTACTTGAATACCACATTGGGGACAATGTGTTTCTAAGTATGGGGTGGGGTTTGCATGATCCTTTGCATGAAGAGCATCTAGGATAGTTTAATATTTGCACATGTCTTGCATTGTACATATTCATATCGAAAATCCCATAAAAATCAGAAAATTTTAAAATTTTTGTGCTTTCTAGACTTGGATATGATCCTAATAATGAAAATTTGTCTTGAGATTGGCTATGAATGGCCTTATGTGTTAAATTGATAAATGCATATGTGGACTTGAACTACTTTTCTTGAATTCCATGAATGACTTGAGAGCATGATGATTGCCTAGAATGGATTGAGTGTTGAAAATCGAAATTACATGATAGTTCTTACATACCATCTAGGAATGAATAAGGCATTTCGTCTTTCTCTACTTCTCATCTTGATCATGATTGCTTGAGCACCTCAATTGATATAAATTTGACCTCCTTTTAAACCCATCCGGGAATAGGAGCATGCTAGTGTGTTTGAATGTGTGAAAAGCAAGTGCGGGGTGAAGATGTAATGAAAAGAATGTCGTGAATAGAATGTCGAAATTATTGTGGAAGTGTAGCCATAATAGGTTTGGGGGCGTTGGTTTAGATGACAAGTAACTCGGTACACTTCACATAATCGGGTGTTGGTGCCTTGCCAAAGTCAAATGAGCCAATAGCCCTAACGAGCTTTGGTATGTGTGCCCGGTGTGGATGCACCTCGAAAAAGAGAAAAAACCCGAGGATGGCTAATCACCAAGGTTTCGGCTATTGTACACCAATGCCATTGTCTCAAAAATGAATCAAAGAAAAAGAAAAGAAAGGAAGATAGGGAAAAATATGCACTTGGGGGAAGTTGATCGAGGACAAGGAGTGAAGTTAGTTCCATTCCCGGATTAGCATCACATACCTAGAAAACTCCCTTTCCAATTACAACGTTTCTTGGCCTTTTATGTCACAAGCCCTTATGACCTACTTGCATGTTTGTAAGACTTAGTAGTCTAGATTGGATAGACTCTTGATCTTCTTGACATCTCCGTCCTCCCAACTCATGCATACCTTTGAGTTAAGTACAATTGTCTTTCCATGACTTTATTGTTTGATACATGATTGCTTATTCGATGGCCATTGATCATGACTATGAAGGTGATCCAATAGTAGAAGCACAAAACTAAAAAGATTTTGCCATTTTTCTGCATACATAAATCATGTCATCTCGTAGTCTATAGTTGGGAATTTGCTCGGGGACGAGCAAACCTTAAGTATGGGGTATTTTGATAACACGATTTATAGCATAGTTTTAGGTGTACATTTAGGTAGGATTATCGCTCAATCATGCATTGTCTAGCACTAGTCCAAAACGTTTTGCACTTAAAACATGTATTTTGTCGAAATAGACGTCTACGCGGACTTTTGGGCGTTTTGTAGGTATTTCGGGAAGTTTCGAGCCAAAACGACGCGTTTGAGGGACGCTCATTCAGAGGACGCGTTTCCAACTCATTAGGGCACAAAGAATGACTCAAGGAACCTTGCAAACAAAAGGCCATACACCAAACCACAGCCTATTGAGCGTAAACAAAGTTTCTGTTAGAAATCACGGTTTCCTGGAGAACCACGGCCGTGGAAATGGCCGTGGTTTTTGCCAGATTCTCGTGACAGCTGTGCCACGACTCTCATGGCCAGCTCATGAAGAAATTGGTTATAAAAGTGGTCCTTGAATGTTGTTAGAGGCAGCTGGGATTTGGGGGGTAGTTTGGTGAAGCAGCTCACACATTCTCTATTGGCTTTCACAAAATATATCCCAAGAGGAAGAAAGATTTTTCTAGGAAGGGAAGTGCAAGAAGAAGAAGAAAGGAACCATTGCCATTGGAAAGGAGAAGAGAAGACACACTTAGCTCTTATATTTTCGGATTTGTTTCTAGAAGTTTTTGAACTCTTGAACCTTCCCTTGGAAGGGTTGTAAGTCATCCTAAATTCAATCTTCAGATTCGGATTTTATTTGGAGATTATTGTTCATCTTCTTTCTCTCATTTTTCTTGCTATGAAGACTATGAATCTATGCTTGTTCGTTTTGAATTCCAATATGAATGTTGTAGGCTAGATTGATGTGATTCTAGGGTTAGGAAAGGATGGTTATGGCTAGATCTATGATAGGATGCACTTAGGTGTACCTTTGGATGATGTTCGTTTATGGACGTAGCTACTGTTAGGAATCACGGGTAGTTCTTGAAGAACCACGACCGTGGTTTCTGTAGAACAAACCGTGATTTTCCTGATTCGAAGGATCTTACCTTAGGTTCATAAAATTGCTGAAACCCTAAGTTTTTACTAAGTTTAACCTACCCTAGGGTGTCCTAGTGTAGAGACTAAGAGTTAGGAGAGACTTACCCGGTAATCCTTGCCCTTAGAATCTAGAATAGTAAAGCCTTAGGTAATGGTGAGCCTAATAAGCCGCCATTGGATTAAGTGTGCTAGGATAGTTGCTTAGAACTTCCCTTTCCGAGACTTACCCGGTAAGGATAGGATAGACCTCTAGGTAACAATCCGGTTTGTGTTAAAATCCTATCCTTAGGTTTCTAGAGACTTAACCGGTAATGAGACCTTAGGTGTGGATTAGTTGGATCATGAGACCTACCCGGTAATTGACCCCATTTTAGAAGCACTAAATCCCTAGCATATCATCATCAATCCAAAGTATTAATAGATGACTTGAGATTATGCCATAACCGGAATTTCCAACCCCTAGAATCCATTTTCCCTTTCTCTTGATCACATCTTGCTCTATTTGTTTATTTCTGCCGATCTTTTCGATTGAGTTTGATTTGGTTGTTTGCATAAGCTGTGATTTTCGATTTTGATCATCTAAAACCAACAAAAACAATTTTCGATTTCCCTTTCCCTTGCTTAGATTAGATCTTGCTAAATTCAATCACAACTTAGTTCGATTTCACCGTAGTCTTTGTGTTCGACCTTGGAGTACTTATCTTTCTACATACGTCCCGTACACTGCGGGTGCGCTTAGAATTAGGGTAAATATAACAAGTAAAATTTAAGGCTTATTGCGTACACTTTCTAGCGTGACAATCATAACCATCCCTTCCTTACCCTAGAACCTCATCAATTTTGCCTATAACGTTCATAATAGAAATCGAAACAAACAAACATAAAATCATAACATCCATTGCAAGATAATGAAGGAAAAGAGATGAACAAGTGAACTTAAAACAAAACCAAGCTGAAAATAGAATTAGAGTAACTCACAATCCTTCCAAAAGAAGGTTCAAATGATTCATACAACTCTAGAAATAGAATCCGGAATTCTTCACTAAAAAAAATCTATCAAGGTGTGGCAATGGTGTGTGTTCTTCTTCTCCTCTTCAATGGAGCTCTTCTTCTTCCTCTTTGACACTTTCCTTCCTAGAAAAACTTCGTGTTGAGAGAATATTTCTTGTTAGAGGGAAAAATGGATAATGGATGAGCTGCCCCAGGATATCTCTCACAGCCCATGAAGGACCACTTTTATAACAAACTTGCATGAGCTGGCCATGAGAGTCGTGGCACAGCTGTCACAAGAATCTGGCAAAATCCACGGGTGATTCCACGGCCGTGGAGTGTCAGAGAACCGTGATTCTGTGCAGAAACTTCGCCTTGGATCATTAAGCTGTGATTTGGTGTATGGCTTGTGTTGGCAAGGCTCCATGAGTCCTCCTTAGCCTTTAGCTTGTGTCCTAATGAGTCCGAGGGTGTGTCATCTAGATGAACGATCCTCAAACGTATCGTTTTTGCTCCTAAATCTCCCGAAATACCTATAAAACACGCACAAGTCCGTGTAGACGTCTATCTTGGCAAAATACATGATTTGAGTGCAAAACGTCGTAAACTAGTGCTAGATCATGCATGAATGAGTGAGAAATCTATCTATATGTTACGCTAAAACTAAGTCATAAATCGTGTTATCAATAGGACGGACTTAGATTTACCTTTGGATGACTTGTGTATATGAACATAGCTGCTGTTAGAAATCACGGGTGGTTCTTGTCTGACCACGGCCGTGGTTTAGGTAGAACAAACC
Source organism: Fagopyrum esculentum (assembly GCA_033239045.1). Classification (NCBI taxonomy): domain Eukaryota; kingdom Viridiplantae; phylum Streptophyta; class Magnoliopsida; order Caryophyllales; family Polygonaceae; genus Fagopyrum; species Fagopyrum esculentum. The sequence continues at coordinate 107,852,044 of BSUD01000005.1, forward strand.
GTGATTTTCCCTGGTTCGATGGATCTTGTCTTAGATCTATAAAATGTTGAAATCCTAAGTGTTTGTTGAGTTCAATCTACCCTAGGGTAACCTAGTGTTAGTAACTAAGTGTTAGGAGAGACTTACCCGGTAATCCTTACTCTTAGATTCCAAAGATAACAAACCTTAGGTAGTGGTGAGCCTAATTAGCCGCCATTGGATTAGGTGTGCTAGGATAGTTGTTTAGGACTTTCCTTTCCAAGACTTACTCGGTAAGGATAGGTTAGACTCCTAATTAACAATCCGGTTTGTGTAGAATTCCTATCCTTAGGTTCTTAGAGACTTACCCAGTAATGAGACCTTAGGAGTGGACTAGTTGGACATGAGACCTACCCGGTAATTGATCCTAATTTAGAAACACTTAATCCCAACATATCATAGTTAATCCAAGAATTGAATAGACAACTTGAGTCCTATGCCATAACCGGAACTTCCAACCCCTAGAATCCGTCTTTTCTTTCCTTGATCATTATCTTGTTTAGCTTGTTTATTTGTATCGATTCTTAGTTTAGTTTGATTGTTTACTTTGCATGAATTGTGATCTTTGATTGATCACCAAAAACCAACTAAAATATTTAAGAATCTCATTTCTTTATTTCTTCTTTTCTTTCAACCTAGATCCTTACTAAACTCAATCAAAAATCGAATCAATTTCACCTTAGTCTTTGTGTTCGACCTCGGAATACTATCCCTTCTACAAACGACCCGTACACTGCGGGTTTCGCTAGGTAGTTAGGATTTAGTTCAAGTTATAAATTTAAAACCCATTTGCGCATCACGGTCTTAGCGTAACAAGTTTTTGGCGCCGTTGCCGGGGACTAGGTCTAGATTGAGTCTATTTTGTGATTGTTTCTAGTGTAGATCTTTCTTGTTGCTTTTGATCTATTTTTGGTTTGTGTCTTTGCTTTTCAGGACATCTATTACTCTTTAGGTTATGCGAAGATCTCGTGGCAAGGATTTAGCTCCATTCGATCCCGAACCGGAGAAAACCCTTCGATCTAGATCCAAGAACATCCGAAAAGAGAAAGAAATGGCCGGAAGAAACCTCCAAGCTGAGTTGGATGAAGCCTTAGAGCAAATAAGGCTAAGAGATGAGCTCTTGGAGGAAGAAAGGAGACTTGCCAATGAGAGGCAAGAGGAAACTAGGAGGGAGATTGAGGAGATTAGGCAAGCCCTTGTTCAAGGAGAGCTTAATCGCCGACAACCTTTGTGATCTTGGAGCGAGTGTAAGCATCATACCGGTTGCACTTTGCAACAAGGTTGGGCTAGGAGAGCCGAAACCGGTCAAGATGACCCTCTACATGGCGGACCGCTCTATCACTCATCCAGTTGGGATCTTGGAGGACATCCGGTGCAACTAGGAGGATTCTATGTGCCAATTGATTTTGTCATCTTAGACATTCCAGCGGACTATCCGGTTCCCATCATCTTAGGAAGACCCTTCCTAGCCACCTCCGGATGCCTAGTGGATTGCAAGAATGGAACTCTCTCCTTCAACATTGGAGAAGAGAACGTCAAGTTCAAGTTATCCACAATGACCAAAGGGCCAGCCCTTGATGAGGATGTCTTCAACATAGTCGAGCAAGAGGAGTCTAGGGAAGTTGTGAGCTCGATCTTGATCAAGGATCCCTTGGAGAAGGTTCTTACCTTAAGTATGATGGAGGAAGGTGTTGAGGAGGCTTGCAATGAAGAGATCAAGGCCTTGGAAGCATTGGAAGAGGAGCCAAGAGTTGGATTTCAAAGCCACGAAGAGGTGTTGAACAACTGCAAATTCCACGGTCGAGATCTATGTTCCACAACCGTCAAACTTTCTGGACAACTCCGGGAAGCAAGCTTAGCAAGAACCACGGCCGTGGAAGTAGAGCAAACCGTGATTCCAGCCGTGGTTTTCCCTGGACCAGTCCTCGATGATAATCAAGCTTTTAGGAGCCATGAGGAGTCTTCATTTGCTTTGGATTCATCTCATCCAACATTATTTGGATCATCTTCAACCGATAAAGGTCCTCCTCAACTTGAACTTAAACCCCTCCCCTTTCATTTGAAGTATGCATTTCTTGGTGAAAACTCTACATATCCTGTGATTGTTAATGCATGCTTGAGTGATGATGAACTTGCTAAGTTGTTGCATGAACTAAGGTTGCATAGGAAAGCCATTGGCTATACTATTGATGATTTGGTTGGCATTAAGCCTTCTTTGTGCATGCATAAGATAGTGATGGAAGATAACCACAAACCCTCTATTGAACATCAAAGGAGATTGGATCCTATAATGAAACAGGTAGTCAAAAAGGAAATCATTAAGTTGCTAGATTCGGGAATTATCTACCCTATCTCGGATAGTAAGTGGGTTAGTCCCGTTCATGTAGTTCCTAAGAAGGGTGGGATGACCGTAGTAACTAATGAGAACAATGAACTAATCCCGACTAGGACAGTTACGGGGTGGAGGATGTGCATTGATTATAGGAAATTGAACATGGCCTCTAGGAAAGATCACTTCCCTCTCCCCTTCATTGACCAAATGCTAGAAAGGTTAGCTCAAGACTCTCATTTTTGCTATTTAGATGGCTATAGTGGATTCTTCCAAATCCCTATCCACCCCGATGACCAAGAGAAAACAACCTTTACATGCCCATGGGGTACTTTTGCATATAGTAGAATGCCATTTGGGTTGTGTAATGCACCCGCCACCTTCAAAGGTGTATGATGGCTATCTTTTCGGAATACATAGAAAATATCATGGAAGTATTTATAGATGATTTCTCTGTTTATGGTTCTTCCTTTGATATTTGCTTGGCTAACTTGTCATTAGTATTGCAAAGATGTGAGGAGACAAATCTTGTCTTGAATTGGGAAAAATGCCACTTCATGGTAAGTGAAGGCATTGTGTTAGGAAACTTGGTGTCTGACCGTGGCATTGAGGTTGATAGGGCCAAAATTGAAACGATAGAGAAGTTGCCGCCACCTACCTCGGTGAAGGGGGTAAGGAGTTTCTTAGGGCATGCCGGTTTTTACTGGAGGTTTATCCAAGATTTCTCTAAAATTTCTAAGCCTCTCACTAACCTACTAATGAAGGATGTTGATTTTGTCTTTTCCAAGGATTGTCTTGAAGCTTTTTGTAGATTGAAAAACGCCTTGATCTCCGCACCTATCATGCAACCTCCGGATTGGAGTCTACCATTTGAGATCATGTGCGATGCAAGCGATGTAGCCGTAGGAGCTGTCTTGGGGCAAAGGAAAGAAGGGTGCACTCATGCTATTTATTATGCTAGCAAGATGCTAGATGATGCCCAACTCAATTATGCTACCACCGAGAAGGAGTTGCTAGCGGTGGTGTATGCATTTGAGAAGTTCTGCTCATAGCTTGTTGGAGCGAAGGTCATAGTTTATACGGATCATGCGGCGATCCGTTATCTACTTACAAAGAAGGATGCCAAACCAAGGTTGATTCGGTGGATCCTTCTTCTTCAAGAGTTTGATTTGGAAATACGAGATAAGAAGGGATCCGAGAACTCCGTGACGGATCACCTTAGTAGATTGCCTCCATTAGAGCTTGGAAGAGATGACATTCCAATTGATGACTCATTCCGAGATGAGCAATTGTAAATGGTGGAGGAATGCTTGTTCCAAGTGTCTAGAGGAAATGAGCCATGGTATGCCGACATTGTGAACTACTTAGTATGTGAGGAAGTGCCTCTCGGATTGACATATGCACAAAGAAAGAAGTTTTTCAACGATGTGAGGCATTACTATTGGAGTGAGCCACTCTTGTTCAAGAAAGGCCCGGATGGGATGTTTAGAAGATGCATACCGGAAGATGAAGTGGAGAGTGTGATCCGGCATTGTCACTCCTTACCATGTGGAGGCCATGCTAGCTCACACAAGACGTGTGCAAAGGTATTGCAATCCGGTTTTTATTGGCCTAACTTGTTTAAAGATGTACAAGGTTTTGTAGCGGCATGTGATGCTTGCCAAAGGACGGGCAACATCTCAAGAAGGAATGAGATGCCCTTGAACAACATCCAAGAAGTCGAAATATTTGATGTGTGGGGTGTGGACTTCATGGGACCATTCCCTTCTTCATGTGGCAATCTCTTCATCCTATTGGCGGTGGATTATGTGTCAAGATGGGTGGAGGCAATGGCCTCTCCTACAAATGATGCCAAGGTGGTAGTGCGGTTCTTCAACCGGGTGATCTTCCCTACGTTTGGAACACCAAGGGTGATCATTAGTGATGGAGGAAAGCACTTCACGAATAGGAACTTTGGAGCACTTTTGGCTAAGTATGGGGTGGCTCATAAGGTGGCAACACCTTACCATCCCCAAACTAGTGGCCAAGTGGAGATCTCCAACCGGGAGATCAAGGCCATCCTTGAGAAGACGGTGTCTAGGACTAGAAAGGTTTGGGTTATGAAGCTCAATGACGCATTGTGGGCATATAGGACCGCCTTCAAGACACCGATTGGCACCACTCCTTACAAGTTGGTCTATGGAAAGTCTTGCCACCTACCGGTGGAAATGGAGCATAGAGCTTATTGGGCCATTAAGTGGCTAAATTTTGATCTCAAGGCGGCGGGAGAAAAGAGATTGCTTGAATTGAATGCCCTCGAGGAGATCCGGTTGGACGCTTATGAGAATGCCCGGATTTACAAGGAAAGAACCAAAAGATGGCATGACAAGAAGATCATCCCCAAGGAGTTGAGTGAAGGAGATCTTGTCCTTCTCTTTAACTCAAGGCTAAGGCTCTTTCCCGGAAAGCTCAAATCAAGATGGACCGGGCCATATGTGGTGAAGAAGATCTTTTCCCATGGAGCCATTGAGATAGGAGGGGAACATTGTGGGAACTTTAAAGTGAATGGGCACCGGTTAAAGAAGTATATCCCGGGAGCTCCGGTGGAGATAATTGCCCCGCTTCACCTAGAGTAGACGCCCCCGAGTTTGGTCAAGCTAATGACCTTAAAGAAGCGCTTGGTGGGAGGTAACCCATTGGTAACATTTTCCCTTTTTCGTTTTATTTTCGTTTTTAGATTTTTCTATCTTTGTGTGTGTTTTGTCTACTTTGTGTGTGTGCTAGAACATTAGTGGCATTGGAAGCCTTGCTTGACATAAGAATGATGATGATGAACCCCTCATCAATTATGGGTGGAGCGGACGCGGAACTTGGACGGCTAGCGGTGCCTAGCGCGGGTCCCAAAGCTTTGATGGATGCTAAGAGCTCTCTACCATGGTTGATAGGATCATCGAACATCAATTCACTATTGAGCAATCCCAAATACCGTAGCAAACCATTTTTACATTGTGAGAACCTTCTTTCACTCTCTTTACTTGTATAACACATTGGGGACAATGTGTTTCTAAGTATGGGGTGGGGTTTGCATGATCCTTTGCATGATGAGCATCTAGGATAGTTTAAAATCTTCACATGTCTTGCATTGTACATACTTAAATCGAAAATACCATAAAAATCAGAAAATATTAAAAAATTTTGTGCTTTCTAGGCTTGAATATGACCCTAATGATGAATCTTGTCTTGTGAATTGGCTATGGATGGCCTCATGTGTTAGGATTAATGAACGCATATGTGGACTTGAAGTACTCCTCTTGAAATTCTATGAATGATTTGTGACCATGATGTTTGCCTAGAAAGGATTGAGTAGTGAAAATCGAAATTACATGATAGTTCTTGCATACCATCTAGGAATGAATGAGGCAATTCATCTTTCTCTACTTCTCATCTTAATCATGATTGCTTGAGCACCTCAATCGAGATAAATTTGACCTCTTTTAACCCATCCGGGATTAGGAGCATGCTAGTGTGTTGATGTGTGTGAAAAGCAAGTGTTAAGTAAAGTTGTTGATGAAAAGAACATCATGCATAAAATGCTAAATTTATTGTGAAAGTGTAGCCAAAAATATAGGCTTGGGGACATTGGTTTAAATGACAAGTAACTCGGTACACTTCACATAATCGGGTGTTGGTGCCTTGCCAAAGTCAAATGAACCAATAGTCCTAACGAGCTTTGGTATGTGTGCCCGGTGTGGATGCACCTCGAAAACTAAGAAAAAGCCCGAGGACGGCTAATCATCAAGGTTTCGGCTTTTGTACACCAATGCCATCGTCTCAAAAATAAGTCAAAGAAAAAAAGAAAAGAAAGAAAAGATAGAGGAAAATATACACTTGAGGGAAGTTGATCGAGGACAAGGATGTGGAGTTACTTCCATTCCCGGATTAGCATCACATAACCTAGAAATCCCTACCCAATCACTCCATTTCATGACCCTTTTATTTCGCAAGACCTTATGACCTATTTGCATGTTTGTAAGACTTAGTGATTTAGATTGGATTCACTCTTGATCTTCTTGACTTCTTCATCTTTACATTTCATGCATACTTTTGAGTTAAGTACAATTGCCTTTCCATGCTTTCATTTGCTTGATGCATGATTGCTTATCCTTTGCCACGAAACATGACTTTGAAGGTGATCCAATAATAGAAGCATAAACCCAAAAAGATTTTGCCATTTTTCTGCATACATAAATCATGTCGTCTCTTAATCTATAGTGGGGAATTTGCTCGGGGACGAGCAAACCTTAAGTATGGGGTATTTTGATAACACGATTTATGGCTTAGTTCTAGGTAATCATTTAGATAGATTTCTCACTCATTCATGCATGGTTTAGCACTAGTTCACGACGTTTTGCACTCAATTCATGTATTTTGCCGAGATAGACGTCTACACGGACTTGTGCGTGTTTTATAGGTATTTCGGGAGATTTAGGAGCAAAACAATACGTTTGAGGATCGTTCATCTAGATGACACACCCTCGGACTCATTAGGACACAAGCTAAAGGCTAAGGAGGACTCATGGAGCCTTGCCAACACAAGCCATACACCAAATCACAGCTTAATGATCCAAGGCAAAATTTCTGCACAGAATCACGGTTCTCTGACACTCCACGGCCGTGGAATCACCCGTGGATTTTGCCAGATTCTTGTGACAGCTTTGCCAGGACTCTCATGGCCAGCTCATGCAAGTTTGTTATAAAAGTGGTCCTTCATGGGCTGTGGGAGATATCTTGGGGCAGCTCATCCATTATCCATTTTTCTCTCTAACAAAAATATTCTCTCAACAAGAAGTTTTTCTAGGAAGGAAAGTGTCAAAGAGGAAGAAGAAGAGCTCCATTGAAGAGGACAAGAAGAACACATACCATTACCACACCTTGATAGATTTTTGTAGTGAAGAATTCCGGATTCTATTTCTAGAGTTGTATGAATCATTTGAACCTTCTTTTGGAAGGATTGTGAGTTACTCTAATTCTATTTTCAGCTTGGTTTTGTTTTAAGTTTACTTGTTCATCTCTTTTCCTTCATTATCTTGCAATGGATGTTATGATTTTATGTTTGTTTGTTTCGATTTCTATTATGAACGTTATAGGCTAAATTGATGAGGTTCTAGGGTAAGGAAGGGATGGTTATGGCTAGGGCTATAATAGGACGGACTTAGATTTACCTTTGGATGACTTGTGTATATGAACATAGCTGCTGTTAGAAATCACGGGTGGTTCTTGTCTGACCACGGCCGTGGTTTTGGTAGAACAAACCGTGATTTTCCCTGGTTTGATGAATCTTGTCTTAGATCTATAAAATGTTGAAATCCTAAGTGTTTGTTGAGTTTAATCTACCCTAGGGTAACCTAGTGTTAGTAACTAAGTGTTAGGAGAGACTTACCCGGTAATCCTTACTCTTAGATTCCAAAGATAACAAACCTTAGGTAGTGGTGAGCCTAATAAGCCGCCATTGGATTAGGTGTGCTAGGATAGTTGTTTAGGACTTTCCTTTCCAAGACTTACTCGGTAAGGATAGGTTAGACTCCTAATTAACAATCCGGTTTGTGTATAATTCCTATCCTTAGGTTCTTAGAGACTTACTCGGTAATGAGACCATAGGAGTGGACTAGTTGGACATGAGACCTACCCGGTAATTGATCCCAATTTAGAAACACTTAATCCCAACATATCATAGTTAATCCAAGAATTGAATAGACAACTTGAGTCCTATGCCATAACCGGAACTTCCAACCCCTAGAATCCGTCTTTTCTTTCCTTGATCATTATCTTGTTTAGCTTGTTTATTTGTATCGATTCTTAGTTTAGTTTGATTGTTTACTTTGCATGAAATGTGATCTTTGATTGATCACCAAAAACCAACTAAAATATTTAAGAATCTCATTTCTTTATTTCTTCTTTTCTTTCAACCTAGATCCTTACTAAACTCAATCACAAATCGAATCAATTTCACCTTAGTCCTTGTGTTCGACCTCGGAATACTATCCCTTCTACAAACGACCCGTACATTGCGGGTTTCGCTAGGTAGTTAGGAATTAGTTTGAGTTATAAATTTAAAACCCATTTGCGCATCACGATCTTAGCGTAACATTAAGTCTCCCATTTGGAAGAGCTTGATACCAAGATAAAGCTTTCCCTTTCAAAGAGAAGAAGAATGGCTTGATCTTGTAGTTGTTAGTGGTTGCATTCTTTGGCTTCATTGTCTCCATCATGACCTCAAAATTTTGTAAATGTTGATGTGGAGATTCAGCACTCGTTCCTCCAAACGGATTTTGGCGAACGATGGTAATAACTTGTGGGTTGAAGCTAAACCCTTGCATATCATCAGCATCAAAGTTCACACCTAAGCGGCGTGGTTGCTGAATGGGATCCATCCTTTGGCCAAGAGTCCTTGGCTCTCCATCTACACAAACTTTCGTTAGATCTCATAGGAAACGCATTAATCTTACCTCTCAACTCCGCCGTCTTGGATGGCGGAAAGAATTTAGTGAGGAATTCCGCGGAAAGATCCTCCCATGTGTTAGGTCTCCCATTTGGAAGAGCTTGATACCAAGATAAAGCTTTCCCTTTCAAAAAGAAGAAGAATGGCTTGATCTTGTAGTTGTTAGTGGTTGCATTCTTTGGCTTCATTGTCTCAATCATGACCTCAAAATTTTGTAAATGTTGATGTGGAGATTCAGCACTCGTTCTTCCAAACTGATTTTGGCGAACGATGATAATAACTTGTGGGTTGAAGCTAAACCCTTGCATATCATCAGCATCAAAGTTCACACCTAAGTGGCGTGGTTGCTGAATGGGATCCATCCTTTGGCCAAGAGTCCTTGGCTCTCCATCTACACGAGCAGCTCTCGCATCCCTAGCTGGAACACGACGATTTGCAGCTGCCCGTGGAGCAAATGGGTTCGCATTGATCGTCGGATCAATGTCTTCTAGTAGTCCTGAAATCTTTCCCAAGATTGAAACAAACTTTTGTTAGATCTCATTGGAAACGCATTAATCTTACCTCTCAACTCCGCCGTCTTGGATGGCGGAAAGAATTTGGTGAGGAATTCCGCGGAAAGATCCTCCCATGTGATAGGTCTCCCATTTGGAAGAGCTTGATACCAAGATAAAGCTTTCCCTTTCAAAAAGAAGAAGAATGGCTTGATCTTGTAGTTGTTAGTGGTTGCATTCTTTGGCTTCATTGTCTCCATCATGACCTCAAAATTTTGTTAATGTTGATGTGGAGATTCAGCACTCGTTCCTCCAAACTGATTTTGGCGAACGATGATAATAACTTGTGGGTTGAAGCTAAACCTTTGCATATCATCAGCATCAAAGTTCACACCTAAGCGGCGTGGTTGCTGAATGGGATCCATCCTTTGGCCAAGAGTCCTTGGCTCTCCATCTACACGAGCAGCTCTCGTATCCCTAACTGGAACACGACGATTTGCAGCGGCCCGTGGAGCAAATGGGTTCACATTGATCGTCGGATCAATGTCTTCTAGTGGTGGCATGGAAGAGTCGCTATCCTCGTCGGATGAATGGGCTCTAACCGATCTTGACGATTTCCTGCTCTTCTTCTTCTTAAGATCGCTTAATTCCACCCTCATTTGAAATATCATATCCGTTAGATCATCAACTTTCGATTGATGACGCTCCGATTCCTCCTTGCGAGTCCTCTCGCTCTATCTAAGTTGAGCTTCGGATTCTGCTAACTCCGTTTGGTAATCTCGTTCTCTTTCTTCGGCCATCTTTCTTTCCTTGAGCTTCTTCCTCAAAGTCTTCTCAAGTTCTTGATCAAGAGGTAAGAGGTCCGTGTTGTTCCTAGACCTGCGCATATACCTAAAGTAACCTGCAAATATCACTCACAAGAGATATCAAATAACAAGAGCTAAGCTCCCAAGCTTGACAACCGGCAACCGAATTCGGCCTAATCCCCGGCAACGGCGCCAAAAACTTGTTCGCCACTTAGCGTGCGTGCAATCAAGCTTTAAATTTATAAAACTAGAATAAAAGCAAGCTAACCCGCAGTATACGGATCGACGTAGTAAAGCAAGAATTCCAAAGTATCGAACACAGGGATTTGGGAGGAACATATTCAGTTTGTAAATTGTCAAGCAAGTAAAAGTATGAACTTTGCAAATATTGGGAAAACAGCAATCCAAAAGATCTGGGTATCTAATTGTGGCAATCGTTTCAAGATATACTAAAGAACTAAGGACAGAGTTTAGAGTTGCAAAGGTATACTAAAGTAAAGCAATGTACGGTGAAGTTCCAAGGCTTTATATGACTTATCTAGAAATACTCTCTATAAAGGTTGTTGAGGCTTCAGTATAGAAAGGATCTAAAGACAAGAACTAATATCAAACACCCAAACTTGTAACCCAAAGATCAAGACTAACTAAACCGATTAAGGTTGTGACACTCGAAATCGAAATAGAGGTTGTTGAGGCTTCACTACTACCTAGAAAAGGCAAGCCAAGACTAAGTTAAAGCAAATCTTTAACTTTGGACTAAAGTAAAAGTAAGGTTCGTAAACTGACATAAATTACGGGTGGATCTTGAGTTCCACGGCCGTGGAACCTCAAGAACAGGCCGTGATTCTGGCTCGTCGGCGAAATCTCTCTAACTCTCAGGGTCCAATCTGTTTACGATCAATCTATCATTATCTAAGCCACAACTATCAACCCTTCACCTTAGAATTGCTAAAGGGTTTTAGCCAACAACAGTCATTATGATATCAAATTCAAGATTAAGAAGAATGAAAGATGAAAACCTTCGAAAACCTTCAATAAACTTCAAATCAATCTCAAATCCACAAACAAGAGTATGATGTATATCAGATTTAGAATAACACAAACCAATCACAATCCTTAATAAGAACGAAGAACGGGATGTCGATCCGTCTTCTAATCAAACTTAAGGACAAAGCGCAACTTCCAGATCTTCAAGCCTTTGCAAATCTCCGTTGCAAAATGGCAATCCTCCGCACGTCCAATGAAACCCTAGGCACGTGCAAGCAAGCATAAGCGAAGGTCCCGAAATCTCTCTCCTTCAGTCCTTTTATAGGGAAAGATAGAATAAACGTCCGGCCCATGTGCGTAGACAATGTGTCTATATTTTATTCATCAAAAGATTGCCTAAATCACGGTTTGATGGAGTTCCACGGCCGTGGTTTAGAGCGTGGAAGTGTATTACGGTTCTTCATAACTTCCACGACCGTACTTTATACCGTGTAACTCTCTGGAATGCTCCACGTTCATGTTTCCAAGTTCCACGGCCGTGGTTTAGAGCGTGGACTTCATTACGGCCGTATTTTAGAGCGTGGAAGCATAGGTTGCTCGTAATTCCCTTTGTTTCGTGCCATTCTCATCCTAGCATCTTCCTTGGCTTCTTTGTGGTGTCCTCAATCCTTGGATATGCTCAATTCATCTCCATACTCTCTTAATTCGTTCGGTTTTAGCTCTTATTCGCCTACAACCAACACAAAGCTTATGTAGATCTCTATATCGACAATGTAGACAAAATAGCTAACAATTGCTTCAATGCTTTATCGATGAACACTATAATGGATGAAATACATCTAGAAAATGTGCCTAAAATATCACAATATTTCATGCTAACAAAATACCCCATACTTGCCACTTGCTTGTCCCCAAGAAAGGTCTTTCAAAAGCCTTAAAACTCAAGTTAGGATGAAATATGGATGCACTCTCAAAAACAAAACATATTTTAAGTAAATGTGCTTCTTGTCGATAGATCATTCTCAAACCTTGCTTCATTCATTCATAAGACTCTCATATGCATAACTAAAGAATAAAGAGGAAGGAAGACTCATGAATTGATCAAACTTCCAGGTAAGCATCATAACCTTCAAACATTATCAAAATCAATCATAAGAAACTTCAATTTAGATCACCAAGTCATATAACATTCTCTTGATCTTAAGGACTTTCAAGTAAGGTCTAGAATGCGGAAAGGGAGAGGAAATCATAAGGAATGTGGTGCATGAATCCGGGAAAGTGGATAACTAACTCTTTTCTTTTTCTCTTGCGGTTTTGCAACACTTTCAACTTAGAGCTTTGCTCTCTTCTTTTGCACATAATTTTTCGACTTTACTTTTGGAGTTATGGACAGAGGTGCACAAAAACCGAAGCCTAGAAGATTGGCGGTTCTCAATTTTGAGAGATGCCTCAAACCCTTGATGCACATACCATAATCCGTTAGGAATATCGCTCAATCCGACTTTGGCAAGATACAAACACCCGGCTATGTGAATGGTGCCGAGTTACTCATCGTCATGATTGACTTCCCCAAACCTATAAGTTCTTTCTATTCTTTGAATGCAAAATTTTGCTTTCATGGCCCTCCCACATCAAACATGCCAAATATCTACTCCTCCAAATTCCCGGATAGGTAAGGGAGGCCATTATTTTATTGAGGGGCTAAATGATCAAAGAAAGAAGAAAGAAAATCGAATTGCCTTAATCATTTCAACAAGAAGTATAAGAACTTATCATGTGATTTCAACCTTGATTTTTCAATATGATTTAGGTAACATTCTTCACATTATGAAACTTGCAAAAGAGGAATAATTAACTCATTCAATTTCTTTTCAATTCACTATTTGTTTAAGCATACAATTGTCATTAAACTCAATTCACAAGTAGTGATTATCATAGAAATTATCTCAATCCTTAGAAGCACAAAATTTTCAAAATTTTTTGATTTTTATGGGTTTTTCAAAAGCTTTTTCATGCAATGCGATAATGAAACATGTAACAATGGAATGAAACATGCAAGGTGTTCTCGATCAAAGCAAGCAAAGTGAGTAGAGTTATTACAAACGAATAGTCACACCCCACCCCATACTTGAGACAAACATTGTCCCTAATGTTCAAAAATAAATTAGGAAAAGAAAGAAAGAAAATGAACTCACAAGACGGTGGTGGAGTGGCTAAGGCGGTAGATCATCTTCGTCCTAACTGGGGTGCCGGTGGAGGTGGAAACGGGAAGAAGCCGGGATCATAGTTCCGCCCAAACTGCTGGCGGTAAATGTCTCTCATCATCTGGTCATGCGCATCAGCTCGTGCATCCCTAGTATCTGCGCGGATCTCCAAGGCTCCGACCCTACTGGAAAGGTCGGTGGCCCACTTTGACAGCTGCTCATACCATCCCGGCGGCTGGCTATACCAACCTGGTGCATCAGACGGTGCTGGTGCAAGTGGTGGCTGGGCATGCCAAGCTGGTGGAGCTCCCATCCAATCCGGTTGCGTGCTATACCACTGAGGAGGGGTCGCCATCCATGTCGGCCTCTCACTCACGCTGGCGCGGCGAGAGGAAGAACCAGAAGCTCTAGCGGGGCGAGGAGAGTGTCTAGGGAGGTCGGGAACTGCATCCGGCTGATCCGGGAAGGTACCATAATCGTGCTCCTCTCCTCCTCCCTCAAACTCATCACCTCCTCTCATCTCCTCCTCATCTACAACGGGTGGCTCAAGGGGGACGTAAGGGGGTGCTACTAATCTATTCGTATGCATAGTAGCGAATGTCTACTTCCAGTTATGGCGTCCAGCCATAATGGAATACTCGGGAAGCCATATAACCCCTCTACCTCCTCTACCCTCCCAACGCATGGCAGCGGTAGGTGGACCTCTATGTCTAGGAAAGATAATGCCTCTAGTCATGAGGCTCTGGAGTCCTAGAGGTCTAGCAGCTATCCTGGTGCACGCAGAGAAGTCGATACCAAGCTGCCTAGCAAGGTGGGTGACCATCCCACCGTATCCAATATTGCCGGCCCTCTTATTCTTTAGCTTACTCATAGTAGAAGCTAAGAGGGTGGCACAGTCAGCCGGCCTACCATGCAACATACAATAAAGCAAAAACAACTCATCAGTCTTGATTTTGTGAGGGGTCTCCGTCCTAGGGAAAAGACACTCAGAAAGCACTCAGTGGGCAATCTTCAAGGCTAAGTGATAGATCAACTTAGCCTTGGTATCAGCAGGTTGCCAGCGGTCCTCGTTGGCGTACACCATAGCAATGTCCTCCCAAAAATCTTTAGCGTACACGCCACTAGGAAATCGACCATTGAAGGTCTCTTGGAACCCAAAGAAGACTCCAAACTCTCGAATCGAGAACTCATAGTTCCTCTCCATCAACCGGAAAGAAACCGTCCTATCAACATGACTATGCTCAAATGAGATCACAAACTCTCTAGTGATGTCCTCATATGCATCTTCCCGAATAGCGGAGAAGATGATCAATCCTGCTCTATCCAACAACCAAGTAAGATCCCCTACCACATTCAGTGGCTCTAAGTCCTCAAGCAGTAAATATCTTGGTCCTATGACCGCTCTCTTCTCGATCCTTTCTAAGGCATCGAGATAGTCCTCATGAATCTTAGGGACTCTAGGGGATGGTGGTGAGGGTGGTGATGATGGCTCAGTAGGTGGTGTCTAGGAGGAGGAGGAAGCGTTACCTTTCCTCTTCTTGTTCCTAGCTGACATTCTCCTAACCAAATCCATCTCAGTTTAAAAATTACGGCCTGTTCTAACAATTCCACGGCCGTGGTTCTTCCAGAGACCGTGATTCGGCTCTGAATTTCTCAAAACTCAACAGATTCACACCAAATTCAACAGAAGGCAACCCTAGACTAATTCCAATCCAATTCCAATCAGTTATCCTAGAAATTCTTGCAAAAACTGAGGCAAATCGACAAAGTGAGAGAAGAGGTAAAAACCTAGGTTTTCGGATTTTGAAATCCGAATTCTGTCTTCTCCGGTGATTTGCCGCTCGAATCGTTGCTTGGATCTTGTAGGTGATTGAATTTGCTTCACTTTTGGTCAAAGAATCGTTCAAAACGATTAACGAACGGGAATTTGAGAGAGAGGGACGATATCGGCGTTTTTGGGCGTGGAATTGGGGAGTTTGGTGTGTTTTATGAAGAAACGTGGTTTTTATAGTGGCCGTAAATTTTTTTGAAAATTACGGTCACTCGGGGGTTTCCACGGCCGTGGAAATGTACGGAACCCTGGTTTTAGTCATTTTTCTCAGGCTTTTACAAATTACGGTCACTGTAGCTGTCACGGCCATGGTTTTGGCCGTGGAACTCTCTGTAATGTGCCAAAGTCCAAATTTCGTCAATTTTATTCAAACCTTTCCTTCTCCCTTTCTCTTCCACTGATCCTACATCCAAAAACACGAACATACCGGAAGGTATCGAAGGCAAAACAAAACAAAAATGTGTATACTATTCTAATCTACGAATCAAAAACAAAAACGTAAGTGCGCTTCTTGGGTTGCCTCCCAAGAAGCGCTTGTTTAAGGTCCGTAGCTAGACCATATTTGCACTTATTCGAGTGCGGTGGGCGCGAACTCTTCAGCTTGGAGTTCCGGTGTATACTTCTTAAGTCGTTGACCGTTCACCTTAAAACTTCCGCCCTTTTCACCCCATACTTCAACTGCACCATGGGGAAAACACGTTTGATTAGATAACGTCCAGTCCAACGAGATTTAAGCTTACCTGGAAAGAGACGAAGCCTTGAATTGAACAGGATAACTTGATCTCCTTCTTTGAGGTCCTTTGGGATGATATGCTTATCATGCCAACGCTTCGCTCTTTCTTTATAGATCTTGGCATTTTCATAGGCGTTCAAGCGAAGTTCTTCAAGCTCATTGAGGTCCAAGAGACGCTTCTCTCCCCCTTCCTTCATGCTGAAGTTCAACCACTTTATTGCCAATATGCCTTATGCTCTAATTCTACCGGCAAGTGACAAGACTTCCCATACACAAGGTTGTATGGTGTTGTTCCGATGGGAGTCTTATATGCAGTCCGGTATGCCCATAATGCGTCATCTAGCTTCAAAGACCAATCCTTCCTTGTCCTTGAAACCGTCTTCTCTAAGATCCCTTTAATCTCCCGGTTTGAGATCTCCACTTGTCCACTAGTTTGTGGATGGTAAGGGGTGGCGATCTTGTGAGTCACCCCATACTTAGCTAAGAGAGCTTCGAAACGTCGGGCAATGAAGTGAGAACCTCCATCACTAATGATAGTCCGTGGTGTCCCAAATCGTGGGAAAATGGTCTTGTTAAAGAACTTAACCACAGCCATGGCATCATTGGTGGGAGAGGCAATTGCTTCAACCCATCTCAAAACATAATCCACGGCTAAAAGTATGTATTGGTTTCCACAAGATGATGGGAAAGGTCCCATGAAATCTACTCCCCAAACGTCAAAGATCTCCACCTCTTGAATGTTGTTAAGAGGCATCTCGTTTCTCCTAGATATGTTCCCTGTTCTTTGACAAGCATCACAGCAGGAAACAAAGGTTTGCACATCTTTAAATAAAGTAGGCCAAAAGAATCCAGATTGCAATACCTTAGCGCTAGTCTTGTTCGAACTAGCGTGTCCTCCACAAGGTAGTGAATGACAATGACGGATGACACTTTGCATCTCATCTTCCGGTACACATCGCTGAATGATGCCGTCCGGACCTCTCTTAAAGAGTAGAGGTTCATTCCAAAAGTATTCCCGAACATCCTTAAAGAACTTCTTTCTTTGTGCGTAGGATAATCCGGGTGGTAATTCCTGGCAAACCAAATAGTTAACAAAGTCAGCAAACCATGGTTCGTTACCTTTGGTGATCACATCGATGCACTCCTCTATGATATGTAAATGCTTGTCCGGAAAGGAGTCATCTATAGGTAGATTGTCGTCCTCTAGATGTGGTAGACGACTCAAATGATCCGCAACAGAATTTTCCGAACCCTTCTTGTCACGGATCTCTAGATCAAATTCTTGTAGGAGAAGAATCCATCTAATCAGCCTTGGTTTCGCATCTTTCTTTGCAAGCAAATACCGGATCGCAGCATGATCCGTGTACACGATCACCTTAGCATTTACAAGATAAGAGCGAAACTTTTCAAATGCATATAGAATTGCTAAAAACTCTTTCTCGGTAGTGGCGTAGTTGAGCTTACTATGTTCATCAATACTCAAATCGGAACTAACAATTACCGGAAAGGTAGAATTAGGTCCTAGAAATGCATACCTTAGATGTGTAGGAAGTGGCTTCAATTCCATCAGTGTAGGAGTCTCTAATGTCTCTTGAGGAGTATCCGATGCTTCCTTAGAAGTGTCTAAGGATGTAGAAGGTGTTGGAGAAGAGTCAAGAGAAGTGGTGGAGAAGATACAATCTCCTTCAGATTCACCCAAAATTACGGCTCCCCTGTTCCCTCCACGGCCGTGGTTTTGGGCGTGGAAGTCAATTACGGTGCCTCTGTTTGTTCCACGGCCGTGGTTTTGGCCGTGTAACTTACTGGAGTCCTCTGAATAGCTGATTACGGTCATGTTGGTAGATTCCACGGCCGTGGATTAGCACGACTGGCCGTGATTTCGTACGTTTTCTGACCCATCGTAGAGTTTCTCAAATTCTTCTTCATACACTTCTTTTTGCTTCTCTAAAGCTTCAATTTCTTCATTGCATGCCTCTTCTTCCCCTATATCCATAATGCTCATAGAAATAACTTTTTGCAAGGGATCTTTGAAGAGAATCGAACTTACCTCCTCTCTAGATAGCTCTTCGTCATGGATGTTGAATATATCCTCTTCGAAAACTGGTTCCTTCACCAAAGTGAAGAGAACGAATTCTACCTTTTCTTCTCCTATGTCGAAGGCGAGTCTAGCATTCTTGCAATCAACTATACAACCGGATGTTGCAAGAAACGGTCTTCCGAGTATGATCGGGACCGGACTATCTGTAGGAATGTCAAGCACAACAAAGTCTATAGGAACATAGAACTTACCAAGTTTGACCGGGACTTCTTCAACTATACTGACGGGACGAGTTATGGATCGATCCTCCATGTACAACGTCATCTTCACCGGCTTAGGTTCGCCTAATCCGATCTTCTTGCATAAGGCAAGCGGAATGATGCTCACGCTTGCTCCTAAATCACATAATGCATCATATGTGACATCTCCCACTCCTATGGGAATACAAAACGACACCGGATCCTTTAGCTTTGGGGGCATCTTCTCCTTCATTGTCTTGATGAGATCCGACGAATCCGAACTCATCTTGACCTCTCCAAAATCCTCTAATTTTCTTTTGTTAGAGAGGATCTCCTTTAGGAACTTTCCATAAGCTGGCATACCTACAATTGCATCAATGAAAGGTATATTAATATGCAGTTTGCTCATGAGTTCAATAAACTTACCGAATTGCTTGTCTAGACGCGCTCTTACTCTAGATTGCGGGAATGGTAGGGGAGGTTTGAAAGCTGGAGGAGGAACGTAGACATCTTCCTTCTCCTTCCCCTTTTCTTTCTCCTTTTCGGCGGAGACTTCTACAAACTTAGGTTGCGGGTCGATGGTTGTTGCTCCGCTCCTAGTGGTGATTGCCATCACCGTTCCCTTTGGGTTATCCTCCGTCTTTCCTGAAAGTTTTCCTTGATTCCTAGGAACTTCTTCAGCTTGACTAAACATTTGGTTTTCTAAAACCTTTTGAGCTTTATCAACCTTAGTAATGTGATCATCGACCTTAATGATGCGAGTCTCCAATCCTTGAAGCTTTCCCAAGATTGTTTCCAACATGGGATCGGACTTCTCTTTCCCCGAAGTGCTTCCGCTATTAGATGCTTGTTCCTGGCTTTTCAAGGGAATGGAAGAAGAAGAAAGTGGAGTTAGTGAATTTCCTGAATTGGGATAAGAATTATTGGAATTGTGTTGTTGGTTGGACCGCAAATTGTTGTTGTTTGAACCCCTATTGTTATTCTAGCCGTTATTCCGGTTGTTGTTGTTGTTGTTGTTCCAATTGTTCCGGTTGTTGCGATTTGTATTTTCATTCCCATTGTGGTTATTGTTGTTTCCCAAATAACCCACATCTTGTCCCTTTTGCTTTGGGAAATTTGGTTTACTGGCTTCCTTCAACTCTTTAATCTCGGTATTGAGAGAAAAGATTTGAGTTTGAGCGGCTTGTGATAATTTTGATCCTTGCTCCACTTGATTTGCTTCTACTTTCCGGTGAGAATACTTTTCTATGACTCGGGCTTGTTTCTCAGTGAAGTCCCAAGCGTCATCTTCCCTCATGTCCATGAATGTACCACATGAAAGGGATTGGAGCTTGAATTGTGTTTCCACATCCAGCCCCTTATAGTATATCTGCAATAAACCCAACTTTGAAATGCCATGGTGTGGGCAATCCAATAATAAGTCCCGAAATATTTCTCAAGATTGAAACAAACTTTCGTTAGATCTCATAGGAAACACATTAATCTTACCTCTCAACCCCGCCGTCTTGGATGGCGGAAAGAATTTGGTGAGGAATTCCGCGGAAAGATCCTCCCATGTGTTAGGTCTCCCATTTGGAAGAGCTTGATACCAAGATAAAGCTTTCCCTTTCAAAAAGAAGAAGAATGGATTGATCTTGTAGTTGTTAGTGGTTGCATTCTTTGGCTTCATTGTCTCCATCATGACCTCAAAATTTTGTAAATGTTGATGTGGAGATTCAGCACTCGTTCCTCCAAACTGATTTTGGCAAACGATGATAATAACTTGTGGGTTGAAGCTAAACCCTTGCATATCATCAGCATCAAAGTTCACACCTAAGCGGCGTGGTTGCTGAATGGGATCCATCCTTTGGCCAAGAGTCCTTGGCTCTCCATCTACACGAGCAGCTCTCGCATCCCTAACTGGAACACGACGATTTGCAGCGGCCCGTGGAGTAAATGGGTTCACATTGATCGTCGGATCAATGTCTTCTAGTGGTGGCATGGAAGAGTCGCTATCCTCGTCGGATGAATGGGCTCTAACCGATCTTGACGATTTCCTGCTCTTCTTCTTCTTAAGATCGCTTAATTCCACCCTCATTTGAAATATCATATCCGTTAGATCATCAACTTTCGATTGATGACGCTCCGATTCTTCCTTGCGAGTCCTCTCGCTCCATCTAAGTTGAGCTTCGGAATCCGCTAACTCCGTTTGGTAATCTCGTTCTCTTTCTTCGGCCATCTTTCTTTCCTTGAGCTTCTTCCTCAAAGTCTTCTCAAGTTCTTGATCAAGAGGTAAGAGGTCCGTGTTGTTCCTGACCTGCGTATATACCTAAAGTAACCTGCAAATATCACTCACAAGAGATATCAAATAACAAGAGCTAAGCTCCCAAGCTTGACAACCGGCAACCGAATTCGGCCTAATCCCCGGCAACGGCGCCAAAAACTTGTTCGCCACTTAGCGTGCGTGCAATCAAGCTTTAAATTTATAAAACTAGAATAAAAGCAAGCGAACCCGCAGAGTACGGATCGACGTAGTAAAGCAAGAATTCCAGAGTATCGAACACAGGGATTTGGGGGGAACAAATTCAGTTTGTAAATTGTCAAGCAAGTAAAAGTATGAACTTTGCAAATATTGGGAAAACAGCAACCCTAAAGATCTAGGTATCTAATTGTAGCAATCGATTCAAGATATACTAAAGAACTAAGGACAGAGTTAAGAGTTGCAAAGGTATACTAAAGTAAAGCAATGTACGGTGAAGTTCCAAGGCTTTATATGACTTATCTAGAAATACTCTCTATAAAGGTTGTTGAGGCTTCAGTATAGAAAGGATCTAAAGACAAGAATTAATATCAAACACCCAAACTTGTAACCCAAAGATCAAGACTAACTAAACCGATTAAGGTTGTGACACTCGAAATCGAAATAGAGGTTGTTGAGGCTTCACTACTACCTAGAATAGGCAAGCCAAGACTAAGTTAAAGCAAATCTTTAACTTTGGATTAAAGTAAAAGCAAGGTTCGTAAACTGACATAAATTACGGGTGGATCTTGAGTTCCACGGCCGTGGAACCTCAAGAACAGGCCGTGATTCTGGCTCGTCGGTGAAATCTCTCTAACTCTCAGGGTCCAATCTGTTTACGATCAATCTATCATTATCTAAGCCACAACTATCAACCCTTCATCTTAGAATTGCTAAAGTGTTTTAGCCAACAATAGTCATTATGATATCAAATTCAAGATTAAGAAGAATGAAAGATGAAAACCTTCGAAAACCTTCAATAAACTTCAAATCAATCTCAAATCCACAAACAAGAGTATGATGTATATCAGATTTAGAATAACACAAACCAATCACAATCCTTAATAAGAACGAAGAACCGGATGTCAATCCGTCTTCTAATCAAACTTAAGGACAAAGCGCAACTTCCAAATCTTCAAGCCTTTGTAAATCTCCGTTGCAAAATGACAATCCTCCGCACGTCCAATGAAACCCTAGGCACGTGCAAGCAAGCGTAAGCGAAGGTCCCGACATCTCTCTCCTTCAGTCCTTTTATAGGAAAAGATAGAATAAATGTCCGGTCCATGTGCGTAGACAATGTGTCTATATTTTATTCGTCAAAAGATTGCCTAAATCACGGTTTCATGGAGTTCCACGGCCGTGGTTTAGAGCGTGGAAGTGGATTACGGTTCTTCATAACTTCCACGACCGTACTTTATACCGTGTAACTCTCTGGAATGCTCCACGTTCATGTTGCCAAGTTCCATGGCCGTGGTTTAGAGCGTGGACTTCATTACGGCCGTATTTTAGAGCGTGGAAGCATAGGTTGCTCGTAATTCCCTTTGTTTCGTGCCATTCTCATCCTAGCATCTTCCTTGGCTTCTTTGTGGTGTCCTCAATCCTTGGATGTGCTCAATTCATCTCCATCCTCTCTTAATTCGTTCGGTTTTAGCTCTTATTCGCCTACAACCAACAAAAAGCTTATGTAAACCTCTATATCGACAATGTAGACAAAATAGCTAACAATTGCTTCAATGCTTTATCGATGAACACTATAATGGATGAAATACATCTAGAAAACGTGCCTAAAATATCACAATATTTCATGCTAACAAACGTTCTGAGTTCCCACAACTTGGGGTGTTACATGTTCTAGGAGCTGAAGAGTTATATGAAATACCATATTTTGCACAAAAAATTCAAATTTAAGTTGGTCAAATTCTCTACCATGATCACTTGTAATAGAAACGATCGGTAGGTTTTTCAAAGTTTGCAACTCCGTACAAATTTTGAAAACTCGTACAAAGCTTTCGATTTTTCCCATAAGAATGAGATCCATGTAAAACATGAAAAATCGTCCCCAATGACAAGGATGTACTGTTTTGCCTTGGGAGATTTGACACACATAGTCCCACATAAATCCATATATAAAAGTTTAATAGGTCGAGAATAATTTACAACCTTCTTTGGTTTAAATGAACGTGTTGTTTGTTTACCTTGTGTACAATCCTTACATAGTTCATCAACCTTGAAGTTTAAGTTTGGTAAACCACATACCAAATCCTTTGAGAGAAGTTTCTTCATCATATGCATGCTTACATGACCAAGTTGTCTATGCCAAAGCCTTGGATCGTCAGTCAAGGCCTTGAGACATGTTAATCTTATTCCTGAAACTTGGTTAGTGCTCAGAGAATATACATTGTCGCGCCTAGGAGTTCTAAGCACGACGTCACTAGATAATTTATCTTGAACTTCACATTTTTCTGAATCAAATATCACTTTGTTACCTTTGTCACATATTTCAAAGATGCTAAGTAGATTATATTTTAAAATGTCAACAAGATAAACATCATCAATAAAGTTAGATGAATATTTTGGTCCATATTCAGGTTAGTTACATCTTAAATAGATGCTTAATCTGCCCTTTGTCACATATTTGAGAAACATGGTTAGTTTCTTGATCGTATCCAATTTTGCTCCTTAACCTTGGTGATATCGTACAAAACAATAAATTTCAACCTTTCCGGGTAGACCAAATGACATATTTTTGTCCATATTGAGGTTCAATCATGTTTGGTGGTCTAGTACCTTTAGGAACCTAGATTTGCTTGACATGTTTCCCTATACATAGTGAATAAGTGTTTCTAGTGATGTAGGGATCATCTCTTCTATATGGGCAAGTTGATTTTACATGTTCCTTTTTACAACAATAGAAACATGTGGGCATATGTGAACTTCCTTTAGCTTTAACAAAACTGGTAGTCGTTTTTCTTGGAAAATTCACGTGATAACCAATACCACTCTTGTTAAGAGAGGATTGTTGTTCACCCATCAGCCTTTCGAGATTAGATTTCGAACGAGTGAATTGATTAAATGCAACCTTCTGGTCTCTACACGTCACAGTTAGATCAATCTTCTCTTTCTCTAGATTAATATAATCTTTATGTAGAGAAGAGAGATTGTCCTTAAGAATCGCATTTTCCGATTCCAAGGCGTTGATATTGTCATCAAGGTCTAACTTTCAGTGTAGAGATTTTCAACTTTCTGAGACAATTCACTTTCTCGTTTCTCTTGTTTGATAAGCTTTTCTGTTAACGCACTTATCCTTAAGGAGATTATCTCCACCCAAAATCAATATCCCTTCTCTTCTACAAATTAAAATCTCGATTAAAGTATGAAAATGGAAGCTTCTAGCCTTCGGCTTTGAGAGGAAGCAAAATCACCGGAAAAATCCTTCGATTTCAGTCCAAACAATGCCTGAAAACAAAGCAAAGAGAAAGAGAAACTAAAACCTGTGTCACAGAAATCTTTGTGAGGTGGAGTTCTTCCTTGGTGAAGGGAAGGAAAAAATGAGGGTAACCGGTCTTTCAAAGACTATCATGTAGTGGTAATATTCCAAAGACTATCATGGTACTATGAGGAAAATTTACACCCAACCAAATGGTATAAAAAAACTACCACCATGGAACAAAAGTGTCACAAAAAAGTTAGCCTTTAATTTTTGAAGATCCTCCATTACTGTTATGTCGTGGATCCACATTAGTGCTATGAATAAACAAGAAAAAGTTAGCCTTTGAAAACAAATACTTCCAATCTTTTGGACCTCAAATCTCGTTGTTTTTCATCCTTCTAAAATTTTTGGGATGTCTTTCCTTTTTTGAAGACGTTTCTCGAGTGTGGCCTAAATGATTGTCTTGGAAGATGTTGTAGTCACATGCCCCCTGTTGATCGTGTTGATCATGGTGTTCGAGGTCTCCGAAGATCCTCCATCTAGGCGGGGGCAACGTCGTGGATTCGCTTTTCCACAGGAGGTATGAAATCCCCTAAAAAAGGATTCTACTATCCTACTTCCCGGCGGCGAGACACCGCCACTATTACAAAGACTCCTCCCAGACCTCGCTTATGTTGGAGCGGTTTGAAAGAACCGTGATCAAAGGTATTTTCGGATCACGGTTATAAGCATAACCAAGGTCAATTATTTTTTCTTTTTTTATAAAAAGACCCCGGTTATTTGATTTAACCGGGGTATTAAATGCTCAGACCCTAGTTATATTACTAACCGTGTTAAAAGAACAAGCCCGGAACCCGGTTTTTGTAACAAACCGTGGTAAAAAAAACCCCCTCTATTAACAGCATCGATGCACCTCTCTTTTTTTTTTAATCCAGAAGTTAAGAAGCTCGATTACACAAAAAATAATTGGTGTATCGAGAGGCCGACAATCGGCAAACGGGCAAACGGGCATGCATAGAAAAATAAGAGGGAAAAAATACAATCACTACAAGCAAGAACGAAAATGTGAGAAAGATCCAAAAAGTTGGAACAACTAAGCCTTGGGAGAAGAAGTGGAATACTCGAAGCTCGAAGCTCGAAGCTCACAAAACATGGAGAGGACACGGGATAGATGAACTAGCGCAGTGTCTCGCCGCCGGGAAGTAGGAAGATAGAAACCTTTTTAGGAGATGTCATACCTCCTGCGGAAATGTGGATCCCGCGACATTGCCCCCACCTAGATGGAGGATCTTCGGAGACCTCGAACATAACCACGATCAACAGGGGCATGTGACTACGGCATCTTCCAAGACAATCGTTTAGGTCACACTCGAGAAGCATCTTCAAAAAGGAAAATTATCCCTGAAATTTTGGAAGGATGAAAAATGGCTTCCAAAAGCTTGAAATTATTTATTTTTGCAAAAGCTAACTTTTTCCTGGTTAATGTCAAACCAACTTGTAACATCAATGACCTTTATACTAAATACATTGAGTTCCTATCCTACAAAAGGAATTGTTCTCATTTTCTGTTTGTCTTACTTCTGCATTAGTCTTAGTGTTTCTTGCACTCCACGGTTTTCAACAGGTTTAGTACGTCTTTTCTTCTCAATAGATGGATTGAAATAAGTCCACCCTGTACCACCCTGTACCGTAGTTATTGAAGTCCTTGTTTATGCCTGCAAAAACAAAAGAGCAAGTCCAGGAAAGAAGCAAATGTAACTTTGAATTTGCAGGTTTCATATAATGTAATTCTATGGCCAAGTTATTGGCCCAGATTTTTTCTTTATAGTCAAAATGTCTATTGTTCAGTGGGACAATAAGGCTTTATTATTTTCCTCGCCTCTGTTCTTCGACTTTGTTCTTAGCTTCATCTTTGTACTTAGATTCAACTTTATTCTTTGACTTTTTCTCAGTGTTCTTGGTCTCCTTTTGGGTCGATTGAGAGAACTTTTTGCTCCGTCCAAGCCAAGGTAAACATCATCTTTTGGGAGATAGCCCTGGACAGTCCTCCATGAGCCACCATCCCCATTTTCTGCCCAAAATGGGGTTGCTTCGACAGCTTCCTCTCCAAATCCATACCAATACGCCTTCCTTTCTTAGCCTTCTTGATGCACTCTTTTTTGCATCTTTGAGCCTTCATTTGTATCCTCACGGGTCCAACTTTGAGATTTCTTGTTTGAGGCAAGACGGGACGCCATTTAGGAGCCCTCAATCTTCTCCTCTTGCGGTACCAGGCTTGATGAACTCTCTTTCTTGGTTTTCGCAACCTCACATCTTGAAGCAATGTTGTTGTTTCCATTCCTTTGCAAAACCTTGATTTGAGAACTCCAGTTTAGTCGATGGGTACGATTTTGGACTGTCTATGGATTGAAAACTTGTGTTGGTAAGAGGAAGGGGAAAGCGGCTATTAGGGTTTTTTGGGTAGTCATCGGGAAGACGCTAATTCCCTTAGCGCGTGATAGGCGCGTTCTTATTAGGGGTTGCGGTTTTCTTTTTGATGCACCTCTCAGTTAGCCCTAACCTATCGTCCCGACTCTCCTCCTTCGTGTTAAAGGGAGACATCTCAACCATCTGATAACATCTCAACAGCGACTGGCGGCGGTGACCGACGACTTCGAGCGGCGGGCGATTCTCGACCGCAACTCTCCTTCCTGTTTTGGTGGTCCTTCAAAATCGATTTCGGTTAGGCTCTTCTCGAGTTTGAATTAATCAACTACATCTTTATCTTTATTGGAGTTGTTGATTCATTTGGATTGGAGTCCTTCAGATTCGATTTCAGTTTGCTATTTCATTTGGAGTCCTTCCCATCTCCTTCATTTGGTTTGAAACTAATTTGCATCTATTCTAATTCTAGGGTTAGTAGATATTCCAAATTTTGATGGATTTGCGATGAAGTTTATTGACAAGCACGGGAAAAGTGACAAAGAAATCCATAATCTCAGACAAGAGATTGAGGTCATTCTTTCAATCCAGAGTATTGAATGTTTTATTCCCTATCTTTAATATCTATTCCATCCGTCTAATTTTGCATTTTTTATGTGCAGATTTTAAGAAAGCTGAAGCATGCGTCTAATTTAACAAGGTTTACAAGCAGTTTGGTTCATCTGTTCCTGTATAAAATTTTTGTAATTAGTGCAGAACCTTTAGTGTCAGTCCGAAATTTGGAGCTAGAGGACTTGTTCTTGATCCTTGCATCAGATGGTCTTTGGGAGAATTTAAGTGATCAAACAGCTGCTGACATAGTATACAGAAGCCCTAAACTTGTAAGTTCTGATAGATTGTAGATACCTTTTAATCACCACACAACATCTCAGAAAATGCTAAACAACTGGTTTGACATTTTGTTAACTAGTGAATTGCAAAGCGATTAGCAAGAGTAGCGATCGAAGAAGCGGATCGGAAAAGAGGATTGAGGTACGAGGACTTGTCTCTACTTGAGAAGGGACAAGACGCCATATTCACGACGATATAACTGTAATAGTGATATACTTCGATAATGCGATCAGCGGTGTAAAACGTAGATGAATTAATCCGAGTCTGCTGAGCCACTCTATCACACCGGTAGATATTGCTTCGTATAATCGTGAGTTAGATTGTACACTTGACAGTTCAACCTACTGATCACAAAGTTCTTTTACCTTCTTATTATAGAAAGAAAATGATCTCTACAATCCAGTTTGAGTGATGTTGTTATTTATGAGTTATGTTGTTGGCCAATGAGGTAATTGTGACAGAGAGAGCAGGACATGCATTTGATACAATGGCATCCATAGGAGACGAAGAGCTTAATTCATATGATGGTGTTGTGGCAGTAGTAAGTTTTTTCATTCACCTAAGCACTATTTTATTTTGGAATTCATTGCCTCTTGTTCGTGGTGGACTCTTGCAAACTATATTATTTGACGTATTTGTAAGCTGTGAGTTATAGAGGAAATCATGGGATGAAATTTGAAAACAAGGGTAAGGCTGTGATTTATAGAGGAAATCATGGGATGAAATAAAAAAGATAGTTTCAAACTATTCCTGTAAGTTAGCAAAGATGTTTGTCCCTCACCCCAATCAATGATACACAATCTCTCACTAAATCAGATGTTGTCCTTTGTATATTCATTTTATCATTTGCATCACCTCACAAAGGTTAAGTAACTTCAGCTTTGATAAAAATTTGTGTAAGTGTTTTGGCGTTTTGCAATCTCAATTATTCATCATCTTTTTCCTGCAACATAAGAGTTACTCTCTTATTGGTAAAGATCCATGCCCATGGTTCAGACTTTTTAATGAGCTGCAAACTTCATTTCTATTTTGGCACAATTACTAAATAGGTTGGTCCATCAATGTAGTTTGCACAAATTGGTGGATATGCATATGATACATGATGTACACTAGGACTTAAGGGAACTGCCAATTGTGTGGCCTGAAGGATGCCTTGTAAGTTCAGATTTCTTTAGTTACAGGCTCTTCTGTACTATTTATCCATGTTACTTTTTCTTTACACCATCTCAATAATATATATTCACTTCAATTATAGGTTTATATTTTTTAGGGGAATGGAAGGGTTAGGTTGTGACAGCCATTTGTAAAGTGTAGGTCCATCAAGGCTTCTTGCGTTTCTGATCTTGCCAATATGAGATTGTGGCAGCCATGCCTTCTCTTGGACTCACCATTGGAATGTATCCAAGTTCTTTCTTTGCTTTCACCAAAGAGAAATAATTTGTAACCCCAACCTGCAATAAAAACAACAGAGCTAGAATCACAATATCATCTCAACCACAAAAATAACATCACGCTTACGACTTTTTTAACTGCATTGTTCAATGTTTGCCTATAAGTAGAATTAGAACTAAAATCAATGGATGTTAGAAAATTCACATCTACCTTGTAAGCTTCGGTTAGAAGAATAAACGGCTAAGGGATCCACCGCTTGTTCAACCAAGGGTAGAATAAGATTGTATTGATAGCAGAAAATATCTTTCCAAGAAGAAGTGCTTGAGAAAGATACGACATAATCAGGTCATGTTGTCAATAGTCTAACATGCACTCCATTACTTTGTGTATTTTAAAGTCATTTATGATCTAATGGTAGGTAGTTTTCCTAACATGATTTTGTAAATCCATAGAATTGGTAATATTTAATTATACATCAGTTGTTTTTTGTTTTCATATTCTCCTAGGAGGATATATGGTGATTATACCAACGTTGTCAAGACAGTGTATTATGTCCTATGCGTTTTTTATCACATTAAACCATGCTCAGACGAAATGCAATTATGCAAACTACTACCCACGTTCTTCCTAATACAGGTGATCTATCCCATCGTTGAAACACCATCCCTCAGCAAACCTCAACTTTTTCCACGTTATCTTTAGAAATCTTAAGTCAAAATCACAACTGGATACTATGATCTTTAGAATCTGCATTTCCCCATCCTCATACAAATACTTTGATTTTTGCTTTTGATCAATATTATTGCATGCTTCTGAAGTTAGATTGCTTTACTGTGATTATTCTTACCAATTTCCTGAGATCGACTCTGAAATATAAGCTCTTACTACGATTGATCCATACACTGCGGGTTCGCTTATCGTTAGGTTTATTATTCGGATTATAAATTTAAAGCTTTGTCTGCACACACCTTTTGGCGCGAATAAGTTTTTGGCGCCATTCCGGGGAATTGATCAAGACCAATCCAGTTTACGGTTGTCTAACTTGGAAGCTTCTTGCTTTACTATTGATCTTTCTGCTTGAGTGTTTTTGCAGAATCTTTCCTCAGGTTTATGCGAAGGACTAGGTCATGAAAAATAGAAAAGAATTTCAACTGAGACATAACATTTCCTTCTCATACTCAAATCAATACAAACTAGAAAAAGGTAGACACTCTATTAGTAAGTAAGCTATGTGACTTGAGTATCTTTTAACGTGGGTGTTGGCCTCATATGAGTATTGTAAAAAATTCTGGAAAGTTCTTGCTCTTTGCAAAAAGGTCCTTTATAATGCATTAAAGGGATACAAATGATACCCTATTTTCTAAATTCAATCCCTTCATCCCTTCATCCCTTACCTATTAGTATCATTATAGTGTTCAATCTTCTATGCTCTACCCTCTTCTCTATCTAGTATGACTATGGACTAGTCACTAGTAGTGTTGCTTCCTTCATCATCACTTGATATATTTTTGTCAACCAATAAGTCATATCTGTTGATTTTGTGTTGTCTAAAAAAGTGTGTTGCATGTTCTATCATTCATGCTAATAGATCAGTGTATCACTACCAGCTTGTTAACTAAAGATATGACTCTATAATAGTAGAACATTTCTTAAGTACAAAATTTATATTCGAATATGATGAAAACTATAATATAAAAAGAATAAGACCCTACAAGACAACTCAAAGATCCATAATGTTCTATTTGTCCCAAATATTTACTTTTTTTTATCAATCACCTAAATAAGTTCACCTTCCACTATTATTCAAATAAAAGTTTACTTGCCCCAATTCTCATTGTTAAAAACTGAAATTTAATCAAATATAATTTCCTAATTCCCACCAATTTCAAAACATAAGACCAAAATTTCATCTGCTCATACTCGTTTGCTTTAAAACTAATCATACTCTATGCACTTCTGGTGAATGCACTGTGCACTGATGGTTATCTATTGTGCAGTATTTGACAAATGATAAATGCATCTTACGTACATTCTCAGTCTAACACGGATATTTATTGTCCGAAAAAATCTCTAATAGCATTAAATACGTACATATTGTATTGTGAAATCTAATTCTAAATATATGGCATGGATATTGATTACAAAATATATAATTTACATTTACAAACAAAAAACATTAGACAACAGAAAGTGAAAAGGAATGGGTAATGACAGTGAGGCAATGAGTGATAAAAAAAAGTAGTATTCATTATTGTTTGTATCGAGATTAGATGAGAGTATCGATTGTAGAATAGTTGAATAGCAAGAGATGGGTTATAGAAAGATCATGTACTTACAGTAATGGCGTCTTTAAGTTTTTAATTTTAAAAAATCTTAATTTAAGTTTGTTCTTCCCTAGCTAGCTACAAGAAAAGTGCAAATGGTCTTTATATTTGCAAAGCTAAATAAAGTTATGAACATGTAGCATGTACTGAATCTGAAGGGGAATCGGAGGAGGACCATGTAGCATATACACAAGAAACTATGTCTCAAACTTCTGTTTACTTAATCTGATTATTATTCAACATGGTATCCGAATATTAAAATTTGTCTATTCTATTTGAATGATGAGGGGACTCACCATAGGTACAATTTGGATTAGCACAGCCAATGAATGTTTGACTTAGAATTAGATGTTGAGGATCACCCACTTTAATGTTATGTGCTGGAATAATAATGCCACATTCAGTTGCTTACCATCTGTGGTTGAGTAGTCTTCCAGACTAGGATGTTGGCAGTACGGATAATTTGAGTACGAAGCCTATAATCTGAAGGAATTATCATGGATTTTAGACCTGTTTGCATTTGTGGTATGCGTTATTCAGTTTGGTTTCATTAAATAGTCTACTAATAGATCAACAATAATTTGTAAGAAACCTTTGGATATTGTCATAATTCATTACAATAACACAAATTCAATGTCTACTCAGTAAAGGGATAAATTGTCAATGTAATGTAAGAGACGAGGACGGCATACCTTCGATTGAGGAGCAGCAATGGTGGAAGGGAATGAAAACCGTTAGATTGAGGAGCACCTATAGAAGAATAAACGTTTTAGGGCGAAGAAGGAAGAGACGAAGAGACAAAGGACTGGACGGAAACAAGAACAACAAAAATCACAAACAAGGAAGAGACGAAGAAGAGGTGAACAAGAGTACCTTCGATCTAGGAGCAACAATGGTGGAAGGAGCACCTATGGAAGCATCCTGGAAGAGACAACGAGTACCTTCGATTCGAGCTAATATGATTTTTCCACAGTGACATCGAAAAAAAAGGAAAAAAAAAGTACATGTATTATTTAAGTTTTTTTATTTACAAGCCAAAATTTTTTTTTGGTGCTCAACCATGAGCAGCAGTCTAGGCCTTTAGCGATGGTAATCAAAAGCCGACACAAAGGAAGTTTTTTTAACGTCGTCCCCTAACACTGTCACAAATCAATGTACTATTTGTGGCAGGATGATTTCACCGTCGCAAATAAACGACAACAGTCAACGTCGTCGCCATGCCGTCGCAAAAATTGATCATTCGCGTCGGCAAACCCTTCCCGACGCAAACTTCCATCGCAAAAGTTTTTTTTTTGTAGTGAGAAAAGACCTACAAGAGAAGGTTGAAAGAAGATAAGAAGATGGTCGTTGCCAATAATGAAGGAGCAGAAGATCTTCGAGTTGAGTTGGCCAATGCTCGAGAACAGCTAAGACTCCAAGAAGAAGCCCTCACGAGGGCGAGAACTGAAGCAATTGCTCAAAATGAGCAATTTCAGGCCGAGATGAATGAACTAAGAGAGCTAGTTCAACAACCAAATGCAGATGCTAGAGTTGTGGTGAATCCACCGGCGCCCGCTTACATGCCACCACCACCGCTGCCTCTACCAATGGTGGAGCCGGTTGATCCATTTGTGGGCATTCCACAAACACTAGGTCAACGTATGGATCCCATTCAGCAAACACGCCGTCACGGGATTAACTTAGGGGATCCAACTGAAAGAGACTATTATATTCTCTTCAAAGAGAAAGAGAAAGAAGAAATTTACGTACCACTTTCTGCGTACAAGCCACCACTACCATTCCCACAATCTAGAGCGAGAGCACGTCTAGACGAGCACTTCGGTAAGTTTCTAGACCTTATGAGTAAACTCCATATTAACATACCTTTTATTGATGTTATTCTAGGTAAGCCCGCATACGGGAAGTTCTTAAAAGAAATCCTCTCTAACAAGAGGAAGTTGGAAGACTTTGGTGAAGTTAAGATGTCCTCAACATCATCGGAACTCATCAAGATCATGAAGGAGAAGATGCCACCCAAGCTAAGAGACCCGTGATCGTTCTATATCCCTATTGAAGTTGAAAACGTCACATATGATGCACTATTTGACCTAGGAGGAAGTGGGAGCATCATTCCACTTGCATTGTGTGAGAAGGCTGGCTTAGGAGAACCTAAATCACTTAAGATGACTGATGCGTCCTTGGACACGTCAATGAAGTATTCCGGATCTAGATCAAGCTGAAGCTCATCTACTCCTTAGTTGAAGTGCGAATGCAATTGAAGATGGGTTGCGGAAGCTTAGAGATGGAGGCGGAAGTTGTATGATTGAGTCGATCTAGATTGATCGGTCAAACCTTGAAGTGGATCGGTTGAGTTGGTTCTTGAAGAATCCTCGAATATGGTTGAGTTTGGATCGAAGATCCAAAAGAAGAACTTTGAGAGGATTGGAAGAGGGATTTGATGCTCAAGTAAGTAGGAGGAAAATACTTCTCATTACTTAATCAAATTGAACATGCTTTACAAATGAGCCAAGCATCCCCTTATATAGTGGATGAAGGCCATACAAAGAGTCGGAAATTAAATGACGGAATAAAGTCGGAATTTAAGTTCGGGAAATGAAACACCTAAAAATATGAAAGGTTGAGAATTTAAGTTCGGAATTAAGTTTCCGAATTAAATTCCGAAACCAAAAGTCTAATCTTAAATTCGGAAAATTAATACCCGGAAATAAAGTCCCGGAAATTAATATTCCGAACATAAAAAGACTTATTATTACAAAACGCTAAATTATGGAAAATGCGGAAAATGCGCCGGAACGGTGCCGGCTTGACAAGCTTCAAGTCATAGTGGCGTAGAGACACGGTTTGCAACCAATGGGTCCGTGACAAGCAACGGTGCGGATAAGGATGGAGCCGGTAGCTTGAGCGGTTACTTTAGCACGGGAACGGGTGAGCGGTCCATCGGAGCGAACCCGAAGTGCCTCGTCTTCCTCGTCTTGGGACATAGAGGTCAAGGGCGCATCAGTCCCCCCATCTTGGATGTGAACGTCCCCGTTTCACCTTCGTCAAATAGGGGCTCAATGTATGGTGCAAGGTCCTTGACATTGAACGTCGGGTGCACGCCATAGTCGTCCGGAAGCTCCAACTTGTAAGCATTCGGGCCATGGCGGGATAAAATACGGAATGGTCCATCACCGCGGTCCGAGAGCTTGCCTTTGCAGCGGGATGGAAAACGCTCCTTCCTTAAGTGGAGCCAAACAAGATCACCGGGCTCGAATGACATTGGACGGCGCCCTTTATTGCGTTGTGTGGCAAGTTGATCGGTACGCCGTTGGATTGGTGGCAAGCCGGGTGGTAGTTTGTCGGTCAAGATGTCCTGAAATTCGGACAACAACAAAGACACCTCGTGTGGCACGTTACTTGGGTCATGGGAAATAGATAATCAAAAAGGGACAAGTAAGAAACAAGGAAACTTACCTTCCATGACCGGTGTCAAATCATGTCGTCGAGCCAATAGGATTCGTGGCTCACATCGCCCTTGAATGGTAGGAGCGGGAGGTGCATGTGTTGGGACAATGCTCTTACTATCTCTTGCTTCGGTAGCATTACCCCTAGGGCCGGAATTACGGGAACCGGAAGTAGGAACATCCACAACCTCGGGAGAGAGGCGAGGAGGGTCCGATGTGGCCGGCGGTTTAGTGGTGTCATCGATCACTTGTTGCCGCTTTCGTTCTGCATAGTCAACTAAGATTTCTTGCGGAGTCATAGGCAAAAGTGTGATCCGTTTTCCATTGTATTGGAACATGTAACGGTTGAGATAACCATCATGAAAAGTTTTACGGTCAAATTGCCATGGTCGTCCCAACAATACATGTGTGGCGTCCATTTTGATAACATCACAAATGACCTTATCAACATAGGCGCCAATAGAAAACGTCACCCACGCTTGTTATGTGACGGTGTCACTTGCCTTATCGGAAATCCATTGGAGTCCGTAAGGTTGTGGGTGGGGGGTTGTAGGTAACTTAAAGTGTTTCACCACTTTTTCGTTAACAATATTACAACACGAACCCCCATCGATGATTAAAGAGAGACTAGTATTATTGACCAAGCAACGAGAGTGGAAGAGATTCTCGCGTTGGTCAATAGGGAGATGCTCTTTGATAGCCAAAATACGACGAGAGACTAGAGCAAACTTACCTGGTTGTGCCGGACCGCAAGCAAGTTGGTCGTCGCATGGCTCCATGCCATAGTATGGATCGGCATCTTGGTCATCTTCCAAGAGGATATCACCATTATATTCCTCTTCTCCATCGTCATATGATGGGTTGGCAAACATCACCCGCTTGGTGTTCCGGCAATCACGTTGGACATGACCAAACCCGCTACATTTGAAACACACGGGTTCTCTTGGACGGGCCACCGTTTGAGATCCTTGTTGGGGTCGGCCCGGAGGCGTTTGTGGTGGAGCAACGGTGCCACGGTATGGTGGTTTCTCGGTAGCCGCTTGCCGGGTGGGTTGACTCATCCGTGGTGATCCTTTAGCGGCTCTGCAATCTTGGGGACTAGAAACATCTCGAGAACGCGAATTAGTGGTATAAGAGTATTGACTAGTGGAAGAATTATACCTTGAGTATCGAGGCGTTTCGAGTTGTTGCTTGTGAAGTTTCATGGCGGCATGACATAAGGCTCCTAAGTCCTTGTATGGGACAATCTCGAGGGGCCGCCGAATTGATGGATTAAGGCCGCTCATGAATTTGGTTCGAAGGGCAGAGGCGGAGGCCGAGATGCCGGCCTTCATATGCATGTCCTCCAGCTTGGCTAAGTAAGCCACCGGAGTAAGGCTTCCTTGTTGGAATTCGGCAATTTGCAACCGCATGTCGTTTTTGAAGTCGTCGGGCACGTACTTCTTAGTCATGACATAGATCAATTGATCAAACGTCGCAACCGGTTCCCATCCTCGGTTCTCACGGTTGGTCTCGTACCGGTTCCACCAAGATTTTGCATCACCTTCAAAGTAAAGTGTCGCCGCCTCGATTTTCTCATACTCTTCATAATGGCAATGCTTGAGAGCTCTTTTCATAACATGTGCCCAATCAAGAAACGCACAAGGATCATATTCACCATAAAAGATCGGAAGTTTAACCTTACCTTCCCTACGAGCTCGGTAGGGATCCGGTCGAGGCGGTGCCATGTATGCCTCTTTGTGATGGGCTCGCCGGTGGCCATCGTTATGCCGTTGGCGCCCATGATTAGGTAGGGCACGCCTTGGTGGGTTAGGAGGAGGCAACCATTCTTCTCCTCGATCTTGGTTCTCAAAAGGCTCTCGGATGGGTGGGTGCCATGGACGGACATGTGCCACCCGTTCCAAGTCCGACTCATCATCGGAGAACTCGTCAAAGTCATCTCGTTCATCATACTCTTCATAATCATGATACATCGGTTGCCGGCTATGCCGTTGGCGGCGTTGTCCGGACCGATCATTCTCGGGACGTTGAGAGCGGTCATTTGTTTGATGATGGTACCGGTCATCAATCCGGGAGGGACGGTTGGTGCGTTGGGCACTAGATGGAGGAGGGGAAGTGTCATACTTACGTCGGTTGTGCTCATAGCGTTTGTGCCGATTCTCCGTGTCAACATATAACAAATCATTTGGAGAAGGGTCAGGGTTCTCATCACCTTCATTGTGGGACTCATGACCGTCATTTTGGGAGGGCCCGTGGTTTTCAATGACGGAGGCAAGCCGTTGACCGTTAGATGGTTCGGCTCCCAAAATACCTTTGCCTTTGCGACGTCCATCGGACGTGGAAGCATCGACCAAGGCTCCATTTGGATTTGGTGGGGCGGTCGTAAGGGCAAGCATTTGAGCCTTCAAAGCTTCAAGTGCTTGCCTAAGGGAGGCATTTTTTCGGTCAAAGTAGTGATCTCGTGCCTTTCACTATATTCCTGAGAATTTTCCATTGTGACGTTAGTCATAACTCCAAGATTGGACACAAATTGCAAGCAATCAAATGAGCAAGGTGACAAGATAAGTCAACGTTACCCAAGTTCAAGTGTGTTAGGGTTCTACCTTTGGGAAAGCGGTTTGGCGGTTAGGCGAGGAAGGCAAATCCAACAAATTTGAACCAAAATGCACACAAATTCAAGAGAAAATTTGCAACTTGTAAGAAAATGGAGAGATAGGAAATGGACGGATTGTTTATCGGCAAGTTTTACTTGCTTTGGTCTTTCACCTTTTCAAAAATCCGATT
Organism: Fagopyrum esculentum; assembly: GCA_033239045.1. Lineage (NCBI taxonomy): Eukaryota > Viridiplantae > Streptophyta > Magnoliopsida > Caryophyllales > Polygonaceae > Fagopyrum > Fagopyrum esculentum. Next base: position 107,889,161 of record BSUD01000005.1, read on the forward strand.
TTTCGGATGGACCGGTTTGCCAGACGTCTTTTACTTTTGTTTTTGTGGAATTGTTTTTTTTGAAACTTTTGAATGCAACCTTTGGAATGCAAGAGATGAATCCACTTTTCTTTGAAACAAATCCGTTTGTTTGAAGAGTTTTTGCTTTGTTTTTGGTTTTTGAAATATCAAAAGGCGTGATATCCGATTTTGTCAACAAAAAAATCCCAAGAAAATGGTGAAGTTGATTAACAAAAATGTCGGATTGGGTGAGGAAAAACGTTGTTTTTGATTAATGGTTTGATGGCAAACCAAAAATCTCCTAAATTTTCTTTGCAAAATGGATCGAGAAAAAAAAATTTCAAGAACGTGGATGAAGATGCGAAGAACAAGATGAAGATGGTGATGAACAAAAGGCAAAAAGGATGAATATGATAACGCACAAAAACAAGAGTAAAGATAACTTAGCTTAGATCCCTTTGCTCTGATGCCCAATTTGATGCGTCCTTGGACACGTCAATGAAGTATTCCGGATCTAGATCAAGCTGAAGCTCAACTACTCCTTAGTTGAAGTGCGAATGCAATTGAAGATGGGTTGTGGAAGCTTAGAGATGGAGGCGGAAGTTGTATGATTGATTCGATCTAGATTGATCGGTCAAACCTTGAAGTGGGTCGGTTGAGTTGGTTCTTGAAGAACCCTCGAATATGGTTGAGTTTGGATCGAAGATCCAAAAGAAGAACTTTGAGAGGATTGGAAGAGTGATTTGATGCTCAAGTAAGTAGGAGGAAAATACTTCTCATTACTTAATCAAATTGAACATGCTTTACAAATGAGCCAAGCATCCCCTTATATAGTGGATGAAGGCCATACAAAGAGTCGGAAATTAAATAACGGAAATAAGGTCGGAATTTAAGTTCCGGAAATGAAAAACCTAAAAATATGAAAGGTTGAGAATTTAAGTTCGGAATTAAGTTTCCGAATTAAATTCCGAAACCAAAAGTCTAATCTTAAATTCGGAAAATTAATACCCGGAAATAAAGTCCCGGAAATTAATATTCCGAAAATAAAAAGAATTATTATTACAAAACGCTAAATTATGGAAAATGCGGAAAATGCGCCGGAACGGTGCCGGCTTGACAAGCATCAAGTCATAGTTGCGTGGAGACATGGTTTGCAACCAATGGGTCCGTGACAAGCAACGGTGCGGCTAATGATGGAGCCGGTAGCTTGAGCGATTGCTTTAGCACGGGAACGGGTGAGCGGTCCATCGGAGCGAATCCGAAGTGCCTCGTCTTCCTCGTCTTGGGACATAGGGGTCAAGGGAGCATCAATGACTCTATACATGTCATGTCGATCCATCACTCGACCCGTAGGCGTTTTGGAAGACATTCCAATAAGACTAGGTAAGTTCTATATTCAAATAGACTTTGTGGTATTGGGCATTCCCCAGATTATCCAGTCACAATCATCCTTGGGAGACCATTTCTTGCAACATCCGGTTGCTTCGTGGATTGCAAGAATGCCAAGTTATCATCTATGATGATAACTTGGCATTTCTTGCAACATCCGGTCATCCTTAATGGAAGGCCAATGACTCGAGGAAGACATTTGTAGCATCTATGATGAAGAGGAATCACGTGAATTGGTTAGCTCTATCCTTATTAAAGATCCTCTAAAAAGAGTTCTAAGTTTAGTATGGTAGAGAAAGGTGTAGATGTTTCATGTGTTGTAGATATACAGAGCTTGGAAACCTTTGAGTAACATTTGTCAGCTGTGTTTGAGAAATTTGAAGAAGAGACAACAAAGTGCCCCGACATCGGGCAAGTCATCTCGACCGAAGTGATTTTTAGGGCAACCGAGGTGAAGGCAACAGGGAATCACCTCGGACCAGACCTCGGTCGAGACACATCTGATGCAAACGAGGTGACCGATTCTTCAACACCAAGTAATGCAAGCACTTGCTTCAACTCTCCCAATGCATCGCAAGATGAGGATAAGAATTTGAAACCTCCGCTTCGTTGGATGATAGCAAAAGTTGCAAGAATCTTCAAAGAACAGACAAAGAATTGTCACAAAAAGCACATCATCCAGAGAGGGGTCAAAGAAGGAGAAATTGTTCTTCTTTTTTATTATCATTCTCATCCAAAGAGATTATTATAAAAAAAATGTTTTATCTCATGGTGTAGTTGAAGTATGGTGAACATTGTGGAACCTTTCAAGTCGACGGTGGTCAGCTGAAGAAACACAAACCGGAACCCCCGGTCTAGGAGATTGCATGCATGCATCTCAATTGAACATCTAGAACCAGGTCCAGCTAGTGATCTTAAAACAAGTGCTTTTCGGAGGCAACCCAAGATATTGCTTTCTTTCTTGCTTTCTATTTTAGATTAGTGTAGTTTGTGCTTTATGTCCATGATAACAGGATCTAGGTACCACTCAATGAAAAACAAACAATAAAGGAAACATATGAACGAGGCTACAGTTCGAGAATTTGGGAAAGTTACAAAAGTTAGGGCCATCTCGGACACCATCAGTTCATTTCAAACCAAGATATCTCTTGTTGGCCTAGAGCAGTTTATGGTTATCCGTACACCGGCCTATAAGGATCCGACTCTTGAGTTTCTCAGTTCCGTCATCCATGTGTCGGAGAACAAGGGAGTAAAATTCAGATTGAAAAACAAGGGTTACGCAGTTACAGTGGAGGACTTTGGGACACCCTTTGGATTCCCTACACCAATAGTTACTGAATTCCCTTCCAGGAGGGAAGCGAATGCCTTTTAGGGCAACATTGCCCATATTACTTCAAGTGTAGATTATTGGCACCCGGGTGGACTCCAAGGAGAAGCTATCTACCATGTTTTTTTTCAGATTGCTCATAGGATTCTAAGCGAGATGTTGCTTGCTGTTCGCTCCAAGTGGTGTGTGCAAGCTTTAAATTTATAACCGAGAAAATATGCTTAAAAAAAGGATGCGAACCCGTAGTGTACGGGTCAATTATAGTAAAAAGCAAGAATTCCAGGGGTCGATCACAGGGACTTAGGTGAAACTTAAGCAAGTATAAGTAGTCAATGTAATTACTAACCACAAAAGCGATTTAAGCAATCAAAGATGATAAAAAGCCAATTAAAGGAATATGCAATTCTAGGGATTAAAGCATCTAGTTGTGGTTGTAACTCAAGATCTAAAGATAAGCGGACAAAGCTGAGATTTTGCAAAGGAAGGTGTTTCTAAAGTGGAATAGATTACCGGGTAAGTCTCACTAGTCACAATCCCAAACCGAAGAACCTATTACTGGGTAAGTCTCAAGGTACTAAGGAAAGGAATTATAACCTCAAACCAACACACCAACTAAGGAAATAGAATCAACCTTTACCGGGTAGGTCTCAGGCTTACTCACAAAGATGGAATGAAGGCACACTCAAACCCCAATAAAGGATAAACCTTTATTACCTACACTTATGATCTTGGGTAAACAAACAAAGGAATTACCGGGTAAGTCTCATCCTAGGCTTGCATTGAACCAGGAAAGGTGTAATAAGAATAAGATTTGGCAAACTCTAACACTTAACTCTCAGTTTCGGATAAAAAAGTCACCTCGGTTAGACAAATTCCATCCCGGCCGAGATGTTCATCGACTGAGCGAGATGTTCTAGGGTTAAGGGTAAAGACTCGAGCTTTCAGGATCCTACTGGAATTAAGATCATCCTATCATCGTTTTTCTCACAACTTTAAGCCAATCACCCTAGAATCACACAAAGAAATTAGCCACTCATCATCATGAAAGCAATAATCAAATATATGAGAAAGGAATGAATATTTGAACACAAAAACCTTAAGAAAAAAGTCTCAATAACTGAATCAAACATCACACAAATAAGCTTTCCTTGGATCACAAATCCAACAAGACAATCAACAAAAGGTAACCTAAGAAAGTCTTACAAATCCCCTCAAAAGCTATAACAAGCTATCAATCCTTCCTTGATTAATCTTCAATCTTCCTTCCTTCCTTCAAAACTCCGGAAAAATCCCTTAATTGCTGGATGCTCTCAGCTCTCTAAGCATACCTCTAATTTGTGGAAAATCCAACCCTTTTTATTGGAAAATTGCCTCCCAAAGATAAGAGATCTTAGAAGATATTTTCCCATAAAATATATCTAATTAAATCAGCTGAATATATCTTCTTCCTTCCAGAAATGCAGCCCAAAAATATAAGATCTTCTTTCCATAATTAAAAGATCTCAGCCATAAAATATATCCCCTCGCTGCGTCAGGGTATTCACCTCGGTCGGGGCGTTCCTCAAAATCACCTCGGTCGAGGTGATACTGTAGGTAACCGAGATGAATCTCAACTGAATGTGAAACCTCTTAAATCTGGTCCAAAGTAAATCTTCTCTGTTAATTCCTTGCTTCCTGAGTTCCTTTTTAAGCTCCAAAATGTAGCTCATATGACTCCCTTGCTCCTTATCTCCATTTTAGTCCAAAATGTGTCATTTTACCTACGATTACAACCAAACTTGGTGTACACCTCGATTCCCGCAAACATAGATGAAACGACAATATAATCACATAATATACATTCAAACATGCAGATTATGGAAGATAAAACGTCTAAACAAGTCCCAAAATATAGACTATAATTCATGCTATCAAAATACCCCACACTTGTCCCTTGCTTGTCCCCAAGCAAGTTCTAAATCTTAAGCACAAGATAGAATGGATTATAAGTCATAAAGATCAATGAAAAGTATTTCAAAACATTTTCGGTGGTGTGCTCCACTCATAGATCACTCTAAGAGAATGCTTCATGGTAATTAAAATCAAAACATGATCAAAACATTTTATGAATATAAGAAAGTTGTTCATCTTTGTATAAAACCATAGAATGCATAATAAATCATAATCATCGAAATTAATTATGTATAATCCAGTTTATACCACCAAGTCAATCAACAAGCTCGAGGTCTCAAGGGCTTTTCAAAAGAAGGTCAAACATGTGAGGGTGGGATATATTTAGGGAATGTGGTGCTAGAATCCGGAAAAAGGATCTTCACTTCACTTGCTTTTGAACTTCAACATCTTCCACCAATAAGCTTTGTTATTTTTACTTTTTTTTCTTTTACTTTTTGGGATGCATGGACAGAGCTGCACAATAACCGAAGCCTAGGAAATCAGCAATCATCAATTTCTCGAGATGCCTCAAACCCTTGATGCACATACCATGACCCGTTAGGAATATCGCTCAATCCGACTTTGGCAAGACACAAACACTCGACTATGTGAATGGTGCCGAGTTACTCATCATCATGATTGACTTCCCCAAACCTATTTGTTTCTTTTAAACTTCCAACCAACATCTCAACTTTTCTTTCACTTGCTTTTCACTTTTGCTTGCTTCCAAGTTCCCAGATAGGTAAAGGGAGGCAAATATGTATATGAGGGGCTAAGCATGATCAAGAAGAAGAAGAGAAGAGAATGAATTGCCTCAATCATCCCAGAAAGAAAGTGAGAGAACTCATCATGTGGTGTCAACCTTCAAATTCAACATAATTTGGATAAAAACAAAGTATTAAACATGCCAAAATTTCAAACAAATCATTTTGCAACTTAAACATATCATAAAACCTTTCAAGCATATAAAGATTTCAAAATCAATCTGCAAACAAAAATTTTCACTGAGGTCATATCTAGAAAAAAAGCACAAAAATCGTTTCGAAAACTTTCAATTAAACCACCTCGGTCGAGATGTTCTAAGTCAACCGAGGTGAAGTACCTCGTTTGGCAAGAATCATCCCGGTCGAGGTCAAATTTTTTTTTTCTTAAACTAGTTTTGACGTTTTTCTCAATCAAAACCTGTATGCATGCATGTAGTCTCAGATAAGCACATAGAGCAAGAAAAAACAATCATAACTGGTAGAGTCATTCAAGCATGCACATAAGTCATATAAATACATCCAAATACCCCATACTTGGGACACATTGTCCCAATGGGTCAAAGTAAGTCTAGGAAACAGGAAAAACTCACCGGACATAAGCTGAGCTGCATAATAAATAAATAAAAGAAATCCCTGCAAGCTCTAGTCCTGATCTGCTGGTGGTGGTGGTGGATATGGCACGTACGGATGCTGGGATGGGTCAAACAAATATCCCATCATGTGCTGGAACTGGATCTCCATCATCCGACGCTGGTAGTGATGACTCTCCCTCATCTCTAGCATATCCAAGGAAAGAGTGGCGTATGAGTCGATCATCTGATCCGTCACCTCGTCAATCCATTTGTGAGCTACGGGATCCCGCTGTCTGCGGACACTGCGCCTGGCAGGACGTGCTGGTGCTGCAGCTAGCTCATCCTCTGTCTCCTCGTCGTCTAGATCGACGACTGGTACACTGGGACCGGTTGAATCCGTCCTTGTCTCCATGGCAGCACCGCCATCATCCTCTTCATCAATCTCCTCATCCTCTTGTACCGGTGCTACTGTTGCGTCTCTGGCATCCTCAATGTAAGGTATCCATGTAGTGGACCAGTATTGAGGGTCAAATACGGAGAACTGATCTGACCACCTAATTTCCTGAGGGGCAGTCTACTCCCAAGGCATCGCCACATATGGCGTAGTAAGTCCACGAGGAACTAGAATCCTCCTGGTGATCATCTCCTGCAGCCCTAGCGGCTTGGAAGCCGCCACTAGTGTAGAAGCACTCAGATCCAAATCCATCACTGTGGCTAGGTGAGTCACTAAACCGCCACAGCAGATGTCTCCCTTCCCCTTCGCCTTGATCCTGTGAAGATCCTCAGCCAGCATCACTCCGAAGTCGAGATCTCCTCCGGTCACCATACAAAACAGGCTTAGTAGCTCCCCCTATCTAATTTTTTGGGTCGTCTCAGTACGCGCCAGAAGTGTCTCGTTAAAAATACGGTGGGCGAGTCTGAAGGCGAGGTGGAAGATGATGCGCTCCCTGGAGTGTCCAGATCTCCACCTATCAACATGCTCAACTACGTGAGCTATCTGTCCCCAAAACTGTCGAGCCACGGCTCGAGAAGGAAAGTCGGGAACTGTGGGGGTCGGGAAGCCGAAGATGTCCCTCCACTGATCCATCGGGACTAAGTAGTTCCGGTTCAGCAAACGGTACTTGATGGCCCTCTCCTCGGGCAAGTAAGTCACAGAGCTCACAAACTCCAATGTGGGCTCGAGGTAGGTTGGAGATCGAATCTCCATGAACTGCTCCATCCCAACCATCGAGACCATCCGTCTCAAAATATCCGCAACATATAAGCAATCAAAAGCGGAGATATCAAAAAACCGCGGCGCAATCACTAGGCGCGTACAGATGCGGTCGTAATCAACCTGGTGACGCTCGTGTATCACCGGTATGGAAGGTTGAGAGGAGGAAGAAGGTGAGGATCCATCCCTCAAAACAATCTGTCTGTCAGATCTAGAACTCATTTTCTCTCTCTGTCAGATCACCTCGGTTGCCTTGACAATTCTCAAGAACACCTCGGCCGAGGCACAGGTCGACTGGACCGAGGTGATTCACTGTTCGATTTCAAATCTCTGGAATTCAGTTCTTTTCCCCCGATTTCACTACAGATTATTCCTAAGGGGTACTCAATCCTTTCAACAAAAATGATTGGCAAACAAAGTCAATTTCTTCCAAAATCAGTAAAAGACGAGAAGTTAGGGTTTTTGATTTTGTTACTACAGATTCGGTCGATTCGAGGCGTTTTTGTTGTAGTTTCTTGCTTGCAATCCGTTCCTCTAGTCTTTCCTCTCAGAACCGAAGCAAAAATCGTCGAAAACGAGTGAGAATCGAAGAAAGCGAGATGGAGAGCTCCGCGGTCGAGAAGGTGAGGGAGGGAAGAGAGAGAAACCGTTCCACCTTTTATACCCCTCACTGAATCTGCTGTCACCTTGGTCGAGATGGTCCCGACTGGACCGAGATGGGTGGACCGAGGTGAGTCTTCTGTAAGCCCTAGTTGCCTCGGTTGTTCAAGAATCATATCGGTCGAAGTGCTGTGACAGCAACCGAGATGTGTCTCAGTCAAACTCCGTCTTTTCAATTTCTCGAACTTCTGCCCTTTCAATGTTTCTCTTGAGTTGTATTCCTTCCTTAGAGAGTACCTGGTTTCTGTCTAGGATGCCAAAAACAAAGCAAAGCAAAGGCAAACTATCTAAAGCTAGACTAGAAAAGGGAAAAGAAAGCAATACCTTGGGTTGCCTCCCAAGAAGCACTTGATTTAAGTTCGCTAGCTGGACCGTACGGTATCCCTAAACAAGGTATAGTGGTGCAATCTCCTCAACCTGAACTTCCGGTTGGTATTTCTTAAGTCTATGACCATTGATCTTGAAGCTTCCACTTATTTCTCCCTAAATCTCAATTGCACCATAAGGGAAAACATGTTTCACAACGTAAGGTCTTGTCCATCTAGATTTCAACTTACTTGGAAAGAGGCGAAGGCGGGAGTTGAAGAGTAGAACTAAGTCTCCTTCTTTGAACTCCTAAGGAATGATACACTTGTCATGTCATTTCTTTGTCCTTTTCTTGTAGATCTTGGCATTCTCATAAGTGTTCAAACTCAGCTCCTCCAGCTCGTTGATGTCTAATAGCCACTTCTCACCGGCTTCTTTGATGTCGAAGTTCAATTATTTGATTGCCCAATATGCTTTGTGTTCCAACTCAACTGGCAAATGGCAAGACTTCCCATATACCAAATTATAAGGGGTGGTACCAATGGGAGTCTTGAATGCAGTCCTGTAAGCCCAAAGAGCGTCGTCCAACTTCATGGACCAATCCTTCCTCGTCCTAGAGAAGGTCTTCTCCAAGATTGCTTTAATTTCCCTATTTGAGATCTCGACCTGTCCACTAGTTTGAGAGTGATAGGGGGTTGCTACCTTGTGGGTTACCCCATACTTTGATAGAAGTGCCTTAAACTTCCGGTTGATGAAATGTGTCCCTCCATTGCTGATTATGATGCGTGGAGTCCCAAAACGTGGAAAGATAGCCCTATTGAAGAACTTCACAACCACCATGGCGTCATTAGTGGGAGAGGTTATGTCTTCCACCCATCTAGAGACGTAATCAACAACTAGGAGGATGTAAAGGTTTCCTCCGGACGATGGGAAAGGTCTCATGAAATCGACTCCCAATACATCAAAAATCTCAACTTCCTGGATGTTGTTGAGTGGAATCTCGTTTCTCCTAGATAAGTTTCCTGTTCTCTGGCATGCATCACAAGAAACAACAAACATTTGCACATCCTTAAATAATGTAGGCCAAAAGAAACCGGAACGTAATATCATAGCGCATGTTTTGTGAGCGCTAGCATGTCCTCCGCACGGGAGTGAGTGGCAATGTCGTATGACACTAGAAGCTTCATCTTCTGGAATGCACCTTCGAAGCATCCCATCCGGACCTCTCTTAAACAGTAGAGGTTCATCCCAATAGTAATGGCGTACATCTTTAAAGAATTTCTTCCTTTGAGCGTACATCAATCCGGGCGGGATCTCCTGACAAACAAGATAATTAACAATGTCAGCATACCAAGGTTCTTTCTTATCAGAGGTTTGGTAGAGAAAATGCTCCACCAACTGTGAATGAGATTCAGACTAGGGAGTAGAAAGTTTGTTATTCTCAGTTGACATCATCTCGCTTGCGACCTCGGGCGAGGTGCAAAGTGGGTGACCGAGATGTTCTTCAGCTAAGAACACCTCGCTTGGTCCAGATAGTGCCTCGGTCGAGGTACTACAACTGGGGCCGAAACTGAAGATCTTCTTCTCCTGGATTAGTTTTTCAAACTTAGCTCCTGGCTCTTCTTCTAGTGCCTTTAAGCTCCGTATATCTGCATCACAACAAGCATCTATACCTTCCTCCACTAAGCTAAAACTAATAACTTTTTCAAGAGGGTCATTAACAAGGATAGAGCTCACCAATTCTCTGGATTCTTCTTCATCATAGATGTTGAAGATATCATCCTCTAGCGGCTCTCCTTTCATTGCAGCCAACAATGCAAACTCCACTTCATCACCGCCAATGTTGAATTTCAACTTGGCGTTCTTACATTCCACATTGCAACCCGAAGTTGCTAGAAATGGTCTCCCGAGTATGATAGGAACGGGATAATCTGCGGGAATATCAAGCACAACAAAGTCTATAGGTAAATAGAAGTTACCTAACTTAACCGGAACGTCTTCCAAAATACCCACGGGATGGGTAATGGAGTGATCCGCCATGTATAACCTTATCTTCACTGGCTTGGGCTCTCCAAGTCCGATCTTCACGCATAGCTCCAGCGGGATGATGCTCACGCTGGCTCCTAGATCACACAAGGCTTCACAAGTCACATCCCCAACTTGTATGGGGATGCAAAACGATCTGGGATCCCTTAATTTAGGTGGCATCTTCTCCTTCATGATTTGAATAAGTTCCGAGGATTTAGCTGTCATCCTTACTTCACCAAAGTCTTCCAGCTTCCTTTTCCTTGATAGAATCTCCTTCAAGAGCTTCCCATATGCGGGCATCCCTAGAATAGCATCGAGGAAAGGGATGTTAATATGTAATTTATTCATCAAGTCAAGGAACTTACCAAAGTGCTTGTCTAGATGTGCTCTAGCCCTTGACTGGGGGAATGGAAGTGGTGGTTTATAAGCAGGAGGTGGAACATAGACTTCAGATTTCTCCTCCGATTTCTGAGGTTCCACCTCGGTTGGTACCTCGGCCGAAGTGTTCTTCGATTGTACCTGGACCGAGGTGTTCTTCATCTGAACTGGCATCGACCGAGGCACTGGATCTGCTGTTTTCAGTCCACTTCTCGTTGTTATTGCCATGATTTGTCCCTTGGGGTTTCTCTTTGTCCTTGCTGGGAGCTTCCCGATCTCTTGGCGCTTCATTTGCCTTATTAAAGAATTTTTGTTCTAAGGCTTTTTGTGCCTTCAAAAATGAAGGCATGGATGTCTCCATAGCGTTTAGTTTGATTAAGATGACCTCCAACACGGCATCTTTCTTTTCTGGTTGGGATGAACTTGATCCTTGTTCCAGGCTCTTCAATGGAGTAGAAGAAGAAGAGAGGAAGGGATTAGAAGAATTATTTGAATTGGAGTTAGAGTAAGAGTTACCCGATTTTTGATTGTTTGATCTCCAATTATTGTTGTTGGATCCCGTATTGTTATTGTAGTTGTTGTTTCGGGAACCTTGATTGTTGTTCCTTGACCCTTGATATCCTCTCTGGCGCGCTAAGAAAGTGACACGCAAAAGCTTTAAACTTATAACTCGTTATATTTCTCCTAACTCCTAGCAAACCCGCAGTGTACGGGACAATTTGTAGTAGGGATAGTATTCTGAGGTCGAACACAAAGACTGAGGTGAGATTGAATCGATTAATGACTAAGGATAGTGAAGATCTAGACTAAGAAAAGAGAAAGGAATAAATAAATGAAAATCTCAATGTTTTTAGGTTTCTTTTTAGGTGACCAATCAAAGATCACAAATCATGCGAAATCAACAATCAACTAAGCTAACACCACAAGTAAACAAGCAAATACGAGATATGTAATCAAGGGGAGAAAAACGGATTCTAGGGGTCGGAAATTCCGGTTATGGCATAGGATTCAAGCTATATAATCATTCCTTGGATCAACTATAGTATGTTGGGAGTGAGCGTTTCTAGATTGGAATCAATCACCGGGTAGGTCTCATGGTCCACTAGTCCGTTCCTAAGGTCTCATCACCGGGTAAGTCTCAAAGAGCCTAAGGATAGGAATTCTACACAAACCGGATGGTTATCTAGGGATCTAACCTCTCCTCACCGGTTAAGTCTCGGGAAGGCAAGTCCTAAACACCTATCCTAGCACACTCAGTCCAATAGCGGCTTGTGAGGCTCACTACTACCTAGAATTCGTCATCGTCGGTATCTAAGAGTAAGAATTACCGGGTAGGTCTCTTCTAACACTTAGTTGCTAACACTAGGTCACCCTAGGATAGATTTAACTCAACAAACACTAGGATTTCAACAATCTAACAACGTAACACTTGGATTTATCATTACAAGCAAGTTAATCAAAATCACGGGGTGTTCATCAAGATCCACGGTCGTGGTTTGTCTAGAACAAACCGTGGTTTCTAACAGTGACTAGGTTCAATCAAACGAATCATCCAAGCATACATTTAAGCCTATTCTATCATAGTCCAAGCCATAACCATCTTTTCCTTACCCTAAAATCGCATCTATTTAGCCAACAACATACATAATCACAATCGAAATCATCAAGCATAAAATCATGGCATCCATTTGCAAGAAAATGAAGAGACAGAGATGAACAAGTAGAACAAGGAAAACCAAGCTGAATATGAGATTTAGAAAGACTCAAAATCCTTCAATAGAAGGTTCAATCGATTCTTACAACCCTAGAAAACGATTCCGATAATCTTCACTCTAAAATCTATCAAAGACTAATAATGGTGTGTTCTTCTCTTCTTCTCCAATGGAACTTTTCTTCTCCTCCAAGAGGAGCTCCAATCCAAGCTTCCAATTGAGAGAATCTTTCTTGTTGAGAGTGTGTGTGAGAATCGGAGTGAGAATGAATGTCCCCTTTCAGCCTTGCAGGACCACCTTTTATCCTACAAATTTGCAAGAGTCGGCCATGAAGATCGTGGCACAGCTGTCACAACCGTCTGGCAAAAACCACGGCCCATTTCCACGCCCGTGGAAGTCCCAGTGGCCGTGGTTTTGGTGCCTCAGCTTGTTTTGGATCATTAAGCCACGATTTGGTGCATGACATGCACCAACAAGGTCCCATGAGTCCTCCTTAGCCCCTAGCTTGCATTCCAATGAGTCCGAAGGCGTATCATCTCGAGGAATGATCCTCGAATGTATCGACTAAGCTCCTAAATCTCCTAAAACACCTACAAAGCATGCAAAAGTCCGTGTAGACGTCTATCTCGATAAAATACATGAATTGAGTGCAAACCGTCACGAACTAGTGATCTTTCCTAGAGGCAACATTTAGTTTCCTATAGTCTATACACATTCTCCATCCCGTAACCGTTCTAGTTGGGATTAGTTCATTATTTTCATTGGTTACTACGGTCATCCCACCCTTCTTAGGAACCACATGCACGGGACTAACCCACTTACTATCCGAAATCGGGAAAATGATTCCCGCATCTAGCAATTTAAGAATCTCTTTCTTGACTACTTCTTTCATAATAGGGTTTAGTCTTCTTTGAGGTTCAATTGAAGGTTTATGATTATCTTCCATTAAGATCTTATGCATGCACAAAGAAGGTTTAATGCCAACTAAATCATCAATTGTATAGCCAATGGCTTTCCTATGCAATCTCAGTTCATGCAACAATCTAGCAAGTTCATCATCATTCAAGCATGCATTCACAATTACCGGATATGTAGAATTCTCACCAAGAAAAGCATACTTCAAATGAGAGGGGAGGGGTTTAAGTTCAAGTTTAGGAGGACCTTTATTGATTGGAGACGCTCCATACAATGTTGGTTGAGATGAGTCCAAAGCCACGGGCAGAACCACGGGCAGTTTCTAGAGAAACCACGGGCAGAACCACGGGCTCTGGCACAACCACGGCCGTGGTTCTTGCAAAGCTTGCATTTCGGAGCATTCCAGAGAGTTCCACGGGCGTGGTTCTTGGTCCCTGGCCGTGGTTCCTACAGGAATTCAGCACACTTTCGTGGACTTCAAATTCATCTCTTGTCTCCTTTTCTAATGCTTCCAAAGCCTTGATTTCTTCATTGCAGGCCTCCTCCACTCCTTCCTCCATCAAAATTAAGCTAAGAAACTTCTCCAAGGGGTCCTTGATCAAGATCGAGCTCACAACTTCTCTACAATCCTCTTGCTCGACAATGTTGAACACATCCTCATCAAGGGTCGGCCCCTTCATCATTGTGGACAGTTTGAACTTGAGATTCTCTTCTCCAATGTTGAAGGAGAGAATTCCATTTTTACAATCCACCAAGCATCCGGATGTAGCCAAGAAAGGTCTCCCTAAGATGATGGGAACCGGATAGTCCGCCGGGATGTCCAAAACAACAAAGTCTATTGGCACATAGAACTTCCCGAGTTGCACCGGTATGTCTTCCAATATTCCAACCGGGTGAGTGATCGAACGGTCCGCCATGTAAAGGGTCATCTTAACCGGCTTTGGCTCTCCTAGCCCAACCTTGTTGCAAAGTGCAAGCGGTATGATGCTTACGCTTGCCCCAAGATCACATAGGGCTTCATACTTCACTTCTCCCACTCCAATTGGCACACAAAAGGATCCCGGATCTCTTAGCTTAGGAGGCATCTCCTCCTTCATGTTTTGAATTAATTCCAAGGACCTCTTTGTCATCCTCACTTCTCCATACTCTTCCAACTTCCTTTTGTTGGAGAGTATCTCCTTCAAAAACTTGCCATATGCCGGCATTCCTAGAATAGCATCCATGAATGGAATGTTAATATGCAATTTAGACATAAGTTCAAGGAATTTACCAAAGTGTTTGTCCAAGCGAGCTCTTGCTCGTGATTGTGGGAATGGTAGTGGTGGCTTGTATGGAGGTGGTGCCACATATGTTGGCTCATCATCCTTGCTCTTTCCTCCGTCTTCTTGCAAGGTCTCTTCTTCTATAACCACTTGCTTCCCCTTGTCACTTCCCTTAGGTAAGGGATCCTTCATACTCAACCCACTCCTTGTTGTGATAGCCAACACTTGGCCTCTTGGGTTGTCTTCGGTTCTTCCGGGAAGCTTCCCCGGATCTATATGAGCTTCACCCGCCTTTTGGAACACTTGTGCTTCCAAAACCTTTTGAGCCTTAGAAATGGAAGTCACCGTGCTCTCAAGACCACTCAACCTTCCAAGTAATTGCTCAAACATCATCTCGGTTCTATCCTTTGGAGGTTGAGTAAATCCGGGTGGAGGTTCTTGTGAAGCCTTTGGTGGTGGAGCTGCACTTGTGGAAGCGGGAGGGTTCAAGGCTCCATCCTGGTTAGAATAGAAAAACCCGGAATGGTTGTGGTTAGGCCGGTAATTGTTGAATTGCCGGTTGTTGTTGAAGTTCCTTGGACCTTGATAGTTGTTGTAGTTTCCCCTTCCCATATAGTTCACATCTTCCTCCTTGGAAGACAAGTTTGCTTGCACTTGCACTTGAGAGGTTGCTTGATTCTTCAAAGTTGTAGTGCACAACTCCCTCAAAGATTTCAACTCATTGTTGATTGCATCAAGCTTGAAATTACTCAGGGTGACTTCACTCACCTCATATGCTCCCGCTTTCCTCCCATCACTCTTCCTATGGGATTACTTCTCAATCACCAAAGCTTGTTTCTCTACAAATTCCCAAGCTTCATCCACATTCTTTTCCATGAAAGTCCCACCGGAAAGAGATTGAAGCTTGAATTGGCTATCTTCATCAAGTCCCTTGAAGTAGATCTCCAATAGCTCAATTTTTGGTATACCATGGTGTGGACAATCTAGGAGAAGGTCTTTGAATCTTTCCCAAGACTTGAATAAACTCTCTCTATCCTTCATCACGAAGGCATTAATCTTCCCTCTTAAGTCGGTAGTCTTGGAAGGTGGGAAGAACTTAGTCAAAAACTCGGTTGTCAACTCTTCCCAAGTACTCACTCGCCCTTGTAGAATATATTGATACCAAGCCAAGGCCTTATCCTTAAGTGAGAAGGAGAAAGCCCTAAGCTTATGGTTGTTGCTCTCCAATCTAGGCAGCCTTAGAGTCTCCATCAAGATCTCATAGTTCATCAAGTGTTGATGAGGAGACTCTCCTTCCATCCCTCCAAATTGATTATGCCGGATCACTTGTAGAACTTGAGGGCGGAGCTCGTAATTATGGGTTGCGGGATCTCCTAAGTTCACACCCGGACGGTGTGCTCTTTGTGCCGGATCCATAGGTCGCCCTAATGTTTGTGGCTCTTCAATAGCAATGGGCACAACCCGAATATTAGCCGCCGGCTGCGGTTGTGGTGGTGGAGGTGGAGGTTCTTGAGGGTTAGGTTCTCTTCGCACAAGAGCTTGCCTAATCTCTTCAATCTCCCTCCTAATTGCTTCTTGCCTCTCATTGGAAAGTCTCCTTTCATTCTCCAAAGCTTCATCCCTTATCCTAATTTGCTCTAAAGCCTCATCCAACTCAGCTTGGAGATCTCTTCCGGCCATCTCTTTTCCCTTTCTAATGCTCTTGGATCTAGATCTAAGGGTTTTCTCCGGTTCGCAATCGAATGGAGCTAAATCCTTGCCAAGAGATCTTCGCATACACCTAAGAGTCGAGATGTCCTGAAAAGCAAAGACTCAAACCAAACGAGATCAAAAGCAACAAGAAAGACCTACACTATAAACAATCACAAACAATGACTCAATCTTAACCTAGTCCCTGGCAATGGCGCCAAAAACTTGGCGCGCTAAGAACGTGACATGCAAAAGCTTTAAATTTATAACTCGTTATATTTCTCCTAATTCCTAGCGAACCCGCAGTGTACGGGACGTTTTGTAGTAGGGATAGTATTCCGAGGTCAAACACAAAGACTGAGGTGAGATTGAATCGATTAATGACTAAGGATAGTGAAGATCTAGACTAAGAAAAGAGAAAAGAATAAAGAAATGAAAATCTCAATGTTTTTGGGTTTGTTTTTAGGTGATCAATCAAAGATCACAAATCATGCGAAATCAACAATCAACTAAGCTAACACCACAAGTAAATAAGCAAATACGAGATATGTAATCAAGGGGAGAAAAACGGATTCTAGGGGTCGGAAATTCCGGTTATGGCATAGGACTCAAGCTATCTAATCATTCCTTGGATCAACTATCATATGTTGGGAGTGAGCGTTTCTAGATTGGGATCAATCACCGGGTAGGTCTCATGGTCCACTAGTCCATTCCTAAGGTCTCATCACCGGGTAAGTCTCAAAGAGCCTAAGGATAGGAATTCTACACAAACCAGATGGTTATCTAGGGATCTAACCTCTCCTCACCGGGTAAGTCTCGGGAAGGCAAGTCCTAAACACCTATCCTAGCACACTCAGTCCAATAGCGGCTTGTGAGGCTCACTACTACCTAGAATTCGTCATCTTCGGTATCTAAGAGTAAGAATTACCGGGTAGGTCTCTTCTAACACTTTGCTGCTAACACTAGGTCACCCTAGGATAGATTTAACTCAATAAACACTAGGATTTCAACAATCTAACAACCTAACACTTGGATTTATCATTACAAGCAAGTTAATCAAAATCACGGGGTGTTTATCAAGATCCACGGCCGTGGTTTGTCTGGAACAAACCGTGGTTTCTAACAGTGACTAGGTTCAATCAAACGAATCATCCAAGCATACATTTCAGCCTATTCTATCATAGTCCAAGCCATAACCATCTTTTCCTTACCCTAGAATCGCATCTATTTAGCCAACAACATATATCATCACAATCAAAATCATCAAGCCTAAAATCATGGCATCCATTTGCAAGAAAATGAAGAGAAAGAGATGAACAAGTAGAACAAGGAAAACCAAGCTGAATATGAGATTTAGAAAGACTCATAATCCTTCAAAAGAAGGTTCAATCGATTCTTACAACCCTAGAAAACGATTCCGATAATCTTCACTCTAAAATCTATCAAAGACTAATAATGGTGTTTTCTTCTCTTCTTCTCCAATGGAACTTTTCTTCTCCTCCAAGAGTAGCTCCAATCCAAGCTTCCAAATGAGAGAATTTTTCTTGTTGAGAGTGTGTGTGAGAATGGGAGTGAGAATGGATGTCCCCTTTCAGCCTTGCAGGACCACCTTTTATCCTACAAATTTGCAAGAGTCGGCCATGAAGATCGTGGCACAGCTGTCACAACCGTCTGGCAAAAACCACGGCCCATTTCCACACCCGTGGAAGTCTCAGTGGCCGTGGTTTTGGTGCCTCAGCTTGTTTTGGATCATTAAGCCACGATTTGGTGCATGGCATGCACCAGCAAGGTCCCATGAGTCCTCCTTAGCCCCTAGCTTGCATTCCAATGAGTCCGAAGGCGTATCATCTCGAGGAATGATCCTCGAATGTATCGATTAAGCTCCTAAATCTCCTAAAACACCTACAAAGCATGCAAAAGTCCGTGTAGACGTCTATCTCGACAAAATACATGAATTGAGTGCAAACCGTCACGAACTAGTGCAAACCATGCATGAATGAGCGGAAAAACTATCTAAATGAGTGCCTAAACTTAAGTCATAAATCGTGTTATCACTCCCTCTTCTTTCTTGGTTTGAGCAACCAAAAGGTCTTTCAATTGCTTCACATCATTCTTTAGAGAGGTGAGTTGATCATTGTTTGATGGAGCTTCATGGAAATTGACTCTTTTAATTCCACCTTCAGCTCCTTGATGGGAGTATTTCTCCATGTGCAAAGCTTGTTTCTCTATGAACTCCCAAGCTTCGTCTATCGGCATGTCCATGAATGTGCCGACGGATAGTAGTTGAAGGTTGAATTGGGTATTTCCATCCAATACTTTGAAGTATATCTCCATCAACTCTATCTTTGGAATCCCATGATGTGGGCAATCCAAAAGGATGTCTTTAAGTCTCTCCCATGACTTGGATAAACTCTCCTTGTCCTTCATGATAAATGCATTGATCTTCCCTCTCATTTCAGCGGTCTTAGAGGGGGGAAAGAATTTAGTCAAGAATTCCGTCGTCATCTCCTCCCATGTGTTGATTTTTCCGGGAGGGAGAGATTGATACCAAGTAAGCGTCCTATCTTTCAAAGAGAAGTAGAAAGGCCTTAGCTTGTAATTGTTGTTTTCCAGCCTTGAAGGTCTCAAGGTCTCCATCAAGATCTCATAGTTTTGTAGATGTTGATGCGGAGATTTCCTCTGTAGCCCTCCAAACTGGCATTGGCAAATCATGGAAAGAACTTGCGGTCGAAGTTCATAATCATGCTCCGCTAGATCACCTAGGTTGACTCCTGGACGCCTTACTTGCTGGTTAGGGTCCATCCTCTGCCCCAGGGTCTGTGGAATACCTGCAAAAAGAGCATTTCAGACTAGCATCCGAGGTGGAAGTATCTCTACCGGGGCAGCTGGAGCTGGGTCCTGCCTCGGTCGAGGATCTGGATTCGGTCGAGGTAGATATTGGTCCCGTAAAGTCTCCATATCTGCTTCGATTGCCTCTGTCCTTGCGCGAGTTTCTTCCTTTTCCAGTCGCAGTTCTTCTTTACTGAGGCGTATTTGTTCCAATGCCTCCTTCAATTCGGCCTCAAGATCACGATCGTCTCGGTTGGCCATTTTTGCTTCTTTCAAGCGTCTTTTGTATGTCTTTTCTGGTTCGGGATCGTAGGGAACGATTTCCTTCCCAGCGCGGGTTCTTCGAATAAACCTAAGAGAAAGAACCAGCGAAAGTCACTCAAGTAGAGTGGTTAGTAGCAACAAGGGCAATTGCCCCGAAAGACTACTGCGACCGGCTTGGTCTAGACCAAGTCCCCGGCAACGGTGCCAAAAACTTGTTCGCTCCAAATGGTGTGTGCAAGCTTTAAATTTATAACCGGGGAAATATGCTTAAAACAAGGATGCGAACCCGCAGTGTACGGGTCAATTATAGTAAAAAACAAGAATTCCAGGGGTCGATCACAGGGACTTAGGTGAAACCTAAGCAAGTATAAGTAGTCAATGTAATTACTAACCACAAAAGCGATTAAAGCAATCAAAGATGATAAAAAGTCAATTAAAGGAATATGCAATTCTAGGGATTAAAGCATCTAGTTGTGGTTCCAACTCAAGATCTAAAGATAAGCGGACAAAGCTGAGATTTTGCAAAGGAAGGTGTTTCTAAAGTGGAATAGATTACCGGGTAAGTCTCACTACTCACAATCCCTAACCGAAGAATCTATTACCGGGTAAGTCTCAAGGTACTAAGGAAAGGAATTATAACCTCAAACCAACACACCAACTAAGGGAATAGAATCAACCTTTACCGGGTAAGTCTCAGGCTAACTCACAAAGATGGAATGAAGGCACACTCAAACCCCAATAAAGGATAAACCTTTATTACCTACACTTATGATCTTGGGTAAACAAACAAAGGAATTACCGGGTAAGTCTCATCCTAGGCTTGCATTGAACCAAAAAAGGTGTAATAAGAATAGGATTTGGCAAACTCTAACACTTAACTCTCGGTTTCAGATCAAAAAGTCACGTCCGTCAGACAAATTCCATCCCGGCCGAGATGTTCATCGACTGAGAGAGATGTTCTAGGGTTAAGGGTAAAGACTCGAGCTTTCAGGGTCCTACTGGGATTAAGATCATCCTATCATCGTTTTTCCCACAACTTTCAGCCAATCACCCTAGAATTGCACAAAGAAATTAGCCACTCATCATCATGAAAGAAATAATCAAATATATGAGAAAGGAATGAATATTTGAACACAAAAACCTTAAGAATAAGGTCTCAATAACTGAATCAAATATCACACAAATAAGCGTTCCTTGGATCACGAATTCAACAAAACAATCAAAAAAAGTGAATCTAAAAAAGTCTTACAAATCCCCTCAAAAGCTATAACAAGCTATCAATCCTTCCTTGATTGATCTTCAATCTTCCTTCCTTCCTTCAAAACTTCAGAAAAATCCCCTTAATTGCTGGATGCTCTCAGCTCTCTAAGCATGCCTCTAATTTGTGGAAAATCCAACCCTTTTTATAGGAAAATTGCCTCCCAAAAATAAAAGATCTTAGAAAGATATTTTCCCATAAAATATATCTAATTAAATCAGCTGAATATATCTTCTTCCTTCCAGAAATCCAGCCCAAAAATATAAGATTTTCTTTCCATAATTAAAAGATCTCAGCCATAAAATATATCTCCTCGCCGCGTCAGGGTATTCGCCTCGGTCTGGGCGTTCCTTAAAATCACCTCGGTCGAGGTGACACTGTAGCTGACCGAGGTGAATCTCAGTTGAATGTGAAATCTCTGTTAGGCAAAAATATTACAAGAAAATAAAATTGCGTAACACATTTCAATTGAAACATGTTTATATAAGTTCGACCCTTATTCGTTGTATCCTCACAGTTTCAAAATGATACTGATTATACTTTCGACGACCTCATGATTTTCCTTGAGTATTTGGGCTGCACCCGACGGGTTGCCTACGAACCTTCCCTCAGAAGGATCAAGCCTTACGTAGTTCATATATCTATTTTTGCGGACTTTAACAATCATGTGTCACATGTTGAATCCAAATTCAACTTTAAGACGGGTTGTCTATAATCCGCACCAACTATCACTTGTATTTCTCCACTTTTTTACGCATCACCGGAATCACTCGGACCCACCTTCTATGAAGGGTTTTCCAAATTATCCGACTATCATGTGCGCATGAGAAATTCAATAGTTGAGTATCTCTCTCTTTTTTCTTCTCTTCGTTTGGGGGTATGACTGAACTCGACGAGTTTCCTATGTATCCATTTCAACGGAATCAAGTCAGACGTAGTTCTCAACTTTAACAAATCTTGGAGTTTTGGGTTTGACCGAACTCAATGAGTGTCTTGCTTTATACCGAGCTTCCTACGTATCCGTTTGAGACAGAATCAAGTCACCGTAGTTCTCATCCTTTTTCTTTAGAAAATCATTAACTTGGTGTTTCTGATTGAACTCGACAATTTATATAGTCAAGTTTCCTACGTACCCTTTTGTAGGGATCAAATCAAATGTAGTTCTTTCGCAGCAATCGAATTTTGATGTATTTGAAACTTGTGATTGAATCCGATTATTTATTAAATCGAATTTCCCACGTACTCCTTGGTGAAGATCAAATCACACGTAGCTCTGCCGCTGCGCTCTCTTTATTCGTCCTTGTACTTAACTCGTTTCTTTTACTTCACAACCTTCCGGAAGTAAAATACCCCTTGAGCTCTTCTACACTAGAACTTGATTGTAACCGACCCATCTTAAAGTGCTTTGACTTCTCGGCATTTGAAAGACTTGTAGAAATATTCATCTCTTTTTTTTTTTAATTCCCAGTCGAGGTCGGTGTGTTGTTTCAGTTTTTTTTTGCTTGAGCGCACTTTTAAAGTTGTTATAGACTCCTTTTGCTCTTTGGGCAATAAGCTTGAATTGTCTTGATATTGAACGAATGAGCTTACCCATCTTTGATATCTTTGTTGACCCAATCTTTCATTTGATTTTCTCCCATATTCTATATTTACTTTTACTACAAAAGTCCTTCGCAAGGCGCATCTAGCCTTATGACATATTTTTTTTCATGCTCTTTCCATTGTATTTGATTATATGTCCGGACCATAAGCTTATGAAAATAGAGACAATGACTTCATTAAGCTCTTGCCCTCAAGAATTTAGTGGCATACTCTACGTCATTTTGATCAAAACCAGCTTGAGATGTGGAAAACTTAACTTCCATCCGATTCTCGCTCTTATTCTCTTGAGTTTAGCTTCATTGTTGCAAACGATCATCCATCGAATCATTTTTCCTATCGAACTTGGTGTAGTGTCCTTTGGCTTGAATAACCAAGAAATATTTGGACTAGTTTTTCATGTTACTTGTACTTTTTTTTAAGCAACCTTTTGCAAGAACCCTTTTCGTTTGTAACTTTGAAAACGATCAAGTTTCGATCCGGCGATGGACTTCAGTGTAAGCTGAAGTTTGAGTTAGCCAACTACAACTTGGGAATCTGTTATCCTTGTTCAATTGATTTCGAGCCTCGGTCGTCAAACGGATTCATCAAACCCTAACCGATCGAAACTACTCTTTTTTTTTCTTTTTCTTTCTTTTTTTTAAATGTATACGCTGTCTTTGCTTCGCTTCATCTTGAATTTCTTTCTAGCATGTAGTTGACTTCTTCCTCTAATTCTTTCTTCAACTTTCTTCTTGTAAGCATTGCGTAACTTGTGCGGTAAATAAAAAACTCAACAAAACTCACATTTATATCTTCCCTTATTCTATTTTTTTGTAGACACTTCATTCCTGTAAGCATTTCATCCCATGCCTGCCACATACACATGAAGATGAAGCGTTTGATGAACACCACAATAACCGTTTTAACTTGCGATATTCTTCGGTGTACAAAGATCAGTGTAAACCTTGTACGTCTCCTTTGTAGTGCAATATCAAAACAACCCATAAAACTCCGCTCTACTTGCCGCTCCAAATAGGGGAAAATATATCAAGAACTAATACTTCTATAAAGAGAGGAGAATAATCGATCCCGAATATCCGACTCCAATCAACACAACACAACAGCTAACAAGGAAGACGCAACACCGTCTTTGATCTTCTTCCTGCGAGGCTTCTTTATTTATTTTTTTTGTTAGGTATGTGCATCCATGTTGTCTTCCTTGGATGCTTTCTAGTCATCCTCTTCTTCGATTAAACTTTGACATCTGTAAGTTCGTACTTGTCTTCATTTCGATCGACCTTCCTTCTGATATGAACACATCTTCACAAGCGAAATACCGAACATGACACACATTTGGTTTCAACGATGAGAGGTGTAGATCCGCTCGTTGGACGCTTCATTCTCCTTATGCCAGAGATAACATTTCTTGAACTTTGCAGCATAAAATTTGAGGTGCTTTAACGGATGGATTTGGTTCACCCATAGACTCGACTTCCGGCCGCTTTCTTGCATACACCTGATAGCATGAATTATTGTCTATATTTTGGGGCCTGTTTAGACGTTTTATCTTCAATAATCTGTATGTTTGGATGTATATTATGTGATTATATTGTCGTTTCATCTACCTTTGCGGGAATCGAGGTCTACACCAAGTTTCGTTGTAATCGTAGGTAAAATGGCACGTTTTACATCAAAATGGAGCAAAAGGAGCTAAGAAGTCATTGGAGCTACATTCAGGAGCTTAA
Organism: Fagopyrum esculentum; assembly: GCA_033239045.1. NCBI lineage: Eukaryota > Viridiplantae > Streptophyta > Magnoliopsida > Caryophyllales > Polygonaceae > Fagopyrum > Fagopyrum esculentum. Next base: position 107,912,985 of record BSUD01000005.1, read on the forward strand.
GGAAGAATCCAAGAATCATGGAATTGGATTAGAGATTCGCTTTGGGCCAGATTTGAGAGATTTCACATTCAGTTGTGATTCACCTCGGTCAGCTACAGTACCATCCAACCGAGGTGATCCAGAGGAGCTGACTCGACCGAGGCGAACACCTTGGACGCGGCAAGGATATTTTATTCTCGGTTGAGATCTTTTATTGTTGGAAAGAGGATCTTATATTTTTAGGCTGGATTCCAGGAAGGAAGAAGATAATTTAGCCCATATATTTTACCTATTTTTATGGGAAAAGATCTTTCTAAGATATCTTATCTTTGGAGAGTAATTTTCCTATAAAAAGGGTTGGATTTTCCACAAATCCGAACACCGCTTACCACGCGGACACCGCATACAACCGCTTAGGGCTAAAGATTGTGCTTACAACCGTTTTACCCCACTATAGTTGGGAGATTTGAAGAACCTTTTTGAAGGTTGAAGGAAGATTGAAGGAAGAAAGTTGATAGCTTTTATAGCTTTCGTGAAGGGTTTTGTAAGACTTTCTTAGATTCCCTTCTTTGTTGATTTGTCTTATTGGATTTTGATCCAAGGAACGCTTGTTGTTTGATAATTGATTCAGTAATTGAAGCCTTTCTCTTAAGGTTTTCTTGTTCAATTAATCTCTTTCTTCCCTTATATTTGATTATTGCTTTCATGATGATGAGTGGCTAATTTCTTTGTGTGATTCTAGGGTGATTGGCTAAAGGTTGTGGGAAAAACAATGATAGAATAATCTTAATCACAGTAGGACCCTGAAAGTTCAAGTCTTTAACCTTAACCCTAGAACATCTCGTTCAGTCGATGAAAATCTCGGACGGGGTGGAATTCTTCTGACCGAGGTGACCTTTTCTGATCCGAAACTGAGAGTTAAGTGTTAGAGTTTCCCAAATCTTATTCTTATTACACCTTTCTTGGTTCAATACAAGCCTAGGATGAGACTTACCCGGTAATTCCTTTGTTTGTTTACCAAAGATCATAAGTGTAGGCAATAAAGGTTTATCCTTTATTGGGGTTTGAGTGTGCTTTCATCCCATCTTTGTGAGTTAACCTGAGACTTACCCGGTAAAGGTTGATTCTATTCCCTTAGTTGGAGTGTTAGTTTGAGGTTATAGTTCTTTTCCTTAATTCCTTGAGACTTACCCGGTAATAGGAGTTACGGTTTGGGATTAGTGAGTAGTGAGACTTACCCAGTGATCTATTCCACTTTAGAAACACCTTCCATTTGCAAAATCTCAGCTTTGTCCGCTTATCTTTAGATCTTGAGTTGAAACCACAACTAGATGCTTTAATCCCTAGAATTGCATGTTTCCTTAATTGAATTTTTATCATCTTTGATTATTTTAATCGCTTTGTGGTTAGTAGTTGCATTGACAACCTATTCCTGCTTTGTTTCACTAAGTCCCTGTGATCGACCCCTGGAATTTCTTGCTTTTTACTACGATTGACCCGTACACTGCGGGTTCGCATCCTTGTTTTAAGCTTATATCTAGGGTTATAAATTTAAAGCTTGCACACACCGTTTGGAGCGAACAAGTTTTTGGCGCCGTTGCCGGGGACTTGGTTTAGACCAAGCCGGTTGGGTTGTCTTTCGAGGCTATTGCCCTTGTTGCTATTAACCACTCTTTCTGTGAGTTTTGTAGTTTTCAGGATATCCGATGACTACATTTGATCCAGCCTGGATAGCAAGACAAAGTGCTAGGGCGGACCATTATGAATACTTGGAAGAAAAATACTCGTTTTATTGGTTTAATAATGAAAGGGAAAGAGACAAGGTCATTGAGTAGGAGCTTGCGATATGGGATGAGATGAATGTCCCTAGAAACATTTATGAGCAACCTCTTGAAGATTCTCTTGAATCAAGATGGGAGAAGTTGATGAAGAAGGTGGAGGAGCTCAAGAAAAGCACCATATCCTATGCTAAGCCAGAAGAGAAGCATAAGGAAGTGCTGCAAGTTTCAAGCATTCCTCAAATCAAACCAGAAGTTTCTCCTGAAGCTTTTGAGGAAGAGGAAGATATGGAAGATCTCGATCCAACTGTTGAGACTTCGGCCGAGGTAAAAGAGAGATCGGCCGAGGTGGAAGAGAGATCGGCCGAGATGGAAGAAGAATCTGTAGAACTGGAAGTGGAAGATGCAGAGAAACTTGGCCAAATTACTGAGATTGTGGCCAAGGTGGAAGAAAGATCAGCTGAGTTGGGAAAGATTTCATGCGTGGATTATCAACCTGTAATACCCGAAAAACTTTAATTTCCGTTTAATACCGATCAAATCGGATTCCGATCCACCAACCTTTATTCTTTTTAAATAAATAAAACAAATTGTAAATTTTATCATTTTATGCGACCTTAATAAACATAAAATGACAAAGGTTGTAACCCGTATAATAATTCCGTTTTTTTAATAACCGAAGGGCGGTTCCGTGCGAGTAACGAATTATTCCTTCAGCCATCTATTAATTAGATGAGCAGGCCCAACAGCTTGCCCAGTAACCCTTCTTCCGGCCCAAAATATACCTTACCCTAATTGTTGAAAATGTAACCTAATCAAAATCTTAACCTAATCTAACCTTGCCCTAATCCAGCGTACGCTACAACTACGAGTCCCGCTACACAACCGATACAAATCCAGAACCACCATCGGACCCTCCACATGTGACTGTCTCCGGCCGGACTCCAGCAGCGCCGACACGCCGGCTCGTCCTCGACGCCGGGATCTGCTGAGACGTCATCCACGTGAGTATCGACCCCTTCCCTCCTTCCCTTCTTCCTGAGAAATTTAACCACGTTGATGCCACTCCTCTGCACAGCAGGCGCCGGGATCCCAATCGACCTTCTACACCGACGCTGCAACCGTTGCTCGGCGCTCTAGGCGGCTGCACACCTCCAGTAGGAACAGGCGGAACACTGCCAACCTGCTGCAGACAGAAGACGGTAAGTTGGCCTCCTGCTATTCCCTTCTCTTCCTCCTCTAGCCTTCATGTACACCCTAAACCGCCTAGTCCTCGCAGCCACAGAAGACGGACCTCTACTGCTCTGTGGCCATCACAAGCCACGCCTTCACGCACTCTCCTTCTCGCCTCGTCAGGAGGCTATCACGGACCACTGAACCCGCGACCCACCGGACTGAACCCGCGACCCACTGGACTGCTGCACTTGACCCACTGGACTGCTGCACTCGACCAGTGGACTGCTGCACTCGACCCACTGGACTGCTGTACTCGATCCACTAGACTCGTCTTTGGGATATCAATAGCAGCCGGCTCCTTCATTGTTGTGGGTACGTAGGCTTAGCCTTTAATCTTAGTACCATAATGTTGTATAGGGTGTGGTTTGAGTTGATGCATAAGAATGAGAGTAATGTAGATGTGTGGGTTTAGTTTTGGTCCAGAAATGTTGACAGTAGGTATCGAACTAGAGATCTCTTGCATATGCCCATTTCCAGAATTTTAGTTGTACTCATAAGCTGACCTTTTGGAGGATAAGTTTCGATGCCTTAAAATGAACATCCACCGTTGAATTTTTAATATGTTGTAGATTGAAATACATAGTTTAATGTGTTAAAGTTTGAGAGAAAGTTAACGGTCGGATTGAGACTTACGAACTCTTGAAGTAGAGTAGTTGGGCTGTTTTTGCAAAAGAGGAAGAAAATTTGACTAAGTATAGAATTCTAGTTTTATTCCAACTTTAGAGAATTTTATGGGAGAGTTATGAGTAAGTATTTTTGAGAGATCTTTAGCCCAATATTTAGTATGCATATCATAGAGGATCTAAGATTCTATTTTTGGAATTTTTATAACCTTATCCAAGCGGCGTTTATGAACCAAAAATCAGGCTTTAACGACTATGGTATAAATAAAGAATGTTCGATAACTCTTATAAAATATTACTAAATCTTTACTAAACTTTTCAATGAGAACTAGATTATGGACAAAGGTTCTAAAAGAAAATATTAGAACTAAACGATAGACTTTGAGAATTTTCGGCACTAAGGGTAAAATGGTCTTTTACCGTAAGAGAGCTTTTTCCGTAATCCCTTCGCAAGAGGTTGGACATCTGGATGTGATTTTGATCCACATGCCTTATTTGACAGGCGTTTGAGTTACCACGGGTTCGGACCGAGTTGAGATTTGAGAAAGCGATTTTTGATCAAGGTAAGTCCATGCGACTTACTTAGCCGGTTTCTGGATGTTAGTTGTATGATAATGGTGGTGTGTGCGATGTGTGTTTATAATAACAACTTGTTAGGACGACCGTTGTTATTATGTGTTAAGGCCCAAGTGTATGTATAACGGGCCGTGACATCACGGCCCAACTCTGCCAAGAGACTGGGAGGTTCTCTATACCATGACCATACAGGTACACGGTGAGATGCATCGGCTCCACTCCTGATGGGTTCACAGGGGCGGAGGCGAGGTTTAGGAATCCTTCGTGTCACAAAATAAGTATCATTAGAGTGAATGACTTAAATGAAGATAATAAATGGATTGTTTGAAAGCATGATGAGTGTTTATTGTTTTATGTGTGTGTGTGCTATTATTATTCTGCTAATGTTTAGATAACTAGCTACTGGTTGTTTTGTTGTGGTTTTAGTTTTACAGCAGGTTAGAACAGCAGCTGAGTGATCCGGAAGTAGTGGTAAGCCGTGTCTCCGTACTCCTTAGAGTGGGGGTTTGGGTTGTTGCTTTGTTGTCTTTTCCTTTTGTTAAGACAATTAGTCTTTTCCGTTGTTTAAGTACGATAGGCTGTTAGACTTCGTTGCATTCATCCTTTTACAAATATATTTTTATGAATTTCGGTTTTTCTTATTTGTGTCTTGTTGCAAGATCCTAGTAATATTGTTGTCAAACTAAGGTCGGGACCCATTGTGAGGTCCTAACCAGTAATGTCCCGAGTTCTGAGAATTCGGGGTGTTACACAACCTAACATGAAACTTGTCCCAAGCTTTGGAGAACTTTATAAGGTGCCTTCTCTTACTCCCTTTGAAGTTCCTACTAAAGTTCTAGATTTCTTCAGGGATGCACCGAAAAGTTGAAGGTCTCTTCCGAAAGAACCTCCTAAGATTAAGATGAAACCTCCCATGAAATTGTTGGAAGAAGATGCTCCTTGGATTATAAGGAGTGGAGTTTGCAAGAACTTCACCGTTAAGGCGATGAAGTGTCTTTTGTTCAAGTATGGGGTCCTTCGCATGCTAAGGACCTTGTACTATCCCCAATCTGGAGATGGGGAAGCTACTAGGATTCTCGAGAAGCTGTTTTCTCGATCAAGGAAAGGATGGGATGAAAGATTGAGTTATGTCCCATGGAAAAAGATGAAGGCCGGGAGGATTCCGGTGAGAACCAAACCGTACAAGTTTGTACGTAGGAGATCCTACCATTTGCCGGTGAAATTAGGAACCGGAACCTTTTTGGAGGAGTTTTATGATGGATGTGATGAGCACTCCAGGATATTCGAGGAACATTGAGTAATTCCATGGAGAACGGTCCAGCTAGCGACCTTAAACCAAGCGCTGCTTGGGAGGCAACCCAAGGTATTACTTTCTTTTTCCTTTTCTAGTCTAGTTTTAGATAGTTTGCTTTTGCTTTGCTTTGCTTTGTTTTTTGCGTCCTAGACAGAAACCAGGTACTTCCAAGGAAAGGATTACAACTCAGGAGCAGGACTGGAAGGACAGAAGTCGAGCATTTGAGAAGACGGAGTTTAACTGAGGTACATCTCGGTTGCTGTCACAGCACCTCGACCGAAATGATTTCTGAACAACCGAGGCGATTAGGGCTTCTGACAACTCACCTCGGTCTGTATCACCTTGGTCCAGTCGGGACCATCTCGACCGAGGTGACAGCAGTTTCAGAAAAGGGTATAAAAGGGGGATCGAATTTTCTCTCATCCCTCTCTCACCTTCTCGACCGCGGCACAGTTTCACCTTGTTTTCCCGTTCTTCGATCGATTTCGACGATTCTTGCTTCCAGACTACAAAGAAAGAGTAGAGGATCGGACTTCAGCTTATGTCCGGTGAGTACTCTATTTTCCAGACTTATTTGACCCATTGGGACAATGTGTCCCAAGTATGGGGTATGTGGATCTTATTATGCTTTACTTGGCTCTATGTGCTTATCTGAGATTACATGCATGCATACAGGTTATTTGATTGAGAAAAACGTCAAAACTGGTTTAAAAAAAATAATTTTGTGACCTCGACCGGGATGATTCTGACCAATCGAGGTGCAGCATCTCGGTTGACTTAGAACATCTCGACCGAGGTGGTTTAACTGAAACAGTTTTCGAAACGAATTTTGTGCTTATTATCTGGATATGACCTCAGTGAAGATTTTTGTTTGCAGATTGGTTTTGAAATCTTTATATGCTTGAAAGGTTTTATGATATGTTTAAGTTGCAAAATGCTTTGTTTGAAATTTTGACATGTTTAATACTTTGTTTTTATCCAAATTATGTTGCATTTGAAGGTTGACACCACATGATGAGTTCTCTCACTTTTTTCCTGGGATGATTAAGGCAATTCATTCTCTTCTCTTCTTCTTGATCATGCTTAGCCTCTCATATACATATTTGCCTCCCTTTGCCTATCCGGTAATTTGGAAGCAAGCAAAAGTGAAAAGCAAGTGAAAGAAAAAGTTGAGATGTGGCTGAAAGTTAGAAAGAAACACATAGGTTTGGGGAAGTCAATCATAATGATGAGTAACTCGGCACCATTCACATAGTCGGGTGTTTGTGTCTTGCCAAAGTCGGATTGAGCGATATTCCTAACGGGTCATGGTATGTGCATCAAGGGTTTGAGACATCTCGAGAAATTGATGATTGCTGATTTCCCAGGCTTCGGTTATTGTGCACCTCTGTCCATGCATCCCAAAAAGTAAAGTAAAAAGTAAATAAGCTTTGGTGGAAGATGTGAAATTCAAAGCAAGTGAAGAAAAGATTCCTTTTCCCGGATTCTAGCACCACATTCCTTATATACATCCCACCCTCACACGTTTCTTGACCTTCTTTTGAAAAGACCTTGAGACCTCGAGCTTGTTGATTGACTTGGTGGTTTAAACTGGATTATACGTGATTAATTTCGATGATTATGATTTATTATGCATTCTATGATTTTATGCAAAGATGAACAACTTTCTTATATTTATAAAATGTTTTAAGCATATTTTGATTTTAAACTCTATAAAGCATTCTCTTAGAGTGATCTATGATTGTAGCACACCATTAAAATGTTTTGAAAGACTTTTTCATTGATCTTCATGACTTATAATCCATTCTATCTTGTATTTTATATTCGGAACTTGGTTGGGGACAAGCAAAGGCTAAGTATGGGATATTTTGATAGCATGAATTATTGTTTATATTTTGGGGCCTGTTTAGACGTTTTATCTTCAATAATCTGCATGTTTGGATGTATATTATGTGATTATATTGTCGTTTCATCTACCTTTGCGGGAATCGAGGTCTACACCAAGTTTCGTTGTAATCGTAGGTAAAATGGCACGTTTTACATCAAAATGGAGCAAAAGGAGCTAAGGAGTCATTGGAGCTACATTCAGGAGCTTAAGGAAGAATCCAGGAATCATGGAATTGGATTAGAGATTCACTTTGGGCAAGATTTGAGAGATTTCACATTCAGTTGTGATTCACCTTCGTCAGCTACAGTACCATCTCGACCGAGGTGATCCAGAGGAGCTGACTCGACCGAAGCGAACACCTTGGACGCGGCAAGGATATTTTATTCTCGGCTGAGATCTTTTATTTTTGGAAAGAGGATCTTATATTTTTAGGCTGGATTCCTGGAAGGAAGAAGATAATTTAGCCACATATTTTACCTATTTTTATGGGAAAAGATCTTTCTAAGATATCTTATCTTTGGAGAGTAATTTTCCTATAAAAAGGGTTGGATTTTCCACAAATCCGAACACCGCTTACCACGCGGACACCGCATACAACCGCTTAGGGCTGAAGATTGTGCTTACAGCCGTTTTACCCCACTATAGTTGGGAGATTTGAAGAACCTTTTTGAAGGTTGAAGGAAGATTGAAGGAAGAAAGTTGATAGCTTTTATAGCTTTTGTGAAGGGTTTTGTAAGACTTTCTTAGATTCCCTTCTTTGTTGATTTGTCTTATTGGATTTTGATCTAAGGAACACTTGTTTTTTGATAATTGATTCAGTTATTGAAGTCTTTCTCTTAAGGTTTTCTTGTTCAATTATTCTTTTTCTTCCCTTATATTTGATTATTGCTTTCATGATGATGAGTGACTAATTTCTTTGTGTGATTCTAGGGTGATTGGTTGAAGGTTGTGGGAAAAACAATGATAGAATAATCGTAATCACAGTAGGACCCTGAAAGTTCGAGTCTTTAACCTTAACCCTAGAGCATCTCGTTCAGTCGATGAACATCTCGGCCGGGGTGGAATTCTTCTGAACGAGGTGACCTTTTCTGATCCGAAACTGAGAGTTAAGTGTTAGAGTTTGCCAAATCCTATTCTTATTACACCTTTCCTGGTTCAATGCAAGCCTAGGATGAGACTTACCCGGTAAATTCTTTGTTTGTTTACCAAAGATCATAAGTGTAGGTAATAAAGGTTTATCCTTTATTGGGGTTTGAGTGTTTTTTCATCCCATCATTGTGAGTTAACCTGAGACTTACCCGGTAAAGGTTGATTCTATTCCCTTAGTTGGAGTGTTAGTTTGAGGTTATAGTTCTTTTCCTTAATTCCTTGAGACTTACCCGGTAATAGGAGTTACGGTTTGGGATTAGTGAGTAGTGAGACTTACCGGTGATCTATTCCACTTTAGAAATACCTTCCCTTTGCAAAATCTCAGCTTTGTCCGCTTATCTTTAGATCTTGAGTTGGAACCACAACTAGATGCTTTAATCCCTAGAATTGCATGTTTCCTTAATTGACTTTTTATCATCTTTGATTGTTTTAATCGCTTTTGTGGTTAGTAGTTGCATTGACAACCTATTCCTTCTTTGTTTCACTAAGTCCCTATGATCGACCCTTGTAATTTCTTGCTTTTTACTACGATTGACTCGTACACTGCGGGTTCGCATCCTTGTTTTAAGGTTATATCTGGGGTTATAAATTTAAAGCTTGCACACACCGTTTGGAGCGAACAACACCCAATTAGTATTTGTAGCGTGGGTTGAATCTCACATATTTCAGAACCATTCGTCTGCAAGATGAAAATTGAAAGCAAAATAGACAGTAATATAACCTTAATATACCTTAGTGAAACTGAAGGATTGGAAAGCAAATTGTTTGCACAAAGTGAAAGAAACTCGATTCCTTTCTTGCTTCTCTCGTGCCTTTCTTCAACTTTCTCTTTGTGGTATACTTTGAGTCCTCTAGCCTCCTTTCTGTTTTCTCTTTTGCATTGTCTCTATCTTCTTTCTGTATATTTTTTTTAGCTCTCCCTACTTTGTCGTCTATTTATAGGAGAAGTGAGCCAATATAAATTTAATACAGCAATCAAAGGCCCCATTACAATACAAAAAGTAACGTGTTTTGGAATTAAATATTTGTTTTGATAACTGATGCTCTTTTCTCTATCAATATTTAATGCTTTGACTGTATTTGCTTTATGTCAGCTCACAATTTCTTCTTTCTTTTTTTTATTTGTAAATACCTTCATTTGGCTTAAAATTGTATTGACACCCAATAGAATGATAATTATTTCTTGAATTGAGTTTAAGGGGTAATTTGAACCCATTAAACTAAATAAAAATCATCCCAACGTTTGTTATCCTTGTCTTCCACTCAAAATTAAAAGAATAAGGCTCTTAATTAGCCAAATGAGTCACCAAGACTAAGAGGATGTTTAGCAATAAGATTAAAAAATATATATATTTGTAAGCCAAATCAGTTGACTAATAAGTACAAGGAGAGTTACGTATTTGCATTTCACTCACATTATGGCCCATTAATAAGAATATTCCTTCTCTAGCAAATTATTTTTGGATTACTAATCCACCATGGATAGCTTCATGATCAACAAAATGTAAAGATTAATAAAATTGTTTCGGTACTCAACGTGTACGTAGTCAACCCAAATTACAAAACCGGGTCATAAAGGTTTCTGACTTCATCGTAAGGATTTCCCGGACCTCTTTATTTGATTTTTTTTAAGACCATTGAGTGTGTGTATAAATATACCCCTTAACAATCTCTTAAATATGGTCCAAAGTAAATCTTCTCTATTAATTCTTTGCTTTCTGAGTTCCTTTTTAAGCTCCAAAATGTGCCATTTTACCTACGATTATAACAAAACTTGATGTAGACCTCGATTCCCGCAAAAGTAGATGAAACGACAATATAATCACATAATATACATTCAAACATGCAGATTATTGAAGATAAAACGTCTAAACAAGTCCCAAAATATAGACTATAATTCATGCTATCACTTGCATGGACAAAGACACCTCAAAAGGTCCGGCACGGTGAAATTCTTACTCTTTTCTACATGACCACAGGTGGAGTCCTGGACTTTGCCACCATGCTGGTAGAGGAGCTTGACAGGGTCAAGAATAAGAAGGGTGACATTTGTTTCGGAGGTTTGGTGACATACATCGCCGGCGCCATGGACATCGACCTCTCTGCATGCACTTTGGCCGTTGAGGCCAAACCTTTAGGGTTGCCGGAGTTCATCACCCGACGGATTTTGATCACTCGAGGCCGTGGTCTACCATACATGGCCATGCCTTGGGAGACCAAAAATCCGAAGGGGATTCCTTGGTCTCCACAATTCACCATCAATGACGCGACCAACTGGTCACAGATTTGGAGGTCTTTTGTGCAGAACGCGGAGATTGCCTTAGAGTTCGGCACAAATAGTGTTGATGAGGGAAGTGCTCCCATGGACACCGGGACAAACACTACTGGTCCGAATGCCCCGGTGATTGAGTTGGTGGATGACAACGAGGAGACGGAGGACGACTAGTGATAACGTGATTTATGACGTTAGTTTAGGCATTCATTTAGATAGTTTTTTCCGTTATTCATGCACGGTTTGGCATTAGTTCACGACGTTTACACTCATTTCATGCATATTTATAGAAAAGACGTCTACACGAGCTTTTGTCGGTTTTGTAGGTGTTTTGGGGATCTTTTGGACATTAATCGATACATTCGAGGGTCAAGCCTCATGGTGGTACACATCCAAGGCTTTGAAGGAACATAATTGGAGCAATGAAGGACACAAGGACCCTTATTGGTGCAAGCAATGGAGCAACTCATGGCTAGATGATCATAACAAGTCTCTGTTGAAGAAAATCGACCTACACTCAGGAAAATCGGCCGATTTATTTGACTGGGTTGATTTTTTTGCCTTTGACAGCTTAAGCCACGTGTCCCATGATCTCTTTGTCCGGCCTTGCTCTTGGTGGAGAATATAAGTGGGCCTGCAAGCTGTTGTTGGAATCCCTCTCCTAATCTCTCCTCTCCCACATTCTCATTCACAGTTGAATTGGATTGGGCTAGACTTGGAGAAGAAGAAAAACTCTCTCAAATTGAAGGAAGAAGAAGAACACCAATCTAAGAGTGATAGTGAAGTTTTGAGTGATTTTGAGTGATTTTTGGAGTCTTGGATTGAAGAAATATAGCAAGGATTGTTAGGAACGTTTTGGAACTTCATTTAAAGGGTTGTAAGTCTTGCTAAACTTAGATTCAGTTGATATTTATTGTTTTACTTGCTTATCTTTCATCATCCCTTTATGAAAACCATGTATACTTGTATGATGATTTTGGATCTTGATATGCATACTATTGGCTAGTTTATTGTGATTCTGGAGTGATGGATTGATGGTTATGGCTAGGGTGATGATAGGATGGACTTATATGTTAGTTTAGGATGATTTGTATGCACGAAATCTAACTCAGGAAGAAAAATCGGGTTGTTCATCATGCTAGATCGGCCGATTTATATAAGATCCACCCGATTTTCTTCTCTGTTTATCTTTAATTGATGAATCTGTATGATAGGATGTTAGGTTGTTGAAATCCTAGTGTTTATTAAGCTTAATTTAGCTTAGGATCACCTAATGCTATCAACCTAAGTGAGGGAAGAGATCTACCCGATGATTTCCGATCTTAGATACCTAAGATGATGAATTCTAGGTAGTAGTGAGCCTCATAAGCCGCTATTGGATCGAGTGTGCTAGGATTGTTGCTTGAGACATCCCTATTCCGAGACTTACCCGGTAAGGAGAGGGTTGCCCCTTAAGTAGTGTCCGGTTTGTGTAGAATTCCCTACTTTAATCCCTTGAGACCTACCCGGTAATAGGAGTTTGATACGGGACTAGTGAAGTAAGAGACCTACCCGGTAATTGCTTCCATTAGTGAAACACCCTTTCCCAACACCGCAGCCTTGTCCTAGAATCTTTAGAACCTTGAGTCCAATGCCATAACCGGAAATCTTGACCTCTAGAATCCATTTCTCTCTCTTTTATCACATAGTTTGTGCTTGCGTTACTTGTTTGTTTTCGTTGATTTGTTAGCATAGTTGATTGTTCATTTTGCATGAATTGTGATCCTTGATTGATCACCTAAAAACCCACCAAAAACATTTAGATTTTCATTTCTTTATTCCTTCTCTTTTCTTACCTAGATCTTCACTAAACCTAATCACAAATTGAATTAATCTCACCTTAGTCTTTGTGTTCGACCTCGGAATACTATCCCTACTACAAACGTCCCGTACACTGCGGGTTCGCTAGGAGTTAGGAGAAGTATAACGGGTATAAATTTAAAACCTATTGAGTATCACACACACATCCCGGTAATTGCTTCCATTAGTGAAACACCCTTTCCCAACACCGCAGCCTTGTCCTAGAATCTTTAGAACCTTGAGTCCAATGCCATAACCGGAAATCTTGACCTCTAGAATCCACTTTTCTCTCTTGATCATATACTTTGCGCTTGTGTTGCTTGTTTGTTTGCTAGCTTGAGTTGTTAGTTTGATTTATTATCTTGCTTGATTTGTGATCTTTGCTTGATCACCACAAAAACCAACCAAAAATATCAAGATTTTCATTTCTTTATTTCTTTCTCTTTTCTTAGACTAGATTTGCACTATCTTTGATCATTGAATGACTTGATTTCGCCTCAGTCCTTGTGTTCGACCTCTGAATACTTTCCTTCCTACATAACGATCCGTACACTGCGGGTTTCGCTAGGTAGTTTAGGAGATTAGATCGAGTTTATAAATGTAAAGCTTTTTGTGCTACACAATCCTGAGCGTAACAAGTTTTTGGCGCCGTTGCCGGGGACTAGGTCTAGATTGAGTCTATTTTGTGATTGTTTATAGTGTAGATCTTTCTTGTTGCTTTTGATCTCTCTTTGGTTTGTGTCTTTGCTTTTCAGGACATCTCTTACTCTTTAGGTGTATGCGAAGATCTCGTGGCAAGGATTTAGCTCCATTCGATCCCGAACCGGAGAAAACCCTTAGATCTAGATCCAAGAGCATTAAAAAGGGAAAAGAGATGGCCGGAAGAGATCTCCAAGCTGAGTTGGATGAGGCTTTAGAGCAAATTAGGCTAAGAGATGAGCTCTTGGAGGAAGAAAGGAGACTTGCCAATGAGAGGCAAGAAGCAACTAGGAGGGAGATTGATGAGATTAGGCAGGCCCTTGTACAAGGAGAGCTTAATCGTCAACAACCTCCACCTCCTCCACCACCACAACCGCAGCCGGCGGCGAATGTTAGGGTTGTGCCCATTGCTATTGAAGAGCCACAAACATTAGGGAGACGTATGGATCCGGCACAAAGAGCACACCGTCCGGGTGTGAACTTAGGAGATCCCGCAACCCACAACTACGAGCTCCGCCCTCAAGTTCTACAAATGATCCGGCATAATCAATTTGGAGGGATGGAAGGAGAGTCTCCTCATCAACATTTGATGAACTATGAGATTTTGATGGAGACTCTTAGACCGCCTAGACTGGAGAGCAACAACCATAAGCTTAGGGCTTTCTCCTTCTCTCTTAAGGATAAAGCCTTGGCTTGGTATCAATCCATTCCACAAGGGCGAGTTAGTACTTGGGAGGAGATGACAACCGAGTTTTTGACTAAGTTCTTCCCACCTTCCAAGACTACCGAGCTAAGAGGGAAGATCAATGCCTTCATAATGAAGGATAGAGAGAGTTTATTCAAGTCTTGGGAGAGGTTCAAAGACCTTCTCCTAGATTGTCCACACCATGGCATACCGAAGATTGAGCTATTGGAGATCTACTTCAAAGGACTTGATGAAGATAGCCAATTCAAGCTCCAATCTCTTTCCGGTGGGACTTTTATGGAGAAGAATGTAGATGATGCTTGGGAGTTTGTGGAGAAACAAGCTCTAGTGATTGAGAAATACTCCCATAGGAAGAGTGAAGGGAGAAAGGCGGGAGCATATGAGGTGAGTGAAGTCACCATGAGCAACTTCAAGCTTGATACCATCAATAATGAATTGAAGTCTTTGAGAGAGTTGTGTGCTACAACTTTGAAGAACCAAGCAACTCCTCAAGTGCAAGTGCAAGCAAGCTTGTCTTCCAAGGAGAAAGATGTGAATTACATGGGAAGGGGCAATTATAACAACTACCAAGGCCCAAGGAACTTCAACAAAAACCGGCAATTCTACAATTACCGGACCAACCACAACCATCCCGGGTTTTCCTATTCTAACCCGGATGGAGCCTTGAACCCTCCCGCTTCCACAAGCACAACTCCACCACCAAAAGCTTCAAAAGAACCTCCACCCGGATTTACTCAACCTCCAAAAGATAGAACCGAAATGATGTTTGAGCAATTGCTTGGAAGGTTGAGTGGTCTTGAGAGCACGGTGACTTCCATTTCTAAGGCTCAAAAGGTGTTGGAAGCACAAGTGTTCCAAAAGGCGGGTGAAGCCCATAGAGATCCCGGGAAGCTTCCCGGAAGAACCGAAGAAAACCCAAGAGGCCAAGTGTTGGCTATTACAACAAGGAGTGGGTTGAGCATGAGGGATCCTTTGCCCAAGGAGAATGCTAAAGGGAAGCAAGTGGTGAATGAAGAAGAGCCATTGCAAGAAGATAGAGGCAAGAGCAAGGATGTTGAGCCAACATATGTGGCACCGCCTCCATACAAGCCACCACTACCATTCCCACAATCACGAGCAAGAGCTCGCATGGACAATCACTTTGGTAAATTCCTTGAACTTATGTCTAAATTGCATATTAACATTCCGTTCATGGATGCAATCTTAGGTATGCCGGCATATGGCAAGTTCTTGAAGGAGATACTCTCCAACAAAAGGAAGTTCGAGGAGTATGGGGAGATAAGGATGACAAAGAGATCCTCGGAGTTGATTCAAACGATGAAGGAGGAGATGCCTCCTAAGCTAAGAGATCCGGGATCCTTTTGTGTGCCAATCGGAGTAGGAGAAGTAAAGTATGACGCCCTATGTGATCTTGGGGCAAGTGTAAGCATCATCCCGCTTGCACTTTGCAACAAGGTTGGGGCTAGGAGAACCAAAGCCGGTCAAGATGACCCTTTACATGGTGGACCGCTCAATCACTCATCCGGTTGGAATATTGGAAGACATTCCGGTGCAACTAGGGAAGTTCTATGTGCCCATAGACTTCGTTGTTTTGGACATCCCGGCGGACTATCCGGTTCCTATCATCTTTGGGAGACCTTTCCTAGCCACTTCCAGATGTCTAGTAGATTGCAAGAATGGGACTCTCTCCTTCAACATTGGAGAAGAAAACATCAAGTTCAAGCTGTCCACGATGATGAAAGGGCCAACCATTGATGAAGATGTATTCAACATAGTTGAGGAAGAGGAGTCTAGAGAGGTTGTGAGCTCAATCTTGCTCAAGGATCCACTTGAGAAGGTTCTTAGCTCAAGCTTGATGGTGGAAGGAGTTGAGGAGAGTAGCAATGAAGTAATCAAGGCCTTGAATGCATTGGACGAGCTACCAAGTGTTGGATTTGAAGTGCTAGAGGAAGAGAGAAACAGGCAGAAAAATCGTCCTGGAGGGGTCAGATCGGCCGAGTTTTGGCCTTGTGCTGAAATTTCATCCAGTTCTGCAAAAACAGAAACTCAGATCGACCCACCCTCAGGAAAATCGGCCGATTTTTCTGACTGGGCCGATTTTCCTGAGTCTTTTCAGCATCAACCAATTGATTGTGAGCAATCATCAAGGGACTTCAAGGAGGCTTCCATGTCTTTGCAATCATCTCAACATACATTGTATGGATCATCTCTAACCGAAAAAGGTCCTCCTCAACTTGATCTTAAGCCTCTTCCTTCTCATCTAAAGTATGCTTTCCTTGGTTCAAATTCTACTTATCCGGTGATTGTGAATGCATCTTTGAATGATGATGAGCTTAATAGATTGTTGAATGAATTGAAACTACATAGAAAGGCAATAGGATACACCATTGATGACCTTGTTGGCATTAAGCCCTCTTTGTGCATGCATAAGATAATGATGGAAGAAAACCATAAACCCTCTATTGAACATCAAAGAAGATTGAATCCTATAATGAAAGAGGTAGTCAAGAAAGAGATCATAAAGTTGCTAGATGCGGGAATTATCTACCCTATCTCGGATAGTAAGTGGGTTAGTCCCGTTCATGTAGTTCCTAAGAAGGGTGGGATGACTGTACTGACCAATGAAAACAATGAACTAATCCCGACTAGGACGGTTACGAGGTGGAGGATGTGTATTGATTATAGGAAGCTTAACATGGCCTCTAGGAAAGATCACTTCCCTCTCCCTTTCATTGACCAAATGCTAGAGAGGTTAGCTCAACATTCTCATTTTTGCTATTTAGATGGCTATAGTGGATTCTTCCAAATCCCTATCCACCCCGATGACCAAGAGAAAACCACATTTACATGTCCATGGGGAACTTTTGCATATAGGAGAATGCCATTTGGGTTGTGTAATGCACCCGCCACCTTCCAAAGGTGTATGATGGCTATCTTTTTGGAATATATTGAAAATATCATGGAAGTGTTCATGGATGATTTCTTTGTTTATGGTTCTTCCTTTGATAATTGCTTGGCTAACTTGTCATTAGTATTGCAAAGATGTGAGGAGACAAATCTTGTTTTAAATTGGGAAAAATGCCACTTCATTGTAAGTGAAGGTATTGTGTTGGGACACTTGGTGTCCAACCGTGGCATTGAGGTTGATAGAGCTAAGATTTAAACGATAGAGAAGTTGCCACCACCTACCTCGGTGAAGGGGGTAAGGAGCTTTTTGGGGCATGCCGGTTTTTACCGGAGGTTTATTCAAGATTTCTCTAAAATTTCTAAGCCTCTTACTAACCTACTAATGAAAGACGTTGAATTTGTTTTCTCCAAAGATTGCCTTGAAGCATTTTGTAGGTTGAAGAACACCTTGATTTCCGCACCTATCATGCAACCTCCGGATTGGAGCCTACCGTTTGAGATCATGTGTGATGCAAGTGATGTAGCCGTTGGGGCTGTTTTGGGGCAAAGGAAAGATGGGCGCACTCATGCCATTTATTATGCTAGCAAGACGCTAGATGATGCCCAACTTTACTATGCCACAACCGAGAAAGAGTTGCTAGCGGTTGTGTATGCATTTGAGAAGTTCCACTCGTATCTTGTTGGAGCGAAGGTCATAGTGTATACGGATCATGCTGCGATCTGTTATCTCCTTACAAAGAAGGATGCCAAGCCTAGGTTAATTCGGTGGATCCTTCTTCTTCAAGAGTTTGATTTAGAAATCCGGGACAAGAAGGGATCCGAGAACTCCGTGGCGGATCACCTTAGTAGACTCCCACCATTGGAGCTTGAAAGAGATGACATCCCGATTGATGATTCATTCCGGGATGAGCAATTGCAAATGGTGGAGGAGTGCTTGTTCCAAGTGTGTAGAGGAAGTGAGCCTTGGTATGCCGATATTGTGAACTATCTTGTGTGTGAGGAAGTGCCTCCCGGTTTGACATATGCTCAAAGAAAGAAGTTTTTCAAAGATGTGAGGCACTACTATTGGAGTGAACCACTTTTGTTCAAGAGAGGGCCGGATGGAGTGTTTAGACGATTCATACCGGAGGATGAGGTGGAGAGTGTGATCCGCCATTGTCATTCCTTGCCATGTGGAGGGCATGCTAGCTCACACAAGACATGTGCGAAAGTGTTGCAATCGGGCTTCTTTTGGCCAAGTTTGTTCAAGGATGTGCAAAGCTTTGTGGTAGCTTGTGATGCTTGCCAAAGGACGGGCAACATCTTAAGGAGGAATGAGATGCCCTTGAACAACATACAAGAGGTGGAGATATTTGATGTGTGGGGTGTGGACTTCATGGGACCATTCCCTTCTTCATGTGGCAACCTCTACATCCTATTGGCGGTAGATTATGTTTCGAGATGGGTGGAGGCAATCGCCTCTCCCACAAATGATGCCAAGGTGGTGGTGTGGTTCTTCAACCGAGTGATTTTCCCTAGGTTTGGAACACCAAGGGTGATCATAAGTGATGGAGGGAAGCAATTCACTAATAGGAACTTTGAGGCACTCTTGGCTAAGTATGGGGTGACTCATAAGGTGGCAACACCTTATCATCCCCAAACTAGTGGCCAAGTGGAGATCTTCAACCGGGAGATAAAAGGGATACTTGAGAAGACGGTCTCTAGGACGAGAAAAGATTGGGCTATGAAGCTCGATGATGCTTTGTGGGCATATAGAACCGCTTTTAAGACACCGATTGGCACCACTCCCTACAAGTTAGTCTATGGCAAGTCTTGCCACCTTCTGGTAGAGATGGAGCATAGAGCATATTGGGCTATAAGGTGGTTGAATTTTGATCTCAAGGAGGCCGGTGAGAAGCGGTTGCTAGACATGAACGCCTTTGAGGAGATCCGGTTGGATGCTTATGAGAATGCCCGGATCTACAAGGAGAGGACCAAGCGTTGGCATGACAAGCGCCTCATCCCAAAGGAGTTAAATGAGGATGACTTGGTGCTTCTTTTCAACTCGAGGCTGCGGCTTTTCCCCGGAAAGCTCAAGTCAAGATGGACGGGTCCCTATGTTGTGAAGAAGGTCTTTCCTCCTGGAGCGGTAGAGATAGGAGGAGATCATTGTGGTAACTTCAAGGTGCATGGGCACCGTTTGAAGAAGTACATCCCGGAAGCCCCGGTGGAAGTGATCGCCCCACTTCACTTTGAGTGAAACGCTCCTGAATTTGGTCAAGCTAATGACCTTAAAGAAGCGCTTAATGGGAGGCAACCCATTGGTATATATTTTTCCCTTTTGTTTTTCTTGCTTTTGTTTGATCTCACTCTTGGTGTGCTTTGTTTTTCTTTTGTGTTTTTGGGTACTAGATCTTGTTGATTGTCATGTATGATGAGATGTTGGAGGTCATGTGAAAACCTCATGGAACTATTGAAGGTACAAATTCCAAGCACATAGACGAGGAGGAAATCACCCAGAAAAATCGGCCTGTTCTTCAGCAAAATCGGCCGATTTCCTGGGTTGTTGGGCCGATTTTTCCTTCTGTAAAGGAAAGTGATGATCTCCAATCAAGTATGGGTGGAGCGGACGTGGAACCTGGACGGCCTGCGGTGCCAAGCGCGGGTTCCAACACCATAATGAACATCAAGAGCTCTCTACCATCCTCGATCGATCATTCACCATCATCATTCGATGTGAACTGAAATACCAAAGCATCACCAATTTTATATTGTGAGGACTCTCTTTCACTTCTTTATTTAGTTTACACATTAGGGACAATGTGTTTCTAAGTATGGGGTGGGGTTTTCATGATCACTTGCATGATTAGCATCTAGGATAGTTTAATATTGTCACATGTTTCACTATGTCTTGCATTGTACATACATATTTCGAAAAATCCAAAAAATAGAAAATTTTAAAAAATTTTAGTGCTTCTAAGCTTGGGAATGACCCTTATGATGAAATTGTCTTGTGAATTGGCTATGGATAGCCTTATGTGTTGAATAGATGAATGCATATGTGGACTTGAAGTACTTATCTTGAATCCCATGAATGATTTGTGATCATGAATGTTTGCCTTGATTGAATTGAGATTGAAAGTCGAAATTACATGATAGTTCTTGCACATCATTTAGGAGTGATTAAGGCAATTCATCTTTCTCTACTTCTCATCTTGATCATGTTGTTTGAGCACCTCAATTGATGAAAAATTTTACCTTTCTTGACCCATCCGGGACTAGGAGCATGCTAGTGTGTTGATGTGTGTGAAAAGCAAGTGTGGGGTGAAGTTGTTGATGAAAGAATGTTGTGAATGAAGTGTTGAATTTGTTGTGAAAGTGTAGACAAAAATATAGGTTTGGGGACATTGGTTTAAATGACAAGTAACTCGGCACACTTCACATAATCGGGTGTTGGTGCCTTGCCAAAGTCAAATAAACCAATAGTCCTAACGAGCTTTGGTATGTGTGCCCGGTGTGGATGCACCTCGAAAAATAAAAAAACCCGAGGACGGCTAATCACCAAGATTTCGGCTTTTGTACACCAATGCCATTGTCTCAAAAATAAGTGAAAAAGAAAAGATGGAGAAAATTATACAGATGTTGGGAAGTTGAGCAAAAAACGAAATTTGTGGAGTTAGTTCCTTTCCCGGATTAGCATCACATGACCTAAAAATTCCCACCTAATCACAACGTTTCTTAGCCTCTTCTTTTCTAAGTCCTTGTGACCTAAATGCATGTGTGTAAGACTTAGTGATCTAGATTGGACATACTCATGATCATTTTGACTTCTTCATTTTCACATCTCATGCATGCTTTCTAGTTAAGTATAATTGTCTTTCCATGCCTTCATTCATTTTATGCATGATTGTTTGTCCATTGCCATGAAACATGACTATCAAGGTGATCCAATGTTAGAAGCACAATTCCAAAAAGATTTTGTTGTTTTTCTGCATGCATAAATCATGTCATCTCTTAGTCTATATTTGGGTCTTGCTCGGGGACGAGCAAATCTAAAGTATGGGGTATTTTGATAACGTGATTTATGACGTTAGTTTAGGCATTCATTTAGATAGTTTTTCCCGTTATTCATGCACAGTTTGGCATTAGTTCACGACGTTTACGCTCATTTCATGCATATTTCTAGAAAAGACGTCTACACGAGCTTTTGTCGGTTTTGTAGGTGTTTTGGGGATCTTTTGGACATTAATCGATACATTCGAGGGTCAAGCCTCATGGTGGTACACATCCAAGGCTTTGAAGGAACATAATTGGAGCAATGAAGGACACAAGGACCCTTATTGGTGCAAGCAATGGAGCAACTCATGGCTAGATGATCATAACAAGTCTCTGTTGAAGAAAATCGACCTACACTCAGGAAAATCGGCCGATTTATTTGACTGGGTCGATTTTTTTGCCTTTGACAGCTTAAGCCACGTGTCCCACGATCTCTTTGTCCGGCCTTGCTCTTGGTGGAGAATATAAGTGGGCCTGCAAGCTGTTGTTGGAATCCCTCTCCCAATCTCTCCTCTCCCACATTCTCATTCACAGCTGAATTGGATTGGGCTAGACTTGGAGAAGAAGAAAAACTCTCTCAAATTGAAGGAAGAAGAAGAACACCAATCTAAGAGTGATAGTGAGGTTTTGAGTGATTTTGAGTGATTTTTGGAGTCTTGGATTGAAGAACTATAACAAGGATTGTTAGGAATGTTTTGGAACTTCATTTAACGGGTTGTAAGTCTTGCTAAACTTAGATTCAGTTGAGATTTATTGTTTTACTTGCTTATCTTTCATCATCCCTTTATGAAAACCATGTATACTTGTATGATGATTTTGGATCTTGATATGCATACTATTGGCTAGTTTATTGTGATTCTGGAGTGATGGATTGATGGTTTTGGCTAGGGTGATGATAGGATGGACTTATATGTTAGTTTAGGATGATTTGTATGCACGAAATCTAACCCAGGAAGAAAAATCGGGTTGTTCATCATGCTAGATCGGCCGATTTATATAAGATCCACCCGATTTTCTTCTTTGTTGATCTTTAATTGATGAATCTGTATGTTAGGATGTTAGGTTGTTGAAATCCTAGTGTTTATTAAACTTAATTTCGCTTAGGATCACCTAATGCTATCAACCTAAGTGAGGGAAGAGATCTGCCCAATGATTTCCGATCTTAGATACCTAAGATGATGAATTCTAGGTAGTAGTGAGCCTCATAAGCCGCTATTGGATCGAGTGTGCTAGGATTGTTGCTTCAGACAACCCTATTCCGAGACTTACCTGGTAAGGAGAGGGTTGCCCCTTAAGTAGTGTCCGGTTTGTGTAGAATTCCCTACTTTAATCCCTTGAGACCTACCCGGTAATAGGAGTTTGATGCGGGACTAGTGAAGTAAGAGACCTACCCGGTAATTGCTTCCATTAGTGAAACACCCTTTCCCAACACCGCAGCCTTGTCCTAGAATCTTTAGAACCCTGAGTCCAATGCCATAACCGGAAATCTTGACCTCTAGAATCCATTTCTCTCTCTTTTATCACATAGTTTGTGCTTGCGTTACTTGTTTGTTTTCGTTGATTTGTTAGCATAGTTGATTGATCATTTTGCATGAATTGTGATCCTTGATTGATCACCTAAAAACCCACCAAAAACATTTAGATTTTCATTTCTTTATTCCTTCTCTTTTCTTACCTAGATCTTCACTAAACCTAATCACAAATCGAATTAATCTCACCTTAGTCTTTGTGTTCGACCTCGGAATACTATCCCTACTACAAACGTCCCGTACACTGCGGGTTCGCTAGGAGTTAGGAGAAATATAACGAGTATAAATTTAAAACCTATTGCATATCACACACACATCCCGGTAATTGCTTCCATTAGTGAAACACCCTTTCCCAACACCGCAGCCTTGTCCTAGAATCTTTAGAACCTTGAGTCCAATGCCATAACCGGAAATCTTGACCTCTAGAATCCACTTTTCTCTCTTGATCATATACTTTGCGCTTGTGTTGCTTGTTTGTTTGCTAGCTTGAGTTGTTAGTTTGATTTATTATCTTGCTTGATTTGTGATCTTTGCTTGATCACCACAAAAACCAACCAAAAATATCAAGATTTTCATTTCTTTATTTCTTTCTCTTTTCTTAGACTAGATTTGCACTATCTTTGATCATTGAATGACTTGATTTTGCCTCAGTCCTTGTGTTCGACCTCGGAATACTTTCCTTCCTACAGAACGATCCGTACACTACGGGTTTCACTAGGTAGTTTAGAAGATTAGATCGAGTTTATAAATGTAAAGCTTTTTGTGCTACACAATCCTAGCGTAACAACTAGCCTACGCCGGAGACTCCTGCACTAGGCATGCCACATCACGACAACGTCGTCATCGCCACCGTGATCCCGAGGCTCATCAGCGGATTGACGATCTTACCAGCCACATGGAGCAGTCTTTCCGTGCTATACGTACAGACATGGGAGGGAGGCTCGATAGGTAGACAAATAAGCTTACCGCTATGAGGCGAGAGATGCAGGAGAGCCACCATTATCAATGCATGATGAAGGAGCGCCAATTCCAACACCTGATGGGTCATCTATTCGATCCATCCTTGTACCCGTTCCAGCCAACTCCCCCTCCAGATGCTTGATCAGACTCTCCACGAAGTTGTTGCTGCTTTATCTTTACTTATTTTGCGGTTCTAGACTAAACATTGTAAGTGTTTTTCTAGACTTCTTTTTACCCATCGGGGCGATGTGTCCTAAGTATGGGGTGCTTTGAGATACTATGGTCTGTAATAACCGACTTATCTGCTTATGACTATTTCCACTACTTCCTTCATGTGCTTAGAAACTGTTTTGTACATTTCATGCATCGCAACAGGATTTTTTGATCGGAAAAACATACAAAAACTTGTTTGAAATTTTTTTTATCTTAACCGAATTGACCTTTGACCAAACGAGGTGACCATAACAGGAGCTTACCTCGGTCCAACACCTCGTTCGCTCGGAAGTCGTCTCAACCGAAATGTGTTGCAGAAACTTGAATTTATGAAAAATTTTGTGCTTTTGATCTTGATATGACCCCGATGAATATTGTTTGTTGATTAGTTTATATGATCTTTATATGCCTGAAACGAATTATATATCTAAGGTATGATTGCTTTGTTTGAAATTTGAAGTATGTTTAGTAACTTATTTTATCTAAATCATGCTAAATTTGAAAGTTGACACTGCATTATGAGTTCTTTCACATCCTTTTTTGGAATGATTAAGGCAATTCGTTATTCTTTCTTCCTCTTCTTGATCATGCTTTTAGCCCCTCATTGAAATATATTTGCCTCCCTTTACCTATCCAGGAACTTGGAAGCAAGAAAGTGAAAAGCAAGTGAAAGACGATGTTGAAAGGAGAAGAAGTTATAGAAAAATAGGTTTGGGGACGTTGATTTTGATTATGAGTAATTCGGAACAATTCACATAGCCGGGTGTTTGTGTCTTGTCAAATTCTTATTGATCGATAGTCCTAACGAGTCATGGTATGTGCATCAAGGGTTTGATGCATCTCTAGAAATTGAGATTTGTTGATCTCCAAGGCTTCAGTTATTGTGAACCTCTGTCCATGTTCTCAAAAAGTGAAAAGTAAGCAAAAATCTGAAAAGAAACAAGAAAATCTTGTTGATGAAGTGAAGCGAAGTTCAAAGTTGTGAAGTTCTTATCCTTTTTCCGGATCTAGCACCACAATATCCTTTATACACTCCATCCCTAACTCGTTCCTTGACCTTTGATTAAAAATCATTAAGACCATGAGCATGTTGTTGGACTTAACGGTTTAAACTAGATTATTCATGACTGATTTGGATGAGTATGATTCGCTATGCATTCTATGATCTCAAGTGAGTATGATAAGCTTTCCTATATCTATAAATTGTTTTGGTCATATATGGTTTTTATTAGCTATGATGCATTCTCTAAGGGTGATCTATGGGAAGAAGCACACAACCAAAAGTTTAGAAAGTTTAGAAAGTTTTTCATTGAGTTTTAACTAATTATAATTCATTATATCTTGTATCTAAGATTTGAACCTTGCTTGGGGATAAGCAAGAGGCAGGTATGGGTATTTTGATAGCATAATTTATTGTCTATATTTCGGACATTGTTTTGTCATTTTCCCATCATCTTTCTACATGTATGTATATGCATTTATATTGTTTATATCATTATTCGGTTACTTTGCAAGAATCGAGGTCTAGACTATGTTTTATTGTAATTGTAGGGAATATGACACGTTTTGGCTGGAAATGGAGCATAAGGAGTTAAGGAAGCTATGGAGCTACATTTAGGAGCATTAGGAAGGACAAGAAGAAAGGCAAGAACCATGCTGGAAAAGAGAAGAATGATCCGGATGAAGATACGATTGCATGCACATACATCACTGTTGATCTCGGATGAACACAGTGATGCATCTCGACCGAGATGGCCTACTGGGCTTGCATCGAGGTTGACGTCCAACAGCCCAAGAATATAAGGTACAATTTTGACCTAAAATTCTTCTATAAGAATGGAAGGTGAACATTGAGTTAGGAACGCTGAGACGTCAACGATTTCTTGGATGGCTGATTTGAAGGATTGAAAGGGAAGAAGATTTGAAGGAAGGATTACTTAGGGTTGAAGGAACCCTAGATTGTGAGGATTTCTTTGGGGATTGTTAGTGAGTTGTTATCATACCTTTCGGAACACATTAACTATTGATACTTTTGTTGGTTTGTTTTCTTTGATAATTGAGACATCTTTGTTGCTTGCATTATTCTCTCTTCTTGCTATTCTTTATATAATTGAAATTGCATTGATATTGATGATTGTTGGCTAAACACCCATGCGATTCTAGAGTGATTAGTTGAAGGTTGTGTTATAGACGATGAAAGAATGAACCTTTATTTGAGTGGACCTTGAAAGCTTGAGTTGACCCTAATCCCAAACCCGTCTCGGGCTGTTCTTCCAGCATCTCAGCCGAGATCGATATAGAACAGAACGAGATCGCCTACTACTGTGCCTATTCCAAGTTTAGGTTATAGTTTGTCAAATCCTATCTTTGTTGCACCTTTCTTGGTTTATACGCAAGCCTAAGATGAGACTTACCCGGTGATTCCTTTGCTTATATACCTATGATGATGAGTGTTAGGTAATGATGGGTTATTCTTTATTAGGGTTTGAGTGTGTCTTTATCCTACCTTTGAGAGTTAACTTGAGACTTATCCGGTGATGGTTAGTTCTATACCCTTAGGTGAGTGATGTTGGTTTGAGTACTCGTACCTTTCCTTAGTTCCTTGAGACTTACCCGGTGATAGGAACTTTGGTTTGGGAAAATGGGTAGTGAGACTTACCCGGTGATCTATCCCATCGTTCAAACACCTTCCCTCAACAAACTGTTACGCTCAGGATATGTGTGATACACAATAGGTTTTAAACTTATACTCGTTATATTTATCCTAACTCCTAGAGAAACCCGCAGTGTACGGGACGTTTGTAGTAGGGATAGTATTCCGAGGTCGAACACAAAGACTAAGGTGAAATCGAGTCAAGCATGATCAAAGATAGTGTAAATCTAGACTAAGATAAAGTGAGGAACAAAGAAAAATGGAAAACACAATGTTTTTGGTTAGTTTTTGTGGTGATCAAACAAAGATCACAAATCAAGCAAGGTAATAAAACAACTAACAACTCAAGCTAGCAAAACGAACAAGTAACACAAAGCACAAAGTATATGATCAAGAGATAAAAGTGGATTCTAGAGGTCAAGATTTCCGGTTATGGCATTGGACTCAAGGTTCTAAGGGTTCTAAGGACAACTTGCGGTGTTGGGGAAGAGTGTTTCACTAATGGAAGCAATTACCGGGTAGGTCTCTCACTTCACTAGTCCCGCATCTAACTCCTATTACCGGGTAGGTCTCAAGGTGGTTAAATAGGGAGTTCTACACAAACCGGATACTACTTAAGAGTGCAACCCTCTCCTTACCGGGTAAGTCTCGGAATAGGGAAGTCTCAAGTACTAATCCTAGCACACTCGATCCAATAGCGGCTTATGAAGCTCACTACTACCTAGCATTCATCATCTTAGGTATCTAAGGTCGGAAATCATCGGGTAGATCTCTTCCCTCACTTAGATTGATAGCATTAGGTGATCCTAAGCTAAATTAGGCTTAATAAACACTAGGATTTAACAACCTAACACCCCAATCATACAGATTCAGTAATTAGAAAGCAACAGAAGAATAAATCGGGTGGATCTTAATATAAATCGGCCGATCTTCATGATGAACAGCCCGATTTTTCTTCCTGGAATGGGATTCGTGCATACAAATCATCCTAAACTAACATATAAGTCCATCCTATCATCACCCAAGCCATAACCATCAAACCATCACTCTAGAATCACAATAAACTAGCCAATAATATGCATATCAAGATCCAAAATCATCAAACAAGCATACATGGTGTTCATAGATGAGTAATGAAAGATGAGAAACAAAATCAATAAATCTCAGCAAAATCCAAGTTGTAGCAAGACTTACAAACTCTTAAATGAAGATCCAAAACGTTCCTAACAATCCTTGCTAAAGTTCTTCAACCAAAGACTACAAAAGTAACTCCAAATCACTCAAAACCTCACTATTCTCCTAAAATGGTGTTCTTCTTCCTTCAATCCTTGAGAGCTTTTCTTCTCCTCCAATCTTCTGCAGGACCACTTATATTCTCCACCAAGAGCAAGGCCGGACAAGAGATCGTGGGACACGTGGCTTAAGCTGTCAAAGGCCCAAAAATCGACCCAGTAGGATTAAATCGGCCGATTTAGCTGCTAGTTGGTCCGATTTTCTTCAGCAGAGACATGCTATGATCGTCTAGCCATGAGTTGCTCCATTGCTTGCACCAATAGTGGTCTTTGTGTCCTTTGTTGCTCCAATTATGCTCCTCCAAAGCTTTGGATGTGTACCATCATGAGGCTTGGCCCTCTAATGTATCGGTTAATGTCCAAAAGACCCCCGAAATACCTACAAGGCAACGCACAAGTCCGTGTAGACATCTATCTCGACAAAATACGTGAATTGAGTGCAAACGTCACGAATTTGTGCTAAACCGTGCATGAATGAGTGATGAATCTATCTAAATGATTACCTAAACCTAAGTCATAAATCGTGTTATCAAAAATACCCCATACTTAAGGTTTGCTCGTCCCCGAGCAAATTCCCAACTATAGACTAAGAGATGACATGATTTATGTATGCAGAAAAATGGCAAAATCTTTTTGGAGATGTGCTTCTAATATTGGATCACCTTCATAGTCATGTTTCATGGCAATGGACAAGCGATTATGTATCAAATAAATGAAAGCATGGAAAGACAATTACACTTAACTTGATAGCATGCAATGAAATGTAAAGATGAAGAAGTCAAGATGATCATGAGTAAATCCAATCTAAATCACTTAGTCTTACACACATGCAAGTAGGTCAAAAGGACTTGTAAAATAGAAGGCCAAGAAATGTTTTGATTAGGTGGGAGTTTTCTAGGCTTGTGATGCTAATCCGGGAAAGGAACTAAACAACCACAACTTCACATTTCTTATCAACTTCCCTCAAGTGTATGTTTTTCATTTTCTTTTCTTTCTTTCTTTTATTTTTGAGACAATGGCATTGGTGTACAAAAGCCGAAACCTTGGTGATTAGCCGTCCTCGGGCTTTTTTTATTTTTTCGAGGTGCATCCACACCGGGCACACATACCAAAGCTCGTTAGGACTATCGGTTTATTTGACTTTGGCAAGGCACCAACACCCGATTATGTGAAGTGTACCGAGTTACTTGTCATTTAAGCCAACGTCCCCAAACCTATATTTTTGGCTACACTTTCGCAACAATTTCAGCATTTTATTCATGATATTCTTTCATCAACATCTTCACCCCACACTTGCTTTTCACACACTTCAACACACTAGCATGCTCCTATTCCCGGATGGGTCAAAAGAGGTCAAATTTATCTCAATTGAGGTGCTCAAGCAACATGATCAAGATGAGAAGTAAAGGAAGATGAATTGCCTTAATCACTCCTAATTGATGTGCAAGAACTAGCATGCAATTTCGACCTTCCATACTCAATCCATTCTAGGCAAACATCATGATCACAAATCATTCATGGAATTCAAGAGAAGTACTTCAAGTCCACATATACGTTCATCAATTTATCACATAAGGCCATCCATAGCCAATCCATAAGACAAGATTCATCATTAGGGTCATATCCAAGCCTTAGAAGCACTAAAATTTTTTAAAATTTTCTGAATTGTTTTGGATTTTTCGAAATATGTATGTACAATGCAAGACATAATGAAACATGTGACAAAATTAAACTATCCTAGATGCTAATCATGCAAATGATCATGAAAACCCCACCCCATACTTAGAAACACATTGTCCCCAATATGGAAACTAAATAAAGAAGTGAAAGAGAGTCCTCACAATGTAAAATTGGTGATGCTTTGGTATTTCGGTTCACATCGAATGATGATGGTGGATGATCGATCAAGGATGGTAGAGAGCTCTTGATGTTCATTGTGGTGTCGGAACCCGCGCTTGGCACCGCAAGCCATCCAAGTTCCACGTCCGCTCCACCCATGCTTGATTGGAGATCATCACTTTCCTTAACAGAGGAAAAATCGCCCCATAGCCCAGGAAAATCGGCCGATTTTGTGCATGAACAATCCGATTTTTCCGGGTGATTTCCTCCTCGTCTATGTGCTTGGATCTTGTACCTTAAATAGCTCCATGAGGTCTTCTCATGACCTCCAACATCTCATAACTCATGACAATCAACAAGATCTAGCACCCAAAAACACAAAAGAAAAACAAAGCACACCAAGAGTGAGATTAAACAAAAGCAAGAAAAACAAAAGGGAAAAATATGTACCAATGGGTTGCCTCCCATTAAGCGCTTCTTTAAGGTCATTAGCTTGACCAAATTCAGGAGCATTTCAATCAAGGTGAAGCGGGGCAATCACTTCCACCGGGGCTTCCGGGATGTACTTCTTCAATCGATGCCCATTCACCTTGAAGTTACCACAATGATCTCCTCCTATCTCTACCGCTCTATGAGAAAAGATCTTCTTCACAACATAGGGACCGGTCCATCTTGATTTGAGCTTTCCGGGGAAAATCCGCAGCCTCGAGTTGAAGAGAAACACCAAGTCGCCTTCGTTCAACTCCTTTGACAGGAGGTGCTTGTCATGCCAACGCTTGGTCCTCTCCTTGTAAATCCGGGCATTCTCATAAGCATCCAACCGGATCTCCTCAAGGGCGTTCATGTCTAGCAACCGCTTCTCTCCCACCTCCTTGAGATCAAAATTTAGCCACTTAATGGCCCAATAAGCTCTATGCTCCATCTCCACCGGGAGGTGGCAAGACTTGCCATAGACCAACTTGTAAGGAGTGGTGCCAATTGGTGTCTTGAAAGCGGTCCTATATGCCCACAAGGCATCATCGAGCTTCATAGCCCAATCCTTTCTCGTTCTAGAGACCGTCTTCTCAAGTATTTCCTTTATCTCCCGGTTGGAGATCTCCACTTGGCCACTAGTTTGAGGATGGTAAGGTGTTGCCACCTTATGAGTCACCCCATACTTAGCCAAAAGTGCCCCAAAGTTCCTATTGGTGAAATGCTTTCCTCCATGACTTATGATCACCCTTGGTGTCCCAAACCTAGGGAAGATCACTCGGTTGAAGAACCGCACAACAACCTTGGCGTCATTTGTAGGTGAGGCGATTGCCTCCACCCATCTCGAAACATAGTCAACCGCCAATAGGATGTAGAGGTTGCCACATGAAGAAGGGAATGGTCCCATGAAGTCCACACCCCACACATCAAATATCTCTACCTTTTGTATGTTGTTCAAGGGCATCTCATTTCTCCTTGAGATGTTGCCCGTCCTTTGGTAAGCATCACAAGCTACTACAAAGCCTTGCACATCCTTGAACAAACTTGGCCAAAAGAAACCCGATTGCAACACTTTAGCACATGTCTTGTGTGAGCTAGCATGCCCTCCACATGGCAAGGAATGACAATGGCGGATCACACTCTCCACCTCATCCTCCGGTATGCATCTTCTAATAATTCCATCCGGCCCTCTCTTGAACAAAAGTGGCTCACTCCAATAGTAATGCCTCACATCTTTGAAGAACTTCTTCCTTTGGGCATATGTCAAACCGAGAGGCACCTCCTCACACACTAGGTAGTTCACAATGTCGGCAAACCATGGCTCGCTTCCCCTAGACACTTGGAACAAGCATTCCTCCACCATTTGCAATTGCTCATCCCGGAATGAGTCATCAATCGGGATGTCCTCTCTTTCAAGCTCCAATGGTGGGAGTCTACTAAGGTGATCCGCCACGGAGTTCTCGGATCCCTTCTTGTCCCGGATTTCCAAATCAAACTCTTGAAGAAGAAGGATCCACCGAATCAACCTAGGCTTGGCATCCTTCTTGGTAAGTAGATAACGGATCGCAGCATGATCCGTATAGACTATGACCTTCGCTCCAACAAGATATGAGCGGAACTTCTCAAATGCATACACAACCGCTAGCAACTCCTTCTCGGTGGTAGCATAATTGAGTTGGGCATCATCTAGCGTCTTGCTAGCATAATAAATGGCATGAGTTCGCCCTTCTTTCCTTTGCCCCAAAACAGCCCCAACGGCTACATCGCTTGCATCACACATGATCTCAAACGGTAAACTCCAATCCGGTGGTTGCATTATAGGTGCGGAGATCAAAGCGTTCTTCAACCTACAAAAAGCTTCAAGGCAATCTTTGGAGAAAACAAATTCAACATCCTTCATTAGTAGGTTAGTAAGGGGCTTAGAAATTTTAGAGAAGTCTTGAATAAACCTCCGGTAAAAACCGGCATGCCCTAAGAAACTCCTTACCCCTTTCACCGAGGTAGGTGGTGGCAACATCTCTATCGTCTCAATCTTGGCCCTGTCAACCTCAATGCCACGGTTAGACACCAAGTGTCCTAACACAATACCTTCACTTACCATGAAGTGGCATTTTTCCCAATTCAAGACAAGATTCGTCTCCTCACATGTTTGCAATACTAATGACAAGTTAGCCAAGCAATTATCAAAGGAAGAACCATAAACAGAGAAATCATCCATGAACACTTCCATGATATTTTCAATGTATTCCGAGAAGATAGCCATCATACACCTTTGGAAGGTGGCGGGTGCATTACACAACCCAAATGGCATTCTTCTATATGCAAAAGTACCCCATGGACATGTAAAGTTTGTTTTCTCTTGGTCATCGGGGTGGATAGGGATTTGGAAGAATCCGCTATAGCCATCTAGGTAGCAAAAATGAGAGTGTTGAGCTAACCTCTCTAGCATCTGGTCAATGAAGGGGAGAGGGAAGTGATCTTTCCTAGAGGCCATGTTAAGCTTCCTATAATCAATGCACATTCTCCATCTTGTAACCGTCCTAGTTGGGATTAGTTCATTGTTCTCATTGGTCACTACGGTCATCCCACCCTTCTTAGGAACTACATGAACGGGACTAACCCACTTACTATCCGAGATAGGGTAGATAATTCTCGCATCTAGCAACTTTATGATCTCCTTCTTAACTACCTCTTTCATTATAGGATTTAACCTTCTTTGATGTTCAATAGAGGGTTTATGATTATCTTCCATCATTATCTTATGCATGCACAAAGAGGGTTTTATGCCAACAAGGTCATCAATGGTGTATCCTATTGCCTTTCTATGCAGTTTCAATTCATTCAACAATTTATCAAGTTCATCATCATTCAAAGATGCATTCACAATCACCGGATAAGTAGAATTTGAACCAAGGAAAGCATACTTTAAATGAGAAGGAAGAGGTTTAAGATCAAGTTGAGGAGGACCTTTTTCGGTTGGAGACGATCCATACAATGTAGGTTGAGATGATTGCAAAGCCATGGAAGCCTCCTTGAAGTCCCTTGATGATTGCTCACACTCAAGTGGTTGATGTTGAAAAGACTCAGGAAAATCGGCCCAGGAGGAAAAATCGGACGATTTTTCTAGCAGTGGGTCGATCTGAGTTTCTGTTTTTGCAAAACTGGCTGAAATTTCAGCACAAGGACAAAAATCGGCCGATTTTGCCCAGGCAGGCCGATTTTTCTGGCAGTTTTTCTCTTCTTCTAGCACTTCAAATCCAACACTTGGTAGCTCGTCCAATGCATTCAAGGCTTTGATTACTTCATTGCTACTCTCCTCAACTCCTTCTTCCATCAAGCTTGAGCTAAGAACTCTCTCAAGCGGATCCTTGAGCAAGATTGAGCTCACAACCTCTCTAGACTCCTCTTCTTCAACTATATTGAATACATCTTCATCAAGTGTTGGCCCTTTCATCATTGTGGGCAGCTTGAACTTGATGTTCTCTTCTCCAATGTTGAAGGAGAGAGTCCCATTCTTGCAATCTACTAGACATCCGGAAGTAGCTAGGAAAGGTCTCCCCAAGATGATAGGAACCGGATAGTCCGCCGGGATGTCCAAAACAACGAAGTCTATGGGCACAAAGAACTTCCCTAGTTGCACCGGAATGTCTTCCAAGATCCCAATCGGATGAGTGATTGAGCGGTCCGCCATGTAGAGGGTCATCTTGACCGGCTTTGGCTCCCCTAGCCCAACCTTGTTGCAAAGCGCAAGCGGGATGATGCTTACACTTGCCCCAAGATCACATAAGGCGTCATACTTCACTTCTCCTACTCCGATTGGCACACAAAAGGATCCCGGATCCCTTAGCTTAGGAGGCATCTCCTCCTTCATCGTTTGAATCAACTCCGAGGATCTCTTAGTCATCCTTATCTCCCCATACTCCTCCAACTTCCTTTTGTTGGAGAGTATTTCCTTCAAGAACTTGCCATATGCCGGCATTCCTAAAATAGCATCCATGAACGGAATGTTAATGCAATTTAGACATTAGTTCAAGGAACTTACCAAAGTGATTGTCCAAGCGAGCTCTTGCTCGTGATTGAGGGAACGGTAGTGGTGGCTTGTATGGAGGCGGTGGCACATAGGTTGGCTCTACATCCTTGCTCTTGCCTCCATCTTTTTGCAAAGTTTCTTCTTCATTCACCACTTGCTTCCCTTTAGCATTCTCCTTGGGCAAAGGATCCTTCATGCTCAACCCACTTCTTGTTGTAATAGCCAACACTTGGCCTCTTGGGTTTTCTTCGGTTCTTCCGGGAAACTTTCCCGGATCTCTATGTGCTTCACCCGCCTTTTGGAACACTTGTGCTTCCAACACCTTTTGAGCCTTAGAAATGGAAGTCACGGTGCTCTCAAGACCACTCAACCTTCCAAGCAATTGCTCAAACATCATCTCGGTTCTATCCTTTGGAGGTTGAGTAAATCCGGGTGGAGGTTCTTGTGAAGCTTTTGGTGGTGGAGTTGTGCTTGTGGAAGCGGGAGGGTTCAAGGCTCCATCCGGGTTAGAGTAGGAAAACCCGAGATGGTTATGATTGGGCCGGTAATTGTTGAATTGCCGGTTATTGTTGAAGTTCCTTGAGCCTTGATAGTTGTTGTAATTGCCCCTTCCCATGTAATTCACATCCTCCTCCTTGGAAGATAAGTTAGCTTGTGGAAGCACTTGAGGAGTTGCTTGGTTCTTCAAAGTTGTAGCACACAACTCCCTCAAGGACTTCAATTCATTGTTGATGGCGTCAAGCTTGAAATTGCTCATGGTGACTTCACTCACCTCATATGCTCCCGCCTTTCTCCCTTCACTCTTCCTATGGGAGTATTTCTCAATTACTAGAGCTTGCTTCTCTACAAACTCCCAAGCATCATCTACATTCTTCTCCATAAAAGTCCCACCAGAAAGAGATTGGAGCTTGAATTGGCTATCTTCATCAAGTCCTTTGAAGTAGATCTCCAATAGCTCAATTTTCGGTATGCCATGGTGTGGACAATCTAGGAGAAGATCTTTGAATCTCTCCCAAGACTTGAACAAACTCTCTCTATCCTTCATCACGAAGGCATTGATCTTCCCTCTTAGCTCGGTAGTCTTGGAAGGTGGGAAGAACTTAGTCAAAAACTCGGTTGTCATCTCCTCCCAAGTACTCACTCGCCCTTGTGGAATGGATTGATACCAAGCCAAGGTTTTATCCTTAAGAGAGAAGGAAAAAGCCCTAAGCTTATGGTTGTTGCTTTCCAATCTTGGCGGTCTAAGAGTCTCCATCAAAATCTCGTAATTCATCAAGTGTTGATGAGGAGACTCTCCTTCCATCCCTCCAAATTGATTGTGCCGGATCATTTGTAGAACTTGGGTATGTAGTGATTTGAATGGTTGAGTAAAATTAGTATATGTATTGCTTTGGGTATGTATTGGTTTGAATTGGTAAGTCGTATTTTGGGTATGTATTGCTTTGAATTGAGGAATGTGTGAGCACTCTAGGTATGTATTGGTTTGAATTGTTGAGTAAATTTAGTATATGTATTGCTTTGGGTATGTATTGCTTTGAATTGACTCTGGGTATGTATTGCTTTGAATTGGTAAGTCGTACTCTGGGTATGTATTGCTTTGAACTGAGGAATGTGTCAGCACTCTAGGTATGTATTGGTTTGAATTGTTGAGTAAATTAAGTATATGTCTTGCTTTGGGTATGTATTGCTTTGAATTGGTAAGTCGTACTTTGGGTATATATTGCTTTGGGTATGAACTTACTATGTGTATGTATTGCTTTCAACCTCTCTTTCAATTGAGTATATGTATTGCTTTGAATTGAGGAATGTGTGAGCACTATAGTTATGTATTGGTTTGAATTGTTGAGTAAATTGAGTATATGTATTGCTTTGGGTATGTATTGCTTTGAATTGGTAAGTCGTACTTTGGGTATGTATTGTTTTGGGTATGAACTTACTCTGTGTATGTATTGCTTTCAACCTCTCTTTCAATTGAGTATATGTATTGGTTTGAATTGTTGAGTAAATTGAGTATATGTATTGCTTTGGGTATGTATTGTTTTGAATTGGTAAGTCTTAATTTGGGTATGAAGTTAGGGTTACTTAATGTTTGGATTTTATGGGTTTTGCTTTCAATTGACTATATGTATTGCTTTGAGTGTACTGCAGGCTTTACAAATCATTAGTAAGGGTTGATTGTTTAGTAAATTGGGTATGTATTTTTTCTCCCGTATTTCGGTATAGTTGCATATTGGCTGACATTGGGTATGTCATTCAGGATCGGAATGTTGACGTTGGTACCCAACCTTACTCTGAAGAAAAATCCCAACAAGTTTCGGTAATTATTGTCGTTAGCATTCCCCTTTTAATTGTTGTATATATGTTATTATTAAACATTTACTAATATTGGTGGGAAAAACAGTTTAATTATAGGTGGGAGGACAATCCTGCGTTTGAGTCCGCACGGCGCACGGGTTAATAACAACTCCAGGATGACCTTGATACCCACAATAAAAGATGTGTTGTCAAAGGAGGACAAACAACGCTTCAATCAGCGTGTCTTCAAAGATATAATCAATATGGGTACGATGCTCAACCTATCAAACCAACTTATCCATTTCTTGCTCCTTCGGGAGGTGAAGACTAAAAGAATTAGAAGTATTTGGTTTGGGATTAACAACTATATGATTAGATTTGGTCTCCAAGAGTTTAGTGATATAACTAGTTTGAACTGTGGAGATGGTGTGGATGAAAAAGAAGAACAAGCTGAGATG
Source organism: Fagopyrum esculentum (assembly GCA_033239045.1). NCBI lineage: Eukaryota > Viridiplantae > Streptophyta > Magnoliopsida > Caryophyllales > Polygonaceae > Fagopyrum > Fagopyrum esculentum. The sequence goes on from BSUD01000005.1 coordinate 107,949,706, forward strand.
GAGGAGGTTTTTGGTTTCCCCTCTTGTTTGATTGAGGGGTCGTTTTTTGGAAGAGCCGAAAGATTCAGAAAAGAAATATAAGATGGCGCTTGTGCTCTTTGTCGAGGCAGTCCTTCTTGGCAATGACAAGCGACTGAAGGTATCAACTACAGTATTGAGCTTGGTAGCTAATGACCTAAAGTTGAACACATATGCATGGGGTCGTTTGGCATTTGAGCATACCCGACACTCCTTAAGGAATTGTAAGCCGGCGAAGGAGAGGCGTACAAGAACATATCACATCAGTGGATGGCCGTTGGCGTTGCAGGTGAATATTTGTTTGAATATTATCTTTTATTCTTTTAACCATTCTATGAAAGTTTTCCAACTTAAGTTTTATATATTACCCAACCTCAGTAGTTTTACATATTACCCAACCTTGTCATTTAGTGGTATGAATTTGTTATAGGTAAGGTTGTGAAAGATATGCGAAATTGTTAACAGTTGCATTGGGTAAAATTTGTGTGTTGTTGTTTGTGGTATGTTAATAGTTGCGTTGGGTAAGGTTTGTGGTATGTATAACCTAACCTTGACATGTAGTGGTATGAAATTGTTAACAGTTATATATATTAGCCAACTTTGGTATATAGTTGGGTAATCTTATAGCATACCCAATATTCATATATTATGTTATTTGTGTTTTCGTAGATTCACATATGCAACTCCATTCCCAAACTTGGGCAAGCGCTGGTGAAGGTTGTTTCCCCAAATGCCCAACCATTGTGTTTGAAGTTTGCATCGCTGACCTCAGCGAGGGCAAGCTTAAGCTATCAAAAGATTAAGAACATAGTATCAACACTAAATGACGATGACATTGTCACACTTCCTGCGTCTGAGGAAGAAGGATTATTTCAAGATGATAAGGACTGGTGGCCCCGTGTGGAGCTTGATGATTTCTTTGTTGAAGTTTTGTTTTATATTGGATTTAAGAATGTAAAAATTCTAAAGTTTTCAGCTGAGGTTGCTTCCTCAAAATTACAGGATGAGGGAGGGAAGGATACGGGAGGGAAAATAAAAACGAAATCCAAAATTCAGGCTGAAGGTACAAAAGGGAAGAAAAGGAAAGTTGCTACTGGTGAAGAGAAGTCTGACTCTGATGACTTTATGGAGTCCAGTCGCTCATTGTTTTTAAGGTCTTGTACCGTGAAATCATCTAAGAAGGTGCCACCATAGAAGAAATGTAGAGTGGACAAGGATACTGGGTAAGGAAAACAAAATTATTTTTATCAAACAACATTTCTAATTGGTATGATATTTTGATATTATGTTTTGGTATTGGTATTGTATGTACTGGATATTGGTGGGGTATGGTGTGTTGTTTGTTTATGATTTGTTATTTGGTTATGTTATGCTTTGGATGATTGTAGAAGCAAGGAAAAAGGTAAAGGTCATAGGAGACCTTTCGTTTTAAAGTTTTATAGAAGCAAGAGAAGGAAGAGAGAAGAAGCTGTTGTTGGTAAAACACCGTTGCCGGTTGCTATATTGACAACGAAAAGTATTCAGAAAGAAGTAAATGTAGGAGACGTTGCCAATCAAACATCTGTTGCTGGAGAGATGTAAGTACTTTTATTAGGTATTGGGTATGAAATTTTTTTGGGTTTTTGTTGGATATTGTGTGACAAAAAATATCTTGGGTATGATGTGTTGTTTGGGTATGTCATGCTTTTACTTTTAGGGATGATGGGAAGAATGACAAGGTAACACCGTCGGAGGGTGTTGATGATGTAAATGAAGAAAGAGAGGTATGACAAGAAGTAAATGCAGGAGACGATGTCAATCAAACATCTACTGATGTAGACATGTAAGTACTTTAATTAGGTATTGGTTATAAAGTTTTTATTGGGTATGATGTGTTCTTTGGGTTTCTTATGATTTGTACGATTATCATGCTTTCCTTTTAGGGATTTTGGTAAGCATGACAATGTAACACCGTTGGAGGGTGTTTAGGATGGCAACAAAACAATGTTTAAACAAGAAGATGTAGATGCAGGTGGCGATGCAAATCAACCGCCTGCCGGTGTAGACATGTAAGTACTCTTATATTGGGTAACTTTAATTGGGTATTGGTTATGAAGTTTTTTGGATATGATGTGTTCTTTGGGTATGTTATGCTTTGTTCGATTGTCATTCTTTCCTTTTAGGGATTATGGTAAGAAGGACAATGTAACACCGTTAGAGGGTGTTCAAGATGGCAATGAAAGAATGGTTGAACAAGAAGATGTAGATGTAGGAGACGATGCAAATCAACCGCCTACTGGTGAAGACCTGTAAATACTTCTATATTGGGTAAAGTATACAATCATTTTTTGTTATGATTATTGTTAACATTGTTGGGTATGATGTACTTACCGAACTATATCTATTTTGTGTAACTTTTATGTATGTACTAAATGTTGTTGCAATGATTTTGTTATTCAATGTAGACGATCGGAAGTTTACCCCAGTTGGGTAACTTTGTTACTGGATAAACTTGTGGGGTTAGAAAAGACAAGTCGGGATTTAGCATTACAGGTTCACAATCAGGGTAAAGAGTTGATGAACATGTCGAGGAAAGTGGGCGTAATGCAGGATCACATTGAAAGTCAACTTGGTAGGACAAACTCAAGATTGAACAAGGTCATTGTCTGCATGAAGAGCGATCCCATAATCCAAAAGGCGAAAGATGGAAGCCAAAAAGATGATATTGTTTACGAAATCGTGTCGGAGGATGTTCCATCAAAAGATTATGACCAGAAGATGGAGGGAGAGGCCGCTGAGATATCCGCAACTTTATGATTGTTGGTTATGATTATTGTTAACATTGTTGGGTATGATGTACTTACCCAACTGTATCTATTATGTGTAACTTTTTGCTTACTAGGAAGATACGTCTGTACCACTGGAGAACAAGGATGTACTAAGGGAGGGAAATGCCGCTGAGGTAACATTATTATTTAAGGTGTTGCTGAGGTATTTGTTTTATGATTGTTGGTTTATGTTCTTATTTTATTTTAAGCTGGGTATGATTGTGATAGTGTTGGATTATATGGCTATGCGCTGACCCAATTGTATGGATATGATAGTGTTGGGTTATATGGATATGCGCTTACCCAATTGTATGGTTTATGATCTTTTTTTATCTTAAGTTACGTGTAACTCTTTTTTACTATCAGAAAGAAACGTCAATACCATCGGAGACCATGAACTTGGGCAAAAGTACAACTAAAGTAGGTGCGGGAAAGGACGCTGAGGTATTTGTTTTATGATTGTTGGTTTATGAGCTTTTTTTATTATTTTAAGTTGTGCTTACCCAATAATACGGTTACCCAATTGCATGCATACGTAGTTACTTTTTGGGTATGATAGTGTTCAGTTATTTAGATTATATGGATGTGTATATTAGTGTTGGAGTATATGGATACGTGCTTACCCAATTGTATGCTTACCCAAGTTCAGTTATTTAGATTATATGGATATGTGTGTATTAGTGTTGGAGTATATGGATACGTGCTTACCCAATTGTATGCTTACCCAAACATATGGATTATATGGATATGTGTGTAGTAGTGTTGGATTATATGGATTTGTGATTAATGAATTGATAATCATTTAACTAACAAGTGCTTAAATATGTGCACTAGTGCTCTAAGAATGATGGAGTCAGACGGCCAGATGGGAAACGTCTACGCAAACCATCAAACTGGGTCAAATCCCCATATAGGCAAACACAGTCCATACCGAAGGTTCCCAAAAACAGCAACTTGGTCAAGAAAGAGAGGTTGGAGATGTACGATTGGTACATGGCCTAGAAAAGTTGATCTGTTATCATTGGACTGAACATAAATTGCACACGGGATCATTTCAAGGTGTTGCTGAACCGAACAGGATGGCTTACTGGAGATGTAAGTGTTTATTAACAGATTCAGCTTACCCATTATTTATATTGTTTGTCTAATTGTCATGCCTAATATCTTCTTGGTTCTTTTTCAACTAGATAATGATCAAGTTAGTTATGCATCATCGCAAAGGGGTTAGAGATGAGCCCGGAAAACTCCGTCAAGTCACTATTTGGTCATGTGAGATCGGACGCCATTTCAGCATGAAGGAGTTTGACAAATTTCGGGCAGCAGAAGATGCTTACGTGTTCCAAAAAGATCTCATTGACTATGCTTCTGGAGCTGAACCATGTATGTTTCCAAGCGATATGTCAGTTGTTGATGTTATTTACATGCCCTTCAGCATCAACAACAAGCATTGGGTAGTATTGAAGATTGACTTCACGACATGGACTGTCGTTGTTTGTGACTCCATACTTGCGTTCATGCTTGACCAAAAGTTATACCTCCACATTTAACCGTTTTTGCACATGTTACCCAAGTTGTTTAGTCTACACAAAGAAATTGTTTACAAGAAGTGGCAGAACCGACTAAACAGTCCTTTGGTACTTACTAGCATGACGGAGGAAAAAGTCCCGCAGAATCACGAGAGGTAAATCTAAATTATCATACCGAAACATAATTGTATAGTAATAAAATTATATGGAATAAAAATTTAACAGTACATGTCTCTTTGTTTGCAGTGGTAGTTGTGATGTGTTTGCTATCAAACACATTCAACATCTGGTTGCTGACATGACTTAACCTCGGTATGTGAAGAGAATATTCCAGCTATGAGGGAGGAACTAGCTATGATCCTATTCAAAAGGCAGTGGAGAAGGCCTTTTAAGTTTTAGAATTTCATTGAGTGATGGTTAATCGTTGTAAAACTTTGTGGTAAAATTTTGGGCATGCATGCCCTAACAATATTATGCATTTATGGTTATATTCTGAAATTGTTGTTAAAACTTGTGTATGAATGGTAACACACTTTTGGTTAACAAAACTGGGCTGCTATATTTTTGGGTATGTTGATTGTTGGTATTAAAACTTAATGCAATTTATGTTTGATTACCCCAAAAACATATCAATCTATTACAAAACTCTTACCCAATAATATCCAGCTATATCTGCGAAAACTATATTGTGATCATCAAATGAAGTCTTACCCAAAATACTGCCGCACCAAATTCATTGAAACTTACTCCCCAATAGATGAAAGGAATAACATTGAAACTTACTACCGTACCAATTTCACTTAGTGATGGTTAATCGTTGTAAAACTTTGTGGTAAAACTTTGGGCATGCATGCCCAAAGTATTATGCATTTATGGTTATGTCCTGAACTTGTTGTTAAAACTTGTGTATGAATGGTAACACACTTTTGGTTAACAAAACTCGGCTGCTATATTTTTGGGTATGTTAATTGTTTGATTACCCTAAAAACATATCAATCTATTACAAAACACTTACCCAATAATATCCAGCTATATCTGCGAAAACTATATTGTGATCATCAAATGAAATCTTACCCAATATACTGCCGCACCAAATTCATTGAAACTTACTCCCCAATAGATGAAAGGAATAACATTGTCATACCAAAATACAAACCGCGTGACCTTCATTCAAACTTCGTTCTTAATAGATGTGCCACATGCACATTAATTGGGGACAAAGTATGAATGGTATCATTGTGTGATACCCAAAAAATCATAAAAAGCATTGTAAACTAGGATACCCAAAAAGAACCATAACAATCATCCTTTTAACCCTTGCTAACAATGGGTTGGTTCCGACATGTTTTCTTGTTATGTCCCAACATTCCACAACACGCACATTTTGTCTTCTTCCCTTCCCCGGAGTCATGTATCCTAGATTTTGGTAACCTTTCACATCTTTTCTTCTTACTCGGAGGATTGCATTGAATGTCTTCAATGCATGAAGGAATGTCATAATCAATTGATCCCAAAACTGGGTATATAATTTCCTCGTATGCCCTCCGCCAAGCATCAACATTGTAATATTCACTTACCAATGTCACAGGATTAATTTCAAGTGTCTTTGTAACAGTTGTGGCATGCACACAAGGTATCTCCTCGATTTCAAACTCCTTGCATGTACATGTTCGATCTACTATACTGACAAGTTCATCTTCAGCTCCCCACTTCACTTGATACAACATTCTTTCACTATCTAGAATGTAACAAGCATACCTTGTTGCATCAACATACTTCTTTTGGATGATTCCTTCGACCTTCGGGGTGGCTAAATCTTTGCATAGTTGTGCTTTTTCCCTTCGATGAGCGAACCACCTACTCATAACTTTTCGTATATCATCGACTAACGCAAGGACCGGATACTCCCTTGTGTCGAGCATGACCCTATTTGTAGTTTCCGCATTGTTGCTCGTCATGATGTTATACCTCTTCACGGGTGAATAAGCACGTGACCATGTTTCAAACCCAACATCTGTAAGAAGGTGCCCAACCTTTGGTTTCTCCTACAAAGATAAACTCCACAATTACTTTTTATTACCCAAACCTTAAAAAGGATGCCCAATATTATTACAGATGTTGGGTACCCAATATTATTATTAAAGAGGATATTTTGCTTACCCCATCAATTATGCCGAAAAGCTTCAAACACTTATCTTTCTTGTAACACTTAGCAGCGTCTTCGAACATTTGTTGGATCCTTTTATCTTTTGATCTCTTCTTGATATTTTGCTTTAGATGGTACATGCAAACATCATGGTGAGAATTGGGGAAGTTCTTCGCTATTTCTTTCTTGATGGACCTGTGTCTATCGGATATGAACAACTGATCTGTTCTATCTGCAACACACCTTCTCAAATTTCTAAAGAAGAAATCTCACGCGTCATCATTTTCACCATCAACTATGGCATAGGCGAGGGGATAAATCTATTGATTTGCATCTTGACTAGTTGGGACTAACAAAACACCACCGTTTTTTCCCTTTAGAAATGTATCATCAACCGAAATGACCTACACATGTTTCTATGTAAAGAACGTTACTGCGTCATACCCAATTCACGATTATGACATACCTAGTTCACGATTATGACATACCCAATATTATAAAAATGTACAAATCATATTAATAGCATACCCAATAAATGTAAAAACTAACCTTTCTCAAAGCCTCATAGCCTCTTATTGATTGCCCAAAAGCAAAGAAAACAAATTTGAACTTCGAATCTTGATCAATGTCCAAAGCAACGACGCTCCCCACATTTGCATCACGCAACTTCTGCATATAAGTCAGAACACCTTTATAGTTTTCCTCAAAACTTCCCCTCATCATTTCCTTCACAATTTCCACCGATTTCCAACATACCCAATATGATGCCTCAATTTGGTGTTGGTTCTTCAACACCCCTTGAACTGCTAGAGGTTCTAGCAACCTATTCACATTGGCGTACCTGCACATCCAACTCAAAATTCTTTTATTTTTACAAACACAATATGTTATGACTTATGTGTATGTAATTTCTAACCAATTATACAATATTACTTACATATCTCCCAACAAATGGGCAATGACGGTGACGGAAGCTTTTCTACGATTACACCTCCTTGTTTCAAAAGAGTATGTGTGTATGTTAATGTACTTTGTCATGGTGAAATCTCTTGACTTACCCAACATAGAGAAACGAGCTCTCCATTTACATTCTTTATCCTCGCATCTAGCAAGCACAACCGGCTTCTTGGACTTTTCTATCTTGTATTGAGAACAGTTATAGATTGCATTCAGAGCCAATGCAACTTTCAACTCTTTTTTACTTAAGTGTGCCCAATTTTAAGTTCCCACCTCTGTTGAAGAGTCTCAACAAAATCAATCATTGAACTTTGCTCCGGATCCTCTTCATTTGGGTAACCAATAACACCATACCCAGGATTTAATATTATACTACCCCTTGCCGCTCCTTCATTCAATCTAGACATTGCTGCTTGCTCATCATAAACTATTATGCTCGAATTATCCATACCGTTTGTAGTTATCACTGTTTCTTCAATATGGCGTTTCTCTCTCATTGTAACACACATTGGGATGCTCCATGATATATTACCCAATTGTTTGTCTCTACAAACATTTCAAAATCTTCCCAAGTTTCAATGTTAAATGGGTGCAAAGATGGATTTATAGTGTTTCCATAGGTCAAGGTAATATCATGTTTATCCAAGTATAAATTAAATCTTGACCCTATTAACCTCCTCAAGTCATCCAATGTTGATCCTTTCTTCATATGTATGTGCTTGTTGTGGACATTACCAACATACCTCCAGCACTCATCAACACGTACAAATCCAATCTTCACCCGCATAAACCGCAAATTGTAAATTTTCATCCCTATAAACAAAAAGGCAAAGTTAGTACGCATAGAAACAAACACAACTCTTACCGTTGCTTACCCACAAATAGATTACCCAAAAAGTTTGACATTACCCAGGAAGTTTAACTGTTTTAGATTCACAAAAACAAGAGATGAGAAGTTTCAGATTACCCCGAAATACATTACCCAAGAAGTTTCAGCTTATCCAGAAATACATTACCCAGGAAGTTGGAGATTATCCATGGATAGAAACAAACACTGCTTACCCACAAATAGAAAATATAAACAAACACTAATTACCCACAAATAGAATAGGAAGTTTCAGTGTTTTAGATTCACAAAAATAAGAGATGGGAAGTTTCAGATTACCCATAAATACATTACCCAGAAATAGGACCAAACACTTCTTACCCAGAAATAGAACAAGGATATGTAAGTAGTCTAGATTCCGGTGAAGAAAAAGCTCAACAAGAGTGGACATGCGTTTCAATGGGAAGAAGAAAACAGCTACATATGGATACCCAGAAATAAATTTACGTTTGAAAGGAGGGAAGTAGAAGGGACAAGGGAGGGAAGAAGATGGGTTGGCTGAATTGATTGACCTATTTTTTGTATTCAACATGTCACCCATCAAATTAGATGGATACCTATGTCCCTTACTTTTCTGATTTTTTCTACAATAGGAGCCCATTTTCTAAATGAATAATTGGGAGGCCCAAAATCCAAACTCTAGATTGTAAAAGGCCTACATTGCAATTTCAACCTAAATTATTTTATGTTTTTAATTTATCGACTAATTAAAGTTTGGGCGTGCTATATACACGGCGCTCAAATTCACATGGACCAACAAAATCCTCAAGGCGCAGGCACCGGTTGTTATTTATTTCAAGCCGGTGCCCAACTTTTTTATTTTTTTCTCCGGTTAAAAAAACTAGACGTCATGTTGTTTTGCAAATTGGTTTTTGAAGGCCTTCAAAAAAATCACTTATCTGTAAAAAAAATTTTCCATGCACGCAATTTATGACTCGTTCGATAGAGGGAGTTTATGGATCTGAAGAGATTATTGGGAATGACATTTATAAAATAAATTGAAATGCATTGAGATTGATTATGATTAACAAAGCTAGTTTTGAAAGTTTAATGAATAATCATTTTTTTAATAGAATAACTAGATATATATTCATTAATAAACAATTTGTTTATCCCGATTTAGACGCCAGCGCTTAGTGTCGGCGTGACGCCGGGGGATTGCGATTCATTTCAACGTTAGTAAATTAAATTCGGTCTTCACCTAAAAAAAGTAAATTAAAATCGGTGTACTTGGCTTTTTCGTTTAAGTTTTATGTCTTCATTTAAGGCAAGAGCATTCTACCATTCACGTCTCCTTTATGGAGACACCGTTTAAAATTTCGAAAAAAAGTAAGAGAAGCATGAGAAAATTGCAAAAATAGAACTGGTACACAAAATTACCTAACACTTTGATACTAACATAACGGTTATAAAATAAGTAATAAAGTAAACATCGAATACAGTTATAGTCGTAGTTTTAACGAACAAAACATTTAGTAAAAAAGTGAGGAAACGGTGTTAACGAGAAAATGATGACGATAAAAAGGAGCAAAGCAACAAACATACCGAAATGAAGGAAACGTGAATGATGGTAGAATAAATTTGTATTCGTAATACAGCCGTCTATCTATTGGTATAAACCGTAAAACCCGACGACATACAAAGTACCCAAGGACACGAGATTCTAGTTTGAAGATAGAACACCATACATTAGTTAATATTCCAACCACGTTAATATCCATTCGAATTCTAAATAAGCATAGTAGTTGCCTAAGATTATGGGAAAAACATCAAAAATGGTGTATATTTCTTGTTGGAATCACATTTACAATGACTTTATTGTTAGGAAAAAGAACAAAGCTTTTGAGTTTTAGACTTAAATCTCGAGTGTTTGAGATCCAACCACACTATATCACTCAATAACCTACTTGTAGAAAAAAAATTACTTTTCTCTAATTGAACTCAAACCTCATACCAAGACTTAAATAAAATAAAATAAAATTTTAATTTATAATATAAAGGCAAATTGTTGACTTTTTATAATAAAGGGTAGCAGAAAAGGGAGGGTCAACTCTCGAGATTGATCGCCCTACTACATTTTTTCGGATGAGGTCTTCAACTTCAAGTAGCAGAGGGTCGACTAAAACACCCAAGTAGAATGGATGACAATGTAATTTTTTTTATTTGATTATACATGGTGAATCTATTAGAAATAAACATATTTCTAATGGTAATAGAAATAAAATTTCTTATATTACTTAACATATAGTCGAATGGTCAGATTTGTGACAATATAAATTGTTATTTGAATATAAATGGTGAAGATTCATGTGTTTGAGCTGCGAATAAAAGGTGAGAAAAACCACATTTTTGGTTATCTCTGAGGGAGTTGAGGTAAGAAAAACCAGAATTGTCGCCTACAGTTTGAGTGTAAGGGAATATGAAATTGTGGGTGCCGTGGAAAAAGTGGACCGACCAAAATCCTTAACCTTAATTACGGTTAGACCCAAATGAACGTAACCGCCGTCATGTGATTCCATAGAGATATTGGTACAGCTGACGTACACACTGTGTGCCAGGAAAGCACAGCTCTCTTTCTCTCTCTCACGTCTCCCTCTCCATATATATAAACCCTAGCATGTTTAACCATTTCTATTCTACTATTTCAGAATCCAAGAATGGAAGATGATTATCACCTGCAGAAGCTCCTGCAGCCGCCGAGGAGCTGTCCTCGCTGCGACTCCGACGACACAAAGTTCTGCTACTTCAACAACTACAGCCTCACCCAGCCGCGCTACTTCTGCAAGGGCTGCCGTCGCTACTGGACGCACGGCGGTACTCTCCGCGACGTTCCTGTAGGAGGCTGCTCTCACAGGGCCAAACGTCCCCGCCTGAGCGCCCCGCCACCGCCGCCGCTGCCGCCTCCGCCGCCCCCTCCGCTTCCGTTCATGGGCGGTGCGGGTCCGTCACCCTTCCCAGGATGCTTTGTGGGTGGGTTTTATCCTTCCTTTGTTGCAGGTCCCTCCATCGCTGGCCCCCCACCTCCTGATATGGGTTTACTTCAACCCTACCCGAGCTTCATCGCTGGATCTTCGGCAAATCCAGACCAGTGATCGATCTAGCTGGTGCATGCTGCTTCGTCATGTTCATCAATCAATTCACCATCGTTGAGCTGAGTAATCGTAGCGTAATTGTTTCCGTCTTGTCTCCAGTTATCTCTTTACTGTTGCTTTCATAACTAGGGTTTCTTGAGTACTTGAATAGTTTGCTTTTGTGAATGCAAAATTAAGGGTCTTCATGTAAACTACATGCTTTTTACTTCTCAATCTCAATTCAGACTTAATATTTCTAGATTTAACATCGATCTAAAAATGGAAATTTTGATCAAATATCCTTAAAACAAAAATAACCCATACAAATTAAGTTTTTTTGTAAAACATCAACAATACATATGAAAATCCAAAACTCTTTTTTAATGGTGAATTGTGCCTAATTCCCTACCCATCTTCTCTCTCCCTTCCGGTGAATTGTTTCCTACGAGTCTGAGTATGAGGCTCTTTGAAATCGTTAAGAATCATTTCCAGTAACATACTCATTCCGAATCAATCAAAAATTATATTTGTTTAAAGGTCTTTAACACATTGAAAATAATCTAAGAATTTTTATTTCGATCAATTTCATTTCGTTTTCATTTCACCACTTCAATCAAACTGACAATTCAATCAAACAGGCACTGCAGTTGTTCCGCTAGATCCATTTATAGCAAGAAAATTTCCATTTGCATAAAATAAACCATATAAGGTATTACACAGTGCTAAATGAATATGTATAGTGAGATGGTCGACCTGGTGGCACCAAGCAATTGTTCGCATATATGAACATCACACCTATAATGGGCTCGAGGGAGTCCTTAGTGAAGGAAACCGTTGAAAGCCCCAAAGGACCCAACGCAATATGACCACACTATTGGTGGCTTATGTCTCAAGGAAGAATAGAAAATTGTTTTTGTTTTTGGTGTCACCAACATTTTTATAATGGCGATGACGCCCATAACTTGTATTTGATTCGTAATTGCCGTTTGTGGTGTCATTACACTTTTTATTTTGTGTGTGTTAATGATACCAGCAACTTTTTTTTTGTGTGTTAATGATACCAACAACTTTTTTTTTTGCATTTATGACACCTTAAAGTTGTGGGTTTATGGTACTAGAAAAAGTTTTGTGTTGGTGTCAATAAGAACTTCTTGTTGGTGTTAGTGATGCTAGAAAATATTGTGGTAAAACCCAAATCTCGAGAACTCGGTATTAGTGACACCTTGTACTGTTGTTAGGTACGGTGACACTAAATAAAAAGTTGGTGTCATCAATAACTTTTTATCGATGACATTTTGTTAACAACTCTTCAATGACGTTGACGATACCTTATTTACAAGACATGTCGGTGTCACTGACCCCAACAAATGTTGAGAAGTTTGTTGTTGTCAAAAACAAACTTCTCAACATTTGTTGGGGTCAGTGACACCGACATATATGATAAGAAACAAACAAAAAGGCCTTTTTTGACGGTGACACACAAGTGACAATCTCCACTCGGTGACACGTTAACTTTTGCGATGATTTATGGTTGTTGACAACCAAGGGACACACCATAAAATTGGGGGCACATTAGTTTAAACTTGTGACACCTTAACCAATTAAAAAATTTACAAAATTAAAAATAGTGAGCCATGTGAAATGTTGTGACTTGAATGCGGGATCAATGACTTCACCTCCACCTCAGGCCTTGAAACTAACTGGGAAAAATCAGCCATTTTTTCGGAGGAATCACCATCCATGACCAAATCTCCATAGCCACAGCCAACGGGCTCACCATTGGAAGCCTTCCCGTCACCTACCTTGGCCTCCCCCTAGGTGCTAGTAAGCTAAAAAAATCCGACTACTCACCCCTCATACAAAGAATTACCTCAAGAATCTCCTCATGGAACTCAAAGAATTTGTCTTATGTAGGACGTCTTCAAATCATCAAATCAATTCTCTTTGGTATTCAAAACTATTGGTGCAATGTACTTCTCCTACCTCTCTCTATTGCAGGTAAAATCAGGTCCCTTCTCCATTCCTTTCTTTGGTCAGGAACTTCGAGCACAAGAAAAAGCATGGTGGCTTGGAACAAAGTATGCAAACCCGTCAACGAAGGAGGCCTTGGTCTGAAGGACATGGTAGTGTGGAACTTTACGAACATAGCAAAAACCATCTATGAGTTGGACAACTACAACGACGACAACCCTAGCCTATGGTGCCAATGGATATATGCATACATTATCAAGAATGACACCATCTGGACTACAGCGGCCTCACCATCCCACAGTGCTACTTGGCGTGACATTCTCTTGGTTCGTGACAAGCTCCTCACCAAAGGTACTCCTGCCCAGCTCAAAGCAATAATGAATGGCTCCAACAACAAATTCTAAAGCAAGGACATCTATAACCTTCTCTGAACTACTAGCCCTATCCTCCCCTAGAATGTCACGATCTGGGGAAAGTTTAACTCTCCACGATGCAGCTTCATTACGTGGCTTGCTGCTCTCGGCAAGCTACCAATCAACACTAAACGACACCAATGGGGGAGCACCAATAACAAGAACTGTCCCGTTTGCAACAGCCATGACGAAACAGAAGATCACATTTTTCTTCATTGTCCCACGTCAAAATCTACCCTTGACATCGTCCTCAAATGACTTCTCATACCACCACGACACCAAACTATCCTTGATTGGCTTGATTGGTTTGGATCCCCCAATATGCAAAGCTTCAAGTCTCAATTCTACATTGCCACCTTTACGACGTTCATCTACCATATTTGGAGAAGCCGTAATGATCTTATCTTCAATCACACCATCTCCTCTCCTGTCACCAACACCCACAAGATAACGACCCATGTCAAGCTCCTTGCTTCCTTGAAATGGACCAAGCACACAGCTACTAGCAACCAATGGAAGAACTTCCTTCAAATCAACTAGATTGGCTAGCATGATTAGCATTGAACCCCTTTCCACTGAACTCTCTTTAGTTTACTCTACTCCGAATGTAACTCTACACTATGCACATCTCCTCTTTGTAATTCTCTTACCAAACCATAACACGTAAACCCCTTCGGTTTCAAAAATAAACAAACAAGAAGGCTTTTTCGACGGTTATGTTTTTATACAGCCATTTACTTATATGTATATTCCAAAATCTTAATATACGTTAAACCATCCAAATCGGTCAACTCGATCTCTTTGTAGGTTGGGGCGTCCGCCACATGTTTTCACAAATTAATAAAAGATAGTTTTAGTAAGTTATGCCCTTTCAAATTTTGTTTTGCTATAGGGTTTGTAGAGATTGATATTTAATAGCATCCATTTTAACGTTTTTTCCAACACTATTCTTATATGTGATTTTAGTAACATAACAAAGCAAAGGAAAACAAATTTCTCTAAACTTTCTTCTATAAGTCTTTAAGCAACATAATTAGGGGACAAACGCTTGGTATGATTGGAGAAGGACGTATAGGGTCTACTTTTCTCTGTCCTAACTTCCAAGAACCCTATGCTTCTCCTCTTTGTTAGTGGGAGTTGGTTTTTGCACTTTGATAGTATGATTATATGCAACTAAAATTGTTTTTGGTGTCTTGGGACGAGTTTATTGATAGGACTCAAATTAGCATCTTTTTCCATAATCATTTTATTTCAGTTTCAATCTATGTCATATCAAGATGTCACCGTTGTAGAAACAACAGGGCTTATGGAGGTCATTGTCACAAAAAAAATCCGATAAGAAAAAGGGCGATGTTGTTGAGATGGCTATCATGAGGATAAGACGCATTCGATTATCATGTTGTATATCTCATATGATGTCTTATGCGAGGCTTCGGATCAAGACACCACAACCAAGTTGTAGTTGAAGTTGGAGAGCCTTTACATAATGAAGTCTCTCACCAACAAGTTTCCTTTAAAGCAACGTCTATTGAGCTTGCAAATGTTGGAAGGTACACAACTTCATGAACACTTAGATCACTTGAGCATAATTCTTCTAGATTTGAGTAATATTGAGGTTAAGATTGAGGACGATGATGTTGCGTTGATTTTTGTTGGTATCTTTTCCATCATCATATGAAAACTTTGTTCAATCATTTGCTGTTGGAAAATATATTATCACTCTAGAAGACGTCAAGTACGTCATAAGGTGAATGAAAGTTGTGTAGGTAAGGGTAGTGAAGCATCTAGCCTATTTACAAATGGAGGCAAGGGACAACAAAAACTAGGGCAGAAGAAAAAGAAAAACTAGTCATCTTCTTCAAAAGGTTCTAAGTCTAATGATGTATACAACTATTGTAAGAAGAAAGGGCATTGAAAAATGAATGTCCTAAGAAGAACAAAAAAATAATAATAGGATTTTGGTTATGTAGTTGGTACAAAAGATGATTTTAAAATCTAATGAGGATACAACATTGGTTGTTGGTGGACACACTTACCAGACTAATGTGTGGGTTCTTGCAGATTCCGGGGTTTCCTGTCACATATATCTTAACATAGAGTGGTTCAAAACTTATAAGTAGGTAGATGATAACAATATTTCCATGGCCTACCATTCTATATACAAGGCGGTTGGAATTGGATCAATTAAAATCAGGACACGTGAAGGTAGATTTTGTAAATAGAACAAGGTCAAGCATGTTGCACAAATTACTAAGAATTTGATATCCCTGAGTATATTGGACAGTAAGGGATTCTATTTCAAAGGTGAAGATGGAGTTTTGAATGTCTATAAGCGTTTTGATAATATTTTGAAAGGTGTCAAGAAGGGCACTTTATATTTCCTACAAGGTTCTAGTGTTTCTAGGTCTACTTTTGTTGAATCTTCAGAGGTTTACAAGGATGATATGACTATGTTATGACAT
This sequence comes from Fagopyrum esculentum, assembly GCA_033239045.1. Taxonomy (NCBI): domain Eukaryota; kingdom Viridiplantae; phylum Streptophyta; class Magnoliopsida; order Caryophyllales; family Polygonaceae; genus Fagopyrum; species Fagopyrum esculentum. The sequence continues at coordinate 107,965,963 of BSUD01000005.1, forward strand.
ATGAGACTTAATCATATGGGTAAAAGGGGAATGCAGATTCTGGAAAGGAAGTTGTTCTTGGTTGTCACACCCCAAATCCGCAGGACTCGGGGCGCTACGGGTTGGACCTCACAATGGGTCCCGACCCTTAGCCTGACAACAATTTCACCGGATCTTTCAACATGGCACAAATAAAGGCAAAACCGAAATTCCTTTTAATGCAAATGATAAGAAACCCAAAGGAAAACAACAAAAGACTTCAGCCGATAAACAACACCAAAGACCAAAACACCATACACGCAACATACCAACATAATAAACGAAGAATAAAACACAACCCGACTCCAACCAAAACCCACTCCTAAAATGTACGGAACCCCGGCTGCCCACTCTTCCGGATCTCTCGGCCGCAATCCTAACCTGCAAGGCAATCTACAACGTTCGGTATAAAACCGTTAGCTCATATTCGAAGCATTAGAATCAAGGTGAAAGGCACAAACACAAGTAAATCAACATAACACACAAAGTACACCAAATCACACAAGTCCGGTTTATTATCTTTTTATTATTAAGTCATATCCCGTTCTAATTCAACTTCTTTTGTGACACGAGAATCTCCCGAAACTCGCCTCGGTCCCCACTTACCGCATGGAATGGTACGGATGCCTCCGACCATCTAACCACACGGGCTAGTCGCCAAGAACCTCCTAGCTCTACGCAAGAGCTAGACAAGTTGTCACCGCCCGTTATCATACACTTGGGCCAAATAATATATAAAGGTCGGTAATCCTATTCCGGTTTATAAGTTATAATGAAAGCAATAAAACACACACCACCAAACACGCATCGAATCTAATACAAGGAATACGAGCTAAGTAAGTCCGGAGACTTACCTCGTCCCAAAGATAATCCCGCTAACCACCGCTCTCAACTTCCCGTAGGAAGGCACTCAACGCCTGATCAAAACAAGGCACACAATCAACATCTCTCTCATATGCTAGAAGTCCTTAGACTTCTAGTCCCAATGATCTTGCAAGATCATAAACCATAGTCATGCTAGGATACTCTCGTCCTACTCTCCACAATCTCAACAAGATCATACAATCATAATAACAATCCTCATAAGCTCACAAGATCAACCCAAACACTCAACGCCCTACAATCCTCACAAGATAACATCAACACCTCAAGCCTTATAACGATCATAAATCATCAAACTCACCTAAGGTCCAAAGCTACTACTTGGCATTCACTCTAAGTTACGCTAGATTATCCAACCCAGCATGATACTAATACTAAAGATAACTAAATCGAGGAACAGAATACTCACACGAGGTCAAAGGCGGAAGATGATCTACGGATGTCGAGATTGGACTCGTTATGCCTTTATCGGGGTCATTTCCGGACCTAAAGTCAAAACTAACCAAATTTAGCTCATATGCTAAATTGAACGGAAGATTTAACATATAGAAATCTAAGGTAAAACTTGTTTTCTAAACCAAGGTTAAAAATCCCGTAATTTAATCTTTGAGTCATAACCCGGAATTAATCGAACAAAGGCATAAGATATAGTATATATAGATATAAGAATATCCCCGTAATTAAATCCAAGGTTTTAAACCGCTAAAACATTTTCCGGGCACATTATATACTTATATAAACATGGGTTAAAATTCCACAATTAAATTTTCTGGGCCAATTACATAAATAAAACTGCAGGGGTATATATTCAAATTTCAAGAAGTTGGGTCAATTCTGCAAATACAAAATTTGGGTCACAATATGTAATTATACCAAACCAGAGGGGCCCGATTAGAATAATGTAAAAGACCTTTCTTCAACCTTTGAATCACGCGCTTAAGGAGAGGGGTTTTGAGAGGGGCGGCGGCTAGGGCTTCCTGAAGGAGCGCTGGTGGACGAAGGCGGCAAGGGGATGCGAGATTCGCAGGCGGCGGCCACAGCTCTGGTGGCCCAGTGGCGGTTGCTTCCCGGCGAGGCGAAGGCTGCTCCGATGGGGCTTGACAGAGATCGATAGAAGAATGAAATTAGGAGAGGAGAAGGCGGCGGAACACTGCACTAGCGACTTCGTGGCTCAAGGAAGAAGGCGGGGCACATATCTCCGGCGTCGGGCGAGGGCAGGGTTCCGATGCGGCTTCGGTCTTCGTCAGGACGAGTCGGAGGTGGTGTTTGACAGGAGAGTCACTTGTGCCTATTTCGGGGATGAGGAGAAGCAGATCTGTGAGGCGGCGGAGGCTTGCGTGGATCCAGCAGCGAGGGGAGGGCGGCAACTTCGGTTGCGGCGAGGCGAAGGCGGTGCCAGGGCAAGCGGTGGCGCCGGGGAAGGAAACAGTTGGCGACGAGGGGGGCAAGGCTGCACAAGCTCTCTAGCGAATCGGTGCAGGCAGCGGCTTCCCCGGCGGATTCGAAGGTGGTTCATCTGTCCCAGTTTCTCGACTCCGGTAGTACACTGGAGATTAGGCTGCAAAAGGGCTCCTGGTTACTGTGGCTGCACCAGGGGCGAGTTGTTGTGGATAGGGAAAGACAATCCTGAACAGATGGGTGAGAGGGAGCTGCAATCGAAGAGCTGTCCCTGGGTGAATGAAGGAAGCCAAAGGAGATCGAGATAGGTGAGTGTTGAGGAGGTGTAGAGTCGCTGAGGATGAAGGTTGCTACAGAGGTGGAGAAATGTGGTGAGTGTAGCTGTGCAGAGGGACAGATGATGGCGTGAGGGGTCGGCTACAGCTGGTAACGAGGGGTCACAACCTTAGGCTGCAGAAGCAATGACATTGTAGGCTGAGCGGGAAGGTGAAAGGTGAAGCCAAAGGTCCTGGGTGGCCAATGCTATAGGTGCCAGGAAGGAAAAAAAAACAAAAAGGAAAAAGAAGACAAATAAAAATAAATAAATAGCATGAGCAAGAATATACTCGATCAAAATTAATCGAAATGAAATATCCGGATCTGTAAACTTCCCCGACTTTCCGAAAATAATAACACGGATATACGTGAACGTATCCAATATATAAATACTCGGAATATCTTACGCCGTAAAAATACTTTTAATAAAATATTTAAGCTTATAAAATATCGATAGAAGTAGGAAATAAAATAAAAATAAAAATCGCAAACGCGCCTAAAACTGGGGCTTTACATCATATCCCCCTAAAAACAAGTTTCGTCCCGAAACTTGCTACACGCCGAACTTCTCGGTCCCTTAAGGCCGAGGTATGAACTCTCAAGCTAAGAAGGTCGAACCCTTCTAATCTATATACACAAACTAATCAAACTACCATCGCAAGATATATCAGGTCATATAGCATATTCCTGCACAAGGCACAAACTACACATAACATCACACATGCTCATAACTCAATCAAGTGAAGAACTAGGTCTAACCCGTCAATTCTATCGATGCTACTAGATCCAACTCAACTAAAGATATTACCCTCCGTCTTCCAGCTAGCCTCATCAGTTCTTCGTCTGCCACTAGATCCTCATGACTGACAACATGTCTCGAGTCATGTATGTACTCTCTTGATTGATACTCATGAAACACTAGGTGAACACCCTCTACTCTCGGCGGCCACGCCAACCGGTAAACCACTTTCCCCACTCGCGCTAAGATCTCAAAAAGGTCCTATATATTGGAAACTCAACTTCCTTCTCGGGTCTTTCTCAATGCAACATTTCCATTATGTTTCTCTCTGCTTGTCTCTAACAAAGAAAATCGAACTTCTCCATTTGGTTCTTGTCGAACCAAACTTTAATGTTATGTTTTTTTCAATTCTTGAAGTAAGTCCCCAATAATGGAGGAAATACTTCAATTCCCACTTATTCACTAACGAGACACGTATGTTATTACTTTTTTTTATCGTTCCTCAATACTCAGTCAAGACCTTGTCTTGGAGAATCACTTTTACACTTCAAGCTCATCATACCTCGAGGCAATCTCAAAACAGTTGCACCAAAGAATATCCTCTTAACACTCAATAAGTTAGCCGTAGATGTGTTACTTGGAGAATCTCTCCACAATCCGGTAATGACCAGCACATCCAAGAAAACTTGTAGCTTCTTTCACACCCTTCGGGGGTTGAAATCCCGAGACAACTTGTCATACAACTTTTCTCTTCTTCGAGATTAGACCAAAATATCTTATCCGGGGAATTAGTAAGCCCATATGAAATCACTACAACTCATAGTGATCATGGTCTGTCCGGAATGCCGTGTTTGCAATATCTAGTCTCGACTTCTCAATTGGTGACAATTAGACCTTAAATCAATTTTAGAAGAGACCACCGACCCTTGCAACCGGTCGAGTAGACCATCTATCTGTGGTGAGAAATACTTGTTCTTTATTGTTATCTTGTTCGGCTCATTTTAATCGATGTACAAACGGAGATAACCGTCTCTGTTTTCGCAAACTAGTGTTCTTCATAACAACTTCAAATAAAGAGTTCAAGATAACGTCTGGTGTTCTCAATGACAATGTATGGGTTCTAATGAACCTTTATAAACAAGTCCTTGCAATTGGTCGTTCAAATGCTTATTTGACCCACGTATCTTCACAGGTTTCATCCTATACGGCGCCTTGGACGTCGGAGTTGCGCCAAGATCAACCTTAGTGGCAAAATCCACACTCCGATGTATTGGAATCCGTGATATCTCTAGTTCCATCTTTTCTCTTCCCGTCACATTTCGTAATAGCCGACACAACCTTTTCTTAACACTTTATAGTTGATCATGGTATTAATGGTCTACCCCGATTTGTTGGGGTGACGTCCTTCAAACACGTGTATTGCTCCATCTTTAGCTACAATGTCTACCTTCCTCTTTCAAATATCCTTCCTCTCTTGAACTCGAGAGACTTGCTCGAGTCTTCTGACTCTTGTAGCCTTATTTAAGTTTCCTTTAACTTAATCTCATTCTCCCTGTTTGATGACATGATTGTAAAAATCTTCTCTAAGGTTTCTCACTTATGTGCAACCATAAGGGTCCAAACTACAGGACGTAACCGTGCTTCAAAATAATTGCTCTTATCTTCTTCGCTTTCCATGACATCCCAACATAGGAGAGGAGCTCTTTGTATTGTACATAAGCTTTCATCATAGACATTTTTATTCAAGTAGGTGTCGAAATTTTATACTTCATTTCCTTATGTAACGTCAAACCGAATGTAGAGGCTCTAACCTCAATCTTTCATGTATTTCTTGTATATATCATATCGATATCAAAATTTCAAAACTTCGGTCTTCTCTTACTCTTGTTGGTAACCTTATGCATCTCTTGTTATTTCATGAACAACTTCACCACCATACCAGTATGCCCCGTGGAAAACACTAGGCAAAATTCCCCAACCACAATCATTGAAAGATTCACTCATTCCTCCACCGAGCACTAACATCATAACTCATAAGCTCTAAGCTCACAACGTTGCCCTAATCTAGGTTCCCCCTTTGACGCCACAACCACCAAGGCTCTTCCGTGTGAGTTTGAACATTTGGCTCAACTTTTTTTTTTTTTTTTTTTTTTTTTTTTTTTTTT